>CM032066.1:16458750-17164008 GCA_018831715.1 Matsumurasca onukii | reverse complement strand
AAAACATAAACTTTTTCCAAACAATTTTTAAATAATTGTTTTGTTTTAAAAAGTGCGTTTTTAGTTTATTAGTATATATTTCTATAAAACAAATTAATACAGTTGAGTGTAAAAATGGTTGCCATGAAATAAATGAGAGTCGAAAGTGTTATGATTTCAAGTAACACCAAAATAATACCCGGACATTTTGGGGTAAAAGAACAACCGATTTTCGATATTTTTTAATTCGTATATCTTTTCATTGGGATTTAAAGTAAATAATGTCTCAGAGATAAACTTCATAGTTTTATGTAAGGAAATAAATTGCGGATATTTTGTATATTCTGAAATTTTGTTGAAAAAATTATTATAAGTATTTTTCAAGATCTCTACTTTTGAAATTCTATATCCGCCTTAGGCTTTTTTCTATTCTAGTGGTTTGATTCCAATACATTTTTTCAGGTAGAGTTATTATACAAATGTAGCCTGTACTGTGCTAGTAAAAATATATCACACTTTATATTTATTTTCATAAACAAGATCTATATGGGTTTTGTAATACCATGCGCAATGGGTTAAAGGGCCTGCCAGTATAGAAGTTTCTGACTGCCAGATCTAGGGTTAACAAACTACAGAAAGTTACTGGTACTTATTATTTGTTAAGTTCTGTTACAAGGACACTAAACCATGTCCACGTGCCGTCCGTGATTTGCACGCAAATGTTTGTAGACTCTATATTCAACCTCACAGCTTGATTCTCTGAGCATTGCTGGAGTTATGCTTCCAACAACCTCTCAAAATCATGGAACCTTCCTTGTGAACACTCTGTTCTTGACCTAAAGGTGTAATGCCTGGGAACGTAAAGACAAAACAAAATTATATATGATTTTTTGGTTATTTCAAGGACACAGTGTTCACAAATATTAAACCAAGACTTTGAGGAACTTAAGAGTTCGAAAGGTTATTGAAAACATAACTCCGCAATCATCAAAAACCATGGTATGAGTTTAATTTAGGCTACTGTTGTAGGCAAACTGTAAAAATCACGAAAAGCACGTGGGAATGGTTTAGTTTCCTTGTAGTTAACTTGTAAAATAACTAGTACCAGTAATATTTAATCCTTTGTAAGTAATAAAACTGTTTTAAACCTGCTACCTAATAAAACAACTCCCGTTTTTGGGATTGGCCATACCCTCACTCAATCCCAAAATGTGTTCAACAATTTATAACCACCCTGTATAATAATTATGAATGCTGAATAAACACTGTATAGATGAAAAGACTGACAGTCACATATGTGAGTTAAACTGTGACACGACAGAGGAAGGGGATGATGACGTCATGGTTAGTCGAGCTGAATCATCAGCTGATCTGTTTCATGTCGTGTTAGTCAACTTACTCTTGTTACCGAGGTTTCAACGTTGATGAAGGTTCGCTCACAAACCCCAAAGCTTTGAGCTTCATTTCTCAACTCTATTTGGCGTTTATTATATCACAGAAAAATCAGAGAATGGTTATCTCTGATTATATTCATATGTATTTTCCAAACGAAAAATACGAAATAATTTATATTAAATACGAGTTTAATAGTAAAACCGGTTGGAATTTATAAAATATCAACTATCAAGACTCAAGTCATCAAGGCTAATTATTCAAATCTAATACTACCTAGGCCTATATATTACACTTTGTAACAAGAAAAGTTCGGACCGGCTCGAAATTCGTCCTTGCCCTTTGGGCCTGCAGCCTCGAATTTTGGGGGCATTCGTTCCTCTTATGATTAAGACAAATTTCCTTTACCCACTGGTTTTTAGGACAAATAATTTTGGAAGATGTAGCTATAATAACCGGAGCTAAAAATTGATTAAAGTTCAAACTTTAGTTGCCAAATAACCACACTTTTTTAATATAGAGTGACTTTCTGTAAGTTCTTCCCAAATTAAAAGATTTGTTTTATACACACGCATACATTTTATATGTCTGGATGTTTGATAAGTACCATAACTAAGAGCCCAAACACAGCGACAAGTTGAATTGTCGACAATTTAACTTCAAACTGATCTAGCAGCGAAACCGTCACGAGGTGGGAAAAAGTGTTAAATACAAAAGTTCTAGGAAATTTATTTCCACGCTAACGATTTGTCATTAGATTGAAGTTCCGAGCAACTGTTTTGCCGCTATGATGCAAAATATTGGCAGATTTTCAGACGCCATCCTTTTTAGCCGTTAACTTGTCAGAGCCCTAAATAAAGATTTTTTTAGGTTTTCCCGAAGAATTCACACCAAGAGCTTCAAAAAGAGTATATGGTTAAAGGGGGTAGCATGCCAGGAAGTGCCTATACATTTATTTTGAACCGTGCAAGATAAAACCACCAAATTTGCTACACCATTGCTAATGATAATGAACTACTTTTTACGAAAATTAGTGAACAGCAATCACTAACGTGGTGGGGTCTACAAGGTGTCGGGAGTAAAATTAATCTTTAACGATAGCATAGATATCGTCATAGATAGACATAGGCCATGTGGAATGATGGCTGATTTGATGTTTGCTACATATGCTAGGCACGGTATTATTCAATCATTTGATTTTTATACTAAGTTAAATCGAAATCGAATCACATACAGTTTGTATAGCAAACCCCATTTTGGGGAACAACTCCCCCACCCAAAGGCCTTTCTGGTATAATTTCTCCGTTATAGGAAATTTGCTAGGATTCAGGGAGCGCTTGTGGCTGCGAGTGGGTTATGTATTATATTTTAATTTACTCTATTTAAATTCCAATATTTAAAAAAAATATTTGCTTGAGGCCTTTCTAACACAATGTGTTTATGTTCAGAGGCACACCAGACATCTGAAGATAAACACTTTGACATTGTGTTAGAAAGGTCACATCTAAACTCTAGTATTACTGGAATATGTGCAGTTTATTTTAAATTATGTATAATTTCCAATAAGGCTGAGCTTTTCAAACCATCAATGGTTTGTATTATTTCATTAAATTTTAAACTAATGATGTCTGGTCTGGCGTAGTCCAAACGAAACGTTTATGACATTGATCTTGTTCTTTGCATTTTAGAGGTTTATCCTCAAATCTATCTATGTTTCAAAATATACAATGGCCAGAATAAAGGTTTCAGAGCTTTTGGGGCCGAGGGTGAGATTATTACTTTGGTACTCACTTTGATACTTTGCTTTGAGACACCGACCTCTCTTAGTATTTTATTTTAAGGTGAATATGGGATGATGGTGAGTGTGATGAGTGTTTTTGATGGATGATGAGGTGTAGTCTTGTTACAAACTAGGGCCGACTGTTCTCCAGATTGGGTCATTAATAACCCAACGACCAATGGAATGGACCAACGGCTTAGCGTGACTTCCTAGCCACGGGAAGTGGTCATCGTGAAAAGTTATCACTGCGCCCGGGAATCGAACCTGGGCTGATTTGGTGCATAGCACAATTGATTTTAAATGTATATTTTTGTATGTAGTATGTATATTTTGTATGTATATTTAAAGTCAATAATAGCACACACTACACCACCAAGCTATGGCTACTCCCATAGTAACTATGGTATATTACAAAGGGGTATTTACATATTCTCTGGTTCTGGTAGTAGATCGCGTTTAAAATTTGTTCGGCGTTTCATACAGTACCAACATTTAATTTTGTCTTAGAATTATTTTCAGTACTCTTTGACAATTGGAACAAAAACAGCTGTTTTATAATTGTCGCAAGTTAAAAAAAACTAACTTGACAGTCTTGCTTTGTTTACAATTGTAATTTTCAGGTTATTTGTACTTTTCCTTTAGGCATAGCCTACTTCAGAAATAATTAGAATCAGTACAAGTTATCCGTCGTTTTTACAGATCTTCTCCATAAGCTAATCATGGCGGATGATGAGTTTTGGAATGATAGTCAGGTTAAGACTTCGGCACAATTTTTTAGTTTTGATGAAAGAGAGGTAAGCCAAGTTGCTGTATCACTATTTGAGATGCCGACCACTCTCATGAGAATTTTAAGGCAAATATTTGGTGAAGGATGAGTATGATGAGTGGTAGTAATGAGTTATGAGGTGTAGTCTTGTTACAAACTAAGGCCGACTCTTCCTTAGAATGGGTCATTAATTAATAGCCCAATGACCAATGGAAATACAAGGACCAACGGCTTAACGTGACTTCCGGTTTTACGTGACTGTAGCTCTAGGCTTCAATAATTTAACCTTAACGTTTCTTATCGAGACTTCTATAAATATTTAGGTGTTCACTTTAAGGTTAATGTTTTCTTTAGTAGTTAGCTATAACTTCCTCCACTTTTACAATTTTATTTTGTTGGACGTTGTTCCGAACAACTTTTCATAACTTTCTCTGCCATTATTAGAAAAATAAATCCATATATGTTACCCACTGCCGCTTATTTGCGGCACACATGATCTTATCCACGAACTAATGCCGCATATAGGGGTCCTTGAAATAGACTGCTGAAAATACAGTAGTGATTACATGTTGTTAAATGGTGGTGGCCATAGCTTAGTAGTACAGTGCGTGCTTCACACCAAATTGGTCCGGGTTCAACTCCTGGCGCTGCATTAACAACTTTCTCAAATCAAAATTATCAAATGGAATATTTTTCTTCGATAGTCTATTAAAAAAGCTTGGTTAGGTAGTTGAGGGCTACGGGAAAGCCTGCTATGTCACTGAGGTGCTTGGAGGTGGGTGGAACAACCATACATTTGGTACTTTGTAAAATAAATAAAGTGTAAAAAATTAAAATTATTTGTAAAACTTAATATACCGGGTGCGGCAAAAGTCAGCGTACCGCTGCAGGCCGGTGAGCATCTTTGTTTTGTTTCTCTCTATTATTATTTCTCATTCAAATTCAAATATCTTTATTGAATTAGGTACATGTGAGTACATCTCAAACGTAATAGTAATTAATAATGAAAACAATTATGCAAGTGTGTTAAATAAATAAATACTAGGCTAGTTACATAAAATAGATTTCTAGATTACATGATTTTACTCCTTATCTAATCTAACGTCTGGTCATTGTTTATTTTGTCTTCGTTTATTCTTGATGAAGCTACTTTCAAACTAAATGGTCGCATTAACTGTCACAATTGTGTTTATTGAGCCAAAAACCCTCATGCCGTGATATCTAACGAGTTGAATGTCCCAGGAGTTACAGTTTGGGCCGGCATTTGGAGTGGAGGTGTGATAGGACCCTACTTTTATGATGGCACTGTGAATGCGGAAAATTACCTGGAAATGCTACATAAAGTGTCCTTAGAGTTCAAAACCGTCCCATTTTTGAGCAGTTGCGTCGTCGTTCAATTATTTTGCAACAAGACAGAGCACTTCGGCACTAAGGCCTGGATGTTGAGCGTTTTAAATTATAATTTCGATGAATGGATAGGAAGAAGATCTCTGATCTGAAATTAGCAGCATAACCAGTCAGAAATACTAACTCATAGAATAGCAATCTGGTCATACCCAAACTGCTTAGACTAGCATGCTTGAGGTATGATATTTGCATTAAAGATAGCATGGTACAAGTTTAACTAGCGTACTAAGTTGACCAGGATCCTGTTTAACAAATAAAATCGTCTCTGTGCTCTAGGACTAAGCTACTACACCTTGCTTTTTAGGCAAGCTTTACTTTTTTTACTTTCATGTTGCTCTCAATTATTATTTAGAGATTTTGTTAATTAAGTAACAGAACAGGTCAGGTTTTATGATTTTAGAGTGGCGGGGATTCAGGGAGTCTACAGATGTGTGGTATCTCACTGGACGGAACAGCTCAACTCTTCCAGCAAATCCAAGCGGGACTAAAACAAAGTGACTCTGATAGTGCTTCAACAACAGGTGCTTCCAATATTTTATAAAAACTTCATCAACTATAAAATATATTTTAATTTGTTGAAAGTACAATAAAATCTTTTCATTAAGTTTTCAAGAAAAAATCAGATAAATACAATCATTTTGCTTGAAAAGTTGTTTCAAATTGCAAAATGTTTAACATTTCTGTACAAATTGTTAGGATTAACCAAATTGTTGAATTGATTAGAGGTTCTCTAGTGTACTGTTGTTTCTAGTGAAGTTAAACAATATTCTATTGCATATGTATTGTAGATCACTAGCATCAAACTCACATAAATTCCTCAAATGGTTTTAAAAGGTCTTATCTGTTGAGAATCTTCTTAAGTTAAATTCATTTTATTTGACTCATTTGTACATTTCTATCTATATTTGTTTTAGGAGACATTAAGCATCCTTCACAGTTTGAGCTCCATCAATTAGTTTCAGAGAAAACACTAAACTGTTGTAAGTAACTTTTTAAGCTGTCACTTGTTCAGTTTATAATGCATTGTTAGATTTAAGTGTTTTTAAAACTTCAAACGTTTACCAAAATCATGTGCATGAATATATATTTACTACAGTACGATCTCACTAATCCGGCCCTATATCGGGATCGGAAGTGCCGGATTAGTGGAGGTTCACTAAAAAAGACTCAATTTGCCAGGAATAATCTTTCTTACGTTTGGAAAATGGTTCACTACTCTTAAAACATTATTCAATTTAATTTTTTTCCTCCTTATGTCATGTGAGTTTATGATCTGCCGATAATGAGCTCCTGAATAGAGTAGCTAACTGATCACCCCTTTCTAATATTTTTAAAATCCGCATACTTTTATCTTTTGTCAAAGGTTTATGTTTCGCTTTTTTCACGACATCTCCTGACCCGTACTGAGCAGGCTTACAGATTAGCAATAAACAACACACTACTCTGCTGTCTGCAGTGAACTGATGTATCAATACAGGCGACACCGATCACAGCTTTAACAGACAAGTAGAACTTGAAAACAGATAGCTAGTTGTGAGTCTCAGCCGGATTACTGGATGTGTCAGAATTGGCGAACGGCGGATTACAGAGACTGTACTGTAGTTGGAATTCAGAATTCTAACCAGCACAGTTTAATACCCAGTTATGGTTTTGTGTATGCAATATGTATGATCTTTACCTATGCTTTCTTCCAGTCATGGAAGCTGACTCTCCCCAAGACTTGACACCAAAGTTAGACTTGGAACCAGCTGGGTAAAGGAAATTAGGATATTGAAGAGGAAATTAAATGTAAAGTACACATTTTTTATGCTCAAAAAACTAATCCCTTATTTTAAGTTGGAATTTGGTTGCTAATCAAAGGTGTATGAAAGCTTACAATTTACCTAGTTTTTATGAGACATTTTCACAGCAGAACACTGTCTGCACTCCAGTAATATTAGTGACACTTATAAGACAATTTGTTTAGAACTACAAAAATTAGTCATTATTTAACCTCAACTAATTATTCCAGTAGACAAATAAACTTACTGTCACTTAGTCAGAAATTATTTTACAAAAATGCTTGTTTATAGGACAGCACCAATAACAATCCCGTATTAAATTGCTTTTTGAACATTATAGATGGATATATATTTTTAAGCCTTATTAGATTCTGGTAAGTGAGCCTGTATGGAATGAAATACAGATATAACAGAAGCAATCAGTATATTTTAAATTGATACCATAGATTATTTATAACTTACTGTTAACTGCTGAATAATATATTGAGTTTGTCTGTTTTATAGAAAGAAAATTTAATTAATAATTAAACTTGATTTCATATTCTTTTCTCTATTTAGGACTTTTGGGTTACCCCAGATCCCAAAAAAACTGTGACAAAAATGATGTTAAAACAGCCCTTCCTGCTGGAGTTGTTTCGATCCCTAGAATCCAAGAAGCAGCTGCTGCAAGCAGCGCTACTGCTAGGAGATGGAGATGTCATTTTAACGGTAGATATTGTATTTGAGTTTTATTAATGAAATATCAAATCTTCAAAATGTTATACTTTTGCTAGTGTCACAATGCTTACTTTTTGAATAGCACAACCCAACTGAAATGACTAGGTAGCAAATGAGTTGAGCACAAGTGTAAATAACTTATGAGTAAGAGCATAGGAGTGTCGCGAGGTGTGAGGGCAGGTGGTTTCTAGGAGCGATGAACCGTTGCACATGGGCAGCGAGAGCTCGTATGTAGCCACCCTCAGCGCATGGTTTGGGTTTTACTTGGGCGATTTAGCATTAATTTCTTTTAATAATTTGCATCTGTTTCGGTTGACCAAAGTTCGGTTAAACAGGTTTTTACTGTAAAATATTAGTCGCATAAAGTCAATATATGACCTTACAAGGTCATTATATAATAAATGCCCCAATGTATGCTCAAGATACGCTTAATCCAAATTTTTGTTCGAATTAGCGCGCAGTGTATTAGATTAGCGCAGCTGCGAGACTCTAGTGTATTGGTGTAGTTTAAATCCATTGGAAACTACAAAGGCCTAATATATTGTTGGCTATCTGTATTATGTACACAGGTGGTGGTGTTTTTATCAAAAACTCTCAAGCGAACCTATTTCAATCAAGTTCTACTGGAGATGCCGGTAGCTGCCACTCATTATGCTGCTTACCTCTCTACTCGTCTCAGAACTGCAGAGCTTACCGACCTTCTTGAGTGAGCATCCGATAGATTATATTTTTAAAAGAATGATAACGTAACCACAAGTCAAGTTGTAAGAATGACTAATATTACTTAAATAATCCCTTCAGTAACTTAAGGATTTCATCAGACAGAATGGACTCTAAGAAGAAATCCAATAAATCATTTTAATTTGGAGTGTATTAACCCCTTACCAGTCACAATCACGTGGCCGCAGCTACTGGACTCAATAACTTTGAAGTGTAATTATTATAGGGGTCATTAAAAGCAATACCTCGATGCATTGTAAGTATCAAAGTAAAAGAGGAGTCCAAGTCAAAATATCTTAATTACAATTTTTCAAGATATGTATTGGTAAAAATTTTACAAGTTCTAAGTTAAGTTTTTAAGTTGGGTCTTCGTTTCTGCAGTCTCCGTGAAGAAGTTTTTCCAGCTGTAGAAGGGTCTAGCCACCAGCCAGTTGTTCAGTGTGGTCTTCAAGTTCTTCCCTCTAAGAGTCTTAACTTAACTCTCAATTGTTCGGAAGAAAAATTGACCAAGCTTTATGTCAATTATTTTGTTAACTTCTTTACCTGATGGGTCCAACTCTAAAATTCTTCAACATTCTTCAAAAATTCAAAGTTATTTAAAGCAGAACTTAATTACTATCTTGCTTCATAGTATAGATGAGTTCTTAGAAACACTACATTACTACCTTAACTTCTTGGTCTCGTTTATTTTTAAATTTTCATTAAAGCCTACCGTATGGGTTGCCCAGACAGGAGCCAACTGTCCGTCATTTTAACCACTAAACCACCAGGCTGTTTGTCGGTGGGTTGTCAAACTCACCGCGTCAGTTGGGCGTCGGGAGTGGGAGGGAAGAGTGGTAGTTTCAGTCTTAGCTGCTGCTGTTGCGTTAGTGTAGCGTAGACCTTATACATCAGAGACTGTTTCAACCACAACCAAAACAGGGAAATAGCGTTAATGCGACCTATAACATTAACGGCAAACTCCATGGGTTAAAGTCTGGAAAGTGTTTACAGATTATACTATAAACTGATCGAACTAAATTTAAAAATTAATGTCCATTTGAAATACTAGTGGTTTTTACTATTTAATTTTGATTTTTTATGAGCTTATTAAGTTATTGTACCAACACAATGATGTTGTATTGGTTAATAAATAAATTCACTAAATGTTTGTCTTTATTTTTAGGATGCTGGGGAAAAATAAGGACGCTGCTGTGAGTAAAATATCCAGTGTTTTTGAAAAGTCCTGGAGTGGCTCTATATGTATTTAACAGTTAATAATGGCAATTTTATATTTGATGTGTTAAAACCAAAAAATGTACTACCGTAATTATTGTGATGCGGAACAAGGAAAGGGGTCTCTTGATTCAATTAGCAGTTTTAATCTTACTGTAAGAATTATTCCATTTGTAAATTGTGATAATAGTTCAAGTGTAACTGTTGAACAATTTATAAACATGTGTTCAAAATACGAGGGGGTACCCAAAAATAACAGGAATTGTATTGTAAAACACATACAATATTATTTCTTAATTCTTTTACAAATTTACATGTATACCTTCAGTATACTCTCCATTTGGTGTAATGCATTTGTCCATTCAGTGCTCCCATGGTTTAAAGCACCCCTCATACCCCTTAGTCGGAATGGCTGCACGCTCCATCCTTGTTTGCCTTTTCACTCCTTCAATTTCCTCATAACGGTGACCATGTCATTTTGACAAATGTCATTTTCATTTTGGGAAACAGAACGAAGTTGTGTGAGGCAAGATTTGGCGAGTATGGGGTGTGGGGAAGAGTGGTCATGCTGGTATTGGCCAAAAACTAGCGCAAAAGATGGCTGCGTGGGCAGGTGCATTGTCATGGTGAAAGAACCAGTCTCCAGATCGCCACAATTCAGGTCTTTTTCCCTAAATCATCGGATAAAATTCGCTGTGCCGAACTCAAAATCACTCCAGACAGCAAAGAGGTTTCTCAATGGTCCTCCAACGGCCTTCTCGCAATATTGACTGATTTTCTAAACATTTTCATCAGTCCAAGAGGTTGAAAGTCGTCCGGGATAAGGTTGTCCTCAATCGACATATCACGGCATCTTGAATTCAGGGAAAAACACTGTACATCCTTGTTTTGCTCAAAACATCGTCTTTGTAAGTTTTTTAATAATTGCAACTATTTACCAACACGTTCTTACCGAGAAGAAAGCAAAACTTCACTGTTGCACGGCGTTCATTTAATGACACCATCAAAACAAAACGAGACAGAACAAAAACTACTTTTATATAAACGCACGTAATTCCTCTTTACAACCTCTCAGATTGACCACACCGAGTGCACTGAACTCAGGAAGAGTTGCGCTTTCTTATTCTAACAGCCAAAATGCAAACTATGTACTTCGCCACGACGATTCCGATACTTTTGGGTACCCCCTTGTAGTTGTAAAGGTTGTAGAGAAACTTTACCACTATTTAAATGTTTTTGTTTTAGATGAAACAATTTGAAATAGCATGCCAAAATCCTCGTCAGCTTCAAAGACTGCAAGTTTGTGCCAAAAACCACATTTTTGAAGGAAGAGATAGAAAAATACTTGGAAATTATGTGTCCTTTCTTGGTGAGTTTAACTTTGTAATAAAGTGTTAAAAATTATCCAGCATTCTCAACATATTCTTTTTTGCAAGATCCAAACTGCAAGCTAGTAAGCCCATCACATGATTCACAAAAATGGCACTTGGTAGTTTGTAATAAGTGCAGGAGACTATAGAATAATTAAAGCATATAAGTATGTACTTAAAACTACTTTTTGTATTTTAAATTAAACGATGGTAAAGTTTTTATCTGGGAAGTATTCATATTATACCATTTAGGGTTATCCAGAAAGTAAGTTAATGCCGTTACCTCCGCTTAGGTAAGTTAGCGCTGGTCATCTTGATATGTATTGTTCCCGTTCAGTCTGCATTCAGTCATCAACTCCTCAGGTCTGCCGTTTTAATGCTACAGTGTTGTTTGAAATGTTTTATCAATTGAAAATCCCACTGAAGCTGTGTTGGTGCAGTAATAAGGTTTTGGCTGCAAAACTGTAAACCGGATTGAAATCTATCAACAGCATTGTGAAGTGTATGGGACAATACCATCACTGAAGGTGGAGTGTGTCAATGCAGCATTCGCTTAAAAAATGGCCGAACAAATGCACGCATCTAAAAGCCGGAGTGGAAGACCCAGCTTGGCTAATGCTGAACTTACGGGAAAAGTTAGTGAAATCACAAAATCAAAGGAATGGGTGCATCATTAACGTTTTGGACATTACCAAATATGTATACATTCACTACTTAATCGGATTGTTACCAGATGAAACATGGGTGAAAATGTTAACAGGAGACGAAATTGCGTCAATGCAGTGGGGACACACAACAACACCCTCAGAACAAAAATGCATGCAAACCATGTTGATAAGGAGGATTATGGTGACCAGACGAAAGGGAGTTGTTTCTCATCCAATGCATAAACCGATCTTGCATTGCTTAATTCCCACTTGTTCAACGATGAAGAAGTGGTTGGCAACGCACAGTGTTTTGACGATGATGACGGCTGCAGGAAGAAGTAACAAATGATTGGAAGGAACAAGCTGCAGAATTTTATGACGGAAATTTTAAAGTCGCCCATCGGTATAATAATTGCTCTAAATTTGTATGTAGGGATGTATTATGTAGAAAAAGTAGTATTTAGTGGTTTTCAAATGTATATAATACAAATTTGTCCTATTCTTCGTAGAATTTTTATTCAAAACGTAATTTCTACTTTCTGGATAGCTCCCATTATAGGTTATATCTCAAAAACTATTAGTTTTACTGATCAATGCATTATAATTTACAATCAAAACATACTAAACTATTAAATAAAAAATTTTTAAACTATAGAGATTAGAGATATATAAAACTCACATACAGTTGTGGAGTTTTACACTGGAGACCACTTTTAATTAGTAGACATTCAAAAGAATGACTTGTAAATATTTGTATCCTTAATTTTAAGTCTCAAATGTTGGCACCAACTTAAAACTAATGACTTTTGTAATAAAGGTTTCTGATTTTGGATTCTCATTTATTTGTCGTTTGTTTAACATGTATTGACAAAGTCATTATAATAGGTAACTAACCAAAGTCAATAAATAACTACAATTCTCTAAGTACTAATAAATACCCGGTGTTTCTAAATTAATATTGGGGTTTTAACGCTCTATAATATCTATTGCATTAAACTTACAGCTATAAATGATGTGTCAAATGAAAAAGCAACTCAAACAGTTTTACCTAAAATCTTACATGTGTTCATCATGAGAACCATATGTCACGCGGCACACATCAAGTCTATTTTCAAGTTTTCCTAAATGTTGTAAAGTGTTTCTTGAGTAGTAAATAAAACAGCTGCTTCAACCTGTTTCTTAATTCGGGGAGGTCAGCTGGTAGCGGAGGCACATACACACGGTCATTGATAAAGCCCCAAAGGTAAAAATCGATGGTGTTGGATCAGGTGACCATAGAGGCCATGCTAAACAAGCTTTCATTAGGCTCTTTTTGGCCAATCTAGCAATCAGAGTGTTTTTAAACCAATATTGCATGCGGTACATGCACACTGGTGCAAACAAACAAAACTGTTTGAGTGGCTCTTTAATTTGATGTATAATTTATAAGTTCAGTTAATAAATAATTATTATAAAGTGTTAAAACCCTGATATTCATTAATTTATAAACACCCGGTTTTTGTATTTGGATCTCAGCTGAGTAGTTGATCCAATAACTAGTTATTATCACAAATAAATTTCAAATGTTCATGTTTGTTAGATTCATGTGATATTATCAAGCTTCAAAATATAGTTTACCCTTACCCCATGATAAAGGTTTTTTCCTTTTACGGTTGCCTCATAACTTGTATACTCGTGCATATAGAAATGTTTCTGTGCTTGCAGAATGGAAAACGGAGAATGGTATAGAGGGTGAGTCAGTGACTGATTGTCTGTCGCAGCTGTGTGAGAAGCACTGGGCTGAGGTGAAGGAGAACCTCTCTCCCCTGGCCTTGACGCAGAGACAAGGAGTCAGTGATAAGCAGTATCAGTGGGTGGCCATCACTGCACTGGCCAAGCAACAAGCCTGGCAGCACATTCAGTCTTTCCTAACTGCTAAGGTAATTTGATCCTCTTAGTCGTTTTGGAACAAAACAGCTCATTGTGTGAAAGAGTTGTGGGTTATTCTCCACGAAAGGAACGTGACCACTTGTCGGGCGTATTGCCGTAAAATTTTGACTATTCCACGGGCCGCTGATTGAAGCCGCAAACAGCGACAAACTGGCTTTAACATTTTATACTTACAGGCAAAACCTGACTGTTTACCGCCAGGTATTTTACAGTATTATCGAATGTCCATTGCTACATTTTGTGACATACCACCTTATTTAACTAGGGTTTATGGAATATCTAAATTCATTTTGTATCATCTAATTTGTTTTTTGTGCATTATAAAAAAGCTGTTATAAGTTAGTATATTTCAAAATTGAAACAAGTATTAAACTATTTAATTACTTAACCTAACCCAACCCAAAAATGTTTAACAGTGGGTAATTATGTCAAATAAAATTCAAAAATTAAATGATGTGTTATTTATTAATCTACTGTCAAAGGAACCAAAAAATAGTTTGTTAGGATTTTACAAAAAACTTTGCAAAACTTTTCAGTATCAAACATTTTACAACATTCAGTTCACTATGCCGGTCTATTGAGCACTGGATGGAGTGATGAGAGCAGAACAGGCAAAACCGATTGTAGGAGAATGGCAGGCAGTTTATCAGCGCTATTGTGAGACGCTTCTTCCTGGCTTCCTCACTTCGCCAAACCCATCTGTTCGCTGAAGCGTCAGTACCCAACCCAGAATTGTTCCAGACTTTTCCTGCGCTTCAACTGCTGGCCAACAAATGCCGGGGCGACAGGAGCTCTTCTGCACGGTATTGACTCCCTCAAAAAGAAATTGTTTGAGGCTGGAATGCACTTCATTGGCTTGCTGTGGGGAGCTTTAAACTCTTTGTTTTTCGACCGTTTACCGAAAATGTCATTGTATCATAGAGTGCTTTTTTTTATATAAGTTAAATAATACTTTTTATACTATATTGTTAATTTTATTAAACTTCATTTGAAGACTCATTGTTAAATATTTATACTATTTTATTATTGTTAATTATTTAAACCCTATTTTATTACCTTAATTATTAATTTATTCTATTATTGTTGATTATTTATACCTATTTACTATTGTTAATTATTTATACCTATTTATTGTTAATTATTTATACCTATTTATTTATGTGAATTATTATATTATTTATTGTTATAAATTACTTTACTTCTTTAATTATGTTAATTTTTTCAGTATCCAATTCATTATTGTTTACTCACATTACAAGTTAGCTTTAGAGTATTGCAGTTTGGATTGACCCTTGGTAATAAGCCCATCCTAATT
This sequence comes from Matsumurasca onukii, assembly GCA_018831715.1. Classification (NCBI taxonomy): domain Eukaryota; kingdom Metazoa; phylum Arthropoda; class Insecta; order Hemiptera; family Cicadellidae; genus Matsumurasca; species Matsumurasca onukii. The sequence continues at coordinate 17,148,990 of CM032066.1, read as the reverse complement.
ATTTGTAACACTGCTATAACGAAATGTATATTAGTTGAAGTGGTTTCTGAGGTTGAAAGAAAAATAAAATAAAAATAAACTTAAAATTAATGACTTTTTTTGTAATAAGGTTTTCTGATTTGTTCTCATTTTATTTGTGGTTTGGTTTAGCTGCTATTGTAAGTCATTATAATAGGTAACTAACCCAAGTCAATAAATCACTACAATTCTCTAAGTACTAATAAATACCGGTGTTTCTAAATTATTGGGGTTTTAGCGGCTCTATAATATCTATTGCATTAAATTGCAGCTATAAATGTGTGTCAAATGAAAAAGCTAACTCAAACAGTTTGACCTAAAATTTACATGTTTCATCATTAGAACCATATGTCAAAGCGGCACATACATCAAGTCTATTTCAAGTTTTCCTAAATGTAAGATCTAAGGCTTCCGGTTTACGAGCGTTACATTGAAATACAAATACTGCTACGATTAGACCTGGCTGTGGAGGTCATCCTCATCAACTGGTGACTGGCTAACTGGATTCCGGCAATTACTCTTCATTTATACCCCATGGGTCCCTGTCATTGATTGGCCAATGGTCAATTCTGTAATCATTTACAAAATTGGACAGCACTAATATTGTCTGCAAGTAAAACTCCATGTTAGTTGATGAGTAATTATGATTTTTCAAATCACTGTTTACTTTTAACTTTCAAGTATCTTTTATTGAACAGGATGTTTAATAAAGCGACCATTATATTTTCACATTTGTTTCTTTTCAGACCCAACAAAAATTGGATAAGATAAGAAACTTGGATTGATATTTGTTGGTATGGTGTTGCTGAAAATGGTTCATTCATCATAGAGCACTATTTGGCTTTACACATTCTTTTTTCAATAAAATAAAACTATGATTTTATTGAAAAATAAGGTGGGAAGCCAAGTGATCTATATTAGATAGGTATCTGTAAACAGCAGCTCAAAGGTTTTACTGGTATATTTATTGTACAGTAACCCAATAGGCAGATTGAATGGTAATTATTTATAAAACAGAAAGTAGTTTTCCTTCACCAACTTTTTTCAAAAATAAGTAAGTTGATAGGAGTCATATCTAGTAATATCTCCCACAGCCAAGGTTTTAGCCTAAAACTTAACTTGGAAACCTATTTAGTATGAGAATGTATACTTTAGCTTCAATGGCGAACTGAGTCCGACATCCCGGGCACAAACTGACAAATGTCTAGGGGACCCTTCGTTTATTGCATATAAAGGCAAGCGATAGGCTAGGACTACTAAACTAGCAGCCTGGCAGCGGAACACGGAAACTACCACTCCCTTCCCTGGTTTTCAACTCGCGTGCGAGTTTGATAGCCCGACAAACAGCCCAGTGGTTTAGTGGTTATAGTGACAGGACAGTTGGCCCCTGTCTGTCACAGCGTCATGGGTTGAATCCCACCGAGATTAGCTCCTGGTACGTTTTTAATGCAAGCATTGGATCATTCAGTGCGGGGGCCTAATGACCTGCTGAGGATCACTGAAGAAAATGAAACCATCAAATCCAGTGAAGGAGAGTGGCACTTTTCAGCTTAGGGAGGCTAAATCCCAGCAGCAGAGGTGATTCTGGTGGTAATGCACTGTACCAGAAAGTGATTACTGAAATTTTGCTTACTGGAAACTGGTAAACCCATACGAGGAGGTTTTAATTTAAAAATTAATTGAGGCATAAAGGGTTAATGCAATATTAGTTTAATGGGTATAAATTACAACAACAAAACTTGAGTAGCACACACAACACGTTCATTGCATGTATGCTACAGCAGATCTAGAACCACCACTCTAGTCTGCATTCTGTGACCTGCACCATGAAACAGTTCCTAGTCTGATGTTTCTTGCTTTGATTGTATTTGTTGTATTTTATTTTGGTGGCTGCGTTTTCTTTGACACACAGTGGAATCAGATACAACAGTGAATTGTTTTTCAAATATAGTGTTGATGAATTAAAGACTTAATAGGTTCATCAGAGAAACACAACATTCTATAAACAATCTTTTAATCAAATACAGTAATTTTCAAAAATTGGGATTGGGGTAGCCCTATAATTTTCCAGGCCCCATTGCGACACCTCATTTTGAAGGTCTTAGCCATGATGAAATGAAACCAGACGCCTATCTATCTTAACCCAGAAAAGCAAAATGGCGTTGGTTTTGTTACACAGAGTATAAGTCTACCTCCCCAATCACCCGCTTTGAAAACTGGGTCAAAGTGTCAGTATGCATTAAAAGATACTTTGATAACATTAATAATATGTACCAAGTTTTAAAGGCGGTTCCATAATTCTGCAATAAAAGTCTGTGTATCTTAAAATGGAGCTACTTTTGGGTTAAGATGAGACGCCTAGTTTTCAGCACTCATCAACATTTTCTAAGACCTTCAAATGAGGTGTCACCATGAGGCTTCTATGAAAATTATGGGCTACCCCAATTCAATTTTGAAAACTGGGGCCAAGTGCCAATATGCATTAAAAGGTTTATTTGATATTTCCTAATAAATGTACCTCGAGTTAGGTTACGCTTCGAAACGCCAATAAAAACGCAAGGTTTCCACACTTTTGCCTAACCCTGTATAACAGATATACAGTACTAGAACTTAGATCAGCACCTTATATTGAATAGTATTGGCATGTGTAAAAATTTTAATTATTTTTTACAAAACTAGTTGTTTAAGTTGGGTTGAGCTTTGCTGTTAACCATTCAAAAGCTGAACGCTTTATTTTGCAATATTTTTATTTCTGGTTCTTTTACCCTTGCACACTCCTGTTTCCATAAACTCATTGATCTGAGTGAAGCAAAGATGAACTGACTGAAACCCCTGGTTCGGCTTTGTGTGTTTGATAAACTAGAGCTGGCTGAGACAGGCCAAGATGCTGTCTCTCGCTTCATGGGAATGTCTCACTCTGCTAACTGTCAATGAGTCTACAAGACGCCTGTACATCGCCTGCAACCTATCACAATTGACAAACGATGGCCTTGGTCGGCTTGTCGCTTGTGACAAAGCCATCATTGAAAACAATTAGCTGAATTCTTAGTTTACCCACATATATGGTAGGTAGTCAATAAATATCTGGTATTACATTATCATCAAGATAGTATGGTGTCAAATTTACAATTCATAAGAAGCTGATCTTGTAGCAGGTTCAGGTGCTGTTCAAATATTTACTTTTCCAGTTGTTCCAGTTCCAGTTTCATCAATTTGTTTTGGAATTCAAAATTGTGTTTTATTTTGTTTGATCTTTGTTGGTTGGTATTGCGTAGTAGATTGAGAAAACTTCAGTCATGTAGTTTCTTGAAATACTCTGCTTTCAATTTAAGTTATAGGTAAAATAAAAATGGAAACAAAAGTGGTTATGAAATCATTTTGCTTAACATGCCTGACTGGTTATTTGGTACTGGCTTTGATGCTAGTCCATTTAGATGTAGATGTAAGCTAATGATTTGGTTGGGGTAAGAAACTTCACAAATAAAATTTCATAAATGCTTTCTTGCAATTTCATTGGCTGAGAGCTTGCCAATGAAGCTAACCCTTTCACTCCAATGGCGAACTGAGTCCCGACATCGCTATATTTTGAAGTTTCAATCGGCACTATGGATCTAATCATTACATACTGTTGCAATAGTGCAACGATAAACAAGCTCGACTGGCGTTACACTAACGTAGCATAGAACACCTAAACTACCACCCCCAAGCCAACTCACGCGGCGAGTTTGACAGCCCACGGCCACAAACACCCGGGTGGTTTAGTGGAGCTATAATGAAGACAGTTGGTCTAATGAGTCTGTCACTTTGGAAGGTTTGAACCCACCTGGGTTGCTCTGGTACGGTAATGTAATCATGGGATCATTCTTGGGTGCATTGACACAATGACCCTTTGAGATCACTGAATAGAAAATGGCTGATCAAAACCAGTGAGGACTTGCGAGTGGCACTTTTGAGCTTAGGGAGATGCCAACCCCTGCTGCTTTAGAGAGTGGTTCAATGACTGGTAATCCACGTACCAGAGAGTATTTTGCTGAAATTTTCTTTCAGCGGACTGGAGAAACATACCGGGAGGCTTTTACAAAAATTTAAAATAAAATGAGAGCTTAAAGGGTTAAGAAATACTAAATCAAATGCTTGAGTCAAAATTTAGCATTGTCAACAACCTGAGCTTGAGTTGGAAAGTTTTAATGGCAACAAGTTTAAAGTACGAAAACTACTTATGTATGTGAAACTTACAATACTGCAAATAACACAAATATGAATTCATTGCTGATTATATTGATTCTTAACTTTTTCAGATATCAATGAACTTGAGGGACAAACATTCTTACCAAGTTTCCGAAGTTACTCTACCAACAACAAGTTAACACTGTTGCAATACTACTGTACCTGTCATCAATAATAATTCAGATTACTGTAAATATGTAAAACCTTTTACAGGTATGGTTGAGCAACATAGTTTCACAATACTTTCAAGCAGCATCTATAATTGTGTATCCGTTTGTTTTTACTGAAACCTAAAAACTAGTTGCTCAGTTAACTTTCTCCTGAATCATTGAAGATCTAGTTCTACTCATATTATACAACTTTGTAAAGCCACTAAGAGTTTAACTTTTACATTCTTTAACTTCTAATTCATGGGATGTAAGTTTTGTCTATAATGGTCAATTCTGTAATCATTTACAAAAATTGGATAAGATAAGAAACTTGATCGATATTTGTAGATATGGTTTTGCTGAAATTTTGCTTGTGGGATATATGGGAGGCTTTTACAAAAATTTAAAATAAAATGAAGCGCCAAGGGTTAAGAAATACTCAAATCAAATGCTTGAGTCAAAGTTTAGTAATCAACAACCTTAGATTGAGTTGGAAAGTTGTGATCAAGTTTAAAGTACGAAAACTACTTATGTATGTGAAACTTACAATACTGCAAATAACACAAATATGAATTCATTGCTGATTATATTGATTCTTAACTTTTTCAGATATCAATGAACTTGAGGGACAAACATTCCTTACCAAGTTTCCGAGCTACTCTACCAACAACAAGTTAACACTGTTGCAATCACTACTGTACCTGTCATCAATAATAATCTGTGATTACTGTAAATATGTAAAGCCTTTAAAGGTATGGTTGAGCAAACATAGTTTCACAATACTTTCAAGAAGCATCTATAATTAAAGTATCAGGTTTGTTTTTACTGAAACCGAAAAAACAAGTTGCTCAACTAATCCGTCCTGAATCATTGAAGATCTAGTTCTTACTCATATTATACAACTTTGTGAAGTTGCCAATTAATTATTTAACTTTTACATTCTTTTAACTTTTTAAGTGATGTAAGTTTTGTCTACAATGGTGAATTCTGTAATCATTTACAAAAATTGGACGCACTAATATTGTCTGCAAGTAAAACTCCATGTTAGTTGATGAGTAATTATGATTTTTTTCAAATCACTGTTTACTTTCAACTTTCAAGTATCTTTTATTGAACAGGATGTTTAATAAAGCGACCATTATATTTTCACATTTGTTTCTTTTCAGACCCAACAAAAATTGGATAAGATCAAACTTGGTTGATATTTGTAGATATGGTGTTGCTGAAAATGGTTCATTCATTATAGAGCACTATTTGGCTTTACACATTCTTTTTCAATAAAATAAAACTATGATTTTATTGAAAAAAAATAAGGTGGGAATCAAGTGATCTATATTAGATAGGTATCTGTAAACAGCAGCTCAAAGGTTTTACTGGTACCTATATTGTACAGTAACCCAATAGGCAGATTGAAAATGGTAATTATTTATAAAAAGAAAGTAGTTTTCCTTTACCAACTTTTTCAAAAATAAGTAAGTTGATAGGGAGTCATATCTAGTAATATCTCCACAGCCAAGGTTTTAGCACAAAACTTAACTTGAAACGTATTTAGTATGAGAATGATATTACTGCAATATTAGTTTAATGGGTATAAATTACAACAACAAAACTTGAGTAGCACACAACACGCACTGCATTCATGTAGCTGCTACAGCTACAGCAGATCTAGAACCACCACTCTAGTCTGCATTCTGCGGCCCTGCACCATCGAAACAGTTCCTAGTCTGATGTTTCTTGCTTTCGGTGTATTTGTTGTATTTTATTTTGGTGGCTGCCGTTTTCTTTGACACACAGTGGAATCAGATACAACAGTGAATTGTTTTTCAAATATAGTGTTGATGAATTAAAGACTTAATAGGTTCATCAGAGAAACACAACATTCTATAAACAATCTTTTAATCAAATACAGTAATTTACATTGGTGTTGTTTTATTTTTATAGCTACCAACTTACTTTGTAACTGTACTGCTTCTTCAAATGAAATCTAATCAAGTTTTACTTAATGTCTCATGATTTTATTATTTGTTTTGTATAACTATTCAGACATTTGAATTTAGTTTTATTAAAAATTGTATTCCCTTCTATCTAAAATCTTATTCATGAAAAAAAGTTTGAGTGTAATTTTCAAAACAAAATGGTGTACTTGTAATAGTATACATTAGTTGATAACAACGTAGGTTAGATGAAACCATGGTTCTTTAAAAAGTGGAACATACTAAACTAATTTCAAAGAATTATTGTATCCTTACACTGAATTTAATTTCAGCCATAAGATGATCTTTTGCAGTAAACATAGAAATACAACAGATCATTTTGCTTCCTATAAAGAGTCTGCTATAAAAAAATCTTCTACAAATCAGTTTAAAAAATGTATTTACCTGTACCCGAGTGACTAGACACTAGTTTTTTGGGTTACTGTTTCGTATTTTAACACCAAAATATGTTCATAAGTAATATTTTTAATTCTCTTCTAACAATAACAAGTGTATAATGCTTATCCAACAGTTATTTTACGAGGGCCATCCAGAAAGTAAAGAACAGTTTAGCATCACAACCAGTGAATAATCGCAATTTGTGAGGATTAAGCTGCTTTTTTGAGTGGGAGCGAACGGCCTCGGTTCTACTTTTCCCATGATGGCCCAACCCTTGAGCGTCACTGTAGCCCATGGCCACAGTCCCACTCCATGAAGAAGCGAATGACCAAAACCACAGGTAAAGCAGCCCCTTATAATTGACCTCTGGAAAAACCTATGTTTTGGACTTTTTTTCCTAAATCCAACTTCTGAAAACAGACATGTAAGTGAAAACAGTTGGTGACTAAATATAACCCCACCTTTGTAATGCTGTGTCTCTGGGATGCGAGTTTTATTTGGCACCGCTAACTAAAAAGTAAAAACATTGTATGATTTGTGTTTTTATGACAATCAAACTCTGCCCAAACCAAGCCTAAGAGATGTGGAAATGCGATTGTAATGATAAAGGGTCTGCTCAAGCTGTGATGCGCAAACGTTGTTTACTTTCAGGATGACCCTTGTACAATCCTTTGGTTACAATAAAATATACAGTCTATCAATTTTCATATCTTTGGTTAGATAAAGAATCCAAGGGAAGGCGTGATATATATGTTTCTCCCTTGTCGCTTATTAAGTCTGTACCTTGGCTTATAAGCAGTAATATTTGTGTAGTAGAAGGTAGTTTTCCTGATAAATTTTAGTATGTTGTGTAAATAGAAAACAGTACTAAATAGTAAATTGATAGTTTAAGTAAGCTAGCCATATTTAAGCTTGGCAGCTACTACCTATTGCTACCTTTTGCTTGAGTGGTTGTTGTTATTATGTTGGTCCCATATACACTATACAGATTGTAGTCTAAATTTATTTCTTTTGCTTTTTAGAGCTCTTATTCATGAAAAAAAAGTTTGAGTGTAATTTTCAAAACAAAATGGTGTACTTGTAATGTAGTATACATTAGTTGATAACAACGTGGGTTAGATGAAACCATGGTTCTTTTAAAAGTGGAACATACTAAACTAATTTCAAAGAATATTGTATCCTTACACTGAATTTAATTTCTAATGATCTTTTGCAGTAAACATAGAAATACAACAGATTTTGCTTCCTATAAGAGTCTGCTATAAAAAATCTTCTACAAATCAGTTTAAAAAATGTATTTACCTGTACCCGAGTGACTAGACACTAGTCTTTTGGGTTACTGTTTTGTATTTTAACACCAAAATATGTTCATAAGTAATATTTTTAATTCTCTTCTAACAATAACAAGTGTATAATGCTTATCCAACAGTTATTTTACGAGGCCATCCAGAAAGTAAAGAACAGTTTACGCATCACAACCGAAGTGAATAATCGCAATTTGTGAGGATTAAGCGTCTTTTTTGAGTGGGGATGACGACCCTGGTTCTACTTCCCATGAAACAACCCTTGAGCGGTAGCCCATGGCCACAGTCTTACGATTTCCATGAAGGAAGCGAATGACCAAAACCAAAAGCAGCCCCTTATAATTGACCTCTGCGAAAACCTATGTTTTGGACTTTAACATTCTGTAAGTTTTTTCTCCCTAAATCCAACTTCTGGAAACAGACATGTAAGTGAAAACAGTTGGTGACTAAATATAACCCCACCTTTTGGTGTAATGCTGTGCTCGAGGTCTGTTGGACTACATAGAGTTTTATTTGGCACCGCTAACTAAAAATAAAACATTGTATGATTTGTGTTTTATGACAATCAAACTCTGCCAAAAACCTAAGAGATGTGGAAATGCGATTGTAATGATAAGGGTCTGCTCAAGCTGCGATCGCCGCGTTGTTTACTTTCAGGATGACCCTTGTACAATCCTTTGGTTACAATAAAATATACAGTCTATCAATTTTCATATCTTTGGTTAGATAAAGAATCCAAGGGAAGGCATTGATATATATGTTTCTCCCTTGATTATTAAGTCTGTACCTTGGCTTATAAGCAGTAATATTTGTGTAGTAGAAGGTAGTTTTCCTGATAAATTTTAGTATGTTGTGTAAATAGAAAACAGTAGTAAATTGATAGTTTAAGTAAGCTAGCCATATTTAAGCTTGGCAGCTACTACCTATTGCTACCTTTTGCTTGAGTGGTTGTTGTTATTATGTTGGTCCCATATACACTATACAGATTGTAGTCTAAATTTATTTCTTTTGCTTTTTTAGAGCTCTTATTCATTACAAATACTTAGATTCTTTAACTTTAAATGTGCATAACAATAATGTGTGAAGAATACACAATAAATTTATGGATGACTTGTAAGTTTACACAGTAAAATATCACACATCGAACCACAATATGTGATATGTTCTACAAAATAGTAGTTCTTTTTTTGCATCTGGCTAAATAATTCTCAAAAAATCATTAAAACCTTATAGTTATTCTGTACTAAATACAGAGGGCCGTATTCTTACAATATTCTAACCAGGGCCGTATTTCCGAACAGGCTGACTAGGTTGGGGCTTAGAGCAAATTTTTGAAGCCACTGAATTCCAGTAAAATTTGAACATGATAGATTAATTACTTATCAAAGTTTTCAATTTGTAGAAAATTGAGGAAAATCTTTTACTTTTTAATCACCAGTGCTTTTAGAAGTCCTGAATTTTGTTGTCACCAAAGTTATTTAAACCTGAGCATTGCTGCCAATATTTTGGACCTCTTTAAGAGTTGCTGCTACAAAGTTGGCAGAACTAGATAGCTAAAGTCAATAATTCTAGGCGGCAACTCAATGCTATGCAAGAGCATTAACTAGAAATTTTGAGTTCAATGGTTGCGGTAGCATTTCTCTGGTATGGAAATGCATCGGGGAGATTCCTCGAGTTTCAAAAGAAGTTGCTGGAACTTGGTTGCAGCTCTCAGTTCTTTAAAAGCACAGATAATTCTTTAATTTCTTTTCTTGGAAATGATTGATGGGCATAGCCCTCATTTAGTCAGTTGATAATCCGGATGTTTATCATTTGTAAAACCTACAGAAATATATGTCAAAACATTTGTATTAACAGTTGATCAACAAAGTTTCCGAGAGAGACACCAAGAAATTTGTCTGCTCAGGAGTTGCGAATACCGTCCCTGATTCTAATATCAATATATCATGCAAGCATTTTTAAAATATTGACAGTATAAACCATCCACAATGAGTATCTTTAATGTAGTGCTGTGAGGAGAGCTGTGGTCATGTGGTCTGATGACAGCCAGTAGAACACACCCAGAAGCACCTCATCAGATAGTCCAGTGTTTTGTTCTCACCTTCAAACATGCCTAGAGTCAGGGAGCAGCTTGTTGTACATAGAATAGAATATTATGGTAGATCATGCAATCAAGGCAACAGAGAATTTGCTACCCCCTAAAGACTACCAGATCTTACACCAATTTAACGAAAGTACAAAAACAAAAGGTAACTCAAGTTCTCTATCTTGTGGACTCAACACAACTTCTTAACCAGAGCCTACCTCCCTCTTTGCGTGTGCTCAACTTCTTATCCTCAGAGGTTTTCCTAAATCAAGCCTTGCTTGTAGTCATAATTATCTAATTTGCAGTTGCCTTGAATTAGGAGCAGGTAAAAAAGTATTTGAAACTGCTTAACAATACTTATTTGCTTTTGAAATACCAAATAACTTATTTACTTATTCAAATACTTATTTGCTTTTGGAAACTAATTGTGATAAAGTATTAAATTATTGAACTGAGTAATAGATACTTACTTTTAAGTGAATATTTGCTGCTAGCACGGTACATTGAGGCTTCCGATACTGCAAAAAAGATCTATTAAAGCCAAATTGCCACTGGATTTTATCCAAACTGTTCAAACTCCAGTTAATTCTGTCATTATGGAGAGAATTGAACGTTATAACTTATAAGAAACATCGAAAAGCAACTTTTCTTCCTCGTATTAGTTTTGGTAACAAATTAATTCAAATGGATTATTGGCTTGTACGAGGGCTGTTTTTTTTACCAAGTTCCATTCAGAAATACTAGAAATAAGTCTTTGGATAAACACAGTTCCAAGCTGTTGTTCCGTGTAAAAACTACAAAGAGGTCCCAGGGGTATAATTACTTAGTTTTTATTTGTCCGTGGAAATACCATTTAATAAATATATTTGCACTATAAATTGTCAATTAATTGATAAGGACTCTTGTTGTAAGCAGTATTTCTTGTAAAAACCCATCACTAATAAATGAGAGTTACTAATACAAGAACTGTTTTTAATTAAGTTTTGTTGTAAAAAATAGAAAATGACTTATGATTAGTCGTACTTGATTTGTGGACAGTGAAAGGCTCTTGACCACAGTAGAACCAGCGGAAGTGTCTCTTCCTCTCCGGGGGAGTGAGCTGGGCCTCGTGAGAGAAGTCCTCAACACTGAGTGAGTACAAGTCCTGCATCCTCACACACACAGTCTGCTGTGTTCAACAAGGACAAGGTGTCTTCTGAGTTCTGCTACAAGTCTACAACATAAGTTTAACTCTCAGTGTTAAATGTCAATTGCAAATTAACTTGTTAAATGAAAATAAAACATTTGAACCGTGTTTATATCTTGCTAGGGGTCTTGTTCATTCCACTATGAGCCATGTTGCTATCCCTTCCCCCTCCCTTCTTCATATTGAAATACGAGTATATATGCTAGCTACCAGGAGTTTGACAGTAAGGAATACCCCAACACATCCTCAGAAAATTGTGTTGATTTAATGTCAAAAACCTGCCATTCTTTCTGTAAATCTTCCTTCAATTTTGAATGGATATTAAGATGAAAAAAACTGAAGCTATCTGCACTGTATTTGCTGTTGAGTACTGTATTGTATTTTGTTCAATGTTAAGCATCATCAGTCTTTGCCATTAGCACCGACACTGCTCTCTCTGCTTTGGCAAGTGTAATTTTGGTACTTTGCTTATGCCTGGCTTTGGCAGCTTTATTGCTATTGTTTATTGCATTTTTGGTCTTACGCCTCAGCCTCGGAGACAAGACACTCTGCATCACTTGCTGGTCTGTTCTGGTATTTTATTTTTCCCTCTGCCTTTAAGCTTCAGCCTTTATATATCTGTATGCTACTGCTTGTAAAATTTTAGTTTGGGCTTACAAATAAAAGCATATTTATTAATTTACGGGTAAAATTACTAAAATATTATGAATTTAGTGTTTTAGGACTAATTCGATTGGAAGTCATATGCTTGATGCTATATGACTTCAGTCACACATCTGTCGGTAACAATGATTATAAAGTACTTAAATCAGATTTAAAGTACTTGACAGATTTCACTGCCAGTCTGTCACTATACATTTCAGTGCTTCTCTCATTTTGGCAATAGGTTTCTACAAATACAGACAATACGGTTACTGAAATTATGTAAACTTGTGTATTTCGTTTTCAAATCTATTTATTTCTATACAAAACGTACAAGTTTAATATAAGAAAAGCTACATGAGTGTTCAAATTGGGATTTTTTTAAATATTCTACAAATTTTCACCTTATGTATTATAAGGAGAAGTAATTTACACTTAGAAAACTGATTGTATTTTTCTATTAGTTGTTGTTACTATTTAAATCAAAAGGAAAATCAGCTAAACACATGTATTTGCGTTAGACTGCACATTCGGCCCATGTTATTCAACCCATAAAAGTGATCGTTGGAGGGGTAAATCCAATAAAGCGTTGAGTTCAATCATTTACTGTAAGCGGCCTTGTAAGTTGTAAGTTTGTACATTTATACTTGATAAACTTCATAATTGAAAGAACTTTGACAAAGTAAATAAGGGTAAAATATAAAATTCAACTTTGAAAATGAACTGTTATAATAAATCTTTGACAAATTTGTTTCATTAAAACTTTGATGAAGAAATAGAGATTAATTCTTAAGCTTTCGGCCGGTTGAAAATTAATATCTAGCTTTGTTTACATTGACAAACAGTTGAAATACAAATACTGTCTCAGCCAGTCAACCAGCTACTGAGGATGACTCTCCACAGCAAGGTCGAAACGTTTAGCAGTATTTGTATTTCAACTGTGACACGGTGTAAACCGAAGCCTTAGATATTAAGAAATAGAGATGTCTGTAGTATTTTATTTTAAATGGCAAATTCAAGTATCTTTGGTTTTAAAAAGTGTAAGACAACTTTCATTACAAACAAAGAAATGTAATAGGACATTAACTGGAAATGTAGAGACGAATATGTTTTTAAATAATGTAGAGACATGTAAATTTACAAACAACTATTTGAGTATAATAAAAGCGTTATTTATTACAATATTAAATTCACATTTACGACTAATTTGTTTGTGAATACAAATGTTTCCAAGCAGCATTTTAGTTGCTAAATAAACATGATCTGGCTTTCTGATGAATCTTATGTTAAAATTATCGTCAAAAACGGCTTTTTAACATTGAGTTGAAAGTTTCACCGTTAATAAAAAGAATAATAATGGCTTTAAACCCCCAAAAACTTCATAAATTGTGTTTAGCCAACTATAAACACTCATTATTATAATTTATTTTTCTTACCGTCTCTTGGGAAGTGTCTTAATTATGCAGTAATAACTGTTTTATTGTTCAAAATTAAATTCCAATGTACTTAGTAGTTTAATAATAAATCTATAATATAAAAATGAATCGCAAAATGTGTTGGTAAGCGCATAACTCAACAACGCCTGGACCAATTTGGGCAAATTTTTTTTACAAAATGTTTGTTGGAGAAAAATTTGAATAATTGCCGGAAAACCCCTTAAAACAGCCCTTTTCTTTTTCCCATACAAACGTTTTCTAACTAAAACGTAGTCAATTTGAGCTTTATTGCTATTCGTTGCCAGCTGATATCCTTATTTTACAGACATAAAACATATGTACGGAACAAAAAACTGCCACATTACAAATTTTTTTGACAGGACGAAGTCTGTCGGGTCCGCTAGTGGTAAATAAAAAATCTAACCACTTTCAAAATGACTGGTACAATAAAGACTAAAACACTTTTCAAGACAAAGATAAATGTGACTATTTTATTGCGAATAACAGCTGTGGATATATTGAGTAGTTTATGGTAAGTATAGAACGGTACTGTACCTGGCTGACTGCGCGGTGCCGGTCTAGTAACTGACTCGGGAACTGGGAAGCCAAGCATGAGTCTCCTCTCCACCCACACCACGTTGTTACGCTACTTTCATGCTTTCCTTTGTCTGCTCTCCGTCACCGTCCCGTCCCGTCTATACCCTCTCCTGTCCTGTCATGTCGTGAGCTCCTCATTTCACACCTTCCTCACCTCACGTCGCCAGCTTCTTCATCATCACTCACGTACCGGCACCGTGAACCTTCCTGTAGCTGCAGTACTGCATCCACAAGGAGGGGTGGGACAAACGTGTCAATGATTTCACGAATGATAAAGTTCCATACTCTGGGGCAAGGAGGCCAAGGCAAACGTTTTTACAATAAGAGAAACTTAAAAAAGTATATTTTATAACTAAATATTAGTATTTTTATTATTTGTTATCTGAATTTCAAGTTAACGCATTTTTTGCACTATCTTTGAATTGAGTGCAAGTGTAAACGCTACTGTGTTTTACAGAAAGTGATTCATAAGTCTTTGGAATTGTGTATTTAAATCTTGTGGATAATGTTATAGTTTGAAGTTCAAGATGAGAGAGCACAATCGCAAAGAAAAGTGTTATTACTGTTATATTGAATTATTAACCTTATTTCTACAAAATTACGCTAGAAAATTGTATTCTTTAAGAATGCAAACAACGTTCCAGAACCCACAAAAACGTGTTTTATAGGTTATATTTTTTATTTCAGACCCCGGTATGCCCCCTCCCTTGGAAGATGCCCTATGGGCGCCCTAGGATTTATGCACTCGGGTTCGACGTGAAATGTACATGAGCAATAATTAAGTACAGAAGTTAACATTGGAGGAGCAACATCATAGTTTTTGTAGATCATTGTTCCATACCTAGTCATAGCCGCCACTATAGCCTACACATTCACTTTATTTATCGTTACAAAAGAAGCATTCGTACGCAAAATACACGCAATACATACAAAGAAATCACAAATATATCTGCCATTTTGAAACTGTAACCAGCGACTTGAATCTTGATTTGTTTCAAATACAAACCTTTTAAATACATAAACATACTTACACATTTTTAACGCAATCCGTTTAGTCGTTCGTCAAACACTTGCAATAAATACAATTTTAAGAGCATAAACCCTCATTTAGAGGAGGAGAAACCACGAGGCACTAAAGGTCATTTTGGTGTAAATTATACCTCGTTATTGAAAATTCTCTAGGATTTGTGTTAGCGTTTGAGGCTACGCGTCGGCTAAGTTAAAACACTTCCTGTGAGTTACTCTGAGCTAAACATTTAAAACAGTGCTGTAATGTTTTACGCTGATACTTGACCGTGCTTCAAAGCGGACGCGGTGCGGCGGTGGAGAAGGTAGCGTGAACGGTCAAAGCGCAGTACACCTCCTCGCCTCGCCGCACCGCATTAGTGACGCCTGTTACTACTCGTGAGATGGGGTTATTGATATCTTGGCGTGAACATGAAACTTCCTCCCCTCACTCGTGTCTTAAAAACAACAACATCATTTACAGTATAGCAATGAACAAAGGGCATTGTCCTATTGGTAAGGGAGCAATGACCCTCAGTGTGGTGCAAGACAGTGCGATTTGTTTACTGCATAATGCATTTATAACAACAAATATTGGCTCAGGTCAAACTGCCTTACCTGAAATCTCACAGCAGGTGTTTAGTAGAAGAAAATTCTACCTCACTCTTATGTTTAGTCCCTTTATTTACTGAGCGTAAGCGAGGTTTCTGTTTTTAATTCCACAGTTCCGCGTTGTTTACCTGACTGTCAGTATATTTAGGAGCATTTCTGGAATAGTTGTTATAGACAAAGTACATTCGTAGTTTGTATTATGTACTTGTTTCAAACTCCTACGGCATATTTTTACTCTACAGTAAGGTTTGAAATATCCATGACAAAATTGCTGTAAGAGTAGTGAATAAGGGAGATCTACTGTAAGGAAGTACAGTAGTGCTTCAAAAACCAGGGGTCAGAATCTGGAAGTGTTCTGGATCTAAAGAGGGCCATAGTATACGTAATTTTAAATCCCTCTAAATTTTTAGAATATGGCTTTAGTGAACAGTCAGTCGAGGTTAAACAAATGTATTTCACTACAATACAGGTCCGAATTTTCTCTAGATGCCTGTGTGGTACTGGTAGTTTACACAGAGTATTTATGGCAACAGAACTAAGACAAGTCATGGGGGTTTATTTTTCCATTGCTATTCTGTGATTTCTATTCGCTCTTCCAATTAGCCCTGTAAGAACCGCAATTATTGAGGGGACATATTTTTAAATGAAGGAAACATAAAGGAAACACCTGGTTGAGTTGGCGTGAGGCCTTTGGGAAGTTCAAGTTGAACTTTCCTTCGTTCAAGACGTTGGACCATGGCAGATTGGCGGAACGTGTAATAGCGTTAAATATTTCCCGGTGAAGTTTTATTGCAAAATAAAATTGTCTCAATCCATTCGACTCAATGAAAGAAATTCATATTTTATAACTTTGGTGATCGTCTCGTTGTGTTGCATTAAAGGACCTGCCCTTTGTAAAACAGGCGCGCGTTACCTCGGATCACACTGCAGCGTGTTGAGTGCGAAGAGGTGCGAAGGAGATAGGCTAATGAGTATTGTAATGGATGAATTGAGGCAGTGTTTACGTCCTTGTGTGCGGTTATGTCACAATGTCAAACATGACCGGTTGTGCGACCTACTTGGACCACTCTCGCCTCAGCAGTATCTGTGTTACCGTTACCAAGGGTACTCCTGCTCACTCCTGCATCATGTTATCAGGTAACTTTCACTATCACTAGCCTACTCATCCAACCTGCACCTGCACCTGTACCTGTACCTACTCCGCTCCTGCCTCCTCGCCAAACCTTGCCTTTCTTGTACACCACCACAGTGTTGTGTCTTCTTGGAAATTCGCGGATGCGAGGAAGTATCATACTGCTTGACTGAAAAGAAAGAGTAGTTAGAAGGAAAGGAGTTAGCTACGAAGTGAACGGCTTGGTAGGAGCATAATAAATAAAGAAACCCTACTACTATAACCCTAATATTATTAAATTTAAGAAATTTCCTAATTTAATACCGAATTAAATTTTTATAGTTGCGAATTTAATAAGCTCTCCTGATCTTTGACTCAAACCAAACAACGGTGTAACAAAATGACAAACTGTTATTTAATTGTAAATTGAACATACGTCTTGAAGAATGAGGGTTTTCTGTTGATGTTACAAGTGTTAAACCTTCAGCCTGAACGCTGATACAGGCTGAGAATACAGGTCTTTGTTTTATGCATAGGCGTAACGAGGAGGGCGTTTTAGGGATTATAAGCCCTATTTTAGGAATTATAATTTGGTTGTATAATATACAGCCTTTATATATACTGGTACCCTAATTTTCTGAAGGAGATATTGGCAGATATGAATTAAAATTTTACTTTTACAAAATAAGTTCAATAAGGTTTTTTTTAATTGTACACGCACTTTCGACCTGCAGGACGATGACGTGAGGCTTGTTACATAAATCAAAACAAAAGTAAACCGTTACAAAGTTGACAGGATAAAAACTGTATCTACCTTATTTGTAAAAGTTAAATTCTAATACTTATAAAGGGGTTTAGAAGCCTAAAAGCCATTGTTTAGTAATCAATTTTGTACATTTGTTATAAGTTGTTGAAACTTACCCCATTTAATAATCCTGATAACGCATATGAAAATGAGAACTCAGTTTTAGAATACATCAGCTGGATTATAACGATTTTTGTAGCTGATATGCTCTAAACCCGCAGTTAAAACTTCGGAAAAACACGTATACTGTCTCCAAAACTATCCTTGGAACAAAGTGGATGGACGTATACGAGAATAACTTTTCCGTCATTGAACTCCCGACCATTTTACGATTTCGCCACGTGACTATTGCTGATCAAAACACTGTAAAAATATGTTATTCCTGATAACCACTGTTTGCAATAGTAAATAGCCTTTTAATTTAATTTTAAAAATCCCAAAAAAAAGTGCAAACAAATATTGTGTATTACCACATGTTTCGAAGTAGAGAGAGTTAGTCTCTTTTCACTCGACGATGACATTAATTTTGTCGAAACATGTTGTAGTAGTACACAATATTTGCACTTTTTAGAGTTTTTATTTAAAATTAGTATTGATAAAAAGTACTTGAAATTTTGCACAGATAACAAAACTAGATTATTGACCAAAAAGATCAATCAATTATTAATTAAATAAAGCTATAATGATTCTGGTTAGTGATACAAGTCTGGTCGCTATACAATTCGGTGAACCAGTGAAAGTATTATCGTTGTTTTGTATAATTAATCACCTTAATGAACTATTATTGTGTGTCTGAGAAAGTCTGTTCTTTCTTTCTCAATGCAGTTGATGTGGACTAGAGGTGAGGTTCCCAAAGCTTGTGAAACAAGTACTGTTCTGCGGCTACAAATTCACATAAACAGCGGAATTGCTCACTAACTTTCTACTCCTTTGTTTTCGTTTACCAATTACTCAACTCGCACATGAAGTAAGTTAACAACACAACTTGTCAGCTGGAGAACAGAGCAATATTGTATTACCGCAAACGCTTTGCCAAGGGTATGGCTATGCAACTTATATATCCTGTTTTCCGTGGTGTACCACAAGGCTCTGTCTTGGGTCCTCTATTATTTTCAATGTACATTGATGATGTAACCAGTAAAATAAGATTTTCTCACTTTCATTTATATGCTGATGACTTGCAAATCTATGGACACTTCTTTGCAAAGGATATTGCTACTTCTGTTAATTTAATGAATTCTGATATTGATACCATTACTAATTGGGCTTATCATCAATGAGGACAAAACCCAAACAATACTTATAGCCAACCCACGTATTTTAGCAAACATTCATATTAGCAATATTCCAAATTTAAAGTTAAACAATCGTGAACTTGATTACAAAGACAAAGTTAAAAACTTTGGGCTCATAATTAACAAAACGCTTTCATGGAATGATCACGTTACAAGTATATGTAACAAAATATTTGCCCGTGTACATAATATTAAGGTGGTTTCAACTTGTTTACCTTTAAACGTTAAAATAATGCTTGTTAAAACTCTTGTACTGCCTTGTAAAACTTCCTTGATACGGTATCATAGGGAGTGACATCCTAGGAGCTGTGTGTTTTGTGTTTAAGAACTTTCTGTTTAAAACTACATTTTGTTTATCTTTTCTTTTTAGTTTCAATTTGTTTTTACATTTGTTGTAAATATCAATATATAAGTATTATTTTTGTAGTCTTAAGGTTAAGTGGTAGAGAGGGCTTTAAATCCCTAACTTCGCCTTTTGATAAATGTATCAATTATGTCCTTTGTTATTACATTATAACTTACGAGACAAATATGAGTTATGTTTACTGGACTACTCCTACAGGGATAAATTCAAAATTTGTAAACCGAATAGTTTCAGACACCACTTTTACCACTTGAACACGGTTTTAGTGAGGTTTTGGGTCAATTTTCCTTCCCGGGTGCCAACGTGAGCTGCTATTAATTAGACAAAGTGGCACCGTCTTCTATGGGAGTGGTCGGTGTCTCAAATCAAAGTATGCTGCCATTCATCTCGACCTCACAGGAAGTAAGGTCCATTTTCTATGACTATTTGTCCTTTTGTGTTATAGCAGACACCTTCTCCTTTGTGCAAATGTTTCCCTTCCCCGATGAGGTCTGTGGCTTCGCTGTTAAAGAAGTTATTGATCAGCTTTGAAATCGACTGATTGTTCGAGGTTTATTTTTCATCTTAGTTAGTGGCCAGGCTGCTAAGCTGGAGTTTTTCGTGGATCTCTCCGGAATCGTTCTGTGTGACACAT
The DNA here is from genome assembly GCA_018831715.1 of Matsumurasca onukii. NCBI lineage: Eukaryota > Metazoa > Arthropoda > Insecta > Hemiptera > Cicadellidae > Matsumurasca > Matsumurasca onukii. The sequence goes on along the minus strand of CM032066.1, from coordinate 17,129,147 downwards.
AAACGATTAGAGCTTCTTATCTATTGTTCCTCGTTGATTTTTGGATGCAATATGGCAATTGTTCTTTGTTTGGGGACTTCACACATTTTCAGTGAGACTAATCGATTTGGAATGGTAAAGTATGATTGAGCGTACTCAATTGTTCCTTTATTCTAAACTAGTTTGAATCTTATACAGGGTGTCACAAAAATGTGTAGCGCGCTATACAGAACCGGATTTTTCATACAAAAGTAAGTCGAAAATGCCGAATAAATATTATTGATTTCGGCTTAGTTTAGCCGTAATCCACCATTTTGTAAATCTTTGAAAATAAGGAATAATTCAAACATTCTTTGAGATATTTTTGTGAAACTTTGTATAAACCTTAATTGTTTTCCTAATAACATTTCCAAAAATATTTTTTATCGAACTTGTCAAATTTTAAAATGGCGGCAATTTTAATATCTCAAAGTCAAATCCCAATTTGATTCCATAAGAATTTGAAAGTTTGAAATGGTCGCCATTATAAAATTTGATGTTTGATAAAAATATTGTTTCCAAATGTTATTAGAAACACAATTAAGGTTAATTCCAAGTTTCACAAAAATATCTCAAAAGGGTTTTGACTTATCCATTATTTTCAAAAATTTACAAAATGGCAATTACGGCAAACTAAGCCGAAATAAAAATGTTTTGGAATTTTCGACTTACTTATGTTAAAATCAGTTCTGCATAGCGTACACATTTTGTGTTTCTGCGTGTACTGTTTTCCCCAAGTTCTATGTTCAATACCAGTTGAGTGTGTGATGTGCAGGGCTGGTTGTGGTGGCGGCCCTGGCCCAGGGGGTGCTCTGTGCTCAGATGGATTCGGAGGGTGTCACCCTGGCTGCCGCCTTCAGCAACTCCCTTGTGCCCAAACTTTTCCAGGTAATATTTACATTAAGACAATCGCAACAAAATGCCATGGTTTTCTAAGAAATGGTCACCGTTATTTTAATGCCGTAATACGACGGTAAACTTTTGTTTCCAATGTCATATGGGAATGCTTCCCTAGAGAGCGGTAGCCGTGTGTATTCGAGTATGATTGCACTAAAAACCAAACTTACAGTAATATTACGGCACCAAAAAAACTGTCACCGTTTTCTAGGAAACATAGCTTTAGTCAAGTCTTATTCTATCTTGATGTACAGACATGTGAAGTTTGCTCATAGTTTAATATTTTGCTTTGTTTTAGGCTTTAGCGTAAATTTCTAGATTTAGATAAACGAATATAAGTTTAAAGTAATAAAGCTATGTACGAGTCTACAGCCTCGTTTCTTTTACCTGAAAAACATGATTTCAAAAATCATATAAAAGTTATCTGTATAAACACGGAATTGAATCTTTTCAACAAAAGTGAATGGTCTCAAAACACTTTATGTAAAGAATAGTTGTCAATATTTTAGTACTACAAGTTATCACAAAACTTTGAAATCGTTATTATTTTATTGCAATACGTGAATGTATTTGTCAGTTTTCAATACTACAAAACTGGAAATCGTCAAGAAAAACATATAAGAGATTCAAATGGCCTCTACCCGTAGTTGTTGAATCATCAGGTCAATCGATCTCATCCACTTACCAGTTACCCCGACGTGTCGTTGTCACAAGGTCAACAGATTGCGTAACTGACCAACTGACCTGTCCTCCCACAATCCTTTTATAATAGATAACCAATGTACATAAGCAAGTTTCAAACTGTCCAGCCCATCCTCACAGTATATGTTCAAAAACACCAAAAAGTACTAATTTAATAGAGAGCTCATCTTACGAACTCCCCAATGATCTAGTCTGAAAATTAGTCAAATCACAGAACAGGATTCAGGAGGTAGGCCTATACAATCATCGAGCTAAGCGAAAATTAACAAGTCTGCCAGGGTTAAATTATAAGATTGAAAAATCTGTTTTGCTGCCCAATGGCTAACATTTGTAAATTTTACAAAGCAAGGAAGAGTATAAAGAGCCAGCGACACTTGTTGTATAGTGGTAAATCAAACTCACTCTCCTACAAAAATATCCTGAACCTTTGCATAGCCTTCTTACAAATCAACATCAGGAGTCAGAACCTTCTTCTGGCTAACACAAGAAAGTATAGCGGATGTTTCCAGATGACGTAGTGTAAAGGAGGTAAAAGTATGAAACTTTATGTTCACTTTCAAGTACATGGACAGGAGGTGTATTACAGGATCGGTAGTACCTGAATAACAGCCTGTCTTTTACAAATGCACTTTGTTGGGGACCAAAACACTAAACGGAACATTAGTGTGGAAACTGTGTGCATTTTGTGTTTTATCGAAATTCCTTTGTAAATTGAGATACTCATGATAAGACCCAGGCCCGGGACCGTGAAATGAGCACCGATCCTGACCCCCAGAACACGTTTTGAGCATGTGTTATATACAGGCTTATACACACTTTATACATAGTACATATGTATATATATATGTGTGTACTCTCTACAAGTCGGTATTGTATGTCCAACTTTCGTGAAATTTGGTACAATTTTTCCTTTTGTAAATATCTTGGTAAAGTTTGTTAGCCAGCAAAATCGGGCTACCGAAGGAGCCCTCCTTTAGGAGGAGGGGGAGAGTTTTGCCAAAAAGTTGTTTTAATTATCTAAAAACAGTAAATTTCATCCGATTTCGATGAAATTAACTTCACAGTAATGAAACTCCCAACATATATAACACAGTGGTATAAGACAGGTAAACGGCTCGTTTAGTATAACCTTTATTATTTGTATAAATAAATTATCTTTTCATTATTTCTTAAATTTACGATATATTTATTGTGCAATCAGAAGTAATATTGTGTTCTGTAAAGGCTCTGTATCCTGGGAAAGAGAACCTCGTGTTCGCTCCATTCGGTCTGGCGACCAGTCTCGCCATGGTGATGGAGGGAACGGAGCCCCAGGCTGCCGAGGAGGCTCGGCGAGTGCTGCGTATTCGGCCAGAGGACAGACAACTGCTCCGCATTGGCATCCGCAACATATTACTTGAGTGTGAGGTAATGTTGACTGGCTACTCAGTAATCAGTAACTTTTATTGCCAAAAAACCAACGTGTAGGCAATTACAAAAACACTTAATATATGTATAAAAAGAATATGGATAGAACAATTTAATAAATATAGTAATATAACATGTAAAATAAAATAAGTAAATAATATGATAGGCCTATATGAACACAAAAGTTGCCCTGGCTCGAGTACTATCTAAAGCTCACAATATCTATACACTGTCATGCCAGTGGCCACACATGGGCGGACAAATTCGCTAATCTGCAGTACTTGTGTAACAAAATGCATACTTCCATACTGACGGCATAAATATCCCGTTTTTAAACAGGAAATCCGCTAATAATGACAATATAAACCATAAAATGCCATGTAAACAGAGTTTTTTCATAATTGACTTTAAATATTTACAGTCAATGTTTCTCATCCTGTACGTTATTTGAAATCACTTAGAAGGCACACGTTAACACAAATTGAATTTAAGCTGGTCCGTGCGGGGCCGCTCCGATCCGTGCCGGGTTTAGTAATGCGAGGGACTCTGGAGCTCATCACTCGGGGTCCTGGGGCGGAGTTTCGATCCCCGCAGTCACCACCCAGTGGCGTAAATAGCAACCCCGCAACTCCGCAGGGCGGGGGGGAGTGCCGAGTTTTAGGGTGCGCCGAGATTCGAGGGTCGCCGGGAAAATAGTGAACATTCTGAGCTCAAGGGGAGCAACTTGTTAATGCGAATTGCGATAGATGATATAAATAATTTGATCTTTTTCCCGTTAACTTAGTGTCGTTGTACCTGCTTCATTTATGATTTTAAATGGAAAATAGCGTGCAAGCTACCGAGTCACTGAGTTCCTACTGCCTCAGACAAGCTTGACTGTGGAAATGCAGCGCGGCCATTACAGCCTCGCCCTTGTGGAATTGAAGATGCAGCATACAGCTGAGCAGTGGCTGGCCGCTGAACCCTAATCATCCCGCAGTGTATTAATCATCCCTCACTAATTTTATTATAAGGAAAACTACTTTATAAAGTAGCTATTTTATAAATGTATAGCCTATAGCGATCAGTATTGCGAGGTTGAGTGGTAGAGGACTTTAGTAGTCCTAACTTCGCCTCGTTAAACAAGACAAACTTTACCTTTATTCTTTATTGTATAGTAGAAGTAAGATAGCGCATACAGGTTGGGGGTTGAAGGTGTATTTAGTGTTCCTTGGTTGAGGTGTGAGGTGGCCGGAGAGGGGCGCCAAACTGACGGTCTGTGGGGGGAGGGGGCGCCGTGGAACATACCTACGCCGCTGTCACCACCTACTTATTTGTAATGTGACTATACAGCGACGCTTGGTAAAGGACGAGGTAAGGTGGTAGAGCGGACTTCATAGTCTTAGCTTCGTCTCGATAAACACGGCAAACTTTACATGTTTAAATTATAATTCTGTGTTTACTTATATCATTAGTTAGTTTTTATATAGTGTTCAACACATAGATAGAATTTGTCCAAAATAAGACTCTATTGACTATTCAGTCAGCTGTTTGGGAGTAGCAGACCGTTTCGCTTTGAGAAAAATGTCAAAATATTCTAGAAAGTTTCCCTTATTTGGATGGGGCTCAAGTTGTGAAAGGCATATAGTTTAAAATAGTTGGGCCATCAAACGGATGGTAAAGAGAGTTCTAGTAGCTCGCTAAATCTATATATAAATGCAGATTATAAACAAGAACGCATAACTGTATACACACCCATGTGCATATGTTTGTGGATGTCTGGATGACCACTAAGTGCATTTTAGTGTTTGAAAGTGATAGGACATAAGTTGAATATTTAACAATGGTTAAAGAAACTCTAATTATTTGTGAAGATCCATTGAAACTAAAAGAAGATGGCAATGCAGCTTTCAAAGGAGGTAACTTAGGCTTAGCTTTGGAGTGCTACACTAAGGCTATCAAGTTAACAAAAGAAGATTCGAATGAAAAGGCTGTTTATTATAAAAATAGGGCTGCTGTTTACTTAAAACAAAATGACAATATCAAAGCCTTAGATGATTGCAATAAATCTTTAGACATAATTCCAAATGACCCTAAAGCTCTTTTTCGGAGATGCCAGGCTCTAGAGAATTTGAACAGACCAGAAGAGGCTTACCGAGATGCCCGACAAGTGCTTAATGTTGATCCCACAAATAAAGCCATTCAGCCTATTCTTGCTAGACTTCATACTGTTGTACAAGAAAAGTTAAAAATCAATGCACAAACCACTAACAAAGTTGCATCCATGTTCCAAATCGTTTTTGATTTCAATGAAACCAAAGATAAGCGAGAAACTGCCATGAAAAATATTTTAGTGTTGGCCCGTGAATCAGCAGGTGCTTCAGCTTTAGTAGATGCCGGTGTGGTTCAAAAAATAGGAAACTTATTGAAAGTTGAAAAGAATGATGAAATATTCTTGAATGCTGTAAGGGTTATAGGAGAACTGTGTAAAGATAGTGTGGAAAGAACAAAAAAGATTCTCGTTGAGCTAGGTATCCCGTGGTTTTTAGATATTCTAAACTGCTCTAAAGAAGAGCAAGTAAATGCTTCCCAATATTGTTTGCAAGTAGTTCTAAATGCGTTAAGTGGCCTTGATTCAAAGCCAGAGTCCACTCCTGATGAACAGTTGTGTGAAGATAATAAAAAAGAGATAGATACTCTACTGACATGTTTGGTTTACTCTACTACAAGCCGCACAATCAGTGGTTTGGCGAGGGATGCCATTATCCAATTAATCATGAGAAATGTTCATTATAAAGGAATCAACTGGGCCGAGACTTTGATTGAAATCAAAGGGCTTCAAAGGCTTTTGGAAGTATCCAGTGAACTTCAAGATTATAAGTATGAATCGGCCATGGAAATTACAGAATCTACTAGGACAATAACTGCTGTTTGTCTCGCTCGAATCTATGAGAATATGTACTATGATAAAGCAAGAGAGAGGTATCTAGAAGCTGTTGACGATTTTATCAAAGGAAAACTAATAACTCCTGAAATAGAATCTAAAGTTAGAGTTGTTGTAGCACTAACTTGTTTGCTACTTGGTCCTTTAGATATTGGAAATACTATTGTAGCTAGAGAAGGAATGCTAGAAATGATTTTAGTCATGGCAAATACGGAAGAAAAACTTCAGCAAAAAGTTGCTTGTGAATGTATAATAGCTGCTGCATCTAAAAAAGATAAAGTTAAAAGTATCATTACTCAAGGGGTTGATATTCTAAAAAGACTGTATCAATCAAAAGATGATGCAATCAGAGTAAGAGCTTTGGTTGGCTTGTGTAAGCTAGGCAGTATGGGTGGAACTGACGCATCTATTCGGCCATTCGCAGATGGCTCAACAACTAAACTTGCAGAAGCTTGTCGAAGGTTCCTCATTAATCCTTCAAAAGATCAAGACATGAGGCGCTGGGCTGTAGAAGGCTTATCATATCTCACATTAGATGCTGATGTAAAAGAAAAACTCATTGAAGACAAAAAAGCTCTTAACTCAATGATTGAACTTGCAAAATCTGGCCATCAAGCCAGTGTTTATCCCACAGTTGCAACTCTTGTTAACTTGGTTAATGCCTATGAAAAACAAGAAGTGATGCCAGAAATGGTTGAACTTGCTAAATTTGCAAAACACCACATTCCAGAAGATCATGAGCTTGACGATCCTGATTTTGTGACCAAAAGGTGTACAGTTTTAGCCAAGGAAGGTGTTACAAGTGCTCTAATCGTTTTGGCTAAAACTGAAAGCGAGAATACCAAAGAACTGATTGGTAGAGTTTTTAATGCTATTTGTGCTGAGCATGACCTTCGAGGAATAATAGTTCAACAAGGTGGTGCTAAAATTCTTTTACCAATGGCTCTTGAAGGAACAGATAAAGGGCGAAGAACTGCTGCCCAAGCTCTGGCAAGAATTGGTATTACTATAAATCCAGAGGTTGCATTTCCTGGACAAAGATGTCTTGAAGTTATTCGTCCACTTATAATGTTGCTTCACCCAGAATGTACTTCATTAGAAAGTTTTGAATCCTTAATGGCTCTCTGTAACTTAGCTGGAGTTAGTGAAACTGTTAGACAAAGAATTCTCAAAGAAGGAGGTGTTACGAGAATCGAAAGCTACATGTTTGAAGAACATGTTATGCTTCGGAGAGCTGCTACTCAATGTATGACTAACATGATTGTTTCACCAGATGTTATAAAAATATATGAAGGAGAAAATGACAAGACAAAATTTATATTCCTATTATGCTGTGAAGAGGATGAAGATACTTCTCTAGCTGCAGCTGGTGCATTAGCCATGCTGACCTCTGCAAGTAAGAAATGCTGCAAAAAACTATTTGATGTGAGCTCTTGGCTTGAAAATTTCCAAGAACTACTAGCAAATCCTAGTTTTGAAATGCAACACAGAGGTCTTGTAATAATACTAAACGTAATTAAAAGTGGAAAAGAAAGTGCTGAAAAGGTAATGGCAACAAATTTGATGGAATTGCTCATGGCTTTGTCATTAATAAATGAAGAAGGCAAAGGTCTGATTAAATCCTTGGCTGAAGATTGTTTGAAAGCTGCTGAAAAATGGAAAATAATAAAAAAGCCTGGGGAAAATGAAGAAGTTAACTCGGATGAAGATGATTAAAAAATAACAGAACTACTCCAATCAGCATATTACAACAACTGGTAAGATACTATAATTCACAATTATTGTATATCTTACTTAGCCTCTCCTGTAGTTTTATTGTTCAACATTTACTTATTTTATTTAGAAATGCACTTAAGTATTGTTTACTAGCAAAGTTGAGAAGTGAGGTTACTTAGTGTGATAATTAAGTAGCTTGTTATTTTTGTAGTTTAGGAAGTAGCAGTGCTGTCTCTTGTAAGTATTAGGTATCAACCGACTTCCTCCGCAAGGAGGAGGCTACACAATTCCAACTGAGATTTGATTAGTTTCTTGTATAATTATTATATAGACCCAGTGTAGGACCGTCTATCAAAAAGATTTACCGTTGTGTGTTGCCTCTTGATCATACTATAGTTGTTTTCTTCACAAACGGACACGCGTTTCGGGGCAGTTGTGCCACATCGTCAGCGTTGCACTATACCTAGTTCTTATACCAAAAGTTATTTACAATATTGTTATATACAAAATATACACGCACACTTCACTGCATGCATTAACAACACAGTCTTGCGTGCAGCGAGTGTAGTCGCGCATATATTTTGTACATTACAATATTGTAAATATAAAATATAGTTGCTTGTGGCGATGTGGCACAACTGCCCGAAAGCGTATGCGTTTGTAGAAAACAACTACTGTAGGATCAAGAGGCACCACACAAAGGTAAATAGTTTCTTGTGTGCCAGTGTTTTACAACCTATGCAATTATCCAGGGTGTGTATCATGCTGATTGCTCTTGGTGTCAAATTAGTCAAATATAAAATAAAGCGTCGTCACTCATGTGACAAACAGGTTGTCGTGCCAGGACACTTAATTATTATTAGTGTATTTATTGTTAAGCAGGTCTTCTCATTCAAAATGTTGTATCAAGTCTGCGACATTGATTAGTTTACTTTGAGATATGTAGGTAGGCCAGAAGTCTGAAAGAGTAGTCACTAGTCAGCTATGTTTTAAATAACTTCAACAAACACATCTATTATGTATTGTGAGAAGTTTACTCGAGTTTAACAGCAAATCAGCTAATTTTTACAACTTAACACATAACTATACCTAGTACCAGTTATGAACATACCTGTGTGAAAGTGTGATTAAGGGTCCTCCTCAGTGCCCCAATGACACCTCCTGCAAGAGGCCAAAACTTTAAAAGCTGAAATTGAGTATTTACACTCAACTGAAAGTTAAGGAATTCAATCATCTGTACACCTGTAGAGCGCTTTTTTTGCTGAAAGGGAATTTTTGAAGTAAATTTGTAGAAGTAGTACAGTACATGTCAAAAACTGGGTTCTATATAAAAATAGAACATCTCTTTATTTTAAAAAAAATCAAGTTTGTCAGTTTAAAAATTATTTTGAACAGTAAAAAATGTACCCACATTAACCTTTGCAAAAGTTTTGGCATGACAGTTAGGCCTTATCAGTTAAAAGATAGCCAGTCTTTAAATGTGAACGGTGTGGGGTATTCGATGTGGGGACAAATTTCAGTTTTCCCAGAGTGTCCAATGAAGCGGAACCTTAACTTTTTCGGTGGTAAGCTAACTTTCGGGACACCTATCCAAACTCTTTATGTCAATTTCACCGCATGAACATAATCAACTGGTAAAACCGTTATCCGGCTTTTTCCTTCTCTATAGTATAATAGGTTCATGAGTTTCGTTTTTAACTGCTTTGCACAGATCTATCCTTCACATCCCCACTAGATAGATTTACCAGCTGGTTTAGTGAAGAGGGAAGTTGCACAATCAATACTTTTTTAGAATGTCATTCTCCAAATACGCACAGTCTGACTATAACATTGCAAAGGAGAGAGTCTTAAATACATTTGCTTTATTTCCAGAAAGCATTACAAGATGAAGAGGCAGCAGGAACATACAACAAAATTACTATGTTATCTGCCAATAAATTATCAGATCAGTATTTTGATATCCTTGCCGACTCGTTCAGAGCAAACGTCTCACTTACTTCAAATTCTAACAACAGTTCAGGTAAGCCTATTTTACAAGTTTAATTTTCTTTATCAATACACTATACATATTATTACGTTTACACAAAGGGATTTTAAGAAAAACTCACAAACACCCTCCTACAACCATTTATAGGAAACAATTTCTAAATATCTCAAAAATCAAAATGCACAGAAAATCTCTAAAAATGCCAACAACATGAAAAATGAACATTAGTTTCACAAATTAAAAGGCCAATAATACAAATATTTCATTGTAATAGTTATCAGGTTGTCTGGGATGGACAGGAAAAAACGGGAATCACGGTGGAATTTTCTCTCTTTGTGAATTTTTTTTTTTGTGGAGGCAAAAATCTTTGTATTAGTACGTGGTTTTAAATTACTTAGAAACATCCTAGAAAATAACTCTTTCAGAAATATTCTCTTCAAAGTTCAAAAAAAGGTTCCAAATTGTTTTTCTAATTGAAACTGCAGCCTATCTGGCAAAGGGGTGGTGGGTAAAAGTTTTAAGGAGCAACAATTAGTGGGGACCATTACTACCCCACTACAACAAGGAAGAAACCCAGTAATTTTGATAAAATATTAAATAAGAGATTTTCTACTAAAGAGATTTTAGTCTCTATAATCCGACTGGTTAGTCTCTCCGACCGTCCAGTAATCCAGCTGTGACGCGTCAACTAGCCACCTGTTTTCAAGTCTCTACTTGTCTGTAATAGCGTGTGACATATATGGTCTGTATTGATTACTTCAGTTCACTGCAGACAGCCAGAAAATTGTACGTTGTTTATTGCTAATCTGTGCTTCCGTTCAGTATAAGCGATGAGATGTTAGTAAACATTTTACTTTGTCATAGATAAAAAGTAAATACTAAATGACTTTTGAGAATTTGAGGTGATTTTAGATAAGTGGTATAGTTACTCTCTCCAAGGAATTCAACATCAGCAGACCATAAACTCACAGATATAAGGAAGAAAAAAATGAAATTGAGTCATTTTTTAAGATTATTGAATCATCTTCCAGCGTAAGAATGATTATTCCTGTCAAATTAGTCTTTTAAGTAAACCTCCACTAATCTGGCACTTCGATCTCGATATAGGGCGGATTAGTGAGATTGTATTGTAGTCCAATTTCAATAAAATTTTAATCTACCTATAAATTTCTACCTTTACGATATGTAGGCTTGCAGTCAAAGCTGCGTAAGTTGAAAGATGAGCAAAGTTGTGGCGAGCAACCTCCTAACGCTTTGAAATAGAATGGCCGAATGCCAAACCGAGGCTGTGAACGGAGCGAATGAGTAACAAATTGCACAGGAAATTCGATTAATTCATGCGCGGCTTAGCTGCGTGTTGGCCTGGTTTACTTTAATAGTGTCACCACAAGTTAAGCCAAGTAACCTTAAAGTACTTTTTGGAATAAATCTTTCCATTTCTTATTTTATTAATTTTCAGACTTGGGGAAGTTACTTCAAAACAGAAACTGATTACAGTTACCCTTTATAAGATGTAACTGATTACAGTTACAAGTTACCTAAAAATCAATGCTGATTACAGTTACAGTTACTCAAAAATGTAACTGACCAGTTACAAGTTACACTCTCTCACAAATTGAGCCTAAAATCAATTGTAAAATGCATCAAACCAAGTCCCATTCGTGTTTTAGAATGGTCAAAAGGCCTAAGGTGTTTCTTCAACGAAGTCTACTTGAATTTAACCTTTCAATCAATGGATAGATTTTAACAATATTATACAATTAAGTAATGATAGGCTATGTAATAGGAAAAATAGTTTTAAAGAGATACATTTAACTTGCTTTTGAGTTGTAAGCATACAAAGAAATAGTTACAATTTTGAATTTACTAGGTTAAGGTTGCTACATTTCTACAACTTAATCGTGACTAGATCAGCACTACAGTTGGCACTTTATTTATTCTTGTTTAATATTTCAAAATAAAACTAGTTTTTGTTTATTGCACAAACAAACTCAATTATCTGTAAATTATGACAGTGAGTTTATAGTATTAGTACTGTCAAATATAAATCTGGTGCAAAAGTATGTCGAGAGAATGGGTCGATGGCCGAGGTGGAAGCATATTTTGCATTTTGGCGCTAGGGATGAAAGCACAACTCTTCCTGAGTTCAGGACACCTGTGGTCAGTCTGCAAAGTCGTGTAGAGGTTGCATCGTTTTCTAAAGTAGTTTTGGTTCTGCCTCGTTTTGTTTTGATGGTGTAGTTAAATGAACAAAAGTTCAGCAGTGAAGTTTTTGCGTTCTTCATTAAGCAGCGTAGAAATGGTTGCAATTATTAAAAGCTTACAAAGGCGATGTTTGAGCAAAACCAGAGTGTGACGAGTATTTTCTAAATTCAAGATGGCGCCATGTTGATTGAAGACAAGCCCGTCCTGGACAACCTTCAAATTCTCCGGACTAATGATATTTTTTCAGAACAAATGGTTAATATTGCAAGAAGATCATCGGAGACCATTGAAAATGCTTCTTTGCTGTCTGTAGTGTGTTGAAATTCAGTTTAGCAAATTTCAACACACGCAGACTAAATTGTAATAATATGGAGACTGGTCCTTTCATCATGACAATCATGCAATAGCCATCTCCAGGGCACTAGTTTTGACCAATACCAGCATGATCACCTTTCCCCTCACCGCCACTCACAAGCGCTGCGACTTTCTCAAATAAAAATTACATAAAAGATCACCGTTATGCGAAAATTAGGGAGTGAAAAGGCAAAGCGAGGATGGGCGTCAGCCATTCAGACTTAATGGGTATTAGTGTTTAAACCATAGGAGCATCGAATAGACAAATGCATTACACTAAATGGAGAGTATACTGAAGGTATACATGTAAATTGTAAACAAAATAATAAAATATGGTTTATAAATGGAATCCCGTTATTTTTGGAGTGCCCTTAAGTAAATAGCAGTTTGGCTAACGGTGCATAGAAATGGCGAGGCGTGTAATGTGTGCTGTTACATTTGATTGTTTTCATCCCTTGCTCAAAAGTTGAATGTTACCAGTTCCATAGAGAAACTAGACTAAACAGAGGAAAGACATCTAAAACTAAGTCATATGTAAATATGAATTGCGGAGTGATCTAAGAGGTGCCGTTTTTTGGCTAATTTTAACGTACAAAAAGTAACTTGTTACATGTAATCGTTATTGCTAAATTGTAACGATTAGATTACAAGTTACAGAAAAATGTAGCGATTACAATTATGTAATCCAATAACAACAAAAGGTTGTGTAAAAATGGATCATCGGAAATATATATAACCACACATTGACTCATAATTATATCTACCATTAGGCACAAATACTGATTTAATTACAACACTAGCAGTAAGCGAATCCGTGGCGGATTACTTACTATGATTGTGTAAAGTGACTATAAGGTTTTGCTAGGTATTGGAGGTTGTGTAGTGGAGAGGACTTTTAAGTCCTAACTTCGCCTCGTTAAACAAGACAAGTTTTACCTTTGAACACAAATAATAAAACAAATCAAATTCCCACAAGTTTATAAGTTAGCTGTAGCTTTCTCAGCTTCATTGGTTGTCACGCCACTGCTATTTGACCTACTGTAATAAAATAGAAAAATCAAACAAATTAATTATTCTTTAACTTTTTCTAAAATGTGTGAAAATATTACAAAATGAAAAAAAAGTTTAACTACTTGTTTGTAAACTCAGTACTTCAACAAGTAATAATTAAAAGGTATTGCAATAGAAACAAATGTTTTCAGAGCAAGTGCTAGCTGTGCAAAGTGATTCGGGAGTGATGAGTCACTGGAAGGACTTTCACAAGCTTGCCGTATACACGTATCTGAGTCATCGAGGCTGCGGCTCCCTTCACCTCTCCCTCCGGCTCCATACTGCAAGTGCCTATGATTCCTCAGGTTGGAGTCTTCCGAATGGGACCACTCCATCGACTCAACTGCCTTGCAGTCCAGCTACCACTTCAGGTATATTGGACACATTTTAGTGTTTTTCTAATTAAGACAGAATTTGTATGTTTCTTTTCTTTGTGAACCAAAGTGGAACAAAGCCACTTTTATGTAGGGTATAAGAAGAAATATAAATTGAAGCAAAGTTTGGGCGTCTCGGCTTATGACTGGAAGCATAAAAAAACCTCCTGTCAAAGGGGTGGCGTGAAACAATTTATATGAGCAAGTGAACAAAATTGTATGTTTTGTAAGCAGGGACAATTTTAATCTGTTATTTTTCGAGCTGTTATGACAGTTGGCGAGTTCATTTAGTGGCATATGAATGTTTATGTATTGCCACTTTTGAGGTTAGTTACCATGGCTCATTAATGGTTAAGGCATCGCCGTGCATTTATAATAGACCATTTTTTAAATGTAATGAAGAGTTTATTTCTGTTCAGCGCCATTCGAGCTTACTTCAACATGGCGCGTCATGGTGCCATTCCAAATCGAAAAACTATTCAAGCGTGGGTTGGTAATTTTATGAACATGGCCTCTGCACGAAAATCAAACCCAGTGGCAGACCTGGGACATTTCGAACTCAGAAAACATTAGCAGAAATCTTAGTCTTGAGTGTTGCTGCAATGTCCTCAGCTCAGCCAGTAGACAATCAACGCTGGAAATGTCAAATTCGTTTTTAAGCAGAATATTCACTTGGACATATTTCATGCCTATAAGTCTTAATGACAAAGCTTTATGAAAGGGATTTCAATTTGCAGCAACATGTGCCAAAGACCTTTGCAACTTGTGAATGAAGCAGACCTTCTTTAAGTTTTTGATTGTGTGACATTAAACGTATTTAAACTGTCTGGTAAAGTGAAAACAGAACTTTAGCTACTGGTCTCCGAAAATCAAAACAAATCCAGAGAGAACACTTTATCCTGAATTGAAGCACCTGCAGGTATGAGATTGGTAACGATTCCTCAATCCATCTTGCGGAAAAGGTTACATCAGGTATGCAAAAAATGTAACGCCTCTTAATGAATAATAATCACTTTGGTGACATTATCTTCCTTAAGTAGAAATGGTAATATAATATCTCCTTTTAGTGATATTTGTAACGACTGTATGTTTTATAATTGAATAGTTTCATTTTAAAAATCCATGTTTTTTACTGGCTCACAGTATGTTTAAAAGGAGATTGTGTCAGAATGTTGGAAAATGTTAGCTATTAAATAATAATTCTGATACATAACATGTTAGTTGTTTTACTGTCAAAGTTTTACTATCACTATTTGAGATGCAGCCACTCATGAGGGTATTTTAAAAGGCAAATATGTGGTGAAAAGGATGAGTGGTAGTAATGAGTTATGAGGTGAAGTCCCGTGTTTACAAACTAAGGCCGATAAGCTTAAAGATGTCATCATTAATTAATAGCTGTGACCAATGGAAATACAAGGACGGCGGCTTAGCATTGACTTCTGAACCCGCGCAGATGATGGCCTGATATGTCCTAGCGATGGTAGAGTGATACGGGTATCATCAGATGATCACTGAGATATCTAAACTGCTTTAGACCTATATCATCCTCAAAACCCTGACCTCCATAGGAAGCAAAGGTTACAGGACCATTAGCCACAAGTCCCAGTCAAGGTTCTAGTTTTATTATTTTAGGTTCTAGTTTTTGTTACTTCATTGACAGTAAGTTTATACGTGACATTGCCTAAGCACAGAAGCCAACATGATGTTAGGTTATCAGCGTGTAAACCATAATGAATGACCAAAGCACCTTTTAATTTATTTCAACAAGTTAAAAACCATTTCATTTTGCTATAAATAGTGCTTTGATTACTGGTAAAGAGCAAAGTCAGGTAAAAGGACACAAAACATGAATATTTTAAGGCAGGAGGTGCTCAATATTGGATGCGAGTATAAAGTAAAAATCATTTGAAATATCAAAAAACCTATATTTAGTACTTTTTAATGGGCGAGGCCTTTCAAATGCAAAGCCTTTACCTTCAGAGTCTGCACAAAAATTATAATTATTATAAAACATTATTTCTGTGCGGACCTGAAAACAAAAGCTTTGCCTTTGAAATGCCTCGTCCATTAAAAAGTATTAAATATTGGTTTTTTGATATTTCAAACTATTTTTTCTTTAAGAATATTTTAGACGATTTTGGATTAATTTCAAGATACTCTCAATACTAGTGGAATCAAAAGTGTGAAGTATTATAATCACACATAAAGTGTTTGATAGATTTCCACCTGTTTGTTTTAGTCTCGAAGAGTGCACCTGATTCTGCTGAAGCCTGACACACTGGACGGAGTTGACGAGTTGTTAGTCTCTCTACCCAAGGAGAAGTTGCTGCAGATGGTCAAGTCCTTACCTGCCAAGGAGACAGAAGTGTCTCTTCCACAGTTGGCAATACTGACCAGTGATCTTGACCTTGGACCTTTCGTCCGTCAGTTAGGCATCAGGCAGCTGTTCACTAACCCTCACAGTCAAGTCCGCTCTATCAAGCAAAATGCTTACTTCTCCACTTCCTTTGTCGCTGTCAACTCAGTCGGCTCTATCAGTACAGAATTAGGTAAGTGCTGCTCTGCCGCCATTATTTATTTTAAAATAAACCAAGGCTTATTTAGAACTTAACAAGTGCTGTTTAGGAAATGTACTAATCATTTTTTAGACTATCAAAATCAATACTGCATTGGATGACATGTATAGAATATTTGTATAAACTTAAATAATATGTTCAAGACTGACTATTTTTGTAATGAAATTTGAAATTTAGGCACATAATGATGTTTGGGGATGTTTAAAAACTTTAGAGTAAAAATGTCAAGAAGAAATTTTAAAACACCTTTGATCATTGTTGGTTGGAAAAGGCCAAAAACCATTCCATAAGACATTATTTGAATTTGTAGAATGTTTTTAACATTGACAATGATTTTCCCATAAGTCCTACATCAACCCTTAAGCATGCATTGTAGTCATTTTTACAATCACTGATTTGACTTATACAATAAGTGCTTTGCCTAGGTTGAACGTTACAGAGCCTGTTAAATCATTTTTGTTTTCCAGATTTGAAGCCCTCAAGCAAATTCAAGAGAGAAGTAAACAGAATAGTGTTTGATCGACCGTTCTTGTTCTTCCTGGTCCACAGCCCCTCTGACGTGATTCTGCTTGCCGGCATTGTGCAGAACCCTACTCAAGTGCCTCTTCAGTCTTCCTAATTAATCAATTTGTGTATTAGCATTTTGCAATTTATTACTGAACAATTCCTTTAATTTATGAACATTAAGTACTAAGATCTAGTAAAAAACTCCTATAGGATTTATAATTTTCAACTTGAAATAAACACAAATTATCAATAACAACTTTTATAGTTGGTGGGGAGGCCTTTCTAGAAGACCATGTTCTCATCTACAGACCACAACAACATGTATGTTGTTGTGGTCTGTGGAATGAGAACATAATCTCAAAGGTCTCACGAACTATAAAAGTTCATTGGATAATTTGTCTTTATTTCAAGTTGAAAATTAAGTACTTAATTTAATTTTGTTCTAATATGCTGATTATTTTGTTTTACATTCAACTTGATTTGAAGTTGTATTTGTACAGTATTATGTATATTAAAAGTATTTGTTTGAACAGTTTGATTGTGCCTTTTAAACTTTAAAAAAGTTTACCTGTTGTAATTATTATAATATATTATAAAAGTTATATTTATAGTGTTTATAAGTTTATGAATAGAAATAAAATCCATATTGTGACTTGTTTCTTCTCTTTCTTTAAACTTCATTATATCCATTTTGCTCTGAGTGCTCAAAGGACTGCCGTACTGTATTAATGTTATGCACATTTGGGAGTAACGATTACAAAATTGTAATCATTACTTTTTTGTAACTTTGTAATATAATCGTTACATTTAAAACCCAGTAACAAGTAGCGGTAATTGTTACAATTTTCATTAACGATTACATGTAGTTACTTTTGTAATGATAATAACGATCGTTATGTCGATTTTCACTGAAGGGCAGGCAGTTTTTTTTTCTCTTTAAATCCCACTTCTTGAGGCGGTAACTTACAAATAAAATTTTAAATTCAAAGCCTGCTTCAGGCTTGGATTTATTTTCAACAGAATTGGCTCTGCTAAACTTCCTCTGGCTGTCAAATTTGTTATTTGGTTATTATTTTGAATTATCACTTAATATATTTTAGAATGTATCTTGGTTGAGTCTTCTCCTAATTTAATTTATTCAGTCCACTACTCTAAAAAACCAAATTGTTTTGAGATATATTTTTTTGAATTAGTTTGATTTATTCAAAAGGATATGGATTATTGAAACAGTTTAAAATTTGCCAAAATAGGCTTGTAAAAAAACTTGACTTGAAAAGTAGATTAATCAAACTTTTTGGCACAGAATAGAAGCGTCTGTATTTGTTGTTCAACATTCAGTAGAAATTTTTCTAAGCAATGAGAAGGTAAAAGGGAATTCAAAATAGGATGAAAAGGTAACTGAACCTTCATCAATGTGACTTATAGTAAGTTTATTGTATTGGGAGATGAACCTGGCAGTTATAATGCTTTTAGCATTAATTGTTGTTATTTAAATTTGTTTTTCTGTTTGCTGTTATTTGTTATCCAGAATATATGTTTGAAATTCTGCTGTCGAATGATGAAAGTCATGCTTGATTAGATGCTGTTCCTGTAGGCCCATCAGGTTTGTGTGTTGAGCTTTCTCAATTAAACTGTGAACTTGTTTTCCAAGCTTTTTCTTCAGTTTTGCTGATACTGTTTTGTTCGGCAATTGCAAAATATGATCCTGTTTTCCCAGATCTTTGGTCAAAACTCGGTTACATCCCCTTGTAACATGATTAAAGCCAGAAATGGCGTGAAGAAGAACACCGTTCAAGTTGGTTCTTTGTTCTGAGCATAAGAAGCGTGCACAAACTTTTCATTAGGTAGTGTTAAACACCGGGAGGTTTGGGTGGTATTCCAGTTAAGTTTGAATATTTCGTCTTTTAACCTTAATTTCTACATGACAAAGACCTGGATTATTCAGGTATAGAATTATTTCAAAAGGAGGCAAGAACAGCAAATTTGGAGGAACCACAATAAAAATATAGTTTTAATTTGTAAAAAACGTTTAGGCTAACTGTGATAGCCATCATCAGTTGTACAAGAAGAAAATAAAAATAATATTCAAAAATAAAATAGTTTAACAAATCATTTGTTAATTGTTTGTTTAAAAATCATTTTTTTATTTTATTAACCATATTATTATGATGACTATTTTCTCTTCTGTACAACTGACTTGATATTCTTGCTTAGCCTAACCTAAATTAAACTAAATTTTATTACAGTTCAATCAAGATTTCCTGATACATGTGGTATGTTTAAAATTTAAAAAGAACATTCCAAACATTTATTTACATAATTTTACTCTCAATTACAAGTAATCCTTCTTTCTCGGTATGAGGGGCTTTAAGGTCATCTGTTATTTCTGAATATTCAGTTATTATTCTACAAATGGATGCATCAAACATTATAACCTTTCCTGAGTCAATCGTTGTTCGGATTGTGAAAACCTACATTTCGGTTTTTGCGGACATCACTGGGATGGTTTGAAAAAGAACTTTAAAGGTGCATATAACTCAAGAACAACAAGATAACACCAGTTTTAAATACTATGGCCATTCTAGCATTTCTTCAAGGCTGCTCTGGTATGTATAATGAGCCAAACAAGTGAGTAAATCACTATTATGGCATGTTTATTGAATTAGAACAACATAAGCCTTTTTAAACATGTTCTTACTTATTATTATTCATTTTGTTGATTGCCAGTACTTAGCAATATTTATTAATAGTTTGCTTATATTTAATTATAGTTATGGTAACTCAGTACCTTTTCAAGAGGCTCCATCGAATCATCTTTGAGTTTTGAAGTAGCGTCGTTGTTCTGATTGGCCGGCACCCAAAATCACTTCAAGTGATTTTTTTTAAACTATTTCTAAATCTTCCGTTTGCTTCCAGTTTTAAAACATTTTTTCCAGCTTCAGATTGGAAGTTTCTTGGTTACCACAGTTTGAATCAATGCCCATTGTTAAAATTAGAAGGGTGAAATACAGCCAGTCCTGATCTTTGCTCTCATAATAGTGAGAAGTCTGGGTGTTGTCTCATCGTCGAAGAGGTTACCTTTAAACTTTGTCAAATCAGGAATTTCACTATTATTTTCTTACATTTTTCTTTTACACTACTGAAATTTCTTTAAATGAAGTCTCGAACCTAACAATAGTTGATAAGGACTCTCGAGGAGAATTTGATCTGAATTCACAGCTGTCCAAAAGGTCATATCATGAACTTTCAGTGTTTGTACTGTTCAAAATCATTGCCCAGTATTGGGTTGTGATTTCTAAGGCTAATACAAAATCCTGTTCGCCCAGTAGTCCAGCTCTGCGCCTCCGCGTGAGAACTTGCTTAGTAATCCGTGCGGCACTCCGCGACAAGAAGATGCGCCAGTTGTCTCAGCTGCTGCGCCTCCCGTATTTAAGTGCATGGTCCGTACTCCTCCGCGGCGAAGAAGATCGCCCAATGGTCAACTCCTGGCCTTGCACACGGCAAGTGAAGTCGCATTGTCAAGCTCCTGCGCCTCCCACGGCAAGAAGATAGCGGTAGTCCAGCTCACCGCCTCCACGGCAAAGAAGATTTACCCATTAGTAAAATCCTGCTAAATCCCTGCAATAGCGTCGCAGGCATAAGGTCACCAGACATGCCGGCAAACGTCGCCAGTATCCGGAGTCCTCGACATCCCGGCAAGAACATCGACCAGTAGTCAGGTCTAATATATCCCGGGCGAGTCAAAGATTTAGTCAGGTCCTACGCCATCCCTATAAGAACATTGCGTGAATCGGGTCTCGCCATCCCGGCAGAACTGCGCCCATTATTCAGGTCACCGCGTAAGGTCAGCATTTCGTGAGGCCAAACTTAAGCTCATAGGAAAGAACATAAAAACAAATTAGGACTTTCTCCATACCGGCAAAAGAACATACAGTATTCAGCTCCTGGCCTGTAGCGGCAAGGAAGAAGATGAGTAGTCCAGCTAAGCCTCCGGCAAAGAGATTATGGCCAGTTAGTCGCTTGGGCTCCTCTACCGGCAGAAGGTCGCGGTTGCTCAGCTCCTGTGTCAGTCTCCGCGGCAAGAAGTTGCATTAATTGCGCTCACTGCTTTCAGGCAAAGAAGATCTCCAGTTGTCCAGCTCCTGGCCCAACTACGGCAAAGGAAATGCCTGTGTCCAGCTCCTGGCGACTAAAGCGACGAAATGCGCCAGTTGTAAAGCTCCTGGCCTTTACGGCAAGGAAATGCAGGTGTCAAGCTCCGCGCTCACAAAGCTTAGAAGATCGCCAGTTGTACAGCTCCACCCCTACATTGGCAAATAAAATCGAGGTGTCTAGCCGCCAGCCTCCCGGCAAAAAGATGCGCCATTGTCGCGGCTCTCGCCTCCCGGCAAGAAGAGATTGCTGGCCGGTCATCCAACAGCCTTCCACTGACAAAGTAGAACCCATTGTCAGCTCCTGTTCTCCGCGACAGAATGTAGCAGTTTACATCAAAATTCAATTTTAAACTCCAATAACAGTTTGTAATTTCTCTAATACCTGAGGATGGGCTGGCCTGAATATATTTTAACCACCTCCTGAACACCTCAAGACAGTACAACAAAACGCTGGCATGCACTAACAGCATGCTTCAAACGACCTTTCTACCTTGAAAAGGAATCTTGGACAACCAACTAATGAAGAACATACAACATATTAATCTGTTTTTGTGCTCTTATTATCTTGGCATTTATAACCTCCACGGAATATGTTAATAAAGAAATTGTCTATTAATAAATAGCTACAAATTATTCCAAACAAAATCCTCCGACTCACCTGAGGATGAATGTATGTTCTAATCAACATGGAGATTGTGCCACCAAGCCTTGTGATTTAGGGCTGATCTTTTGGGGTTTGTAACTTATATTAAGTCTGGGTAGTTCACCTAAAAATTTCCCAAAATAAATAAACTGGAGTAAAATATACCATCACAAAAACTGAATATAAAGATCTGTTAAAAACTTTGTTTGCATGGATTTTTAATTGTTAATAATTTGTAGCTCCTTTTAAATTGTTGGGAGAGCACTAAGCATTTTTTTCAATGGCCCAGTTTTAATTATTAGTTATTTTCAAAAATTTACAAAATAGCGGATTACGGCTAAACTAAGCTGAAATCAAAGATTTTACTGGACATTTTTAGATTTGCATTGTGAATGGTGGTTCATAGTACCATTTTGACCTCTGTATATGGGAACATTTTTAATTTGAGCTATTTAACAAACATTGGCGAATGGCTAGCGGTTATTTGTCACAAAAAATATTTTTTAGTTCCTTTACGTATCTGTTATTAACCTGAACCAGCATCACTTTGAAAGGTTTACAACCAACTTGATGATGCGGAATGTGGGACTTTCCCGGTCCGTTCTGCCCCAACAACACCAAGATTTCACTGTCGGTGAACTGTCCTCTGTGCACAGTCAGCTTGGCTTGAAATCCCCCATAGTTTACACCATGGAAGGATACTCGTAGTGGTTCATACGTTTCACTTCTTCCTCTGTAGCACTTTCTGATACTTTGAATACTAAAGATTCATCTCTGAAACGCAGGTTTTCTGTCGGTACAAAACCGTCAAGGAAAATGTTGATACCTGAAAAACATTCAATTCAAATTTGTTGTGAAACTAAGGTTTTAAATCTTTGTGTAAAAGACTAATTTTTCACGTTAGAATAAATCTAATAAAATTTTGTGCGCATAGGCTTTTGCCAGTGTTAAGTTTACCAAAGTGGATTGTTTCCAGAAAAGTGCCATTTAATTCAAATCAACCTAACCCTTCCCTTACGAAACGGCATGAGTGACAACCATAGCTCGTACTCGTACAAACAACCAGATGAAGTCAGGAAAGTAAATCATCAACCCCAGACAAGTCGTGTTCGACAACTATGATGTACCTGTAAGTTAAAATAACTCATTTAGAAACCATTGATAATTTGCAATTAACATGGACCAAGCAACATCCAATCAGATCTTCGTCATCATCATTGTCATCTAGTATGGATCTTTTAAGTTTAATACTTTTATTTTGACAATCGTGCTTTTAATGCACAAAACAGAGCGGTTTGTTAGAAATATAATATTTTCTTATCAAGAAAGTTCCTACATGCAACTTTCTAAAACTAAAGGAATAAACCAAACCTTCGTCTCTCTTCATAAACCGAGTTTTATCCATTTCCAAATTCATAAAATATATATGTTAGTGTAGTCTTCAAAAGTTTTATACAAATGGAAAATGATCTTTTCCCAGAACTAACAATAGTATCTTAAGAGGAGAAGAGGATGGTAGCCAGCTTACCTAAGAAAAAGTTTAGGGGCAACAAATATAAACACACTGAAGGTTACACATAAAATTCACTGGTATTTAAAGCATACTAAGGGCTTTGTATCAAAACACTGAGTTCTTAACTAAACACACAAAAACACAAAATGGCCACTTGTTGTTGTCTGACTTCTTCTACTGCTCTGCTGTTTGAATCCTATGAAGTACCAACTGTATGAAAACTTAAGTCCACTAATGTTTGTTAAATTTCTATTGTCACTGATACATAAAAAGCAACTGGGAGAAATAGAAAGGGTTAGGTGATTGGACAAGGTTTATCTGATATTGAGGAGGTTTTAAGTGATATGGAGTTGGATTATGTGTTGGTAGGCTAATTCACATTTCTGAAGCATGGAGGGGTTGCATTGGTCTTTAGGTAGTGACTATAAGGCTTTGGTATTAAACATGATTGAAATCCAAATTATGGGTATTTCATATTGAGCAACTGGTTTGAATTTTTTGTTTCATCCTGTCTGTGGTTGTTTATCACGGTGCGAAGGCTGTTGGTTGTAAGGCCTCTACATTTCTGTCCTTGGCATTGTTTGCACTGGAGTTGATAGACAATTTCTGTTTAAAGGTAAAATTGGCCTCTGTTAAGGTAATCTTTGTTATATGAATTGCTACTGAAGGTGGTGGTTGGGATGTTGATATTACAGGTTCTGCATCTTTTTTAGGCAGTGGTAAGAGCCAGAAATAGGAATTAGCCTACCAACATATAACTATTTCAGAACACCCCCAAACCTCAACTCAGATAAACCTATTGTCACCTAAGATATTCCTTTCCCAGCTAGGTTTTTGTATCAGTGACAATAGACATTTACCAAACATTAGTGGACTTAAGTTTTACAGTTGTACCTTGGATCAGACAGCAGAGCAGTAGAAGAAGTCAGACAACAACAATGGCCATTTTGTGTGTTTTTGTGTGTTGGTGTTAAGAACTCTGAGCTTTTGATAAGCCCTTGGCGTAGGGCAGAAATATCCAGTAATTTTGTGTGTAACTCTTAAGTGTGCCTATATTTGTTGGCCCCTAAAGTTTTCTTAGGTAAGCTATCAAGCTATCCTCTTTCTCCTTGTAAAATTCACTGGATTTAGCCATAAAGGCTCTTCCTTTCAAACCTAATAGAGAGTATTTTAATCAGATTACTTATCAGGATAGAATTACTTGATGTCGTGTGTGATAACCCGTTGTTTAGGTCTAAATAAGGCAAAGGTTCATCAAACATGAAGATATCTGCGTCTTGTATGCACACCATGGCACACGCGAATCTCTGCAGTTCTCCTCCAGATAAGTCTTACCCGATCAACCTGCCTTGATCTTGAGAGATTTAGCACCAAAGTATGTCATCAAAAATACAGTAAAATAAAGCTGTGTTTCTTTTATTTTATTGACTAACTCTTATTGTTGCATTTGTTTTCTGTGTGGATTATGTTTCAATTATTTAAAATAACAGCTGTTGTATTTTGTTTGTTTACATTTAGTTAGTTGTTATAAACAAGAGTTTTGGAAAGCATCTATTTCTTTTATTATAATTCTTTCTTTTAGTAAAATGCCGAATAGGAGTAGGCAAAACATGGTGTCAGGTCCAATAAGGGACCCAGTTCAGTTTCATCCTCCAACAGTACCAGCCCCTGATAAATTGAATTGGGAAAATCCAAACTGGGAGGCTTGGATCAGACGTTGGGAAAGGTACCGGGTTGTAACCAAGTTGAATGAGACATCTGAAGAATTTCAGGTAAATACACTTCTGTACACCCTTGGTGATGATGCCGAGGAGATTCTAAGGAGACATAGCCTTTCACAAGATGAAATGAATTCATATGATGTAGTTATCGATTGTTTAAATAAACATTTCATAGGAAAAATCAACGTTGTATTTGAAAGGACACGGTTCTTTGCTAGAAATCAGGTTCAAGGTGAACCAGTAGAGAAATTTATTCAAGATTTGCACACAATTTCCAAAAATTGTAAGTTTCAAAATCTGACTGAGGATTTGATTATGACTAAAATCATACAGGGTATACAGGACACTAAGTTATCTGAGGAACTGCAAGTTAAAGAGAATTTGAATTTAAGATTTGTTGAGGAGAGGGTACGTCAGGCTGAGAGCATTAGTAATCAACAGTCACTAATGAGAAATCACAATTCTGAAGTACATTTTGCTACTAAATCCGAGAGAAAAGTGTCTAGCAATCGAAATTATTTTGAACATAAAACATGTTATCGTTGTGGGAAAGAGTTTCCTCACATAAAGTCCCCGTGCCCTGCTCTGAAAGCCAAATGTAATTCTTGCTCACAGATCGGTCACTTTGCCTGTATGTGTAAAAGGAACAAAGTCTCGGAAAATGAGAAAACTCAACAAAAGGTACAAGAAGTAAGTACACAAGAGTCAGCCGAGGAAGGTGAACACTTTTTAGATAACATTTTCAGTGTTAGTTCTAAGTCTTGGGAAGTAGATCTTGTAGTAGGAACTACAAGTATAAAATTTTCCCTGGACAGTGGTGCAGATGTTACCGTCATTTCGAGTATGACATATGACACATTTTTTAAGAACATCCCTTTAAATACAAGTCAAATTAAACTGTTTGGACCGGGCAGATTCCCTATTCAAGTTCGAGGTCGGTTTTCGGCCAATTTACGGTATAACAATGAGAGATCATATACTATTGATGTTATTGAAGGGGAACAAAAGCCTTTGTTGGGAAGACCAGCAATTGAAGGACTAGGGCTTATAAAATGGAATAATTCCTTGACTAAAGCTGAAGTTGTCAATAAGTACCCTGAACTGTTTGATGGCATTGGAAAAATTAAGTCCGAAGAATATCATATAGAAATCAAGCCAGAAACTAAACCCTATGCAATTGGGTGTCCAAGACGAATTCCTTTTAGACTTAGGAATAAAGCCGAGGAGGAACTAAACCGATTAGAAGAAAGTGGCATAATTTCCAAGGTTAGTGCACCTACAGATTGGGTAGCTGGAATGGTTATTGTACCAAAACCTAATGGGGATGTTAGGATTTGTGTGGATTATACACAATTGAATAAATCTATTAAACGAGAGCGATCAGTTTTACCTTCGGTGAATGAAATTTTGGGACAACTTCAAGGAGCAGAGTATTTCTCTAAAATTGACTGTCGATCTGGTTACTTTCAGATACCTCTGTCTGAAGAGTCGAAACAACTTACTACATTTCTTACACACAAGGGGCGTTATTGCTTCAATAGATTGCCCATGGGGATAACAAGTGCGCCAGAGGTGTATCATCAAAAGATGAACAGAATCTTACAAGGACTGGAAGGTGTTTTAACTTTGTTAGATGATTCTATTGTTTATGGAAAAACCTTAGAAGAACACAATGAAAGATTGGATTCAGTTTTGAACCGTTTGAAGACTTATGGTGTCACTCTGAATGAATCCAAATGTGATTTTCTTACTCAAAGGCTGAAGTTTCTTGGACATGTGATTTCCAACAAGGGAATAAGCCCAGATGATGATAAAATTGAAGCTATACTAAAGCTTGATGCTCCAAAGTGTGTCTGAAGTAAGACGTCTGTTAGGGATGACTAATTACTATATCAAATTCTTCCCACAGTTATCTTCTGTGACTGAACCTATCAGAGATTTATTGAGGAAAGACAGAGATTGGCATTGGGATTCAAATCAAGAAACTAGCTTTCAAGAAATCAAGAAAATTTTAACAAAAGCGCCAGTTTTAGCATTTTTTGAGACTAACAGAAAAACAAGAATAGCAGCTGATGCCTCACTCGCTGGTTTAGGAGCCGTTCTAGAACAAGAGGTCATCAAAGGGGTGTGGAAGCCTGTGCAGTACGCATCTCGCAGTTTAAATGAGACTGAAAAACGATACTCAAACATAGAAAGAGAAGCTCTAGGTATTGTTTGGGCATGTGAAAAATTTCAAGATTACATTTTGGGAGGAAACGTGATAGTTCAAACTGATCACAAACCCCTTTTGACTTTATTTGGACTCAAACCTCTCAATGAGTTGACACCTAGAATTCAAAGGCTGAGGATGAGATTAATGAGATTCCAAACATCATTGGAATATGTACCAGGAAAAAGCTTTTTCACGCCAGACACTTTATCAAGATGTCCAGTAAAGGGTAACAATCGGGATGAAAATGTGTCAGATGATCTAGAACTGTCGATATATATAGTGAGCCAACCTAATGTTTCGGATCGAATTTTGGAAAACGTAAAGAAAGAACAAGAAAATGATGAAGAAATGATAATGGTTAAACAATACATTGTCAACGGCTGGCCGACTCAGTTTTCTAATATAAGCTTCAAATACAAACGCTATGGTAATGACTTATGGATAAATCAAGGTGTACTGATGTACGGAAATCGAGTTGTAATTCCACATATTTTACAAAAGGAAATGCTTGAAAAAATTCACGAAGGTCATGGTGGACAGAAAAAATCATTATTGAGAGCCAAGGATACTGTTTGGTGGCCGAACATAAATGAACATGTAATTGAAAAAGTTAATAAGTGTCGGGCCTGCATAGAACACCGTACGCAACCACCAGAACCATTAATGGCAACAAAACTGCCTCAAAGACCATGGCAAGTTTTAGGCATGGATTATTTTAAAGCTAACGGAAACTGGTATTTAGCTGTGGGAGATTACTTCTCAAGATACCTGGATATTCAGAACATGACAAACAGTTTGAAAACTTGTGCAGCTATAAAATACTTAAAGAGACTTTGCTTTTTCGGAATTCCTGAGGTGATCCGATGTGACCAAGGTACTAACTTGAACAGCTTTGAAATGCAAGAGTTTGCAAAGTCGTGGGGTTTTCACATTGTCACAAGTAGTGCGAAATATCCAGCAAGTAATGGATTTGCAGAAGCAATGGTAAAAATCTCCAAAAACATTGTGCTCAAAGGAAACATCGAATTGGGACTTTTAGCCTACAGATCAACTCCAACAGAAGTAGGGCATAGTCCGAGTGAGATGCTGATGGGAAGGAAGCTAAGAGGAACCTTACCAACACGGCCGACGAATCTGCAACCCAAGTGGCCCGATCTAGCAACCCTGAGACAAAATGATCATCGTCTACGACTTCGAGGCGAACAAAACTACAATGAGCGACATCGCTAAGCCTCTTCCAGAGCTTCGAGGGAGATGAAGTGTGGGTCCAAGATCGTAAGGAGTATGGACGAGTTACACACAAAGATCAAACAGCTCCACGCAGATACTACATAAAGATGCCGAATGAAGGAGTTATTGACAGGAATAGAAAAATGCTAGTGAAAACCTAATGGACCTTTCGAGAAGGAGATGTGTGGATTATGTTTCAATTATTTAAAATAACAGCTGTTGTATTTTGTTTGTTTACATTTAGTTAGTTGTTATAAACAAGAGTTTTGGAAAGCATCTATTTCTTTTATTATAATTCTTTCTTTTAGTAAAATGCCGAATAGGAGTAGGCAAAACATTTTCTCAAAGTAGGTTTGTTTAAATTTGGTATTTTCAAGAATTACTCTACTTAACTAATGTTGTACTTTACTCCACATTTTTTTCCAGAAGTGTTAAGAAGAAATTTTTGAGCTTTTCGTTGGTAGACAAACCCTCTAAGAGTCGTTTTCAATTGCCTGATTAGCAGCTGGTTAACTAACAGCTGGTTAAGTTGTTTAAAGTGTGCAATGTTTAAATTTTCACTTTACGTTCAAAGTTTTAAATGAATTATTTGCAGATTTCATGTACACTAAAGGTATAGTTTTACCATTTTTATTGCATTTAACATGTAAACATTATGCTAATATAGCTAAATACAAACTGTAACACAAGTGCAAAATCAAAACAAACATTGTAAAACTTAACCTAAAATTATCCAGCTTTTTCTATTGGTTGGCTCCTTATCCTAACTTTAAGTGAAGCCCGGTTAAAAGCTGAATTAAAAAGCGACCCTAAGACCAACAAGAAAAATAATGTAATCAAAAATATTTACTCATAATTAAGATTACTGCAGCTAACAAACTAAAGAAATAAATAACATTAATAAAAATAAATTTAACAACAGTAATTATTGTATACCACCTAATGGCAAAGAATCAATGTTTTGGATGTACTTAACAATCAGGGTTAACTATAAGAGGCCTACTGAAGGTTAATAAATTAACTGATGTATACACTAATTGTAAAAAACTTCTCTGCAAACTATCTGTGATGTTTACAATTAATATTATTGTCTTGCTTACTCAGTAAAAAATTAATAATTAAATATTAACTCTTATTAATATTTTACTGCTTGAAAGTTTTCATATTTTGGCGTCAACCCATACAACATATTCTAACATTGGGATAGCTGAAAATAAAAAAACTAGCATGAGTAATTTACATGGAACTTATTTAGTGCTCCTGACATTTCCTTGTTCTGAGACAAATCCTTACAAATAAGCTTTATTACATTATCATTGAGATAATAATACATATGTGTTAAAACTTAAAACTAGTAACAAGACTTGTGAAGAAACTTTATTTCAATTATTAACTCCTAGACACCCTGATTTAAGATTACATCATATCTTTAATATTAAAAGTTGAATACTTTGAGCAGACTATATACCTAGAAGTTCACAGATTTCAGCCTGGTTGTCTCGTTCACTTTTCTTATCCATCAGCTGTTGAACCGTTCCCTTCACTGCCTTGGGAATCTGATCTACGTACTGGGGCTTGATCAAAGCTTTCAAGTCATCTTCTAAGATTTTGGTGAAATAGTTCTGAAGTTCTGAGCCTCTAAAATGACTCAATATTTCTGTCCAATCAGGAGGACTCTGAAA
Source organism: Matsumurasca onukii (assembly GCA_018831715.1). Classification (NCBI taxonomy): domain Eukaryota; kingdom Metazoa; phylum Arthropoda; class Insecta; order Hemiptera; family Cicadellidae; genus Matsumurasca; species Matsumurasca onukii. The sequence continues at coordinate 17,099,276 of CM032066.1, read as the reverse complement.
TAATTTTTGAATAACATTTGAAATAAAATAAAACTCCTATTTTATGAAAACAACAATACCTTTTAAATGTCAAGTTTACAAAATATGCTTATGACTGAATACAGATTAAATTAATCACAAATGAAATTCGGATGACTACTAGGTGCAATATAACTTCTCCTCTCTCGGTCATTTAACTTGATCCCGTGTCAAAAAATGAACTCAAAATTAGGTAAATTGCATTACAGTTGTTATTAAATAAAGTTAAAAGTTTTTAATAAGTTATTTAATCAAGTATTAATGTAGTACGGTTGACCACTTGATATCAAGTGTTTGAAATGTAAGAGATACTACTAACAGACTTACCGCATATCTACCAAGGTTTGGTTTCTGCTTGCCAGCTAATATCTTGAGTGCTGTAGATTTCCGATACCATTGGTCCCGGCTAGTCCCAAAACTTCTCCAGGTCTGGGAATGGGTAGTCTATGCAATTTGAATGAGTTCTGAGAGTACCGATGAGTGGTGTCTTTTTCAAGATTACTTGGTAGGTTAATAATTGTAATCGCCTCAAAGGGGCATTTCTGAAAAGAATCAGTCAGTTAACTTGCAATTCGCCTCTGAAGGCTATTTTTGTAATACTTATGCACTGGTTTTGTGCATTATACGGAATGTCCTAAGATACCTATGTTACATAGAGACCTACAATGTAACTTACTGAATAATATACCATTAGTATTTCATATATTTGCACTAAATTCCAAAAGTAAATGTTGAAAGTGAAAAACTAACAAATGGGCTGCGAACCTTAAATGGCAATTGTATAACTAGGATGAAAATTAGGTGAATTTTACAAGGAGAGAGAGGATAGTAGCTAGCTTACCTAAGAAAAATAAGTTTAGGGCCAACAAAAATAGGCACACAGAAGAGTCACACACAAAATTCACTGATATTTTGCCTTACTAAGGGCTTTTTGTGTTTAGTGTTAAGAACTCTGTGTTTTTGATAAAGCCCTTAGAAAGGGCAAAATATCAGTGGTTGGTGACTCTTCTTGTTGGTCTAAACTATTTTTCTTAGGTAAGCTAGCTACTATCCTCTCTCTTGTAAAAGTCACCTAGTTTAGTCATAAGGCTCTTCCTTTCAAACCTAGGATGAAAAGTTGTTTTGTTGCAACTCAGGTCCTTTGGAGCATAAAGAAATTATGCAGAAGCTCGAGTACACAGCTAGTATCTAATATACTTACTTTGACACATATGCCACAGCCAATGCAAAGTTCTTCAGATATAACTGCCAGTTTGTCATTTGGTGTGACTTCGATACAAAGCTTTCCCATCCGAACAACCGGACAAGATTTCTTGCATTCTTGGCGACATCGTTTCGGTTTGCATTTGTCAGTGTTGACAATTGCAATACGAGTCAATTTATCCGTTTCTTCAATTGCTTTATTGTTCCGTGGCATTTTGACTGAAATGTACAGAAAACATCGATCATATATATACAAAGAGAAAGTATTCTATACATTAATTTACCCCCTCTTATTTCATAAATAAGTTGCATTATGTTAACAAAGGATACTGACTCATGAGGATACTTTTTTCTATTTGAAGCGGTAATCCTTCGTCCACCTTATATTATATGAGTGTAGCAGACCACCTGTCTACTATCTCTAGCAGCCAAATAAACTCAGATTTGTGGGGTTTTTAATTCTATTTTTGACCACAAAGAATGTACAACAAATATTTTCAATCTCAAAATGTTCCCTAAGGGTACTTTTTGCGGTCAAGATCATTTTTTTGAAATGTTTAAATTTAAACATTGATTTATGTTAAAGATTCTATTTTCATAAACATGTAAGGGGTTGATAAAAAGGTGGTAATAAACATACAATTATTTTACATACGATAGCCTAGTCTATACCCTACTGCAGGATACAAGCAGCAAAGCTAAATTTGGACCTAGGAATGGAATATGTTCCAGCCCATATTCAAATCTTGGCCACTATAAATTATAATCAATCAGGCTAAATGTCAATATGGTACCCTGTTATAACTTAGAAATTACTTCACATTATCTAATAATTGTTTTTAATGCTCTACTTTCCAAGAAGAGATGAAACACTTCTTTCTTGTTAGTCTTTAGATAAGTAATTTCTAAATTATGTAAAATCTAATAGGAAGAGTTTCATCTCTCCATGGTATCCTTTTGCCAAGAAAAGGACGTGACATGATGTCTGTCAAAGATATGGCTTGATTTGAGCATTGGTGTAGTTTTACTTTTTACGAAGACCAGTCGAAATAAATAAATACATTTTGATGAAATCTTTGTCTCACCGAATTCTTATTCTGATTTCGCAAACTTTTAGACAAAACATAAAGCTATAGAATTTCCAACATTAGTCTAAGTAGTTAATGGGGTTATGACAAAAAAACAGTTAACCTCAAAACATTTAGGTTAGAATTAGCTTAAGCTGCAAAAAAGAGGATATTTCCTTAAACATGTTTATAAATTGTATTGGAGTGAATCATTACAGTTTATATAACGTGTTAAAAGAAACCATAAGTTTCAAACAAAATTAAAATTAAACGAAATAATATTTTAACTTACCCAGATGTTGGATATGGTGCGGTTTCGTGTCAACGAAACGCACAAGAGGCTGGTTATATCATTATTTTGTATTTTTCTGTTTCGGTTTTGTTCAAAACGTTACTATATGCGTTTTGTAAAAGACGTGGGGCCACAAGGAGAATAAAGCGTGAAATACTAATTTTAAATTATTACTGTGTAATCAGGATCTACATTAGTTGAAGGCTGAAGCTGTAGCCGTATGGCGTTTTCCTAGAAAACAATCGTTACGGTGATTCAAGTCCCAGTTGTCATTAATTTAAATTTGAATTTTCCAACAAAATGTTTTAATTTATTGTCCTTCTTTTAATTTGATAAGTGGACTAAGGTTTTAGTACCTTTACAAATACTTGTTGGTCATCACTCAAAAGTCACAATAAAACAGCTGTTTCCATGTAGTTTGCAATCCAAATTTAGCCGTTTGGATATCTCAAAGTAACAAGTTACAAAGCGCCTTACCATGACCATTGAACAATTACTTACAAGCCGAATTCGAATGGAACGCTAAGATTATAGCACTGGTTTATAGTCCGCACTCATCTTCAGAAGACATTGAAGATTTGGAGAGTGAGTTTTAAATGTCTCCCCCTCACCTTAACTTTGGAAAAGAAAAAATATTTTTAAAACCCTTTGGGGAATTTTTTATAGGATTCTGAAGAATGTTTTGACGTACTTTGCGTCACCCCTCCCAAAATCCGGGGGGAGGGCCTCCTCAAATTGTGTTAAAATACAACCTCCCCTTGTGGCACCTCAAAAGAAAGGGAATTTCAACACAAATTTGACGATGCAATGAAAATCTTTTTATCTTGACTGGTTTATTTGTTATATTAATTTAAAGATGACAAAAATCATGTTTAAAATGCTAAATTTCACATACAATTTATATTGAATGAACAATTTTTCTTCAAAATACTGGAGGGAAAAAATTTTATTAAACTTTTTCTTTATTTTATACACTTTTTGGGTCAGCCATTCTGAAGAACTAGTTTACAGAGTCAATATCAATCCCACGCGCCTTCTAGTATTAATCATTACAGTCTTAAAACTACCATGCTCAAAATCTCTAGTCCCTACTAGCAAATTAATTTCTTTAGGAAAAATTGCTATATAAAGAAATGAGGACTGAACGTGACCCCAGCTAGAAAACGTTTTGAGAATTTTTCAAAACTTTAATATAAGTTTGTGAAAGGGAGTAAGTTTATAATAGAGGTTTGTTGTTCAAGTCAATGCCAATCAAGAAGAGTGGCAGTGGAAATGAGCCTTTACTTCGACAACAACAAATATCGCCACTATTGTTTTGGCTTCCATTGACTTTAAATGTACCTATACATTTAAAATCAATGGTCTTACCCACTAGTTTCGTACCCTTTGCTGAAAGGTCCCTTCTTTGATGTATTCAAGACAGTGTAACCTGCTTTATATTTAAGTCTAAGTCGCTAAGTATACCTTTGTACATGTGGACGCCATTTTATTTGTTTACTTTACTCACTACATCTTGGTGTACATGTACATATACCACTGCCCAGACTACTGTGTGATGTATGATTGTATGAAGACACTAGTTTGCTCAGTACATCAATGTAGCGATAAGAGTTTTTGTACGTTAGGTAACGCCACATTGCTGCTTAATGTTCTGTTTACCCGCTTGGACAACCACACTTCTGGTAACGATCTGGCATCACTAATAAGCATATAATGAGTGAGCTCTCTACAGGTCACAGTTTTTGTCCGGTTCTCATACAATTTGGTACAATAAAATAACCTTTAGGGTCGGCAAGTTTATTAGCAAGCAAAATCAGAAAATGAGCATTTAATGTATGGGCAATGCTACCCTATTGGTCAGGACCTAGTGAGAACTTTTCGTCTCCTTGAGATGTGGCAAATGTGGCCTCCATTCTTGGTAATACAACCCCTGCAGACAGGCCAAACAGGGAGATTCCACACTTGAATGTTACATGAGGTGCCCTTTCACTTGGGCTAGTGTCGCAACTCAGTGACCTTTGGTAAACATTTTGAAATTATTAGAGAACCGACAGGCATCCCGCCTTTTTTTTTTGCCATGACTCTTTGATGCTAACACACAACGTCGGACCTACTAAAACCCCAAAATAATGAGGGTCTGATAAAAAAGCTGGCATCAAGTTAATCTTGATTCAGAGGCGAACAGGAGCCATAAAACAACCGCAGGAGTCACTTTAAACAACTCTCTTCCATACCGCTCTGCCCATAAAGCTATTCTAGGAAGTGGTTACTGCTATTTTATGGACAAAAAGTTACAGCAGAATTTTGTTTCCAATGTCATTATATGAGAGTTGATCCTTTGGGAACAAGTTGTTTATAAAGGAACGGTGGCCTCTTCCATATGATTACATTAAAAACCAGTTACCAAAATATTACAGCCGTAAAACGCAGTTAATGCTTTCTTAGAAATGGGAAAACATACAGCTTTAGACAGATTTTGTATAAACTGTATTACGTAACACTAATAAAGTTTTGGGAACGGGTAATTATAACCAAATTCCAGTAGTGTTTGAAAAAATAAGTATAATATTAAAACACAAATGATAATTCATAGTACAACAAAGAGTAAAAAAGCTTATTAACTAAACCATTGAGTAATTTACAATATACATAATGACTATTTGACTTTATTAAATTAAAAGACATAACGGAAGTAAACAAAGCCTTTGTCAATCACAAATATATTTTTACACACTTTTTAGGTGAATCAAAGAACACTTGTGTTCCTTTTATCCATTAATTTTGGTGCAATTTCACATTGCTGGGACAACGAGTTCATTTGAGAACAGTGATCTAAAAAATTAATTGTATTAGAGAGCTTTGAAAAAGGGCAATGTTAAACTTCGCAACCAAATCAACCCCTAGGTGTGTAGATCATGAAAACTCCCTGACTTTCAAGTACACTTTTTAAATTGATAATTCCCATACACGGTGTTTTCACAATCTGTCATTGTTTTACAACCAATTAGGTTTTTTATATTTTTGATTACCAACACATATTTAGAAAAAAAATAGATTTCTTTTTAACACTTTAAATAGCTACCATTTTGGAAGAAAAACTTAACAAAAATGACTATTTTTTGTAATTTTAAATTAACAATGAGCTTGAACTAAACCTAGTAAGTCATTTGGGGATATGAATTATTCTGTAAAAAATACATAGAGACAGATTGACAAAAATGACATATTTGGCACCCATGGTTGTTTTACACTTCTTTTAATTCAAGAAACATAGTCCCAAAGTTTATTAAGAGAGTTCACAAACTGCATAGTATATATCCCTACTAAAATTTTAATATAAAAAATCTCGGTTATATTCAATTTAACAGAAATATCCTCAAATCACAATACTGTACATACTCGAGTCCAGCAAGAAAAATAAGGATGCCTGTGAATGCAGGAGCAGCCAAGACTCGCACAGTTAAAGATGAAAGCACTGAATCAGTTTCAACAGCTGCCAAAACCAATCAAAAGATGAACAAAAACAGTTGAGGTCGCAAACTGTGCTCTGCAGATCACGATAGAGTTACAACTGTGTGGTAATGAGTGGAGAGAGAATTGTTAAGAAACCAGTGAAAGTGATTTATATATCTATGGGGAAGAGTAAGGGAGAATTAGAGGAAAAAAAATAATATCCCGTATACGGTAAAAATCATAAATGTTCAATGTGTGAACCCCTTGTGTTACGACAGATTTGGAGCCTGTAATTGTTGTATTATACCTTTGTTTACAAAACCCTGATCAATTGTTTCGATTGTTGTGATTACTCATAAGTGTATCTCAGGGATATTTTTTGACCATGGTGTGTACACACATTATCTTTAATGTATCCCCTCCACATTACCACTTAGAGCTGAACTTAAAAATCGGCTGCCTGACAGATGGATCGGCTGTGCTGGAAAACTGGCCTCCAAGATCACCAGACATCACACCTTGTGATTTTTTCTAGTGGGGATACAGAAAAAATCACTAAGATAAGGTGTACCCAACCATTGCCAGAAAATATTCCTGAGATAGCGACGAATAATCACAGCCATCAAAACAATTTACCGAGACATGAGCTTGATTACAGGCTCGACATATGTCGAGACATTGGCACATTAACATGAACTAACTGATAGCAGTCAAGAGGGTAAACAGACTAAAACAAGGTTAATTTATTGTACTCTATTGTTATCAGCTTGATGTGTCATGGGAATATGGGGCATGTAGCAGCTGCAATACAAAACAAGTGTAAACAACCCCCCTCTCCCCACCACCTGTATCTTGCTAGCTCAGCAAAATCCCATATCTCTCAATGTTTTTCTGCTATTCTCTACAACAGGCAATGCTGGGTTTGTTTAGAAAGGATAGGTAAGGGGAGAAGAAGATGCAAAAAGGAGGACATGAGTAGACAGTTGGGTTGGGTAGTGGGGACAGTAGATGTATTTGCATTATCTTGTTTTGGCACAGGAGGATAGACTTGCTTGGCCAATCACAAAACTAATATATTATTGACAGTACTTAAATGGGGTGCAGCTAGTACAAGGGTATTGGAATTATCCACCTACTCAGGTGATATTTATGAGTGTGCCTTAGATTCGTACGCTTTCAAGTATATACGACAAGTTATTTTTAAAAGCAAGCAATGGTCGTTGACAATGGTAGTAGGTAATTATCAGAATTCATAAAAGACAAGCTACGTATCACGTGAATGGTGAATGTCACTATATTATTATTGACAAATATATTATTGTAAGATTGGAGAAACTAACAGGTTTTTAATTATCTTAAATTAAAGAATAATAAAACTTTCAACACAATTTTGAAACAGTTTGTCTTTGATTATGTGGAATCAAAACTGGGCATCCATCAGATGATACGTACCTCTCCTTCTACTTATTCTGATTAGTATGAATAGAAATCGATGAATTAAAAGTAATTGATAGTATTAATATCACAGTCAATAAGTATCAATTATAAAAATACAACAATACATAATTTAAAACAGATTGTACTAAGAAATATACATGACTATTAAGTACATTTTTACATTAAAATCTATTTTCAAACAGAAACTTTAAAAACATCAGGTAATTTATTTTACTCTCAGTAAGTAGTACTAAAATGAGTTTGTAAATTGCAGTAGTGAAATATGTCATTCCTTTTGGCCATTTACATTGATTTAACTTTAATTGAGTTAGAAAGTAAAAAATAATTAATTTTCCAGTAATTCTACCTGTACCTATAAACCATTTAAATATAACTTAAAATTTCAAACATAAAAGAGGCATTTTAATCCTCTGTATACAGTAGAAGTATAGAACAACTAGTTTCAAAAGTCACAACAATTATCATGGATTGCGGACACTAAGAGTTCACATGATTACTTTTTGTTTACGAATGCAACACATTTCTTATTAGCTACAGGTCAATGTATTCTTTGTTAACACTATTTACTACTTTTTAACAAACCTTACTTGATGTGAGTTACTTACAACAGGTCTAAAACTCACTATATTTTGTAAAATTAAAATTAAGATACTCACTAATACTAATGGAAAGCACCACTTGATTGCGTCTTTTAGCAAGTAGTGTTGTTGAGACATAAAACTATCTAAAAAAGAATGCAATTAGGAGGTAGTTATCTGCACTTAAACTTACTAGTGTAAATGTGTTCTCAAAATGAATCATGCACTTTCGCAGCTTCTAACAATTATTCAAAGTTTGGCACATTTGGTTCATGAACACTAGGACTCAGTCAGTACTGATGCGCTTGAATGTTACCTATGGGATGATTTGTACTTGTTTAGAAACTCATTTACTTTTGAGTCAATCTGGAGTCCTTCCTTTCTGAGTATGTCGAACTCGGGTCTCTGGAGCAACGCTTGAGCCACGTCACGAGGGAGAACAGTCGCTCCATCTCTGAAACATGAGAAATATTTACATAGTGCATAGGGGTGTCCGAGTCACATTTTTTTAGTTTGAGTCGAAGTCGAATCGAAGTTTGTTAAAAAAGCTTGATTTTCGAGTTGAGTATTAGCGTATCGGCATTAAAAACAAGCTCATTTTGGAGTTTCTTGACACATTTTACTATTAAGTTTAAATGAATTAATTATGAACATTTATATATCACATAAAATCCACACAAAAGAAAGACTTCGTTAACGTTTAAACAAACAGTATAAATCCAAACAAAACAAAAGTGAAACATTAAATTGCTATATATTCCTATTGTACAAAGAGAATAAAAGCAGAATCAATTATTCCAATACCTCTATGGATAGAGATATGATAGTGAACGGAAGTTTGACTGGCCTTCTTCTTATGGCTTCTGACGTGAGTACAACTTACCTAAGATCTAAAAATAGTTATCCAAAAATATCAAGTTATTATATAAATAAATTAAATTCAAAACATTGACTACACTTTATAACTTTCTGCTATATTTTCTGCAGCTATGCTATGATTTCTGCGCCCACGACCTAATCACGACTTTGATACCGCTTGGTGGCATCCTTGACTCGCTAGCCATTGAAATAAAGACTTCAATACCGCTTATGGCGATTACTTGACTCCACAGCCTCCGACGAAATCACGATTGACACCGTTCACGACCAAATTTTGATATTTACCGATCAGGTCGAGCCGAGTTTGAGTATCGGTAAATACTGTGTGTTAACTACAGGTTTGAGAGAGATTTTTATTTCATTCAGTAAAACTTAGGATAATAGTTTTTCTATAGATGAATAAAAAATTCCCAAAGTTTTCAGAAAAAAGTTAGTTTTGGTCGGGCTGGAAAAGAAAAAAAAATTCTCAGGAATAGTTTTTGCTATTTATGGCTATTACAAGAGCTAGTAACTTCTTGCCAGGTTAGCTGGCCGCCTTCAAGCGTAAGGTCCAGGAAAAGTGGTAGGAAAGGGGCAAGACTACAAACTACAGATGGGGCATGCTAGATTTTGTAAACAACCCATAGGACGTCGCATCTTAGCATAACAGGATCATGGTCTGGAAGCTCACCGATTAGCCATAATCGAGATGTTTGATCAAAACCTTTAAACTACTCTGTAATGGGGCCCTATAAGGCCAAAGTGAGTCGGAGGGCTTTATTGGGTATCCTCAGGCTCCTCAGAAAAGACTCCAATCTGCATGTTGTAGCCCCCTTCTGGTGACAATGACCAGTCTCTTGGCTCTGGACTTATCGTACGCCACAGGTTTTAGGCATCAAAATATTTCATTTTTGGCAAAACCGGACAGTTTTCAAGTTTATTGATCAACATTGCAATATATTGCATATTGATAACCCCAAATATCAGTAATCCACCATTTGATATTGCTAAAACTCAACAATTTCAAGTGTTTTGGTTTAAAATTGCGTTAGGTTGAATTGTGCGTTACTCGATTTGGCAATCAAGCCGCTCCCACACACCAACCAGAAACTATCTCAATACAAAAGCCTGCTTTGCTTTATTCCAGTCAACAGTACCTGGAGTTGCAGACAGCAGTGGCTCTGCGAGTGAGGTCCTCCATGAAGTTCACAGCCAGATGAGACAGTACCGTTGCTGCGAGAGGTTGCGATGTTCCCTCCGGAATCAGCTGTTCCAGCGCAAGTCTGCCTCTCACCTGTTTCCTCACGTACACGTCCATGTCTTTCACCCACGGCTTACCACAAATCACACCCTCATCACAGTCTTCAGGCTTAGGAGACAGCCTCATCCTTTCAACTCCAACTGAAACTTTATAATAACAGTCAGAATATCTTTATTTACAATTTTGTTATGCAGAAATATATGGATGTCAAAATGCAACATTATTCAATAGTTCAAATGTAATATTGACCTGTCAGGTCCAGCCGTCCAGGTGAAGAAGTCTTCCTTTGTTTCAAATCGTTACGTAAAAACTAATAAATTTAATAATACCCTTGCATAGCATTATTTTTAATGATTAGTCTTAGTTTAAATAGTAATTAGTAATTAACAAAATTAGTAATTAGTGTTAATTTATTTACTTTGAAAATACACAATTTCATCCAAATCAAATCTGTACATGAATCACTAAATGTAAACTCATTGAGGTAGTAATTACTGGAGCGTGTGCAGACTCACAATTTTATAAAACCGCTCTAGAATCCCTAAATACTGTAAAATGCCATTCTTATATATTTGATTTTTTTACAAACAATCAACAAACAATCTTTCGTGAAGGTGTGGAGTCCCAAACTTGTTGGTTAATGATCGAGGTAGGGGCCTGCCAACTTACTGAATACAGATAAATAAATAAATTTGTTATTCCAGAAACAAATGAGAAAATCAATATAGTATTGCAATCGCATAATCTTAAACATATCATATTACATTGTTTACAAAATCAATATCATAAAGTCGCCAACTTTATACAAGACAGTTTCTAGTTAATAATTTAAGATTGCTATCGCATAGTACACCCCATGAAGCTTTAATGAATACATGCAGTATAAGACATGGTTGAAACGGTTCTTCTGGATATGTGCACTACTTAATACTAACGGCTTCTTAGCAGAGAAAGTTTTAAACTACATCCTCGCCTCCTCTGCAACTCAATATGTGTTTACCCCACGGCAAACAACCCTGGTTTAGTCGTTATAGTGAGACAGCTGGCTCCCTGTCACAGCGGGTTTATCCCACCCTGCGCTTCTGGTACGGGTGTACTGCTAGTTGTTATCAATGTACTGGTGCATGCACAATGACCCACTGAAACTACCAAAGTGAAAATTTCATCAAATCCAGTGAGGCGGAGAGTGGCACTTTTTGAGCTTTTGGGAGGCGCTAACTCCTCAATAGAGGTTGTAGTTCAATGACTGGTAATGCAACTGCAATTTTAGAATTGTTTTGGTTGAAAATTTTGCTTTACAGGGACTGAGGAAAATACATAGGCTTTTTTAATTTAAAATTTAAAATAAAATGATCCTTCTATGGTTAATAATTTATGAACACATTTTTAAACTTTAATGTGTAGGCAACTGTTTGGTTATACAGAAGAAGGGCCCCAAATACCATGCCGAATTTCGAAATCTCTTACAAACAACCAAACTAATTTTGTTTCTAGTAGTATAATTATGCTTGCAACCTTAGGATTCATATAGATAGCTACACAGGGTCATCCAGAAAGTAAAGAACCATTGTTATCACGTGCCAAGACACCCCTCACCACTACGAAGGCCACTGCAGCCTTGCTAGCTATAATTTTCCTCTTCAGTTTGAGTGTAGGTTTGTTGCTGTGTGATTACTGCCTCAGGTCCACAGTAGATTTATAATGGCATTGACAATTGAAACCCCGCTAAATGTAAAGTGTGAAATTTAAACACCGAAAAGTCATGCCAACTGTTTTTGGGATCGAAAGGGTTTAATCCATTTGTAAGAATTTATGCCAAGAAAAGAAACGACTTCAGCCTGGACTTAATGTCGAAAGTGATTATCCAATTTATATCAATTTTGGCGTAAAAACGTTTGGCGGCAAAATGAGTAGAACATGGGTATGGTAAAAAACCGGTCCCAGAATTAAAAACCAGTGTCTTTGAAATCCATACACCGCTTAGAAAGGTAGAGTGAAGGTTCTATGCATTTGGAAATCGTTTTGTGTTGATATCTTTATTTTTGTTTGACCATGCCAAAACGTTCTTTACTTTCTGGATGACCTCAGATTTTCCTTCATGTAAATAAGTGTTTGATATATAAATATGGCAGGGACAGTCATAATACCTAATTCTACAAAACTTAATTTACAATGACCACGGGTCAGGAAGACTACATATTAATCTAATACATTTCTTTTGTAAAATAAATAATCTATAACTGGAAGACTGGTGACCCCAAATAAGTGTGCCATAGTTCAAATGACTGTGGATCTGAGCAAAATAAACCACTTTTAAAACTCTTATACTAACAGAAAGAGTTAACAATGGTTGGCGTTAACTGTTGATAGAAAGTCTAAGCCTACATATTAAATAAAGACCCTTCCACATTTTAGATTCAACCCTCCTTATACGATACTCCCACTTTAAATTACTATCTAATGAAAACCCCAAAACCCCTAATTTTTGCTCCCTATCATTGTTTTCCTATAATAAGATAATTCCAACTGTTGGTTTTTTCTTTATTTATACAAAGTTGGTTAGCTGAACACCAACTCTCTATCAGATCTGGACTGAACTGTTAAATTATACCCTAGATGAATCAAAACTACACTGTTCAGCGTTAACAAACAAAATGCAAAGAGCTAATGTAAACAGTGACTGTCCTAAAATGGTCCTGAGGAACCATGATATCAGTAAGAAACTAGTCCTCCATATCCAAATTCTCTTCCGAACCTGTTACTTGGAAAGTATGATTCCATTGAAAAGCTTCTTTCTTAAACCAATAGGCTTAATGTTTGGTGCCCTCCTGTGATCTTAACCTATTAATTATGTAACTGTCTGTCATGCCTACCTTTACTTCTCACCCAACACCTTCTCCTGTGGTTTTCTTACAACAGAATCCATCCATTGCATTACATTATCAGGATGTGTTTCTTTACATAACGATTGAACAATATTTTCATTTTTAGAGGTTTCACTGTCTGTTCCTAAAACATAATTAGATTTAGCCTAACTTGATTACTTAGTTTGATATTTTTTGTGGTTTTTGTTTTCTGTATTATACATTATTCTTTTATATGTATAGATATGACCCATTGAAAATATAATATTACAGAAGTAAAGCAATTTTGTGCATCCAATTTTGTCCAGAAAATGTACAAATAATACACATGTGTAATATCAAACAAAATCTCCTAGGACTTTGCCATACCAAGCAAACAAAACGTTGAAATAGGACCCACAATTTAAATGGACATTTTAACCAATGTTATTTTTGTACTGCATTCCAACAGCAAAACCCATTCCCCACCAAAATTGAGGGATGTACTGATACTGAAAGTTCTAGATTATTTGATTTTCGGTTCTGACAGTTAGATGTAACAGTTAAATCAGATTCAAACATATTTATTTCATTTGTTGGTATCTGGTAAAAAAGTAGGTTTAAAGCAGGTTCCGAGGAATCGGTAATTTCCAACAAAAATTTAAATCCTGAATAGAGGAAGGTAGTTTCTAAATAAACAGAATTTTTCAGGGGAGGGATGTTAGGAGATTTTTGGTGGAATGGGTAATTAAAAGGGGATTATTTAAAAATAGAGTAATTGAGAGAGATTATTTGGATAATTGGGCAGACATTTAGATAAATTTACTGTGATCATTGTAACATTGAGTAAATTTATCTGACATTGAAATAAATTTACTCTGATCATTGTAATATCAGTTTTCAAGATAAAATCCTATTAATAATTGATTACCTTGATCACTATAAAATCCAATAAATCATTTAAAGAAATGTTTTCCAATATTTAATTTGAATAAAAAAGTAAAATTATTTAAATTTTTAAGAGTTTTAATAAACTCTTACAAAAACACAGTTTCCTGTAATTATTCCTAAATTTTACTGTATTACAATAACTTGATATATTTTAATTTCGAATAACAGCATTAACGTACAATATTTAATTTGAATAAAAAGTAAAATTATTTAAATTTTTATAAAGAGTTTTAATGTTTACAGTTTCCTGTAATTACTTCTAAATTTTACTGTATTACAATAACTTGATATATTTTAATTTCAAATCACAGCAAAACGTACATTCACGTACAGTGGCCTGACTGGGCCTATACGTAAATGGTTAGGTTAGGTTGATAAAATGTTGGCACGAAAAAAACATTGGCAGGAGTAATCATGGCACTTGCAAGGTAACATTAAGCTAAATCACATCAACAAACCTTTGTTACGTGTTTTGAATCCTAACTAAACTATTTTGTACAAATGAAGTCTTGGCTGCTAATATTTACCTGAGGGTTGGAAGGCAGGGCAGTATCCGTGGGTCTGAGACCAGCTGTAGATGGTGCCTGTGGTCCAGATGTTTTTGAGACCAACACCTTTACCTTTAAGCGCTTTCAGCAACTTCTCTACAGTTTTTGACCTGAGCCACTAAAAACACAATTTTATATGATTATTGATTACCATAGAAGCATTTAGTCAAAACTAATGACTATGTGAATTTAACTAAATTTAGCGAATAAAATATAACCGTAAGAAAGATGAAAACTGCTTCATGATTCCATTATCAGTAAAATATACAGATAATTTGTGCGCCCTCATACATTTTGAAAACCCATGTGCTCTCGGGAAGGTTAAGAAAGATGAAGCATTTGTATATGAATATGACATTTTTTTTACTAAATTTTCACTAAAAGTGTACACAAAACTACAAGTGCATCTCTAAAATGTTTCAAAATCTTTACAGTACTTTGATGTTATGTTGGAATTTTTTGGGAGCATTATGAATTTCTACACCACATATCTCCCCACCAGCCCTCTCGCCTATCATACCTTTCTTCTTCGCCGAGACCCTTTCGGGATAGCTTGTGTCATAAAAAATAAAAAACTATACTATATACTCTTTGTTAAAAAAAATTGTCAACATTAAAATTTTTTGGAATTCTTTGGGAACTTTGGCGGAGATTTAGACAAGTTTCTCAACATTATCATTAAGAAACTCGGTGACAGAGTAGTACGCCCTATCCTTCAGCCATTTCTTGAGGATCGTATGGAACTGCTTGTCGTCCAAACTTTTGATTGTAGCTGGTAGTTTATTAAAGATTTTTATGGCGAGGACAGGGAAACTGTCTCTGGTCTTGCTGAGGCGACAGAATGGGATGTTGATCTCTCCACGTCTCCTGGTACTATAGCTGTGCACCTCCTCCCTTCTTTCAAACTTCAAAATGTTGGTCTTAATGTAGACAGCACAGTCCAAAATGTACTGACTGTGGACGGTCAGTATGCCGAAGCTCTTGAAAAGAGGCCTACAGTGGTCCAGACAACCGCTAGATGTGATTACCCTCACCGCCGCTTTTTGTTGGATCAAGACTTGCACAGTTTTAGAGGAATGTCCCCACAGTAGGACATTCCATTCTCACTAAAATTATTCTTATTTGTAAATAACTGACTTTCCTTATTCTCTCGACTATGTTCGATGGCAAAGTAAGTGCTTAGTGCTTACCTTGCTCGCAACTTGCTTAGCTCTCGGCCAGGAACAGTACATGTCTGCAGAGATGGCACAGTAGGGGTGGAGAGACTTGAACGACGAGAGCCTGGCGTCCAGGATGCACCAGAGGGCATGCCTCGTATCAGCCATCTCACTGCATGCTCTGTCTCGGTGAACTTACAGCTATTCACCAACAAACTGCACAAACCACATTATAACTAGACTCACAATTCCCAAACCAATCAACTCACAGGGCGTATACTAAACCCTGAAAATAAAGTTAACGGTTTTCCATAGTCTAAAATGCTAATTTTCAAGGTTAAAAAACTAATTTGATACTTTTGAACAGTCATAGTTTACACCCGCTACTTGTTTCAAAAGTTGTGGTTACTTTGACAGCCTTTTCCACGCTTTTAGCTAAAAGGCCAAAGTCTACTGTATATAAACTGAACGAAATTATCAAATTGACTCTTTCTTTAACATATACTATAATATTTTTCTTCTGTAAATTCTTGATGAAAAGTAGATAGTATTAATGAATGAGACACCTCATTATCATTCATTACCATACTATAATAGTTATTTAATTGTCATGTGTCAATAATAAAATTTAAACTCAAAGTAAAGCATTAAAAACTCACTAATTGCTCAAAAGTTTCTCGAGTCTTTTAAACAAGATAATGCCAAAGGAAACGGCTAATTAATACACAAATAATACTGCTAGACCCATTCCTTTTGTATTAAGAAGTTTTCTAGAATTAAGGTTGTATGTTCAAAGATTTTTCAAAATTGTGTATAATTGTATAGTATAATCATACCTGCAAAATAGGCTATGAGGAAATATATTAATTGTTTTTTAAATATTAAGACCTGCAACTCTGCAAGCCAACACATAGTAGCCTTTTTATGCTATACCAAGTCTCACGGCCCAACCAGTTTTCAGTTTAAGTACTTTTTACACTTCTAAAAACCGACACTTATATTTTCAATTTTAAAACTCAAAACTAGTTTTGAAAGTGGTCTGTATTATACGTAAAATTTACTTGTAAATTGAAATGCTTAGTTCAAACATACGGTATATGCTGATGTGGTGGATGAATAGCTTATTAATTTGACAGTCAGAATATTTACTGTCACCTATACGTACACCGCACAGGCAGGTCAGTATCGCACAGTGGTGTAGCGGGATCTTAGTGATCTTGTAGAGGGGACAAGGTGAGTTAGTAAATTGTGCCAGCACGCTCTGGCAGAAATAGCTTTTGTAAATGGTAGACATAAAGTCATAAACCATTTAAAAGAAAAATTGACTTGAACAAGACACGAACTCAGGGGTAAATAAAATGCTTGACTTAATGTGACCTAAAAAAACCCCTTCTTGCACAGTCTAGTTTTTTAAATGTCATTTTACAAACTATAATCAAACCAGATTAATGAAACTGGCTTACCTTAGTTGGTGCAGGTAGAAATCCAATTGCTCATTTGCTAGAGATGACAAGTAATCTTTTTTCAACATCATACATTTATTTTTATAATTATAGAGAGGCACGGCATGTTTTAGATCATTATGTAAACTGTTGCATGTCAAAACATAATTATAGTTAGTTTTAAAATCTTCATTATTAAGTGGAATGTTTATCTCAGGTAAGCGTAGGACTTTCCTCAGCTCGTTAATTGAAAGTATTTCTTCATAGTTTAAGTCAGGTTCTATAAAGTTTGGTGGATCTCTTAGTATAAATGTTGATTCCTGTTTTCTTGAAGACTTTTTGTTTAGAGGTTTTAAGATATTTTTCTTCAGTGCAGATGAACATGTAGGATGGTTCTGGAAGTCACCCTGGTTACATGCTTTGGGTTGAGGTATGACAACGTTAGAATGTCCGTTTACAAACCCATTAGGTAACAACGTTTGTGGGTGGTTTTGTTCACAAGGATTCTGAGTTTTTATGTTCTGGGCACTCACAGAGTTCTGAACGTGTGGAGGTTTTCCATTTTGAACAATAGTCTTTTGTTGGTTTTGATACCTGATGGTTGTTAAAGGGCTTAAAGTGGCTTTCATTACTAATGGTCTCTGATTTGAAACTTGTGAAGTAGACGGTTCAGTCACTACATTACAATTTTGAACTTTAGTTGTTGCAAATTTGACAGTAGCTTTTTGGAAAGGAATTGTAATGGCGTTTCTCTGTGGTGTATGTTTTGTGATTTGTCCGCCAAAACCTTTCACTGTAGATGTCACATTGACATTAGCACTATGAAGTCCTAGTTTGTTCATTTGACAGGGGGTTTGTGATAACCTTGTGATGGGATTTTGAAGCCTGGGTGTTTTAACTCCCACTATGCATTGTTTCAAAACAACAGGTACATTTTTATTGTTTTTGTTCTGCATAATTTGAACAGCGGGTTTAACGTTGGCATGTTGCAGGTATACACTCTTTTGATTTACACTTGAACCTAGCCCACTTAGGATTACATTTCTTGCATTGTCACTCTGTTGATTTGATGTTATCACCTTTTTTACAATAATGTTTTGAGTCACTTTAGGTTCCTGCACCAAGGTTTTTGATATACTTGGAATTTGACCAGGAACACCATTACTGTTTGAGAGTCGAGCATGGTTGGATTTCAACAGACTGTTAGGGTTTTTAACATTTGGTTTTAAGAGGCTTTGAGAACTTTTGGTGTTAACCAGAATACTCTTGGAATTATAGTTTGAGGTAGTGAGAACACAGCTATTTAGATCCTTTTTTCTTAACAACTGCCCTACTGAGGACGGTTTAGTCTGCACTGAAACTAAGGACTTTACACCATCTTCATAAGTGATCAGCTCAATCTTTTTATTTTCATTAAAAGTGTTGATTTCAATTTGATGTTTGTTTATACTTTTTGGTTCTTTTGTGCAAGCCTGTAAATTAAGTGTCTGGACATTCTTTAAAGAATTTGTAGAACTTGATGATTTAAATGTCGTACTCTTGCCGGCAGGAAGAGAACACATGCTACGGACAGATGAAACATTATCTTTTTGTTTTATGAGCTTACCCGTACCATTTATTTTTGTATTGGTCGTCCTACAAACAATGGTAGATTTTTCAACAGCTTTTGAGGGTGTTGTAGTTGATGACTTGAATGTAGCGCTAGTGCTGTTTTGGACATCCAGCTTTTTGGAAGGCAAATTGTTACTTACAGCAGCTACAACAGAGCTGGTTGAGTTAACTATATTCTTTGATCTACAAATTTGCATGTATCACTTTTTTGTGTGTTCAGAGTCTCGTCAACTATAACTTCTTCTTCAACAATGTTAAAATTAAGGTTTTGAATATCATTTGAAGGATTTATAGAACTTGGTGGGTTGAATGAAGAAGTATTGCTCTGAATATCAACTTTTGGCGGAGGTGAGCTAGAAATCAAACCGTCACACTTGTCAGCTACAACTGAACTACAAGTGTAATTCTCTTCGACCAAACTGCTCGCTTCATCAGGATTTACATTACTGATAGGCTCGCTGTTGTCGATTATTACTTCTTCTTCAACAATGTTGTCAATAAACATGTTAATGGGTATTTCCTCAATTACTTGACTTTCTTGTGCAATTGTTTGACATGCTAGAAATGTATTGGTTTCAGACTTGGAATCATCAACTATGAATTTGTTTACTGAGCTTTCTTGGTTAGTGGTGGGTTTTGTCTCTAAATATTCTCTCATCTCATTTTTCATTTGTTGGTGTTCTATACTTACTTTTTTATTCAATTGATGCTGGAATCTTCAGAACACCACTCCATTAAGTTTTCTGATACAAAATCAAGTAAAAGTTTTTCTTCTCCTAGCTCCTTGTTGAAGTCCTTTTGCATTTCTTCTAGTATTTCTTCTTTTATCCCCAACTCATCAAAGAGATCAGATGGTTCAACATTTAAATCCAATAAGTCTGATTGATTTTCTAAAAACTGGTTTGTCAAATAGATATCTTCGATGAAACCATTAGTATTTATTGCTTCAGTTTTCCCGCTTGGATTGTTATCAAAATAGGATTCAATTTCTCCGTATTGTGATTGCATTTGTTCATTAAATCCCAAGTAAGATGCAGCTGTTTTGTTTGAAAGAGGCAAACATGAATTGAATTCTTTTTTTATTTCTTGATCTTCGCATCTTTCAGAGGTGAAATTTAATTTTGACAACGTTTCTGCTTGATTTTGAAAGGAACCGTGGTCAAATTCTGTTTTTACTTCTTTTTTAAAATCTTGAAATGTAGTGCTTTCAGAAATGTTGTGTGGTGTTGTGTGAATTTGATTTTCCAAAATAGTTTTTGTTAGCTTCTTTGAATTTTGAAGAGACATATTGGAATCAGGATCTGGTTTTATTTCTTGATTTTCATTGCTATTTGAGGTAGTTGTTGATGTTATCAATTTTTGACAAGCAAACATCTTTACTGGGAGATTTCTTGAATTTGAGTCAAACTCTGTTTTAACTTTGCCTTGCTCGTCTTCTTTTTTAGTACTCTCAGTGGTAACAGTTGAAGATAGAGTTTGATCGGTTAGGGTTTCAGTGTACAGACTTCTTGCAGGTGTCAGAGCATCAATGCTTCCTAAAAACTTCAGGTCACTCTCAGAGTCATTGTATTCTGAAGAGTCACTGTCACTATCACTGTCTGTATCCATCACACTGGTTTCATCGATCACAGTGTCACAGGTGTCCTCAGGTTGTTGTGCCAAGACACAAGTGCACTTGTACACTTCGGCGATGTACTTGTAATCAGACATTTGTGACACATAACTTCACTTGTGAAATCAGGCACTTCTTCTTTTAGCATGTTGCTTGCCAACAATAATATCTCCTGTGAATGGCTCTCTGGCGAGGAAATCTGATGTCTTGGTAAGGATATATCCACAGATCTGCAAATGTTTCAGCACCTACAAACAATACACTTGATTTTAGAATTTTAATTAGCCTTGTATAACACTTTTCTGGTGGTGCAATAAACAATTGACTTGACCAGTGACCAGAAAATGGTTATACTGAATTTAATCAAAACAGGTTGCGGAGCATAGCGTCAGTTAAGAGGTGATTCTGAAGATCTGTGTAATCGTTATTTTTATTGTAGTGTTGACACCCCCAAAATAACGATTCCACAGATCTTTGGTTTAGGCAGGAGTTTTGCAGTTTATCTGACAGGTTATGTTTAGAAACTGTACAGGAATTTGTTGGTGTTTTTAGTCAGGAAAGCCTAGTTAGTACTAACTTACTTTTAAAATTCCTGCATAGTGTAGAAAGCCTTGTTAAGGAGTTTATCCTTAAATTTATTTTAAAATTTGATTTGGGTCATCAACTTATACGAGCAAGGTAAATTGTTGTATAGCTTCAACCTAGCCTAATGTTCAAGGGGATTTTCTCAAAAACGAGTTGATCGATGGTATTGAAATAAAACCAGTATTAAATTGTATCTTTTACCGTTACTGAGTCTCAGATTTTTGGCAAAATTCCTCCTGTTCCCATCCTGGCAAAAAAATTTCTGGACAGCTCTACTATTTATCAAATACTATTGCTTATTTATTGGTTGTTCACCACTCATAAGTGTAATTTAAAAATATTAAAATGATTATTTTAGATATTTACTATTTAGGTTAGCAAAACCACTTTTAAAGGTAAACAAAAGTTCTTAACGCACGATTGGTGGGAGTAACGATGACTCCTGCAAGATATATTATACGTTTGTTTTCACAGTTGACTATATTCGCCTTATTCACGGTTGAGTGGACACCCGATATTATTCTAAGCTTATTCTGTCTTAACAATTTGATATTTTAAACTTCTAGTCAGCAAATCAGAATGTCCCGCCCACCCTATTTAGAAGCCCTTATTAGTGAACATAAGTTATATCTTTTCAAAACTAAAAAAATACATGATATAAATGACTTCACCTAATCCACTTTATGCTAACACAGGACAAATGTAAAAAATACTGTCCACATAAGGACCCTTTTGTACTTAATACTGATGTTGGTTCGGTTGCTAAATGTCTGTGTTCATAATAATGGGGATCAACCAGCTTTTAATATAAAATATTTTCTTTTGCCATAATTTCTTGATTTTCATTGCTATTTGAGGTAGTTGTTGATGTTATCAATTTTTGACAAGCAAACATCTTTACTGGGAGATTTCTTGAATTTGAGTCAAACTCTGTTTTAACTTTGCCTTGCTTCTTCTTTTTAGTACTCTCAGTGGTAACAGTTGAAGATAGAGTTTGATCGGTTAGGGTTTCAGTGTACAGACTTCTTGCAGGTGTCAGAGCATCAATGCTTCCTAAAAACTTCAGGTCACTCTCAGAGTCATTGTATTCTGAAGAGTCACTGTCACTATCACTGTCTGTATCCATCACACTGGTTTCATCGATCACAGTGTCACAGGTGTCCTCAGGTTGTTGTGCCAAGACACAAGTGCACTTGTACACTTCCGACGATGTACTTGTAATCAGACATTTGTGACACATAACTTCACTTGTGAAATCAGGCACTTCTTCTTTTAGCATGTTGCTTGCCAACAATAATATCTCCTGTGAATGGCTCTCTCTAGCCGGAGGAAATCTGATGTCTTGGTAAGGATATATCCACAGATCTGCAAATGTTTCAGCACCTACAAACAATACACTTGATTTTAGAATTTTAATTAGCCTTGTATAACACTTTTCTGGTGGTGCAATAAACAATTGACTTGACCAGTGACCAGAAAATGGTTATACTGAATTTAATCAAAACAGGTTGCGGGGCATAGCGTCAGTGATTCTGAAGATCTGTGTAATCGTTATTTTTATTGTAGTGTTGACACCCCCAAAATAACGATTCCACAGATCTTTGGTTTAGGCAGGAGTTTTGCAGTTTATCTGACAGGTTATGTTTAGAAACTGTACAGGAATTTGTTGGTGTTTTTTGTCAGGAAAGCCTAGTTAGTACTAACTTACTTTGGTAAAATTCCTGCATAGTGTAGAAAGCCTTGTTAAGAGTTTATCCTTAAATTTATTTTAAAATTTGATTTGGGTCATCAACTTATACGAGCAAGGTAAATTGTTGTATAGCTTCAACCTAGCCTAATGTTCAAGGGGATTTTCTCAAAAACGAGTTGATCGATGGTATTGAAATAAAACCAGTATTAAATTGTATCTTTTACCGTTACTGAGTCTCAGATTTTTGGCAAAATTCCTGTTCCCATCCTGGCAAAAAATTTCTGGACAGCTCTACTATTTATCAAATACTATTGCTTATTTATTGGTTGTTCACCACTCATAAGTGTAATTTAAAAATATTAAAATGATTATTTTAGATATTTACTATTTAGGTTAGCAAAACCACTTTTAAAGGTAAACAAAAGTTCTTAACATACGATTGGTGGGAGTAACGATGACTCCTGCAAGATATATTATACGTTTTTCACTATATTCCGCCTTTATTCACGGTTGAGTGGACACCTATTATTCTAAGCTTATTCTGTCTTAACAATTTGATATTTTAAACTTCTAGTCAGCAAATCAGAATGTCCGCCCACCCTATTTAGAAGCCCTTATTAGTGAACATAAGTTATATCTTTTCAAAACTAAAAAAGTACATGATATAAATGACTTCACCTAATCCACTTTATGCTAACACAGGACAAATGTAAAAAATACTGTCCACATAAGGACCCTTTTGTACTTAATACTGATGTTGGTTCGGTTGCTAAATGTCTGTGTTCATAATAATGGGGATCAACCAGCTTTTAATATAAAATATTTTCTTTTGCCATAATTTATTTATTTTCTTTTAAATATCATGTTATATTATTATAGTTTAAGCAAATAGAACACTTACTTCTGGTGTGGAAACCGCTTCTTGCTCCATTTAGTTTCAAGTTGTGAATAATATCGGCAGTTTTATTCAGAGGGTTCTTAAAGAAAAGCTGAACTCTCAAAGGAAATTCTCCCCAGCCTCTACGGTTCACAGTGAAGG
This sequence comes from Matsumurasca onukii, assembly GCA_018831715.1. Taxonomy (NCBI): domain Eukaryota; kingdom Metazoa; phylum Arthropoda; class Insecta; order Hemiptera; family Cicadellidae; genus Matsumurasca; species Matsumurasca onukii. The sequence continues at coordinate 17,075,610 of CM032066.1, read as the reverse complement.
GCGGCTTCCTGCATATATCATAAATCATGAGCTAGAGTCTGAAATGTTTCTCACTATGTCAAGAGATAAAGTTTCCTCAAAACAAGGCTAGACTGTTTTCACAATTTAGCACCAATTTAAAATCTCAACCTAATTTTAACAATTTAAGCCTCAGATTAAATAGGTCAATCTGTGTTAAGGTCCACTTATCTGCAGGAATTGTTACCCAAATTCCATAACTAACCCAGAGATTAGACTATTTACTGTATATTCTTGAAAGTAAGCCATATGCAAATACAAGACCCACCCATTTCACTTGAATATGTGGTAAGAAACCCTACACCCTTGTACTGGCCACACCCCTTTTTCATGTACTTTCAACAATGTAGATGTTGTGATCTGCCAAGCTCACTGAGGTTACCTCTCCCCCTACCCCACCACACTATCAACTCATGTTCTTCCTTTTCGTCTCTACTTCTTTCATCATCTATCCTTCCTAAACAAAACCAGCAAATGCCTGCGAAATAAGGGACCCTTTGGTGTTCTTGTGAGGAAGACAGTGGTGGAGTAGAGAAGGGGATTGTTTACTTGTTTGTAAGGATGGTTCAATTCCAATTTGTGATTGATTCTCAATTCAAAATTCTATAAAAAATAGCTTATTCATTTCTTGGTTAACTTTGCCTTCAGCCTATCACGCATTTGTCATGGTATAGACTAACCAAAAGAACTCTACATGCTTTAGGTATAAAGAACACGACAGGTAACCCACAAAATTTTAACAATGAAGAAACAGTGTTAAATGCAAAAGCGTGACAGAATTTGAAACCTGGTAGAAATCACGAAACTACAAGATTGTGTAACAATTTACATTATATGAATAGTGGCAGCTTCAGGGGGAATACTTGGCACTGCAGTGTGAATTCGCGTCTGTAATAAGCTACAGTGCCGCGACAACTCCTCACCTACCCCCAACCACGTAACAACCATTTGGTGTTGCAATGCTTCAGTGATGATTAAATAACAATCTGTACTGTTTTTGTATTCAAACTGTTTCATTAAAATGTGTTTCATTAAAATTTTGTTTCATTTCTTCCTTGTAACAAAATCTTTAAAAAGTCTGGAAAAATTCAAATTTTTTCCATTTGCTAGTTTGGATTAACCGGAAATTCGGATTAACAGGACTGTGGTGTACGGTAACACTTGATTTATTAAACCTACAACACATGTCTCGGAGCACAGTTGGGGTGATTCTACTAAAGGTCTCATTTAAGTAATAGGAGACACTTTAACAAGACACAACTTACTATCCACAAGTTCTGGCTTGCACAACAATTTTAGCGTTTTCTTCTAGTGCCTTTGTAGCATAAATTAAGAAACCAACTGTTGTGTGTGTTGAACACAATATACTTACATGATGGTGATAACATCATTGGGTTTGTAGCTGGGGTGCAGATAAAAGCAAACTTTGATGATCTGCTCCTCAAGACAGAGAGAGCCGAGAGCTGAGCGAACGTACACCATCCACTTGTGAGTAGCCGAGCCCTGGCCTTCACTCTCCACCTGTTTGGCTATGTTGCCCACCAGCACTCTGAAACAACAAGCTTGTATATAGTACACTGCACAGAATACAATTTGGGTACTTTCTTAAATTGTAAATACTATGATTTTTAGGCACTAAAAATTCTACATCATATTTTTTCATAGTTGTAAAACCTGGAAAGAATTGTCATTAACTTGAAATTTGCCTTATTAGTCTCAGATGGTTATGGTGGTCATGATTGGCCCTCATTTCATGGTCCAGAGTCTGGGTCTTACCATGCTGATAATCCCAAAGAAAATTTGCTAAAAACTCAAACTTCTAAAAGGTTAAATCTCAAGTTCCTCTTAATCACCAACCATAAACTGTGCAAGCCGGCTAGTTACTAAATTAGTATTGGCTTAAGTTTGCCAATTTATCTTACCTATTACAGCATAAAAGAAGTAGTATCTGTTATTTCTTGGCCATAATCTATACTTAAATAGATTGGCTGACTGCACCTCCAACGATGGGGCAATATTTATGTAAGTTTACTCACCTTATATGCGTTTTCTTAGTATTTCCTCTTGAGGTTGAATTTTCCTGAGGGTTCCCAGGAATCACTGGCGGAACATAGCAAGGTTTGATTGGGTTTTCTGAGCCACTGTCGTTTACACAAGTGTCTGTAGTTTTGGCTTTTCTTTTGTTCTTATGCAAAGTATGTGACAACCTTCTCTTCCGTCTTGTTTCTCTACACCATTCTGTCATGTTGTTTCTCATAAACTCTTCAGTTGCAGTGGTCACGATTGGTCGTTTGCCAATTAGTTTTTTAACTGCAGGATGGATGCTGTGTTGTTCCGTTTTTCTTCCTTCTAAACAAATAAAAAAAGAATTAAACTACAGGTTTCATGACAATTACGCTATTACCTATAGAAGTCTTTAGAAAAAATACTACCAAGAATAATTAGATAGAATCAAGATCAAGAAGTTAAAAATTTTACTAGAGTCCTGCTAATCCAAACATTGTTGGTGAAAAAAAATTATAAAATTGTTGAGTAGGTAAAATAAATAAAACTATTTTTTTCAAGTTATGTCATACTGTATGTGTTTAATAACGAACTAGCACTCACAATGGCCTTTACCGCGGGTATCGCTCAAACAATAACTTTCAACAAAAACATCCCTCGTTGGGGTAGCAAGCGACACACTGACAGTAGAAACAGCTAGTCATCGTTTGTTTTTAGAACGGATGACCGTACTGTAAAGCCTGGGCGGGGTTGGGGTGGAAAGGTCAGTGTCCTGCTTGTTACCGCGTAAGCCCTACTGCCACAGCCATCTGTGTACTGCCCGTCATATCTGCGTATGTTACTTCCGCGCTGTTTATTATTGCAGAGTACTACAGGACATACATACATAATTTCTAACATTAAAATATAAAATATTACTCGCTCAAAGTAAATATATGACCTTATGGTCAATATAAAATAAATGCACCAATATATATGCTGAAAATCCGCTTAATCAGATTTTTCGCTAATCCGAACAGGGTCGGTACCAATTAGTTCGGATTAGCGGGACTCTAGTGTAATTAGCTACATTACACAGAGTGATACTAAAATAGGGCGTCAAACTTTAGAAACAGGCTGCTTATGCAAAAACAATGAACAAGTTCCTGTAAACATGGTTTTGAAAATGCTCAATCTTTTTTTGTAGGTAATTTACTAGTATGCTGACAATCCAAAGTGTATTAAAATGTGTATAATCCAGACTTAGCCAACATTTGTATTGACATTCTGATAAATATTCTTTAACGATTCAAGTAGAACGTTGACTACATAGTGTTCAATCTCTAGTTGTTTGCAACTTCTAAAACTATAACTGACAATAGCTGCCAATAGTTACTTATCAACGTAAACTCCTACATTATAACACTTCTAGTTAGAATATGTTGTCTTGGTACAGTAAGCAGCAGAGTGTCATCACCGTGTTAGGTATCTAATCGCAAAATCCCAGCATCATGAAAATGGGCCTGGGTAAAAACAGTAGAACAGTAGCCTATAAACTAGTTTTATTAATAGCTTTAAACAAATTGGCCGTTTTATTGGTCAGCGCAAAGTCTGTAAACAGAGAGCTTTGAAAATCTTCTCAACCTCAGTGGTTTGAGACCATGGAGAATATGTAGTCTACATGAAATGAATTTACAAACCTGCTTTGAGTCCATGTAGAATTTTGTGACTGCTTCTTTGCGAAGCCTCTCTAAGTTTTGTTGACATTTTTTTATATTTTTGGAGATTTCAGTCAAAGCTACCATCTTTTCTCGCAACCTCTCTTTCAATTTCTCTGTCGAATATCTGAATCAGACGCTCATTGCTAGCAGCCTCTGTAATAAGAATAATTTTTTTAACATAGATCAAAATAATAGATAATTTACTCTTGATAGCTAAAACCTGAACTAAAAATAAAACCAACAAAAGATTAACCTCAAAAATTAGTAAGCAAATTCTTCATCAAGTTTTAATCACTGTTAAAATAAAAAATAAAAAAAGTTCAGGATGAGTTTAAATAACAACTTAATTAATCCCAATGAATTAATTGCAATGGACTAATGTCAAAGTATCTGATAGATTTTTTCTTGGAGGAGTAAATCTCATCCCAGCAGGGACTGTGGTCGTGGAAAAATCACACTACCACTCGTAAGATCCCACTTGAGCCGGGTCATTCCAGATTCTTGAGTCAAACTGTTGGTTTGGGATTACTTTTAGAGACCCAGACAGAATAAGGTCAAATTCTCATGCTCTTAACAGGTCCTCCTGACTTTCAAGTCGAAATTTTCGAGCCAATCACCTTTTTTCACCTCTTGCTATGTCAAGTTTTATTACAGTAATTTTCAAAAATTCAATGGGTAAGGCAACAAACAAGGCAATAAACAATCAAAATACAGTGAATTTCTCGACGTCACTTGACTTTTGAGTAGAAATTCTCGGTTTAACTATTATTTTCCCGCCACTAAACTGTGAATTTAAATTTTAAAATTCTCTAATAGTAAAATTATACATTTAACACAGTTAACAGTTTTAATTATTTTGGAGTAGGAACCTACTGGTGCTATAGCCCCCTTAAGTCAAGCTAAAAAAGTTGGATCTACCAATGCGTTTGAAGTATTTTAGGTGTTTATTTATAAACTTATTTCCAAATGGGAGTCCTCGTTCAGAAAAGGGGATATAAATGTTTCGTACGAGCCTTAATGTCACTCGCATATTAGATTGGACTAAATCTATGAGAAACCAATCATTTAAGACTAAAATATAAGTTAAAAATACAAGCGGTAAAAAATAGTTTTAAATGTTTAAAACAGCAATGTTTTCCAGGTGAGGACTTACAGCCAATAAGCTGTACTACCGCCAGAACCCTTGATGGTTTGGTATGTTTAGTAAAGATTTTCCTTGCCAGTCTACCCCTGCAATTAGGCTTGTAGAATTCTATTAACGGCTCACAAGTAATTGAAATAGACATATTTTATTTGGACAATTTTAAGAAAAGCCTACTGAAGAAATGGTCTACTGTTATCTATAATCTTTCTTGGCTCGGATTTTGGATACCTGCAGAGCTAAGTATGAACCTTTGTGAGAACAGTTTTCTCATCTACCAATGTCAGTGACCCGTTACCAAGGCTGTTCCTTGGAGTGGGAATGTATTGATAATATTTTCAAACAAACAAATCATTTAGCTAGAAATTGGATACATGAAATCACTTACCATGAGTAGAATCAGAGGTCCTTTTGGCCTTAGGTTCCATAATCAGTAAAATATGTGTATGAATTTCCAAAAATAAACTAAATTAAGCCAATTTTGCATGTATACAATTATAGGGTTCCATGAGTAGTATGATTCCATGGCCAAATCTAAAATAAAATACAATGGAAATTATAACTGATATCCTAAAAATTATTGTAGGCTTACGAGTCAAGTGATCTGCTAATCCTAAATACACTAACTAGGTTACAAACGCGTCCAATTACTTTATTTTGAAGCTGGTGCAATATCAATCATTTAGGAATGGTCAAGTCATTTAAAACACACCGCATTCAATTGATAATCAAAACATGTAAAGTAGGAACATGGCCATAACGGAAATTTTGACACAAAACGAACCTTCAATCAGCAATACCCACACACGCTTTTCGAAGGTCTGGACTGTGGTGTGAGAGCCTACATGTAATTAGTTATAATTTTGTATGAAAAATTCTGAAATGTACTTTTCACAGTCCCATGTCTATTGCTAGAAACTTCAGTCCAACATAGTCCCTATAGTTACAGGGTTAGCATAGTGGTTCCTAACTCTGGGCAGAAAAGAACTATTTTCATGCATTGGAGATTTTGTCAGCGGCCTCTTCTTGGTCTACCCAAGGACCAAACAATTTATCTTTTAGCGGTAGTGCGTGAGAAATGATATTCAACGTCTTTAGTTACTGGGGACCAAACTTAACTTTTAATGGGGGGAAAGAAGTTTGTGAGTTTATCGTTATAAAATCACCATGCCTATGCCACCTACAGCGACCTTAGCAACGAATTAACTACCGACCATTGGCTGAGAAAGAGCACAAACCAGTGAACTTCAGAGTCTCACACACTACTGTCCTGGCCACTACGCTGGCAAATTAATCTTTATTGAATAAAAACCTAGTAAGTTAAGGTAGAACAGAACTATCGGAAGAAAGACACAAGTAAATCTTGGACATAGGTCGATTCCCGAAAGTTAATTTGGCTAAAACTGTCCAAAGTAACATGAAAGAACTATTTTCAAACTTAAGGGCCCCATACACCACGGTCCCGGCGCGTTTTGCGTCAAAACAGTGCAAAACCGCCAGTGTGTGGGTTGGAGCCGAGCGATCCAAGACAGTCCAGTCGAGCCAGGATCGCCAGTGCCTTCTGCGAATCGCTCGGACCGTGTCAATTTCCAAGTGGCGATCACGGTCGGGACCGCTCTCAAACTCAATCCCAACACTACCTCCTTGGGCTCACAGTCTTCGCACTAGCAGTAGCCACACAGACGCCAGAGTAGTTGGTTTTCAGGACGTTGTTTTGAAGTTTTTTTGTTGTTGTTCAGACCATGGCTGACGTTCAAGTAGTTGAGCCATTAATTAATTAAGTGGTTAATTATTTTCTAATAAAGTTTTTTCAGGTATACCGGGGTGTTCCTTGTTTAAGGAAAGTTACAAATGTGGACTATTCAAACCAAATAAAATAATGAAGGCCAAGGCTTGGGAGCGTCTGCTTCAAATTACGAAAGAGAAATCCAAAAGTGCGGACATTAGTTTAATAAAGAAAAGAGTAGAGAATTCAGGGTAGACAAAAAACTGTAAAAGTGTGAAATTGGTTTGTCTGCAGATGAGTCATACCCACCAACGTTGTGGTAACTTGACCAATCACTCTCACTGCCGCTGCAACTTGCTTCGATAAACTCATCTTTCCAACTGTTTTGCAACGGTGGAGTGAAGTCGTCACAGGCTGGACCCGTGGACATAATTACAAGTGTGTGGTGAAAATTCCGACAATGGACTTCATCCGTAGTGTATGGGGCTATTTAGGCTTGATTAATTTTTATGTAAAGCAGTTATAACAAGTTTTAAGAAAAGTAGAATGCAGTTAAGTTACTTTTTTGGTTAAGTTTGAATATAAGCCTTAGCCTAACTACTTTTGAAAATTAGTTTTTACAACATGGTCAAACTAACCTAATTACAAAAAAAGTAGCACGCTAAAAATTAAACCACATTCCTGAAAATTTAGCTTGCTAAAACTTATTTTGGCAAATATAGCGAACTAAAGATAAAACTTGTGAGAAATAAGCAGACGCCACTAACTTATTTCTTAAACTAGAGCTACAAAAGTAGTGAGCTAAAATAGTGCGCTACTACCCAACACTGGTTTTCTGTTACCCATAGCCTAGGCCAGCTTAAAACAGAGCTAGCCCTAAGTTTGTCAGATCATAGAGTTGCATGAAGAGTTTATTTGAAACAACGGATTTACTTGTATCATATTTATGCAAACAAAACAAACCCAGTTCCACTGATGAAACTATCCCAAACCATTTACTTTATATGAATATACTATTAACACTATATTTAAACACAATTTATATCTTGACTTAACCTAATTTAAACTCAATGCCCAAAACTAATTTAAAAGAATGATGGCTCAAATCTGTTGGGAGTCTGAAATAAACTTTAATGACTGAACTTTGCACAATGTAGATTAAGAGCTGACTTGATCAATATAAGATTACTGCAGTCTGTAGAAATGATACAGGTTTAACATAATTATATGCAAGGCCTACTTACCAAAGAAATTAAAGAGTAATATGTACACAAATTTCTTAAACAACAGTCCTAATCGACTTGATCTTGTCAAACTGTTGGCTACACAATTATTGGTGGATGTCAAATTTAGCCAATTACAAACACTTAAAAATTTGTGCAGCCTGCCGAGACTGATCCGTGTATTAAAACGAATTAACCCATACGTTGGAAGTGTGACCCATTGGAGCAGCACACTGTACGTCCACTTGAAACTAGTATTATTCCTACGTTGGCAGTTGAATATGGTAAGTTTAGTAGTAATAACTTCTGGAATGTAACCTTTCTTTAATTTAAGTATAAGTGGATAGATTAATTTCAATTAGTCAAAATCTAGTTGATTTAACAAAAGTAACATTCAATGCGAGGTTATGTTCTGTTGACATAAAATGTCTGCCATACTGGATTTGGCCAAACACTAAAAATGTCATGAACTCATGTCATGATTTTCATATGGCATGTGACCAAAGATAATAACTGACTTTTAAGATGCTTCACTTTTGTGTACTATAACAACCAACTACTATCGTTCGCGTATGGGCCCAGTCTCAAGTAGCCGAGTAAGAAGGATTAAAACTTAGGAAATATAAAATCAAGTATTTTATTACAATTTTCAACTTAAGAGGACTGTTTGAAGTCGCACTAAATGGCGTATAATATTAACAGCCTGATATTACAAATTCAATGGCGGATCGGAAAATACCACTATGCGAAAAACACCATTATACGTAATGACATGGAGAATATGAGGTAGTGACCTTTGCTTTCGCAGAGAAGCGCAGATTGCATTTGACAACAAAAGCCAGCATGAAATTTACCGGTCGGCAAAGTAGTATGATTCGCTGCGACTATTCGCCAAGTGTGACCCAGTCTTTAGCTATTTTGATGAGCCTAAACTGTGTCATAGTGAACTAAATGTCAATATAGGTATATCTATAGTCAATGGCATTGCTTTAAACCTATTTTTAAGTCAATAGTCAATAACTTTGCTTCACCTCAAATTTTGTTTTTAAACGTAATTTATTTTTCAGTCCGGGGCCAACATATTTTTGAGAGTGTTTGTTTACGGAACTCTTAAAGTTGGAGAACCTAATCATGGTTGGCTGACCAAAGTCGAAAACGGACACGCAAGATTCTTGGGCAATGGGAAGACTGCAATGAAGTACCCATTGGTGATAGGCTCCAAATACAACATTCCTTTTTTGCTAGATGTACCTGGCACTGGAAATGTAAGTAAAGTTAATTAATAATTTACTAAATATTAGTAAAATTAATACTCTTTTCAGGGGCTGCGTATTTTTTTTGTGAGGGTAATGTTCTCAAACTGTACTAGTTTCTTTTTTACATCTATTTCTACTATAGATTTGTTTTTAAGCATTGTAGACAAAAAAATATAGCATGCATGTGAAAATAAATTTTAATTTATACGAGAAGGACTCGCACCTGCGGCGCTTGCTGGGGGCGTTCGAATGTAGTGGCCTAGCTTCGCTTGACGCTAACCACTACAATACGTGTGAAAAAATTTAAAACTGATGCAAAATCGTAAAAAAGTAGATAATTTGAAATTTTGATCTTTCTTTAAGGCATTTTTTGTCGGCGAGTGCGTTAAAAGTACCTACATACCAATTTTTTTAATTTCTAGCTTATCTAGAAGTGGGTAAACATGTGTGCAACAAACAAGTGACAGACAATGTTAGGGTTGGATTAGAAAATTCTCCTAAAACATCTTTCAACATTTTGAAACAACAAAAGCAGATAGCCTACGAACGCCTGGATACTTGATCTCAAACGCATCTTGACAAAAAATATTATCTCGCTCTTAAGTATTCTTAAAAAATAAGCACTCATTGATCTTTGTTAAAAACCATGATTGCGTTTATTTTACAATAACATCAAATTAGCAAATCATAACCACTATATTACTGCAACAATACATACCATCTGATAGGTATTGAAGTGAACAAACCAATGATACAATTTACGACCTTATAGCGCTCGTAAAGAATGACTTACTAAAGTTTGAAAGTTGGGTTGCGTTAAAAAAAACACTCTTATTATAGAAACGTAGTCTGATCTTCAAAGAATCCAGGTCTGTATTTTAAATGCCAGTTTTAATAAATTATTACCTAATCACCGTCTGAATTGTTTACAACTGCACTGCAACGTAAATGCTATTACGCCGTTGAAATGTGTTCAATATTCTATTTGAGAAATATTAAATTTAGTACGTACACTAAAGCTATTTTCGTTCCGCTATTAAATATAAGCTTCGTTAGTACTATTTTGTTCTTCTCTTAGCCCTAAACTCCGTTAAAATCAAACCATAAACCATAACTATTGTGATCATAGGTTGAAAGTCCAAGTAAACTGGAATATTTGGAGAAGACACAGCCCACCCCTTGCGCGTGTGTATGGGGGGGATATGCTGGTAACCTGGACATTCTGAGGGATATCCTTCTCTAATTCTAGCGAAGAGCTCAGCAGACTCAGCCTGTGTGTTTGTATGTTGCAGCATGTACTGGGGGAAGTGTACGAGATAGATTGCTGAGTGAGAACTGGACATGGAGGGCTATCCTGTCAGTGTAATGTGTGCAGATGATGAGAAGATGCAGCATGCTGGGTCTTAGGATATCCTTAACAGCAACAAGCCTCAGATGTCATGTGTGTGTGTGTGTTGTAGCATGCTGGGGAAGTGTACGAGATGTGAGAAGATGCATAACCTGTGGAGGGATATCCTCAATTCTAGTATGTTGCCTCACCTGCTGTAGATGTCACGTGTGTGTGTGTGTTGTAGTGTATAGATAGATGAGAATGGTAGAAGATGCTGAGTAACGGACATTCTGGAGTGAGATTTATGTGTGTGTGGTATTGTGTTGTAGCACACGGCGAGGAGCAGATGTATGGGGAAGTGTACGAGATAGAGCAGCATGAGAAGATGCTGGGCCTAAGGAGGGATATCCTCAATTCTAGCCTCACCTGCTGTAGATGTCATGTGTGTGTGTGTTGTAGCATGTAGTGGGGGAAGTGTACGAGATAGATGAGAAGATGCTGAGTAACCTGGACATTCTGGAGGGCTATCCTGAGTTCTACACACGACGTGAGGAGCAGATAGAGATGGATCAGCAGCAGACTCAGCAGTGCTGGGTCTACTTGCTCAGCAGCAACAAGCCTCATTTGCTGAAGCTGCCGTTCCTCACTTCCTACTCGTCCTCCGGCGACCACGGCCTGCCCTACGTTGAGAGGTACCTCCGAGACCCTAATTGGTCGATCGAATCTGATGAGTGATTAAATGAACCCTTATACTTGGAGTCACAAGGTCTTTGATTTTTAATTTTAATTACGTGTATTAGTATGTTTTAAAATTGAAATATATTCGGTTTAATCCTGTACTATTTGTATTACTGAAGTAAATGTATTCTAATAAAGGCATAATTTAGCCAATACTCTGAAATCAACTTGAATGCGCTTATTGTTTCAAAAACCTTATGGATTGTATTAAAAACCTTAAACTTTACAACAATGACTACATTGTATTTATTGAATATATTTTAAACACATACATTTTAATTGCTGATAACTAATATTTAACATAAGATGCTAATAATAATTATTTATGCAATTTTTAACACTTTCGAGAATTTGAGAATACTGAGAGGCCTTTTGATGCATTACAAAAATACTCAGATTGATTAAAAATAAAAATTCTATGTATCTTAAATTTGTTGATTAACTAAAAAACTTAAAGAGAAAAAGTAACTTTAAAACTAAAAAACATATATTTTGGTTTGAACAGTCTTTAGTAAAACATAGCATAAATGTATGTTATCAGTGGCTTTGTTTACTTTTTAGTTTCTAATTTATGTTGATTCGATCGATAATAATTGTTCCTGTTTAATATTGAACTTAAAAAAAAAATCTTTAGAAAAATTTTGTATGAGAGTCAAAGTTAATAATAGAGTCAAACATAACATCAAAGTCAATAATAGTAACACACATTTCTTTGATTTCAGCAACAACGAATCCACCTTGGATGACGTCTAGCTTTTAGTGTATGACTTCATATATATTCATAAAATTGCACATTAAAATGTAATATTCTTATGTTCTCTTTTCAATTTGACTAGGCCTATTTGTATACCAATTACAATATGTTTTTATAATATTTAAGTTCATGTATTCAATATGTCAAAATGTACTTTCACATGTCATAGTTTGGATTACTCGTAAATTAAAATAACTGGTTTGGGTAAAGCTTACAATCATTAGAAACCTTAATTTCGACATTAATAAGTAGAACTTTCGTAATACAGTCATAATGGTAAAAAATGTGAAAATCTAAACTAAGGATGAAACTTTGGCTATTAGTTCTTGATGACAGTGAGAATCAAAACCCGTTGAGTCTCTAACTATAAACGTGGTGGAACATGTTTTTTTCGGAGCTCAAGGAATAATACGAGGTTGTTTTAGTGTAACAGTTTTAGCTTTTAGTGTAACGGTACATCCTACGTCAATAAACTATTTACAGTGCCAAACGTTTCGCTCATTTTGCAATCAACCATCCTCAGTGGAATTGCATGAGACTGTCCACTATTTGAGATGCAGCACTCTGACATGGGGTATTTTAAGCAAGTTGAGGATGTGTGATGGTGGTAGTAATGAGTTAAGAGGTTTAGTCTCGATGCAAATAGTGAAACGTTTGAATGGTCACATGTAATTAATCTCTAAATACAAGGACCAACGGCAACGTGACTTACCCAGGAGAAGTTTATTGTTTATATATCATCCTCAAAACCTGACCTCACTCAGCACTGGTACAGAGCAAGTCCCTGTATTGCAAAATAGCGGTACTGTAAATAATGTAGATACTGGTAAGCCTCGGAAGCCTAGATGATAGTCGTGACTCCGGCCTTCGTTTCATTTGTAATTTGTGTTGTTGTTATTTTTGTTTACCTGAAAGTATAGTTTTTAATGCTAGTTTTACCGACCGAAATATCCCCACATAATAAAATAAATTTTACCCCACATCCTAAATCTTATTCCACCCAGTATTTAGAGAAACAAATAACAAAAATATCCCAAAATAATCCAATTTTATCCGCTCAAAGCTGCTTTTTGATTGCTTTTGTTGACATTTGTCTTAGAATAAAAATTTATTGTCTTAGTATAAAATTCTTTATTATTGAAACAAATTAACTACACAAACAAAAACAACTAATACTTAGTCGACAAATCTTATTCCATAAAATTAAAGAATATTATATGTATAATATGCCTAAAAAAGTTTAACATTTTAAAATTTAGTTTATTTTAGTTTTAAACAGTTAAGCTTTATTCCCATATACCAAGAAATTTTTAGAAATTTGGATCTCAACAAATAATTGTAATGGAGTATTATCTTGATCAGCTCCTGACATCTTATGAAATATCAAAAAATATAAATCGACTCTTTTGAATTCATTGTCATCAAAAAATATTTTGCTTTAAGACCAAAGTTTTATCCATAGTATTCTCAACTGCTTTTTGATTATTGTGGAAACTTTTGTAACCAATGATCCCAAGATGATCTAAGCCCGAGAAATTTTATTGCTTCTGACTTCTTTAAGTTATATCTTCATCTGTTGAGTAAAAGTCAGATTAATTGAAAGTTTATCATCGTAGTTGTTTTGGTAATAAAAAGTCTCTGATCCAATTCATCAAATTGATTGAGTTGTATCCCACTGAGACCAGGATGTCTTCACACCAAAACCAACGAATTTGATTGGACGGGAAATTTCCACTTGTTGGGTTCGAAGATAAATATTAATTTGTCTTATATAAAACACCTCTAACACTTATTTGATTCTTTTTGCAGGTCTCTACAATAAGTGCACAGAGTACAATTTATTGTTAGACGGGGGAAGATACTCTGTGGTCTTTATTGTTATACTCTGTGGTCTCTACCGACCCGCTAACATTCCAACATTTTACTCAAAATGACGTCCTCTTCTTTATCCATTCGAAGATTCTCTTCTCGTCAGTGATAAGGAAATAAAAGTCCTTCGCAAAGGTGCATCTTTATCTTCATTACCCATGTATACAGTCGAATGAGCAGGGACTCGGCATTGCTATGTTAAGAACCAGATCAGAGGTGAAGTCACACTCTTGAAGCCGTTCAATCCATCTCGCAACTGATCCTTCACCGCAAGAATCATAACAATGTATGATCTGTTCTGAGGAGAAACATTCTTCCGTAAAAGTAACTATGAAAATGCTCCACGGATTTCACGACAGCCAACTGCTCCTTTCTGGTCAGACAGTAGTTTCGCTTTGGCTTCGATAAGGCTTTGCTAAAGTAACCAATTACCGTGCCGTGCTGAACTTGAGAGGATGGCCCATCCTGATGACTCAAGAATGATGCATTGATGATGAACAATAGTCCTTTCAGAGAAACCATTCATGTTTGACAATGGTGTTTTCCTATGTTACGATGACTTCAAAACGGTAATAAAACCGACTTCTCTTGTATGTTTTAAATCTTTGATAGGTCCTCTTTTGTACACACAGATACAGGTAACGTCTTTTATTTTAGAAGCCATAAAATCTTTTTACCTTATCGTAATATCCCTACAAGTTACACCACACCGTAAACCCCTTGTGGTAACGGCCAAGTAGAGTATTAACGCATAATGTGATATGTTTAAAAGTACTGACTTATCGGGTTCCTTTCATTTCACCCGGGCTTTTTCGGGTGGGTTTTCATTTCACCTGAAAAGCCACCCTCGCCGAGAAACTGATGATTTTTTATTCAGGACGTTCAGTTATGCATTCTTATACTCTTTTATGGTAAATTATGGACACGCACTGGTATGGAAGCAAAGTAAAACTAAACTTCTACCTTACGTAATAATTTCATTCGTGTGAAACAGAGTTGTTTTAGTTACCAGGTGAAACATACCTAACTACATCAGCCGCTGGTTAGAGTTGTTTAATTAGAAGCTTACATCAAATGTAAACGAACACTCGCTTGTTACACACTACACTACATACGACTGACGAGCAGGGTAATTTTGTGCCGCGCAGTTGGCATGACGCTAACGAGATCTGTTTGTGTGTCACCTGATCGCCTGACTCGTTGTGTCGTTGATAATCATACGCCATCCTCTCGCCTGCTTCTGTTCTGTGATTCAAGTTTCCACTTTGCAATTTGCAAATAATCTCATCGAGTGTGTCAATGGAGAACTTTGTTTTCCGACCGTTTATGGCACTAATCACTACTCATTTGACCCAAACTCATGTCTCTAACAATAGAACCATACCTGTAATTTGTTCTGTATTCTGTAACCTGTTCTGTCGTGTTCTGTATTCTGTAATTAACCTGTTCTGTAGGTGTACGAAAAATAGATGAGCTAGGGAGACAACAGACACGTCTAAGGAAATTGTAGGATTCCCTGAAGTTTAATTGTTTTCCCAATTTGACATGCAAGCAACATAATTGTTCATTTACAAATGGAAAAATGACGAATAGTTCGCGGTATTACGAGTACTTATCATACATTGTGGAAAGAAAGTCTGAAAACGCTTCAATATTTTCTGAACAGGAAGACGTAGACCAATGAAACCTTGGAGCTCGTTCAAAATAAAATCGACTGACAATTTTATGACATTTTCAATGTTTTTCAGCGCGTGGGGGACGTCCCGTCCAGGGGTTGGTATGAAATCTTAAATGTATGCCTATGTCGAGTTTGGTATCCAAATAAAGATCTATTTAAGTGGAATTGAATGCCGAAATTTGACTTCAAAAGGTTGGCCGTGTCCAAAGCTATGGACGTTATACATGATTAAATACAGTACCTGAATAATTGACGAAACAATTCTAAACATGGGTGTATAAGAGCTTGCAGATCTTTGCTGGATTTTATCCATTGTTTCCATTCAAATTCAAACTCTTGCTGTTCAGAAATAAAGGGTTTTCTTGCATTAGAGTGAAAAGGTAAATTATTATGTAAAACCAACATTTATGTGTTACTAAAAATGGGATTGTATTGTAAATAGTGGACTGTATTATCTAATTGCTTAGAGTTTTCTCATCAGATTAGAGTTACAGCAACATTACTTCTTCAACTTGTCCTTTGCTAGGCTGTAGTCTACTTATTCTTGCTATTTATTTAGATTTTCACAAATCTTACTAACCAGGCATGTTTTACTTCTTGTATAAATTAGTTACAAATCAACTCATGACTAAAAAGAAATTAAAACTTATTACCAGGTTTTAAAATGTGTCTGAAATCATACTTTATTACATTTGCCAATTCACTATGTTACAAGATTTATTTTTAAAAAGTGTATTAAAATGTTTTTTTTAAGATCAAACGTCCATAACTTTGGACAGGGTCAACCTTTTGAAGTCAAATTTGCGGAATTCAATTCCACCTAAACAGAGCTTTATTTTGATACCAAACTCGAAATAGACTTACATTTAAGATTTCATACCAACCCCTGGACTTTGTCATACGACTTTATTTTGAACGAGGTCCAAGGTTTCATTGGTCTACGTCTTCCTGTTTAGAAAATGTTTCCAGACTTTTTTCCCACACTGTAATCCTTTTTATGCAGTACATGCAAATAGTATTCAATGCTTTTCTACGCAAATAGCAATATGATTATAAAATAATAAAATAAATGAAATAAATTTAATCTTTTGTTCCATTTTTTTTATTTGCCAAATCTGTTGTATAATTTACAATCTTAATACATGACGGGATATTTTCATTTGCCAAGATCTTGCATCTATTGTTTACTTGCTTGTTTATAAAAGTTGTTAGTTTAAAAGGTTATATAACAATGTAAATTGTATCAAAACATAAATGGTCTCAGTCACGCTAACTTTTTTATTTTTATTAAAAATAAAAAAATTTAAATTATTTTTTATTACACACAAATTTAAAAAAACAGGAAGGAGTATTTTTTAAACAACCGTAACCGTTTTAGAATTAAAATCGGTTCAACCAATCTGTGGAATCCTTTTTTACGTTCCACCTCAGGTTTCTGCCGCGACGGTGCCAAACTGGGACGAACAGTACCTGAGCACGGGCACACAAGGTTTTCTTTGTGCACAATCTACATACTGGGCATACAAACTGCAGCAATAATGTGTTTGCTAGTGTTAACAACTAAAATTAATAACCTTGTTCTAATGCCAATAAGTATTTAACTGTCCTTTTAAATCATACGTAATCCTGTAGTCTATGACAAATTACAATAATTATATGACATGAATAATCATTACTACTAAAAGGTTTGAAATAGTCATTAAAATATTTTGAAAGTGTTGTAAGAATCAAATAAATACTGTATATTTATTAACTATACAAAATTCAACAAACATCTGTATGTAGACGGAGACGAGTAGTAGTTTACTCAGATAAACAATTTCATACTGAGACAAAAATTACAATTTAATAGAAACAAATACACAAAAAAAATCACAAATATTCAATAGATAATCAACACTTAATGTATTAGAACTGACATTTGAGACATATTATAAGGAGACAGAGGTTATTCGCGACTCTTTCAGAATATTAACAATCAGCTGTGCAAAATGTTGCCCGGTAATGACGAAAAGTGTTCCAATATTTAGATATTTCTTTTGACGAGGGAAGAAAAGCTGTTTTGTTCCAACTTTTGCTTGTAAATTTAAAAACGGATTTGTTTGGTAACGGCAAAGTGAAAAAACTGTATTGTGATTTCGGATGTATTCGTAAGCAGCCTTTCCCCTTATGAACCAGTTTAAGCGGTGAATGGGGATTAATATAGAAAATTAGAAGATATTGTTACATTAAAGACATTTGAACACAAAAATGCACTAAAAGCATATTTTTAAAATTAACATTAAAACACTATTTAAATAATTTGAGGTTTGTTTATTAATTTGATCAGAGTATAGACAATATAGTGACCACACTCGAAATGGACGAGAACAAAAGTTCCTTTGTTGAAATAGTGCGGAGTGTGTTTCTTATCAATAGTGATTCACATTTTCTCGACAGACGCTTTACCAATTGCCGATAGGAAATATGTGTATGGGTTGTATATGGTATACTAATTTCGTAATATTAATTTATACTTTTTTTTATTTATTCAATCAAAAAATGCTACAGTTTTCACTAATATTTTGAAATCAAAAACAGTATCATTTTTTGTATAATAACTGAAAAAAAAATCTTGCACACATCAGAGTAGGTAATATATACCAAACCAATGAACCAATTATACTAAATGTTCATAGTTTTTCTTTTATTTTGCCACGCCTACGGGCACCTAAGGCGTTATTTAGGTCCCGGTAGTTACTAATTGTATTTAATCTGATAGAATTGGTTTCAATTCATTTGTTGATCTGTTCCTCCATACACTATTTCCCGATACAGCAGCGCTCAGTTATAGTGACATAGTATGGTAGCGTGATCTGATAGTACAGTAATGTTATCACAAATAAATTATAAATCATTATGCCAGCTTGATTGCCTCAATGTTACAGCTACAATATTTACGCTTAGCAACGAACAATTAATTTACTTTTATTTTCGGCTTAAGTTTAAAAGTTTGATTAGGACATACTCATGTGTGCAGGGTCTCGGTACCACACGAGGCACAGTAAAGCGGCCCGTCCCGGCGCCATATTGTCGCAGACAAAAAGGATTTGTATTCATTCAAAATCTTTAAAATAAATCCTTTAAATTGACCCGGCCGTTTGTAATTTTGTTTTAAAATCATTGCTGAATCAGTATAAAAATAAAAATTAAAAACATTTTTCTATACTTTGCCTAAATAACAATCCGTTTTTAAATTGAAAAAGTTTAAATCGCCCGACTGACGAGTGATCAATAATGTATCAAGTTCTAAATCAGCGTGGCCTTTACTGATTCGGCAAACAATGACCCGGTCACCTAGGGAATAGATAGTATGTGCAGTCGGAACAAGAAGTTTGCCATAAAGTTGGTACGATTGCCGATGAAAGGGTGATAGATATTGCATTAAATGCGGAATTTCAAGCGAAGCTGCATGGAAGCTTGAGAACGACGTTACCTTTGAGAATAATATCAAACGAAATGATATTTATTTAGGACCTTGGACCTTTCTTCCGTCAATTTAATCCTTTTTACACACAACCGAATTGAAATGACCCCACTTGAACGGGGATGGGCTCCTTATTTTCACATTTGAAAGAATATAGTAGGAATATTTTTAGAAACAGGTGAAAACGCCACACAGAGTATACCTGTATAGCATGGAATTTAATTAAAGTTGTATAGTTGTGTAAAATTAGCATGACAGGTGCTAATTTACACATTGCTAAATGAACAAGGCTTTGATTCTTTTCTTCTCCAGAGTAAAAAGTACTTTATACATTCAAGTAAATAGAAGAGCTGAATTACCATAATTTGTCTTGACCTTACTTTTTGTGATTTGTCCGTCAGTTGTACTGTATGGAAGCTTGACTATTTAAATTCAATCATTTAACAAATTAAAAACTCAATAGAAACAGCTTTTAACTGTTTAATAGTGTGTTGGAAAGTAACCGAAACAGTTTTATAAACGGTACTTTTGGGAGCAAAGGTGGGAGTAAGGAACCAGAAGTCGTCCAAAAGGAACGGTCCTTGGCAGGTAAGAAAGCGTTTAAAGTAATGTACTTATACGCGCATCCAAAGAAAGGTCACTGTTTTAGGGATGAACAATTCCGGAATTTAATTTCAACAGAGCTAATATACACAAAAAAAGCGTCAGTTTCAAGATTAAGAGTCCGCAGTAGCGGATGTGACCTTGAATGTTGTCCCATAAGAACAATGTAAATACATGCGTTGTCTTGGGACACTTCACCAGTTACAACACAGTTTTCATTCGGTTTTTACAACATAAACTTGGTTTTAAAGTGCATTACATTAATTAGTTAGTGACTCCGCTGGGCCGAGTTTTTATCATTTTATCATTCATAAAACCGTGACATGAATCTAAAAGTTTAAGAAATTTCGTATATTTGAATGTCTTGTTTTTACTATTACTTTCAACCAGTCAAAAAGTGGTCAGCGGAGACACTGCAGTGCAGAACCCAACGCGTTGGGTTAGAGGGAACATTGAATGAATGGAGAGAGTGGATGAACTTTGTTTGATGGGACAAATAAAACGATTATTTAAAAAAATCGTATTTACAATTAAATTAATGCAAATTGTGGGCGTGGAAAATGCTTGTTTTTACATTGTGGGCGCAGGGAGTATTATGGGACAAAAACAAAATGGCCGACAGGTACTGTGCACTCTTAAGGCCATTAAACTTACAGTCTATGCCATTTCAAGTCCGCGTCAATCCGTTAGCTCGCGTTTGCGGCACTGTACTACACATTAACTTTGGTGCCAAGCAAACCCAACCTTGTTCAATAAAAATAAAAAATTATAAAAGGGTATTTAGTTTATATTTATTTCATAAACAATTATTTCAAACAATTTGTTTTAGACTTCTCCCCGGGAGTTCGTATCAAAGAGTTATTGGAAGTGACTATGTTGTGTTTAAACCAATTAAGATTTGTTTACAAGCTAAGTGCTGAGTGCTACGCAATATTTAAACATGTAAGTTTGTGTTGATCAAAGTGACGGGAGCGAGGAGCTAGATGGTGAACGGTAGACTGTGGCTTGCAGCGATTGGTAAGGGAAATATTTGGCTACCTTTACTTAGTACATGCTTATTCTACAAGATTCTGCATTCATTAATCCGTAATAGGACAAGTACATCAGCTAGCTCCGCTCATTACTCTAGTTAAGGGTCCGCCTCAGTGCCTCGAAACGTCCGATGCAAGAGGCTAAACTATGTCGTCATTGTAAATGCTAAAATTGAGTAAATACATATTTTTCAAAAAAGCTAAGTAAATTATTTACACGCGCATATAGCGTTTTAATAGAAATAGTACTTATACCCATCTTAAAATCTAGAACTATATAAAACCGTGGATAATCGAACATTTTGAAGTCGATTGTAGAAGTACTATGATAGTAATGAAAAATCGGTCTCTATACTAGAGTAGAACATCTATTCTGGTTTAAGGAATATCAGTTTGTTAGTTTAAAAGTTGTTTTGAAAAGTGAAAAACATACCCGCATGTCTTTACGCGTAAGCGCAAGTTGAACGAAGCTGTTTAGTCAAATGTAAGGGCCCAAAGCCTGTTTACACTGCACGTTATTATTAACAACAAAAAGTCCTGTTTTCGTGTTATTAACTTGTGCTTATGCAAATTTAGTTATCCATCAAGATTTTTTGTTATGTTATTAACAAATGTTAATAACTGCTGTGACCTCTCTTCTCCCCGCGCCTTGCACTGAGGCGGACTTATGCTAAAGTAAACGTCTATTTAAACAACATTGTGCCATTAAAGTTGTACCTATCAGTCTGTACCTACCCTTTACATTTTTCAGCAATCAATCAAACCATCTAGTACTTAATTGTTGATTTCGACGTTTCAAACTGTTGAAGCCGGAAGAGGAATTTTAACAGGGGATAGAGAATGTGAATATTCAGGGACCGTAAAGTGTTGCAAAATTCAATAAAAAGAGTTTAACAAAATCTGAATGTATTGTGGTGTTTAAAAGGCGGAAAACGGAACTGCGGGCGTATCGGAACGAACCGAGCCTAAAACGGCTCGAACATCTATTGAATAAGAACGCGGGCGTCAATATTAGGGGTTGAATTGTAAAAAAATTCTTAAAACTATTTAAAATTTTGGAAGGGTCACTGCAGAACCTTCAAACTACCCGATTGGTACAAACTGCGGGCGTAAAACGGTCCTTCTGCGAAACGTGCATATTGACCAAAAAAAAAATCTTACGGGAAATAAGAATTTTACCAAGCTACTTCTTGCTACTTATTTTTTATTGAATGAAAACATATTGACCCAATGTTTTTGTCCTTTATTTTAAAATGCAATAACATAAAATTATGTCAAAAAAAACTTTCAAACTTTCTTTTTAGACCCCCTTTTGTTGGCTTTGTGGCTGAGTTGTTGATTAAAGATAGCCACCCATAACAAACTGAATGAAGTACAAAATAATTTGTTAATAACTCTCGTTAATAACTTTGCTGCCGGTTACGTTATAACAAAGTTACGACCTTATAGTTTCTTTCTGTTATTAACCCGGTGTAATGACTTACTCAAGCCTGAAGTGCACGTTGTCCTGTTTTCTTTTAAAATTTAGATTTTCCTGCTGTGACACTCTACAGGCGTGCTGTACCACCACGCCACACTACACTCTACACTCTACAGGGCGGAAACTGTGCATGTAACGACGAGACTTGCCTCGTGACACACAGGTGGCGCTGACTGCGCAAACACTGTCGCCATTATCCTACGCAAACAGTATAAATATTTAGAGAGACGAGACGCTTGAATGCAAGAGACTGTTTGTGTTTGGATTGCCCTCCTCGCTCCCGCCATCTTGAGTTCTACTCGACAATCTGATCCTTCACCTTCTCTCTGGATGTTGTGTTGACAAACAGCTGATAGTTTTATTGATCTTGTTGTTGGGAGCAACTCCTTTATACACGCTCAATCTCTTCAACTTCAGCCTGACTGTTGACTATAGGTGAGGTGTATAACTACTGTCTATCCAATAGCGAGTCAACTTGACAGTGCTGCTACCGTTCGCCGTTTTAGTAAAAAACAAACCCAGGACAGCTAGCTTGATGGTGAATATTTTAGCTGCAGCTGATAACTGTAAACAAACCCTCTTCACTTAACAAACCTACAGCTGATTCTAACAAGCATAAAACTATCATTCCGAATAAATATGACCCACTATCAACACCTTCTATTGATCTTGGAGAACAAGAAAACAATTTAAAGCAAATCAATTGAATGCCCACCCGTTTTTCTCAAAGAAGCTAATAACCACCAAGCATTATGTACAGATCTCAAAAGTATTCTTAAAACAAAGTTCTTCATTGAAATCTAAGGTTTTCTTATTGTTCACCAGAAAACCAAAATCTATTACTATGTTATGCTGAGAAATGTACCTTCATAATTAACAGTTCTTGAAATATGTGAATATTACTCTCTCTATCTACCGGTTAATAGATAGTTAGAATTGAGCAATTGGTCTTTAGTGCTTTTATCAAGGTTTCAAATACAAATTATGTATGTTTGATAAGTTCGATGTTTGTTTATACGCCTGCAAATCTCGAGCGTTTTGCTGAGGAACACAGAACTGCTGCTGAATTGCGCGATCAAAAGTGAAGGTGCACAACTAATAACTGCTGCCCATGAAATAGTCCGCTGAAATACAATTTACCGTTTCTTTGTACATATTATACGAGTATTTGTACTAAATAATACATTATTGGAATAGCTTTTATTGGCAAATTTCTGTAAGAAATAGAGATCTCATTTATTTTAAGTGTACACTTTACCTACATATTGCGTATAAAAAGGTACCCTAAAACACAAACACTTTCTTGAGACTCGTCATTTAAATTTATGACTACACATTACACTTTTAATATTCAACCACGGCTTTTCTTTCCGTATTGATCTTCGCTTGTGATTCATTTTCATTACAAAAAAGGATGGTAACGTACTGTATGGTAAAACTAACCCCTATCCCGCAAAGAAAAACAAAAATTGTTCAACAAGACCTTTTACATAAATTATTCTGTAGAAATTTACATTTTTGAATAAAAACTGAATGTTTTACTATTCATTCCCCTCACAAATACTATGTTAGAAGCTATTGTTAGAATTAATTGAATGACAGATAACATCATAGTCTAATGGATGCAACTCTATACCTAATAGTAGGTAGTAGGTGCTGACTAAAGAGGGAGATGTCACACGTCCAATTAGAGATGACGAGCCAAGAGTGGAGCCCCCCCCCACCCCATCACCACTCATCTATCCGGCTCTGGCGTCAAAATAAGGAACAAAAACATGTGAGTGTAAGAGGAGAGGAGTTGAAACAACTATCAACAGCCCTAAGACAACAGGAAGCTTTGAGAGAGACCACCTGTGCTTAATTGAGAGACTGGAGCCCGCTGTAGCGTCCCACTCAGCGTGGACAGAGTACTCACGTTTATATCTTGTGTTGTTCGCTTTCACGAGTTATTATACAGGGTCATCGAAAAGGTGTACGGGATATGAACGTGAAATAAAAATGTTAATATAATTGGTAGAATTTTGACTTTTACATCAAAAGACACAGCAAATCTTAAATTTTTTTATGTAATTAAAAAAAGTTTCAATGTGAGCTTTGAACGCTTTGGGGGGCCGTTTCTAGCCGATAGTCAACCTCAAAATGGTTTTGGAGCATTTCAGGAGTCACCGTTGAAATGGCTACGTTGATTCTTCTTATCTCTTCCCTCAAGTTGAAGAAATTGAAAGGGGAAAAGGCATAAATGTCATTTTCCAGCAGAATGGAGCTCCATGTCACTACAGTCTAATCGTCCAAGAAGCTCTCAACAACAGATTTCCTGATCGTTGGATTGGGAGGAATGGTCCTGTTTTGTGGCCACCTAGGAGTCTTGATTTGACGCCTTTAGATTTCTTCTGTTGGGGTTACATTTAAAACTTAGTTTATGCTGAGAAAATACGTTATCTTCAGCACCTGAGAAGAAGAATCAACGTAGCCATTTCAACAGTGACTCCTGAAATGCTCCAAAACACCTGGCAAAAGGTTGACTATCGGCTAGATGTCTGTCGTGCAATGGGAAGAGCTCACATTGAAAAGTTTTTATATACATTAAAATAAAATTTAAGACTTTTGTGTCTTTGATGTAAAAATCAAAACTCTACCAATTATATTAACATTTTTATTTCACTTTCAAATCCCGTACACCTTTTTCGATGACCCTGTACATTTAGCAGTTCAGAGGGCACAATAGTGGCTGTCACCTTGAACTTTGTCCCATAAGAGCAATGTAAAACATGCATTTTCTTGGAACAGCTCACGCCTACAGTTTTCAGCGGATTTTTATAAAATAAACTTTGTTTTAAAGTGCATGAAATGTTTTAGTGACTCCTCTGAGCCGAATTTGTCTTTTCTCATCTATAAAACCGTGACATAAATCCAAAATTGAAGAAACTTAAAAACGTATTGCTTTTACTATTAAACTAATACATTTTCAAAACAAGTAGTCAGCAGAGTCAATGCAGTACATTGTTATGTTGCAAATCAAGCTTATTTCAAAAAAGATCTGATGAAAATTGTGGCGTGAGGTGTCTCAAGAAAATGCTTGTTTTTACATTGTTCCTATAGGACGAAAAACAAAATGCCCGACAAGAAATAGAGTCCTACAAAATTGTCATAGGAAATAGAGCTATTCACTTCTACCGCCATGGTACAGAAAGAAACGTTGTAGAACAAAACATAAAGCAGTGTTAGCTCCCCATCACATATTGAATCAAATGGCTGTATATAATATGTATACGGTTTTCATTTTGCATATGTTCCTTTTGTAGATATCTAGGTTAAGGCCGTTAACCAGCAAAATCGGTTCCTAGAAGTAGCCTTTACGGGCGTTTCCCCCTTAAAAGGCTATGTACAAATTGTAATTATGATCTAATTTCAATGGAATTCAGTATAAACACTTTTTGGTACCGTAACCAAAATATGTACTAAAAGTCAACGAAATCCATTTAGTCACACCAAGATGGCGGTGGAAACTAGTTTTGTGGCTACCATCTTAGTTTGCCTGATCAGACTTTGTTGGTTTCTGGTACGCATTTTAGTATAAGCACGTTAACATAAATGTTTTCTCAAGTTTTATTTTAAACTATTCATGAATGCAGTTTTTATAGTACAAAACCAATTTTTGCGGTGGATTCTCCTCCACGTTATTGGAACCCCGCTAGGGTTCACGGTAGCACTTATAGCTATGCGTAGGCAATGTTTTTTTATATTAAAACTTAAATTGCAGTGATTTAAAGATTAGAAAGGCAATGCAGTTTTGACAGAAAAGGACTTTAAATCTCATCACAAGGTCTAAGATATTTTCTAAAGACTTAAAATCTCAACAAAGAAGTAAAAGGTGACCCAACAGGACTTTAAAATCTCATCACAAGATTGACCTTTAAAATCTCATCACAAGAATAATTCATCACAAGGTAACAACGAGTTTACTCACACCTTTTATTCCGGGGCACCCAACAGGGACTGCAGTCTACAGGCATTTTGAATCTCGAGTCACAGTTTTGACCAACAAAGTTATTTCAACAATCCAGTCCGAAGGTCCAATTATCGCTAACAGCCCAGTTTTCCAAAAGCTGAATTTTATTTTATTGGTTCTATTTCCTAACCTACAGTTAGAGTATATTTTAACCATTTATTATCGAATTTCCTTTGGAGAAGTGAGATATTCAAGCCGTTAGCATAACCCAGGCTCGGGACCACATCATGAAATGTGCGCCAATCCTGACTCCCAAAACACGTTTTAGAAATTTTTTCAACACTTTATATACAATGTATATTAGCAAAAAAGTGAACATAATAGTACCCTTTTGACATTTTAATTTGTCCCACGACCGGTTTTTTAATTGAAATTTATCTATTTGATATGTGTATATGTATATCATTTAACAAGTCGCGTTTTTATCTGATTGTCACCAAAATTGGTACACATGTTCCTTTTGTAAATATCTCAGTCGAGTTCGTTAACCAGTAAGATCAGACTACCGGAACCCCCTTTTGGGGGCTTTAACCCACCTAAAAGGGGATTAATGATCTAAAAACAGTAAATTTGGTTCGATTTTGATGGAAATTGAAATAAACATGTATTTTGCTATTGTACATCAATAAATCAAAAGTTATGAAAATTGATCAAGTCGTTTCAGAATTATGGCAAAAAAAGGTATTTTTCGGACAACGGAATGAGTAGTCAAATTTTATAGAAATTAAAAATTTGTTTTTCTAATGACATGTTATAGTGTACCCTCAGTAAAACAAAATCGTAAGTCTGAGGCCGAAGGCCGAAGAGAGGCTGTGAGCGCAGCGATCAGTTTCGTAGCACACGTCGTAATAGAACATAAAAATCTGAGGCCGAAGGCCGAAGCGAGCCTGTGAGCGGAGCAACAACTTGCAATGGAAATTTGATTCGTTTATGCCAGCAGTGATTTAGCACTTAGCTGCCTATGGGCCTGGTTTTGAGTTCGAAGAGCAATGTACGCTTAATTATAATCCAATAATTGAGTTATTTTAAGTAAATTGGAAATCGATATTACCAATAAAGAGGTTATGTATGACAAAGAGCTCATACTCTAAGGGTCCATATGCCTCTAAATCCGATCTTGAGATTTCATTATTTTATTACGAAACAAATGATTGCGCAACGTTAACCGTACATAAAGGTACAATTTGCAAGAACAGTTAGTGTTGTTTATTTTTGAAACTATACCAAGTCAATTTAACAGATCATCAAAACCCACAATCTCTATTCCAAGTTGAAAACAATGTTGGCAGAGCTGTCAAAAACTATTAAGAATCGATTATAAATAATATTCTAACAGGTCAAAATTCTAGTTTGATTTGTTTTATAACAAAATGAGCACAGTGCTGAAAAATGAAATAACAAAAGATTACGTTGAATTCGTGACAATAACACGAGTCATGAAGAAACACTGGTGAGTTGATGACAGCTGGTGGAAGTGTGCAGCTGATGTTGGAACAGACAAAGCCAGAACCATTCCACACCAGGAATTTGTGCAATTTGTAGACGGAAACTAGCAAAAAACCTCAAGTACTTTAGCCTCACGTGCACGGAAATTACACACCTAATTTCATAAAGTAGCCTTGAAATCTGGGAGTAATGCAGGTGCAGGACGGGTCACCGCCAGCAGCCCGTCTCAGCACCGCCACCGCTGATGTGCTGACGAACATTACCGCTCAAGCGGAGAGGTACTTTTTACACACAATAGCCACAACGTGTACGAAAACGCATATTGCGAAACAGATTTCTCCTCCCCAGACACATTAAGCCGTCGGTCCCTTCCATTGGTCGTTAGACTGTTAATTAATGACCAGATCCGGAGGACAGTCGGCCCTAGGTTTTAACAAGACTTCACCTCATCATCCATCTAAGAATTCATCACAATTACCATTCGTCCAATATACACCTTAAAATACACTTTGAGGAGTGGTCGGTGTCTCAAATCAAAACTATCAAAAGAACCCATAAAAGGGTGCAGGAGCCAAAAAATAAACAACTGATTTTTGCGAGCGGCTAAAAACTACGCGTCAACTTTGAACAAGTGCCTTTTAGTGTGGCTTTGCAGAGGTTTGCAATCCAAAATGCTACGACTTTCTGTATGTACTGGCATTTATACATTTTGTCAAACAGAGCATCCAGAGCGGATTGAAGCTACGTTTTTAAATTCCACTATTCAGTGGTGTTTTCACAACTCTAAAAGTACTGAATTGACTTACAATTCAGAGTTTTGAAGTTTCTTGTTTATCAAATTGGAATTTTTAATAAAAAAGGTTAGATCGACTTTTAATCCGCTCTAAAGAATGTATGTATGAATAAATAAATGTACGTATGTACAGCCTAAATAGTCAGCGAAACAGCCAGAGTGTGTTTGGTGTATACAAAATATACCAATTTGGAACAAATCGAACACATGAACTCGACCCGTGGCGGGTTGGAATCGTGAGCGACTCCTCCGCTGGTGCGGGCTCGATCCCCGCAGTCACCACTTAAATTTGTAAAGTGACTATACAGTAACGCTAGGTAAAGGTCAAGGTTGAGTGGTAGAGAGGACTTTGTAGTCCTAACTTTGCCTCGTTAAACAAGACAAACTTTATCTTTTTTAACTCGGAGATAAAAATATATCTATTAAAATTACAAAATGGTGGCTAAATGGTCTACGAAACATGTTTGACCATGTGCATAATTGCATATACCTAAATATGTTTGTCTTGACCCAAGGAACAATCCTTCAAAGCTTGACTGGAACGTAAAAGTACCTTTTTTATCCGTAATATGCAATCATGGTATAATATTAATTGTGTAATATAATGGAAATAATATACTTATATCGTGAGTATTTTATCAATATAGTGATTATATCAAAATAGTGAGTATATCACATTTTATCAAAACAATATTAACAAAATTACATGTTAATTTTGTCTATATCAATAATTTCTGTAAAATTACTTTCAATACTCTTAGGCAATTACTAGATAGTTTTGGTAACGAGTTATGAAAACCAATGTAGGTATTAATAAACTACCATGAGTACATTGGGAACCAACCGTAGTTCTGGCATACTATACAGTATACAAGAAAGAAGCTGT
Source organism: Matsumurasca onukii (assembly GCA_018831715.1). Taxonomy (NCBI): domain Eukaryota; kingdom Metazoa; phylum Arthropoda; class Insecta; order Hemiptera; family Cicadellidae; genus Matsumurasca; species Matsumurasca onukii. Next base: position 17,046,459 of record CM032066.1, on the reverse strand, counting down.
GTTCTCTGTGGTGATCGGTGAAAGAGTGACGAGGGCAGCAGATGGGGATGCAGAGTGATGTTATCGTGGAGCTGTGAGTTGTGTTGTACAGTGTCACTCTCTAGTGTCAAGTCAGCCACAGCTGTACACAAAGTATACACAGATTATACTGGACAAAACGTCAAGACAATTTTATTACTAAAAGAATTTGAAGACAAAATGTGTGGACCGAATCGGGCCTCGAACCCGGGCCTCTTACTTGCCGGGTGATTATGCTAACCACTACACCTTCCCGCCTACCTGTTTATGCTTACAGAAGTTCTTAAATCTGAAGTATACTTATCCGAAAGTCACATGTTTCGGAATCACATAGATTTAGTAGGTCTACTTATAAATTAGACACAGAAACCCTTTAGCATCTCCAGTTTCAGTTTGTACATCTCTTGGCTTTGTTAAGCAGTATGGTTTAGTTAAACATATTATTACATCGCATCCTACGTATTTCCAAGCCAGAAAAATACCGCATACGACGAACCAGAAACAAATCGGTAACAAATTACATAGTTGTTGTTTTTAAATCCCGAATAAGCTATGAACTCACGTGTTGTGTATTGTAAGGCGCGGCTATGTCACGTTACGTCACGTACCGTCCTGTATGCTCAATCAAATGGAACCGGCTATACTACACCGTCACGTCACGTTCCGTCACTGCCGGAATTCTAGCGCGCATTTTTGAGGCATGGAATGACGGAGGTGGACGGGACGTGACGTGACGTAAGTATAGCCACCTCTCCGTCAAGCAACGTTCAGCGTATCATAGAATTGGTGAAACTAAAATCGATGCAACTATAAGGACTTTCAAGAGGGGTAGGAACAATTTAAAGGAAAAAAACTGAACATTTTTTAAAACATAAAAGTTATTAAGTTTTTGTTAAAAGTGTGACCAACATTAGAGCTATTAAATGCATTAGACCTTCAACGTGTTACAAACATGATTGGGGTAACCAACTCTATCTTGAAAATTTATTAGAATACCTATCTTAAGAAATTGTAATGTTACACACTGCTACATACATACAGTATTAACTAGTTTGGATTTTCTGTACTGCCATCTCCAGCTCTGTTAAAGTATAAAACCGCCTTACCGCTCCATGATTTGTAAGAAAGTAAGATGACGCATTTTAATGGTTATGAAAAGAAAACGCGTGTCTATTGTTGTCGACCAAATAGCCAAAGTGTACTTGTATGTATATAATAATATTCGTTGACAGTGAATATTATCCAATGAGTATAATATTATTCAATATTATCCCTTTATAACACACCCACTGAGTTCGTTTGTCTTGAGCTGTTGTATTCCGCTCGGCAGATGCGTCTCTGTTGGGTTTTCTAGGCAGTAGACCTAGTCAGTACTACTTGGAAGTGAACATTTCTAGGTATTAGGTTATTTCTTACCTACCTCTTGTCAACAAAGAAAGACAACATCACAACACTAAATGTGATGTCAATCCCATATTCACTGAAAACGCGTGGAAATAGCTCGACAATTGTCGTGTTAACAATACTACTCATGTTAAATACAAGCAGTTTTGCAAATTTATAGTATTGAATTAAATTAAAATAATCATTACGTAACAAAAACGTTTCTAACAGATATCATCTACTGCCCCATGGCATTAAAAACTAATAAGGAAGTTAGCTTTACAGCTTTTCCATTCAAATCTCAATTCAGCCGGGGTTTCCCAACAGAATAATAATCCACCACTATTTTTAACCCTCTCAGGTAAGCCTCCAACAATAGCGCTCGATCGTCATCTGGTCTAAGGGCGACTGAACTGAACTTTCGTTATTTTTAAGCTAAGAAGCGCAAACAAGCCGCAAATCTGCGGAAGTGTGGAATGTGTGTGTGTGTGAGCATTGTGAGGCTGAGCTAATGACGGGAAGTGAGGGTGTGAGACATGAGGTGGACACTGGCCGGCTACTTAGTGTACAAAGCCACGGGGTTCCCCAGTCAGGACATCCACCCCTACACACTACACACCCAGCTTGGCGACAGGCTGTCTGCTGCGAGCACCTGTGTCCGGCCTAATCCACCACATACCTTCCCTTGTCCTCGTCCTCGAGCTTGTGCTTTCTGCAGTCAGGGCAGAGATGAAAAGGGTTCATACTAGTGGCGGAGACCAATCACAAGATTCTACTGGAATATCAATTTGGGAAGCTCTGGCGCAAATATTAAAACATCATTCATTCAACAAAAAGCAGCAAGTCGAATAATACATAACAAACCTAGAAAATTCCCAAGTCGAAGTTTGTTTGAAATAGTAATCCTTTAACCCTTCCTTCTGTTTATATACTTTTAAACCGTGTATAGTTGAGAACAACGCAAAACTTTACCATTTTTCGAAATAGGCTAAACATTTAAATCATAGGACTTTTTTCAGTTTTTTTAATTTTGAAAGAACATTTGGCTTCTGCAAAGCTGTAGTTTGTCAAAGCGATAAGGATACAGTTTATTTATTTATCCTGTGAGAATTATATTAACATATAATTTGAAATAGAGTCGCAAGCTTCTGGTACATTCTGCTTACGTAGCAGGATAGTGTGGTCTCCCCACATCCCTCTTATGGCCTTATATTTTCTCAGTTAAATTGTGTCATTATCTTTTGTAGTGGAAGGGCTCATAAGCATGTGTTGTCCGATGGCAAAAGGATGCACCGATGCAGTACAGATTTTAGGTTAATTGAATTACAGAGAGTTCAATTTTATCAATGGGTAAACAACTATCAATTTTACTTTTGAGTCATATATGATTATTTTGTTCAGTTAAGTGTTTACAAGTCTTCCTTACGTCTGTAGACGTAGCATCTTTCAATTTTATGTACACCTATAAGCGTTTATTGAACACCTAGAAAGGGTTGCTGAAATTATGCAATTAGCTAGACTCGAGGTAAACACTTAAGATGCAGGTGTAAGATGTTGTTTGTTTGACTTACTCTGCTGTACTGTACTTGTTGACTCAGCGGAGAAGTTTCCATTGACAGTGTTTGATACAGATCAGGTCAGAGATTGTTGACGTCACATGGTTTAGCGTGAGAACGTCTCAGATCCACTGATATGCTCCTGGAACTGGACTTCTAGTTAGTTGTAGGCCTAGTTGGAAATAGAAATGAAAGTGAACGGAGAGAGCAGCAGACAGCCTGGTGCCAAGACTTGCTACAGACCATTCACTGTGAAAACCACCCCTCTGAATGTAGGCATACAAGCAGTGTCCTCTGGTGGCCTACCCTCAACTGATGTTAGTTAGTATTGTTGTAAGTTTTAAGCTTTGTTACAGTATTTTAAGATAACACCGTACTGAGTTAAAAACCACTTTTGTTTTATAAATTTAAAACAACATGTTTTGCCTTAACAATATAAATAAAGGTTAAGTTTGTCTTGTTTAACGAGGCGAAGTTAGGACTACAAAGTCCTCTCTACCACTCAACCTCGACCTTTACCTAGCGTCACCGTATAGTCACATTACAAATTGTAAGTGGTGACTGCGGGGATCGAACCACTTACGATATACGATGTTATCTTTAAATCTGATAACTACGACAAAGTAAAATGGCAAACCATCTTTACACATTGTCATATTAGTTCATCGGAATGAATTAACAGCTTCAAAAGCTTGAAAACAGTTTAATTTTGCTTCTTGTACAGGGTGACACACGGGAACCTGACGAATGAACAGTGCACGGTTGTTTATAGACTAAAACTAACTTGTAATATACAAAAACGTTTGGAAATGTGATGCTATTTCATAAAAACTCATGTGTGAAAAATAAATTTTAGTATGTGCCCTCCACACGACTTATTGCATTTTTAAAGTTTTGCCTGAAAGTCGTCTTTTATCGAACAACAAATCATTGCTGCGACTTCTCTCAGTTAATTAATTGTTTCCTTCAGTTTAATCAGTGACCAAGGGTGGTGGGTTTAGACTTTTACAGGTTCTTAAAATAAACTCAAGGGCTCATTTGATCAAAGTTGTGGATTTGCAATGGAGGTCGTCTTTTTGAAACGTGAGATGACATCTTTCCTGGACCCTCGTAAAACGAATCGCATAGAGTGTCTAACGAATATTTGCAGTTAAATAAAATAGTGCATTAGTATAGTGTTTGTATTGACGTAGTATGGATATGTCGAAGATATTCAGTAAATACTTGAAGAAAAAAAGGAGTTTTAATTGTACCTAAACAGTGTGTCGATTTACATTCCTTTTGCTAAAGAGGTACAAGACAAGAAATTACGTTTTAATTCTTTTGAACGTTTTTATTAAAAGAACATTAGGTTCAATCACTATATAAATCACTATTTGAGATGCATACTCTCATGAATTTTAAGGCAAATGTGGTGCAGGATGATCTTCGTGATGAGTGGTAGTAATGATTTTAGTTGCTCAATACCGCAGATTTTGTTTCTTAGCTACCCAATTTAAATTAAAATATGCCTCATAACTTGTAAAATTCAATAGGAATAATTTCTCGGAAAGGTCGCTGCAGTTGTACTAAGAATTTGTTTTTTTAACAAACGTGCCGTTGGCAAAGATGTGTTCAACAGTCAACTCTTCCATGTCTACTAAAATGGCATCATATGACGAGTTTAGAGACGCATAATTTATTTATCTATTCCCACCTCAACTAAAGCACTGCGCTAGTCAAAACCGTCAGTTTCCCATGTGTCTCTCTTTATAAACCCAATAACACTAATCATTTGACACAGGTAATTATTTTGTTTTGGGGTCAGAAGAAAGTGGAGAAAAAAGGTTCTATAACAGTTTAAAGCACGGCTCGGTCTACATTACTTAGCTATGTGCTATGTTCTTAAAGTTCTACGTACTCAATATTACTAGTACGTGTCGATTTAAAATAATAACAGTTGTATTTTTAGAAACACTTTAAAAATTAAAACAAATTTTAGAATTACAATTATCTTTTGATTTCTTACAGAAATTCTCTTTAGATTTACAAAGATAGTTGTTTATTGTTTACTAAAAAATATACTTGGCAAATGTTTGCAGAAGTCTGCAAATTAGTTTTTATAGAACACTAGGTATGTGGTCGATGGTTAGAACCTTGAAAAATTTAGTTTGCAGTCGTTAAATCGAGTTTCATCTAGTTCAATGTACAGAACTGAATTGTGTCTTTTTGATGTTATATAAACATTCCAGAAATAACTTTTTTTCGTTTGGTTTACAAACGAAGTGGTGGATTTGCAATGGAGGTTGTATGTATTGGGGCAACTTGCGGGCATCTTTAACCTCCTCAGACCCCAAGCACGTCACCTACAAGTTACATTACCTTGTCTGTGTATATTGAGCCTAGGACTGTAAAACGAAAAAACATGAACGACAACAACCCTTACAGCAAATAAAATAGTGCATTAGTATAGTGTTTGTATTGGCGTAGTATGTTGGATATGTCGATGGTATTCTGAATCTATTTGATGAAAGTTGTGAAGAAAGTGAGGAGTTTTAAATAGTGTATTGATTTACATTACTTTTGCCTAAGAGGTACAAGACAAGAAACTATTTAAATTGTTTTAATTATTTTAAACATTTTTATTAAAAGAGAGACACGTTAGTACATTTTAAAATATGTAGAGAGGTTACACAAACAGATATCTCAATACCTTCTATTTATCAATATCGCTTTAGATAGTTATGAATTTAAAAATAACAAACCATTAGTAGGCGAAAACAACTATCGATGACATTATCAGAAAGACACAAACTAATATTAAAATGAACAGCGATAAAAAGCACCTAACAAAACAGATTACTTCTGAGCTGCCTTTAAGGGAAAATGACAACAAAAGTCATTTAAGTCAGGTTTTTGCATTTTCACCAGTCAACGGGTTCAGTCCACGATCGTGAGTTTTTTTAAATGTCCAGAGTTCGGTTTTAATGCAGTGAATATACAGAGGGGTGCAAAAGTAGGTATACAGTAATGAAACATTTTATAGAAATATATTTATTCATACGTCAAAACCAAACTTTTCCAATTTATTTGAAGAATACATATTAAGAAACCTAAATTAACTCTTAAAATAGTGTATTTGACAAAAACACTAAATCCCTTTTGTATTCAAACTGTTTGCCTTCACCGTCAACACACTGCTATAACCTTGAAGTTACGCTTAACCACACTTTTCGGCAAAGCTCTTTATTTTCATGTATGTTTTGGCAAGCTTGGCGAATAAATTCTACCATTTGATTAACATCACGAGGTTTCTTAGAAAACACCTTGTCTTTGACGAAAAGAAAAGATCCATAGAGTCAGATCCGAAGATCTTACTAGCCATTCGGAATATGAAGGCAAACAGTTTGAATACAAAAGGGAGTGAAGGTTTCTGTCAAGTACACAATTTTTAAGAGTTAATTTAGGTTTCTTAATACTCTTCAAATAAATTGGAAAGGTTTGGTTTTGAATAAATATACTTTTTTAAAATCATTCATTTCTGTATACCTACTTTTGCACCCCTCTGTATATTTGTAAAATAAAAGAAAGAGTAATTTTGTTTAGTTCTTCCAGTAGTTTAGTTGGAAGGTATATCTACGCATGGGTGTATTCCCTTACTTATAAATAGTGCTTGGCAGTGGTAATTCCCACAGAGTAAGAAGCTTTAGCTATACGCGTTGTAAGTAAAAGCCTCCTCTGGGATTTCCTTAACCTTCCATGTGGATCTGTCAGCATATGTGCATGCCGAGTGACGGCCGTCTTGTTAAGAACATCTTGCTATTAGTTGTGACGAAAGTAAAAAATAGAACTTTCCAATTGCATGACTGAATGCATCAAGGTTCTGATTTACCAATTACCATAGAACAATGATTGCACAGAAAAATATATTAATAAAAACGTAGCTACAGTTTCGAAGTTGGGGAAACAAAATTTCATTTTTAGTGAAAAGTAACGTTTTTGCTTTTATAGTCGTATGCTGCAGCTTTAATGACTCTATGCTCCAAGAAAAGCCAGAACATATTTTAGATAAACCTTCTGAAATGATTGTTTGCACATTTCCCCGGTGTTAAAATCTCTTTCCCGTTAAAACACTCCACGGGCTCCATCCGGCATTTAGCAATATATGCAGATTCCACGTTGGCAAGGTTAAGATTAGGTTTATATTGAAGATACATTCATACATTTCACATGGGAAATCGCTAAAATGACCAGCGATGATCACACTGGCACTTAGATATACTCTTAACGTCTACCAGGCTCCTTTTCTGGTATCATAGAACGTCGATTTCACAGATAGGCCGCACTATATTGAATGTATCCGACTTTTGGTTGTTAATAGCGAGAAAAACTCTTAGGCATCAAAGTTCCCTCCATTATCGAAATATTATGTTCGGTATCTCAATCTAAGTCAAACAGAGATGGTTTTGGTGTCATATGCTTTGTCACTTGGTTGACTATCTGTTAGCAGGTGTACGTACTTTGTACTGTATAGGTGGGGTGGGGGGTACAGCTAGCCAGGCGCGTGTTCAAGGGGGGGAGGGGTTGGGGGTGAAGGAAGCCTTCCACGGCGTCTCATGTCGCGATCCGTTTAGACGTGAAGCCTTGCGTATAATGTCTGAAGCCTCATCTCTTCCCTTTCTACAACAAGCCCGTGATTTCTTCCCGAGCCATTGAATCTTAACTGAATAATTACTAAGTCAGTACTGTACATACAAACATTGTTTAAAGGATAATTTACTGATTTATTATATCCAAAACTATACATTCTTTCCTCTACTGGTTATCTATAACTATAACCTCTGTCATCACCTGAGTTACCAGCATTCCTTACAGACATTTTTACTTTTTAGTCAGTGAAGTATACATAACAGCTGTAAGAATGGTGAAAAATTTTACAGGAGCCAAGAACTTATACTTCTCAACTTCACGACAGTATAACATTATAAATGGGTCTTCACATTCCGTAGAAGTTCTGGCAACCAATGTTCGCGCACAAACCTTTAATTATTTTTGAGGCACATTCAGTATATTATCCAACTTATACAATAATACGAACATATGTTGACTCTTACATAATGAACTGCTCTCAATTTAAGTGCAAGTCTCTCAAGCAGCAGCTGCTATTGTTGGTTGCCAGCTGACTCTGATGTGAAAGTAAGGATTATATCCAAGCCGACTTATCACTTTGGTAACATCGTCAAGGCCAGTTCTCGTGCGAGTGTCAACAGTAAACAACATGGATCTAATGACGATCATACACAGTTTGACACAAGGAACCTTCCTCTACTAGATGATACAACAATAACAACAACAATACGCAGTAAGCTATAGAAAGTCATTATAAACCCTATTAAGTACTCGTAGTTCACTTAATCTGGTGGGCTTATTCGTATATTTCTGGAGTCTCTTCTACATTTCGATCAAATACAATCCATACGTCTAGCTATACAGGGTGAGTTAAAAGTATGGATACACCCTGTTAAATCTTGAATGGATAAAGATAAAAAATGAAATTCAGAATACGTTTAGAGGAAATAAAAATGAACCTTTTGGTCAATATTACAACTTTATGGCCTTTTCCCCAAAGTGGGGATTTTGGGGGCAAATCAAAATTCTTAAACACTAAGACCCATTCAGTAACACCTCATTTTAAAGGTCCGGTTCAAGATGAAGAACAGTGGAAACTAGAGCTACTTATCTCAACCCAGTACAAAATGGCAGCTCATTGAAATTAAGTAAAACATAAATTATTAAGGCTACCATTTTGTACTGGGTTGAGATAGAGAGTTCTAGTTTACACTGTTCTTCATCTTTAACAAAGACCTTTAAAATGAGGTGTCACTTAATGGGTCTTACTATTCAATATTTTTGAGTTGCCCCAAAAGTCCCATTTTGGGGTAATGGGCAAAGTTGTAATATTGAACAAAAAGTTCACTTTTATTTCCTATAAAGGTATCCTGAGTTTTATTTTTCTATCTTAATCAGTTTTAAATTTATGTGGGTGTTTCCATACTTTTAACTCACCCGTCTCTATTAAGGTTTCCTTAATTTCAATAAGCTGCCATTTTGTACTGGATTGAGATAGAAAGCTCCAGTTTCCACTGTTCTTCTTCTTTTACCTTTTAAATGAGGGGTCATTAAATTGGTCTTACCATTGCAAAATTTTGAACTTCCAAAAATACCATTTTGACGTTGTAAGATTGGCCAAAAGGTTCACTTTTATTTCCTATTTCCTATAAAGGAGCTAAAGTTTACATTATTTTTACATGTCCATAAAAGTTTAGCAACCTTCGATTCTTACTGTCTGGGTGTATTCCTCTATTTTCTTATTACTACAAAGTCTTTTTATTTGTGGTTCAGTATTGATTGGACCTAATATTTTCCTTTCTCGTTTTTGGATTTCATCTAAATCTGTCTATTGAGAACTAGGGTGTCTGCTGCATACAGGCATTCTGGCTTGACTAATATGTCGTAATGCCTAATTTTGCCATACTAGAAATCGATTTCTGATTATAAACGTTGTAAGTGACTTTAAAACTTTTGTCATCTTTTGGCAACGTATTTCGTTTACAAAATGTTCGAGTCCTGCTTTTGGATAACTTCTCCACGGTACTTAAATTTACTAACTCTTTTAATTTAACCTTTTATACAGAGTGTCTAAAAATTGCATTCACACTTTAATTGAATGTAACTAATTGGAAATAAAACCTTTATCTTTGGAAGTTACGCCAGCTGATTATTTAAAATATCTGTTTTTCAACAATATACCTGAATGTTTCTGTTTATTCATTTGAGTCTGAAAAAGCTATGCTAGAGGTTTTGTTGTCTTTTGATTATTATAGTTCTTTCAAGGACATCACGTTTGGCGCTGTACTATCAGTTTTCCAATCTGTACCAGACCGATATGTAAATGTATAATTGTATGGTACATTATGGTCTTTATTTTGAACATTTAAAAATTTTAGCAAGAAAAGATCATGTACATCATTAATCCAAATGCTATATTTAATAAAATACATACATAGTTAATATTGTGTATACACTTTTTGAGACACTCTTGTGTTTATATATTTAGGGGGAGATTTGAGTTTGGTCGAGGGTTGTGTTTTCTCGAACAAGATGTGTAAACCTACTTTTCTGCCATTAGCCTCTCGAGCTTAAAACGCCAGCAAAAGCCAACAGTCGATTTTGATACTCCGGTTCTTCCTAACTTGATGGTTCTTTCCAACTTTGTTTTGCCACTCCTGAATTACTTTATCCAAGACAACAGTTCAACTGCAAAGGAAAAAGACCATTGCAAATATTTTCATGATATGGCTGAAAGATATCTCAGACACGTATTTAATTTATTAATCTTCATTGTGTCTTTTTACTAAAGGTTCTTGAATATCAATCGTCAATGAGACCTCTAGTTTTGTGTCTGTTTATCAGAGAGGACAATAATTGTGTAATTTTTGCGTTCCAATAGTATTGGTTTATCAAAAGGTCGTAGTTTAGGTTGTTTAATTATTTTAGGAGCACTTCATCACCATGTTGTTATTTTGACTATTTTTCGGCATAATTTTCTACGAAAATGTTTTATAGTTTATTAAGTTTACTAATTGTTTTCTCTAATAGTTTTCTAACTAGATTAATTCTTAAGTTATAAACTTTATATTTGTATAAACTATAAAAAATATTAAACTTCGTTGTTCTTAGTTCTGTGGGTCACACGAGAATGAGGGAGCTGATTCGTTTACATGAATACTTTCTTATCATTAGCTAAGTTTGAGAACTGTGCTGAAGAATCTATGGTTTAATGGAAGAATCGTTCCCACGACAACAGCATACGGAGATAAGACCACTGTAAGGCTTGGCACTGCGTCAGCAAGAACCATACTGTATAATATACGAGTAATTTAGTTCTATGCTAATATTACATTTTTATTTTGGTTGACTAGATCTTTCGGAAGCTAGGCTTCCTTCATCAGGTCTAACCACAAAATTTAAATACAAATAGTAAGTACTTTTGTATTTTATTTAAACACCACTATTTATTATGTAAACTATGATGTTTCTTTTTCTTATGTTGGAAGAAATAAACTAACATAATTTTCTAATTGGGTTTTAATGATTTGTAAAATTTCAGGGACTGACATATTAGTGAAAAGACTTGTTACGTCATAGCTGACCCAAGCTTTGGCAGATTTATCAAGAATTTAACGAAGAAAGTATTTAGAACACCTTGGATTTCAGAACAACAATTTGTGAATTTGCCATTTTCAAACAATATTTTAGTTGGTGACAGGATTCGGGGGAGAGCGGTATCACCTGATCCTACCTTGCAAATTGCCATAGATTCGCGGCATACGTCGCTAAATATTATGTTGTGAGCTTGGATCATTTCAGCCGGGTGACACTAACACTCTGACAGTCCAGCTCCCGAGAGTCCGAAGTTTGAAGGACTGACAGTGTAGAAGTAATGGAAGGAAGTTGGCAGGAGTTTGCGACGTGATCAATCAAACACTCGCACAGTTTGTAGAAATTACACGAGAGAGAACAAAGTCCTTTGTGCACGCGGGTGGCAATTTGTTATATTGGAAGTACAATAGTGATTTACAAGTAAGTAATATACAGTAGCAGTGGTAGAGGGGGATGGGCGGAGTGTTGTTGTTTGTGCCCGACTCAGGAATCTCAGTCGCAGATCCATAGCGGGTCGCTTTCCCACTGAAACCGAGCGCTGCCGACACGCGATTGGTCGCTACATTTCGTCCCCATGGCAACCGATACGAGGCCGGCCAATGAACGCGCAGGTGCCGGCGAGCAGGCCAGTGAGAGGGGTGATCAGGCCAGTCTGTCATGATCCTGCGAGTCGCGCGGACCTAGTGAATGCCGCCTGCCATGGCGTTGGGATTAGGCACCGCCACACACCCGCTCCCGGCCGTCGTGCCTCCCATGGTCCCCAGTCCTATGTTCGCGTTGCCTACCCTCAACTTCACGGTTTCGCAGGTAGCAGCGGTCTGCGAGACCCTGGAGGAGTCCGGGGACATAGAGAGACTGGCGAGGTTCCTCTGGAGTTTACCGGTCGCACACCCCAACGTCGCCGAACTCAACAAGAACGAGGCCGTGCTGAGGGCGCGAGCCATCGTGTCTTTCCACAGTGGCAACTACCGTGACATGTACACCATCCTGGAACACCACAAGTTCACCAAGGACAGTCACAGCAAGCTGCAGGCCATGTGGCTGGAAGCGCACTACCAGGAGGCGGAGAAGCTGAGAGGAAGGCCACTGGGACCCGTGGACAAGTACAGAGTGCGCAAGAAGTTTCCACTGCCTAGGACGATCTGGGACGGTGAGCAGAAGACACACTGTTTCAAGGAGAGGACGCGGAGTCTGTTGAGAGAATGGTACCTTCAAGACCCTTACCCGAACCCGACGAAGAAGCGGGAGCTGGCGCAGGCCACAGGGCTGACACCGACACAGGTCGGCAACTGGTTCAAGAACAGGAGACAGCGAGACCGAGCGGCTGCGGCCAAAAACAGGTTAGTCTTATACCTTACATTTGCTATAATTTAACCTAGCTAAGAATTTAAACTTAGAGGTTACTCCAGTGATGCTTGTAAATAGTTTGTGATTTTGTATGTCAATTTATTTTAATACGATAAACCTTCGTGTAGGGAGTTTATAAGAATAATAATAACTGCTTTACAATAAATAAATAGTAAATTAATGCCTTACTAATTTACAAAATACTAACGCGGAATCATAAGTTCTAACTTCTACATGAATTTGAGACTGGTATTTATCTCCGTACAGCGGTTTACCAGAAGTTGTGTAGTTAACTTTAAATGCTTTACGTGTCGGCTAGATTTGATAAGAACTACAACTCCTACGTTGTCACGGCGTCCAATCACAGCTGATCAGAAACCATTGTTTTACAAGTATTTTAGTTTCCGTTTCCGGTTTAGTCATGTTTATTTACATTATAGGTTAGTATTTTCACGTTGGGTTTGGTGCTATGTAAATTAAATGCCAAACACAAATAAATGAATTTATATAATATAATAAATATTGAAACTTAAACCTTACGCACATGAAAATATACGCACAAATATATATGTTTTTACGATATAATAAAATGCACATTTTTGCAGAGAACTCCATTCAAGAGGAGTTAAGTAATTAATAGGCAACAGTGTTTGTTGCATTTTGTTTTATAGTAGGTTGCGGCTACTAAATTTAACGTTAATAAGCCTAGTTTAGTGTTTACATTATTAAATATTTGAAATTAAAAGAAATTACGTAATAAATAAACTGGGTTTGGTTTTACTAAAACTCTAAATTCATTTATTATAAGTAAATTCGTTTATAAGTAAATTAATTATCTTGCGAATAGTAAAACATGTAGCTGACCAATGTAGTCATTTACAGTCAGATGTAGTCATCTGGATTACTTGTGTGGATATAACAATTGGCAGAAACATATTGCTGAAAATCAAGTTGCATATAAGTTGCGCGTGACATAAAAGGTTAAATAGTTTGAAAGTATAAATTAGAAAATATATTTTAATAGTTAAATTTACATAAGTATACATTTTTTACCGGTACCATAATTGGTAAGTGGATGTATTTTAGTTTTACGATGCAATAATAAACACTGTCCAGTCGCGTGGCCCCACTGGGCTCAGCCGTGGTTCATAATAAAGTTACATGACCAAATTTAAAAATTATTAAACCTAAAACTCAAATACCTTTGGAAAAACAAAAATAGTTTCTATTTTATCAATAAAATAAAAGTTGTTCTTCTTAGACTATTTGTAAAAGTGACATTTACTAGGAAATATAGAAACTACTTGATAAATCCTACAAAATAAAATACTTGTTTAGAATGTTTACATCATCGAGTTGCAATATTATCCAGCAGAAAACCATTATTCAGCATAGCCATACAACAACAGAGTAGGCTATTGTAATATTCTAGAGAAACTGAATTTTATCGCTGCCTCTTTGAAACTTTTGTTAAATTCAATAAAACTAACACAACCTTTAATTGAATAGCTCTTTTCCTTGCGAAATTCGCTAAAACGGATCCATGGCTAAGACCAATTACGGATATTTAATATAATTCCTAATGCTATTGGTTAGAATTATGCGAACCTTCGTTACTCAAGTTTTAAGAACTAATACGTAAATTATCAGATAAAAAATAATATTCAACCATGTTTACTTACAAATATATTTATTTTATACAAAACGAGATAAGCCGAACAAAAAAATAGTTTTAGTTTCATAAATTTGAGTGATCTTTGCTTGTAAGTTGCATTTCAATAATTATAATGACCGTACAATAATCTGTTGTAGGCAACATTTGTTGAAACAATGTTGTAGAAATTGTCGCCACGTCGTTTTTTTAATAATTCCATTCCTAAAACCAGTGTAGTTTTACATAGAAGAAGTCACTATACAAAGTATAGATACCAAAACGTAAGCGCACGAGCATGATAAAGTATTTGAAAACGTGATAAAGCAGTTTACCTCGGAATAAAGTAGTGGAAAAGTGACTGACCTAGTTTATAAAGTGATGTAGAAATTAAAATTACAAACGGTTTAAATAAATTGTGTGATGCTTTATTAGATAATGCTCGCAATAATATATTGAAACTAGCTGACAGTACTCATGCTACGCTTCGGGATTTAAGTATTATTTTTGTGATTATATTTACCTAAATGTTTTCTAAAAATCAATGTTGGGTTGTTCGGTAAACTATATTGTTCGCCTGTCGGTTTGGCTTGTGAAAGTCATAGTTACTCCCGCTGTTTCCAGGTTTTTAGAGCCTACTTTGGTTCCTTACGATTTGTTTTGATGATGTTATATGTACATCAAATATAGCTAAAGACATACTGTGTAATGGGGCTCTACCCTTTAATAAAGTTTCACCCCCACCATTTCAGCCGATTCCAGAATGGCTTAAAAACGTTACAGACAGACAGGAACTTTTTAACGTCAGTTTCGGTCTTTTCAAAGTGTAAGAACCCAAATAACTAAAAACCGATGGATTTATTTCAATGTACAGACAAAAATCTTATTTTATTTATATAGATAAATCTTCACTGATCATATATCAAATAATTATATCATCAGAATCTAA
Organism: Matsumurasca onukii; assembly: GCA_018831715.1. Classification (NCBI taxonomy): domain Eukaryota; kingdom Metazoa; phylum Arthropoda; class Insecta; order Hemiptera; family Cicadellidae; genus Matsumurasca; species Matsumurasca onukii. The sequence continues at coordinate 17,031,353 of CM032066.1, read as the reverse complement.
AAATCGTGTTACACAGTAAACATATAGATTTCATCAACTTCTCATAACCCAAATAGTAATTTGGACTTGAACTAGAAACTTAAAATTGTTTGCCCTCACAATGAGTTTGATTCATACACTCTGGCGTGACAATGATGACAAGATGTACAGTACGTATTGTGTAGTAGGTGGGACAGGCGGGTAGAGTAGAGAGATATCAATGACCGGCTTGACAGAGTCTCATCAGCTAGGCTGTGGTCACCCCCGCCCCGCGACACATGATAGTAGATACGGAACAGACAACAGAGTCTTTATCAACTCCTGATATAGTAATTGAACATACACATTATACATAAAAATCAGACCTACTGATAAAGGCCTTTTGCCGTCAACTGTATTATTTTTCAATTAGTTAAATTCACCATGATGATACCAGGTCCATAGTTTATTTGTGTCAAAATGAATGTTGCTTGTATTTAAAGACGTTTCCTTTATAATGTCACCGAGTAAACCAAATGTGCAGCTGTTTATTTTGATTAAATAATGTAGCCTGTATAGTATTTCATTGCAATTATTTTTTACGAATTACTGCTGTTTTGAATGATTATGTAATTACGATCTTTTGAATTTGAAAATACACACAGTGTCATCAGTGTGTTTCTTCGGGTGAAATTTAACGAACCACTGACACTTCCATGTTGGGCTTCTAGTAGACTACTATTAATTAGTTTTAATTCCATTTTTTAAATGCTCAGATAAATACGAATGGTGCTACATACGAATAATACTTAAACACATGTCAATTTATTTTATTATTTATTTTTATTGTGTCCTTTTTATATTTTAACGAAACCGTTACTATATTTACCGCTGATAACTTCCGTTTTCAGACAATGTTCATAAAACTTGATCAAGTTACTTGTAATGTTTAAAATACAAGCTTAGAATTAACCTATTAGGCTGTAGATGTGTACCGCAGTTAAACCAAAACTGTTTTAATATAACAAAATGTTCAGTTAACCTACAAATTAGTATAAACATTTTTAGCCAGCAAAACTACTACAGTAATACACCAAAAGTATAGTTTTTGCGCAATGTTTGTATCATTTTAGATTAACAACTGAAATAAGGATTACCTAGTTTACCATTATCCTTACTATATCTTACTATTATACTATCCTACTAGCATCCTTATTATAGTTTTCACATATCGTTATTTTCATAGTATACAATTCTCACTGGTAACTTAATATTCATTAATTTAACTATACAAACTCGTATGTTTCGCTAACGTTCTGCTCACATTATTACATGTATTATATGTATTATTTACGAAATAATACAATGACGATGGAATAATTTCCGAAACCGGTCGGTAATATAAAAATGTTAAAAGGGTATTTGGTTTTTATTTATTTTCTATTAAATTGTATTATTAAGATTATGGATGATTTTGGGCTTACAATTTGTAAAGTAGTTTGTCACCACATCGCTTTATTAAGAAATATAAGTTTATACGATTTCGGAATTCACAGTTGTAGGACCTTTTTCAAAATATTTAAATATTTATTTGTATGCCGGTGATGTGCATGCAAGTAACGTGGATAGCTGTGAGGAAATATTGTTAAGTGCTCATTACCTTTTGTATGTCTGAAAGTAACGGAACTTTTATATAAAAAAAATCATAATGCCATCTAATAAATCAAAATATAATTTAACAGCTATTTAATTCCTCTGCCAAATAAGACTAAATTTGTTAAAATCGGCTGACAAATTATATAGTTGTTATTGTGGTCCAATCATCTGCGGTTTTTGTTTACTCGTCACAAAACGAAACGGAGGAAAAGCTAACATTAGGGTTTGGCAGAACTTGTCGAAAATATTAGAGTTGATAAAAAAGGTCTATAGTGTAACCCTCATGTTAGCTTTTTCCTCCGTTCCGTTTTTGCGACGCGTAAACAAACACAGCAGATGATTGAACCGCAATCACTAAATAATTTGTCAGCCGATTTGAACAAATTTCGTTTTATTTGACAGAGGAAAAAATAGCTGTTAAAATATACTTTGACTAATTAGATGGCATTATTATTTTTGCATATATAAAAGGATGCGTTACTTTTCAGACATACTGCGTAAATACCAACTAACACAAAACATACACTATTTACACATGTAACTGTTTTGTCATTTTTGAAGGCAAAAGAGCGCTGACGATGCCACACAAGCCTGACGAAATATATATAAGTCGCTCATATAAGAATCATCTAAAAGTAGGATCTACAGGCATAAATACAAGGTATCTAAACAAAAAAATATGCTGCTAAATATGAAGCTTCATTTTCTGTTCTGCGTTTTTGAGTTGCTGATGATACTCGTAGTTTTATTTTGTCCTAAATGGTAAAGAGCACTAAAAATATTTCCTCACAGATATCCACGATACTTTATATTATAAGAACAGTTTCAAAATAATTATACGTACAAAGACCTTAAACTAAAATTCTACTTTTATTGAAATATGATTTACTCAATCGTACTAGCTCTGAAAAAATCCTCGTCTGGCTAAATCCCTTCTAAGCATTTGTTTAGTTACAAGAAAGAGCAAGCAACGCAAAACATAGAACCAAAAGACTACCATGCGGAGAAATGTTCAAGTTTGCAAAATCCTTGTAGTGCCAAACGGATTTATTTGTAAAACTATCTTCTACCTTGTGAATGAAAACAAATAAATCCTGACTTCAGATTATCTCATAACATACATTAAATAAGTTAAAAGTTAATGCAAGTAAACAAAATAGTTTGAAGTATTAAAACAGAACAAAAACACACACAGATGCGGGTGCATTTGTGGGGAGGAAAAAATTAATAAGTTATCAAAAAAGTTAAAGATTTAATTTAAAACAAAGATCTATTTTCCAGAAATGTTTTTACTACTTAAACATATAAAATTGGATTAATATAAATTGGTAATATTCTATACCCTAAAATGAGTTTTTTTAACAAACAAAATAAAGCAAACCAATTTTGTGTTTATGTTTATATAATTCAATTAGGTAAACTATTTATCATAATTGATGTTGAAAAATACTTTAAGAACAAAGCCTACATTCAATGAAATCATAAGCCAATATTAATGTGTAGAATAGATACAAGTTTTGACCGAAGGAAACTACATGATCCATTGGGAACTTTACATGTAATATTTTCTTTAAAATGGGGTTTTAATGTTGTATTGTCTTTACCTCTTAATTGGGCATGATTAATTATATTATACATTATACGTGACGAAGAATTGTCTATTGCCAAGCCATTTTTGTTTGAAGAATAAATGCAGTATTGAGTTTTTATTCACAGAGTTAGTACAGGTTTTGATGAAATGATTACGTTTTACACTACTCAAAAGAAGTTCAAAGCATCTCAAAACTATGTGTATCGGACATGTAAGGGACGTATAGTTTTGATCGTGTAAACTATACACACAAGGTTTACTGAGCTATCTTTTTACAGTTTATTTCATTTTAAGTATAAGTATATGACAGATTATAACTATATTTTACATGTCATAGAATAATAATGTTGCTTCTATTAGAACCTCTAGTTTCATAGCTTGGCAGTGCCCTTATTAACATTAAACTGTTGGTATTAAACATGATTACATAGTGTACTCATTTTGATGTAATACATTATAGTTAGTCTTTTAAATAAGGGATTTTTCTAAAAATACAAACAAAACAACGACGAAGAAATAATGAGGCTTAGAACATGTTATACACAAAATTTACTACGACATAATTAAAACGATCAAATTAAACCCATACCTGCATGTATAAAAGATTTACATAGATACACATGCGAATGAGAGACTAATTATTCAATCAATCTATTACAATCAATTATTCAATGTGACGTAGACTGACTCTGAAGTATCCGACACGAATATTGGAACACGCTGTATAATATCAACTCTTTAGTTTATTTACTGTTTTAAATAATTATCAATGTGTTCTTCAGTGCTAAGTTTAATTCACTCGGGCTTGTGTTGCTCAGAACCTCTGATTATAGAGTTCATTTGTCTGTGATCTGACATATTTGATGAGGTTATTAAGTGATACAGTCTTATAAAAGCCTTTTCAATAACTCAGGTAAAGTAGCCTTATGAATGGAGGCCATACAGACTTTTAGTAACATCGACATAATGGATTAGTATTCTAATGAGTAGTTTAAAAACGCTACCACAGTAGATTAGTTTTTACTACAAGTAACGTATGGATATTTCAAACGTGCATTTGAGAGGACCAACTTAAAATAATAAAGAAAATGCATAGTTAGTTTACGGAAAAAAACTTAATACTTTAAAAAGGGAATTTCACAGTAAAATTGTAATGTTTCAAAAAATTTAAATGTCAAATAAATTGGTTAAATCAGTAAAATTTACCGGCAATTTTAAAATCACGCATTTTAGTATTATTAAGTATATTACAACATGTATAAATGCCGTCATATGGTAAAAAGTGTTTAGAACTATAGTTATACGTGTTAAAGAAATAATAGTAAAAACACTCGATAAAAGGAGTTGTATAGAAAAATATAGTTACAGGTCATTTAGGCCGAGTTGTGATCATGGCATATAGTTGCCGAGACATGTAACTTAAATATCTTAACATTTTTTTAATACAAAGGGATACGTGTGCGTAAAGGGGTTTACGTTTTTACGTGTGCTTTTAACTTCGTAATGTGGGTTTTTAGTTTATTACTGTTCATATAGTAGATCCACATGTGATTGGGAAGTGGCGTTCAGTATTTCGAGTACTTTTGGCTTTTCAAATATCGCATTGAAAATGTGAATATCTTTTGTTTGTATTCTGCGTTACTTGCACAGTCTGGGGAAGGTAAGGTTGAGATCTGGAGGCTCGGCGAAGGTTTGTGGATAAGTGTGCCAGGGCGGGCTTTCCCGGGCAGACAGAAATACGCGGGCTTCCCACTAGACAGCCGCACCACACCTCACATAAGCTGCTTTACCTTACTTACACTCACACTCACACTATTCATTGATAGACGGGAGTTTCCAACACCAAAATAACAAAATATATCTCATGTTTATTGTTTGCAAGGGTTATGAGTATCACTGGCGTGAGAACGCAAAACACAAGTGGTAGCCTACACCACAAATATTAGACTGTGGTATATTTGCTGTTTGTTTTCGATAACTTATTTATATTGATAATAGGGGACAGAAATAGCTTATTTACTGATAGCTAGATGATTAAGTTTTGTGTTTTTGGTCAAGATTTGACGGTTTAACTCACTAATATTTAGTTATCGTCTGCTCAAAGTCAACGCAGTTTAAATGACTTGCGGTTATTTGTTTGGTTTCGTGAATAAATTTACGTTATTTGAAGTAAGAGTTGAAAATAAGTTATTGTTCTTGTGATACAGTCATGATTTACATAGCAATGTTCCCAGCCCAGTAACTAAATGTTCCTTCCACGGTCCTCAACACGTGCGGTTTAGTTATTCTAAACTAGAATTGCTTTTCAACTTGAAAACAGTAATTTTGAATCAAATCCCAGCGAATGCTGGTTGTAAACTCATTCAAAGCGTAACATCTTGTATAGTGCATGTTTTTATTTGATTTTCTGTTTTTTTTTTTTTTTAGAGTATTAAATTCAGTATCTGGGAAGAAAATTATCTTGAAACTATTTGTTGGGAGTTTCAAGTCCGTACCCCTACAATTTGTTCGTATCCAGGGTAGTCGTAACCATGAATCAGAATGCAGTTTGGTTTGCCAACAGATCGTTCATAAACATAGTCTTGGCAAAGTTCTCTGGAAGCATCTGTTAAGTGTACAAAAGCTGCCACAATGCGCAAGATTAAGATACCCGTAATAACCCCTAAACATGTGTAGTTTGTAACAATAATATCCATACTAGCTTGTCATAATAGGTAACTTTTCTAAGAACTCTTCTAAATAATTCCAGTCTATGGTATTCAACTCTGTAGTCTACCGACCGCGTACCATGATTATGAATTTCATTGCCTTCAACAAGACAAGTTTCGTAAATGTAAATTGATGGAAAAGTAAGAATGTTTAGTCGTTTGAACGAATTTCGGCACGAATCTCTTAGATTAAGATTGTCTAAGGTTCGGACGGCATCTTTCTTTAAAACCAATATCCGACTTATTTTTGTTTTAGCACATTTTCCCCATAAACATGTTCCATGTGTTAGATACGGATAAACAATACCATGATATGCTATTTTAAACATCTCTAACTAAAAATCAATTATGTAAAACGTACTACAAACTCGAAAAGAATCAACAAACTGACAGTATGTGGATTGTGGAAGCGTGAGTTGTGTAGAACGAAATAAACGAGGTGATGATTGTAGCCTTGGTCAGCTGTTTCAATATACTCAGGCCCAGGACTACCAACCTAACCTAACCACTCACAGCTGTTGTCTGCCTTATTTACAAACCTCGGCTGACAACTTGATACCGGCTGATTCCCTCTCTTAACACAGATTTCAACTCTCTAAACGATTACTGGCTGTCGAAATGGTTGGCACTGCTATAGATATAGCTCTAAATTACCTCCAATGACAGCTTTGAAATTGAGCAAGAAATTTCAATCGTCAGCTGCCTATTGCAGAGTTAAAGTGTTCGGAATTTTAAAATTACCTGGTGTATTGCGAAGTCTAACCATTTTTGGAACTAGCATGCGAGTCTCTACCCATTTGTTACGCTTGAGACAAGGGAGTAATATTTTTAACTTACACGTTTCCAAAGAGCAACATGATAATTATTTTCAAGGTACAGTATCTTGATTTTTACTATGTTTGCAAAGTCTTGTATAAAAGAACTGAGTTACCTATACGATAAAATAAACGGGTTTAGACTAACCCCAATGTACGCTGAACGCTTTTTCATTAATTACGATGATTTTTATTCTCTTGCCTATTTTAAAGCCAGTAAATGAGTAAAAGTGAAGGTTTCTAAAGATTATAACCTTTTGATTTTAATTGAAATCTAAAATGTAAAGGATAAGGTACTGCTAAACTGTACTGAACGCTTGTAATTTCTTTACAAATTTACAATGACGCGCATTTAATTCAATGAAAGGTCTTTTAAAACAGAGTCCTATGGCTAATTGGTATAGAACTAATCCAAAACACCTTTTGGTGTAACATTATAACTTGTAATACGATTACTAAAATGGACTGAAATGACATTTGAAACTCAAAAAACATTATGAGTGACTGAAAGGGTTTTCATGTCAATTTTAATTTCAAGTAATAAGAATAACTTTTAATGTAGATAGTTTGTAGCGTGAAAAGATCTCTGGATGTGTTATAGACAAACATAGTTACATTTAAATTTAGAATATACATCGAACTATTTTATTCGTTACCAAAAACAAGGAAGATGCCTAGATGGATGAAATCCAAGACAGTCTTCAATTTCAATTTGTGTTGTAGGTCTTGAACAAAGACGAGAGTCGTAGTGAGTGGGTAAGGTAGAGAGGGGAAGGGGAAGGTAAAACTCGTTAGAGCAAAGAGTCTAGTAAAGCCCCAGAAATAACCGTCCGCTTTCTTTGTAACTCAACCGGCTGGAAAATACGAAAGAAATTGTTATTTGTGAGTCGTAACTGTTTAAGAGAAGATTCAATTCCGGCGGAACACTGGCGGGCCGGGTCGACATCGATTTTACAATTACAGTTGCAAATGACATTATACATACGCATGTAAGCGGCCTGGGGCTGCGGCGCGCAGAGGAGACAGTGTGCACTCGCAGTCGAACCCAGTCACGTGGTTCAACATATGCTCGTGAAGAGCGAAACACTATGAAGTTGGAAATATATTACTCTACAGGAAACTGCTGTTATAGAATTGCAAGCCAAACCAACATCGCTATGTAAAGCCAAGGTTTATTGTACGAAATTATTGTTTATTTTACACAAATAAAAACATTGATAGACAACACATTTTGATTATATATTTGTGATTACTTACGAGTCAAGTCTCAAATCTAAGAACTGGATGGCATGATGAGCTAATGTTTTTCTATGGCAGTCGCTTCAGTAGTGTATCTATGATTACGGTGTATCCTTCTTTAATTGAATCATAACAACAACAGAAATCGCTCTAGAAAATACAAACTACGTACTGTTTAGGGTAGAGTAAATACTACTGTATTTATGCACCAACGAGGATTGGAAGAGAAGGAGGAACTTGAAACTGATGATCTGAAGTTTATTTCTAGAGAATCACTTCTGTTATCGTAATTTGTAAAATAGGTACACAACTTCATTGTGATTTTAATGTCTAGTTGAAATGATGGCAAACGAATGACAAATGGATTGAATGACGAAGAACAGTACCGCAGAGTATTTACAGCACTGAAAATGATTTCTGGTTCCAAAATGTTTCCCAACAAGATTTTCTTGGGTGATTCTATCGTCCAAACATTGGGTCGACTCTCAAGTTTTAAAACACGTCTTGGAGCCAACGTTACTTGTACCAGTATTAGATTTTTGTTTAACTACGTTTATTTATTAGAGAATTTTCTTTGAAAATATAGCTATTCATTTCTCTCGCCAAATAGAACGAAACGTCGTAGAAAGGTGCGGTTTGCAGTTTTTTATATGTGTGAGCACTCTACAGGTCGCATTTTTGGTCCGATTTTCATGAAATTTGGAACAAATGTTCCTTTTGCAAATCTCTAGGTTAAGTTCGCTAACCATATCGGAAAGTCCGTTTCAAAATGGTGGCCATTCAAAGTTTTGTTTTCGTTATAAAATTGTAGTGATGCCATAAATGAACCTAAAGTTCACCCTGTATAGTAGAATTTTACTCTTTAATCGATCAAAACAACTCCCGTTGCTCTAGAACCTACCGTTTTAAAGTAATTTCTGTTTAATTATATAATCAATTTCTGCACTTTGACATCCGAGCACTGGGCATAAATTAAGCTTATGTTTCCTTGGATACAGAAAGAAAAAGGTAAAGTTTGTCTTGTTTAACAAGGCGAAGCTAGGACTACGAAGTCCTCTCAAACACTCAACCTCGACCTTTACCTAGCGTTACCGTGTAGTAACATTACAAATGTAAGTGGTGACTGCGGGGATAGTGTAAAATGAATTTCGTCTCATTTATAATAGAAAAATGAAAACTTGTTCTATTTTGTTTTAAATTTGCTAAAATTCACAGTTGCGCTTCTCCATGGCTACGTGTCGGTTATGTTTCATTATTCATAACGACTTAACCTAGAATATATAGAAGAATATTGGACGGTGTGGTCGGTGGAACCGCAGTGACCGCACCTCCCCTCTCTACCGCTTACCTAATTAATCGCGCCTACAGCTCGGAACTAACAAGGTGACCACATCAAAGTGCGCCGTGTCCCCCCCTCACCCCCCTCACCATGACACAGGGAGCTACTCTTATTACTCACTGTATCCAAGGTGTGTCGCTTTGTCTTTGGACCAGGATTACACGCGGTCGCTTTCACGCCGGAAATTGCCACGGTTTGGTTTACAGTTAATTAAAGGGTCACGAGTCAAAGGATAACAGTATCCCTGGGTTTGCAATTTACTGTGATATTATTTGTCGGCGAAAGTTATCATCTTCAGAGTTTCGTCTTCCTACATCCATCCGTCTGTGCTTAGTACGTTTCCTCGATAAGGGTTCTTGATAATTCTGAATAACTTGTTGATATTAAAAACAAAGAAAAACTATAATGAATGAAACAGGAAATTGGATATTGCGAAAAGTAAATACTTCAAATTCCATCCGCCCTTAAACATTTCGAAAAAAGTTTAGCTATCTAGCTATCGAGGTCTACTTTAGTTAAATGTCATCTAGCTAAATGCAAAATTAGTAAATATCACAAACAAATGAAACTAGTGTCTGAGCTTTGCGTACGTATAGGGATAGATAAGTTAAAGTAATAGCTGTCATCATCTGTTACCAACGTGTTTCGTTAGCAAAGTTTTCAAGTACTGATTCTTGGATAACCTCTTTAGGGTACTTTAAAGGTGTCGTACTTACTATTAGTTATTTACATAAGAAAAACCACTCATTGATGTAGGACGCGGAAATTGTTTTTCGAAGGAATATCATGAAATGTGTTCTTCTGTTTTAAGTACATTAATCAAAACCATACAACACAATTTTGAGTTCAACCACACGGAAGAATATATTGTAGTGTAGAATAAGATATGTACAATCGGTCAATTGTTTACTAGATGTAGAATTTTGTACTTACGAATATAGATTATAAAAAAACAAGCAACTTAATAAAATAAAATGCGATATGTTTCTTAAAAAATAAATAAATAAAAAGCTCGTCATGAACTATCGCTGTTAGCTCACCCGGCGGGGCGGCAAGCGGCCACTTTATCAACGCCTTCTCCCAGCTCTGGTAATTGATTGTGGAAAAAATTGGGGAGGAAAAGTGGGAGAAGGTAAGGCGTGAAATGTAATGAAGACGGAGAAATAGAGCCATCAGAGGCTCGGCAGCTCATCGCTCATCACTCACGCCGTGTATTGATGATATCATTAGGCGCGAGGCATTACGCTTTTTGCCGGCCATTTTTGACAAGAACGACTAATTGAGTTGTGGTGATGGATTCTACCAGTGATAGACTCATCAGTCCCGCCGACTCGCTGCCCACCTGGGCAATGCCTGCATACTCTTCAGCGGTGCTCCGGTATCTCACTCCTGCAGTAGCCTGTGCTCCACACGCCTGGAAACCGTGACTTAAAATTTGATTAGATTATATTTTAATATTCATCACACTTGCTTATTTCATCTGAGGGATCATCTAATCATCATAATTGGTTCATGGGGGTGGTCGATTCCCAGTTAATTTAGGCTAAAACTAAAGGCTATTGAGGCTATGGCATAAAAACAATCTTGGGTGACATGATTTGAGAGTTATTGCATCTAACCAGTGGCTAACGATAATATTACCGTCAAAAATATTTTATGCATATCTACAATGTAAACATAATGATAACGGTACAAACAATGATTTAATCCTAGATTTAAAATTTAAAAATAGACGAATCATTTTAAATCTGGATTAGTTTATTGACACACAAAACAAACTTATAGACTAATAGGCGCAGGCGCAATCAAGGTAGCTTACTTAGGTACAACTGTTTAAACTGGTTAAAAATTCAGGAAAAACAGATATTTGGTAAAATTTTTAATCAATTTTTGCATATTAATTCGCTATGGAGCAACTATGAGTTTAGTTATAAGGTCTAAAGGAAATACGAGTAGTATATTTCATCTCTAGGTCCTAAAGTCCCGCTTTTTGATTCGAGGCGCACCGAGAACGTTAAATGAGAGAGCTCAAAAACATTTCAGGAACGAGTGATGAACGATCATTTTTGTCGTTGTGAAAATAAGAATAAAAATCAATCTAATACATTTTTTATTTTTGTAATGCAATTTTCAATTTAACGACTAAAAGTTTTGAATTAAATCAATTTTGAAGACTGCTGAATATCCTTATCATTGGTAACGCACAAGACGTGGGTATAGGTGAAAAGCTGGGCGGATGGCGGTAAGTGTATTGATTTAAGAAGGTCCTGAGGGATCTGTAGAGGGGTGTAGAGGGGGGGGGGTATTACCGCGGCCAAGTAGTTAGAATAACAAGGGTGTAACAAGGGCCAGGTAATGCGGCAGATCCCGTGGGAGACGCGGCCATTTCCATAACACCAGTGAGTCTCACCCCACAGTCTGCTGCATCTTGCATCTGTCCCGAGACTCGAGACAAACCTGTGTTGAAGACAACTTCACTCAGTAGAGTAGATCAGGCCCATGAGAGAAGTTTTCCCCTTTGAATATTATATATGAGTTCGAGCCTAACAGTTATTCTTTACGTAGTCGGAAAGAATTCAAGTTGTCATTTTTATCCATTGCAGTATTTTATACATGTCAAGGAAATGTGCACAACCAGGGAAGAGATCTCTTTTCTGATCCTGTCTTCCTTTGCAAAGGCTACATCAGAAAACGATGTATTTGTATATATTACCATACGCGTTTCGAATAGAGAACTTCGAAAGGTGGTTATCTAGTTCTTTTCATTCTTTTCTACTCCACAATTTCTGGGCAAGCTGTAGTTTGGGTATGCGGTGTTTACTCCATTTGTGCAATAATACACACACAAAAATACTTAACTAAAATTCCTTCATTTTAAAAATTCTGGTTCTATAAAGTACGTTTCCTGGTATGAGTAAGGTTTGAGTTTGAGTTGTGTAAACAAAGTTCGCGCACGGCTCAATGTATGAACGTGGACTCGTGCGGAACGGGATGAATGGAAGTGATGTAGTGAAGTGTACACTGTATAGGCTACTGACTGCATTGTAAGCGGATGTAGATGTCAGACACGGAGTATTTATCCAGACAAGACATTCAAGTGAAGTGAAGGAGTTTGTCTCTCCCTCCCGGCGCCAGCAGATACTCCTGCTCACCTCTTCACGCTGTTGATGGCCAAACACTCTCGAGAGCTTGCCAAACAAAACAACACCCTCACCTCACCTCACCTCACTCACTGACTTTTAATTGTTTCCCCCCCCTCCCCTGCTCACTGCCAGGATGTGATGTGCTCTACAACAAAGAAGCCCTCGTGAGGCTCGGATTGAGCTCACCTATTTAGATTCATTGATAAAGAGAATGCGTTGGCTCTCATTGTTGCGATCACTTGGGTAACCTGCCTACTCATACAGGCTGTGTCTGAGCACCTGTGATCAATACCAGAACTGAGTTGTAGATTTCACTTTACTTACAATGAAGTAAATAACTGTTATAATTATGGAAGTTCATGAAACTCTTCTACGATCCTTAAACGACTGAGCCAAGCAAAATCTCAGGTACACAGATTAGAATCATATAATAAAGTGTGTACACCTTTTTTGTATCATCTTTATCACCCCTCAAGTACGTGGCTTAAAGTAGAGTTTTGCTTGACCGTGATTAAAAATGTCTCTATCCTGAGCTATGAAAAGAGAGAAGTTAAGTCAAAGATTTCACATTCTGGGATGACTAATATTAAAAAGAATATTATCACCTAAAACATACAAGAATATCAGCATCGAAGTATATAATGACTTGGTACCGTAAATCATTAAAGAGCTGTTAACAGTTTTAAAAGATCATTCCTAGATGAAACGTAATTAATTCATAATGAAAGTTTAAAGTGTTTAGTATTACTCTTGGTTAAGTATAAAACATCTTTTCTGCTCTTACATTCTTGTACCATTTCTAAAACACTGCAGTATCTAAAAACTCACATTCCTTTAAACATTTAAGTAATGTTGTATATTTTCACCCCCTTAATCGCAAAAATGTATATATAGCTGTACTCAGTTGTAACTATAGTTTTCTTCTGCAATCAATCACACTTGAAGCACTAATGATAGTGGCTTCTGGCTTTGCGTATTTACATGTTTTGTGAGGTTAGGTGGCGTGACGGGTGTTAGAGCGGAACCACTATCAGCTGTTATCCAACATGGCGGTCACTATCAATAACAATCAGCTGTTCGTGTCAAAACATTGATACGTGTGCGTGTTCGTTACACAGTAGCTCGCGTGCATCTTACCACCATACTTGAGTAAAACCTCACTCTCATAACGAATCAGCATAAATAGTATAAGTAGTTGTAGTAGTTATTTTAAGTAGTAAAATCCTTGACGATTCTCAGAAGGACTACTTACAAGTAGTAAGGCCTGCGAGTATGTTTTAACGAGTTATTATACTGTAGCGTGTTTCCGTTTCTTGGTATTCATTTTTAGCATCAACGAATAATCTTTTGCAATAATTATCGAACGAAATATGTCCTGGATTTTTGCTACACATGACTATTTTCTTATGTTATTATACTTAAAAGTCCTACGTAAAAGCTTAAATAGGTGGAATTATTTTTATTTGAAACAATAAAATATCTTTGAAAACTAAATAAAAAGTATTAGCAATAATTTATAAGTTTACAAATGCTGTAGTGTAAGAAATTATTAGTGAACAGTTGGAAAATATCAACTACATGAAGATTTTTCATAACAGAAGAGCTGGGCTTCAAGGTGGATTATTGTTAGAACAACAACACACATTCTCCTTGGGTTTTGTGATATGAATAATCTTTTCCGTTATCAAACTCTCCTGACTGAAGAAAATTAAATTGAAGTTACCGTGAACAGTTTTTGACACTTACTTAACCAGTTGATAGACGTTAAAGATGTAAAGGCCCAGCACAAAGCGAGGCCGTCTGTTGATAAGTTTGATTATATCGCAGGGAAATGATATTACTTAAGCGTGTTCTGAAAATCAAAGGGCTTCAAAGTGAAGAGAATTACAGAGTTTCTTAAGGCCGGGAGGTTGATTGTTGGTGTCAACTGACTCAGTTGATGAAGTGGCTGCTTTGACTCGGTTGTAACTCACAAGTACATCATACACATGTGACATGGCTAGCCACAACACACACACATTACTTACTTGTTGTCAATCATGTACAGTAATTACTCTGGAAACCACTTACCACATATTTCCAGTTTAAACAGCAGTTAGTAGTTCGCACTTGGAAACTAATCTTGGTGTTCAATGTAACTAAGTGACTAAGAGACACTAGCGTAGATTGCTGATTGCTGGTGTAGCTTCTTCATATATCACTGGTTACAACCAATGCTGGCTAATCAATACTAGTTTTACTGCCCGCGAAGAAAAGACCTGGCTTCCGTTCTGCTGATACGTCACTTCTAAGTTTTAATACAATTATCAAAACAATTAAAGTTATGAACGTATTGGCTAATGCCTGAAAAGATATAAACAAACAAACTGCGTTCTAGCTCAGGTATCTTCTTTCCTCCGCGGGCAGTAGTACTGACTCTTCACGTACATATATTTCTCCATCGACCTCTTGAGTTTCTTGGTATAAAATATTGTATTGTATTTCATTATTTGTTAATAATATAATTGCCTCCTTCAATACTACTAAGGTAGTCCATATTATTACTTTAAGTTATTACTACGTAAAACTTAAAGACTGGGACTCGTGGCGTGGTCCTGTAATCCAGCTTCATGGAGGTCAGGTTTTGAGGATGATATAGGTCTAAAGCGGCTCAGATAGTCTCAGTGATCATCTGATGATACCCGCATCAACTCCCACCATCGTTTAGACATATCAGACCATCACCTTCGTGGTACGGAAGTCACGTTAGCCGTTGGTCCTTGTATTTCCATTGGTCATTGGGCTATTAATTAATGACCCATTCTAAGGAAGAGTCGGCCTTAGTTTGTAACAAGACCTCATAACTCATTACTACCACTCATCACACTCATCCTTCATCACATATTTGCCTTAAAATACCCTCATGAGAGTGGTCGGCATCTCAAATAGTGATATAGTGATACTCTTATTTGACAATTGCTTTTCCATTACTATTGATGATCATTAGTCCTTCGTCACTTTACCCAGGGATATTCAAGCCCCAAAATGACTCGTGAACAGTTTGAGAGTGCTCTCAACAAGAGCGCGTCAAGTGATCTTGCAGTTGATTGACAAATCATCCTTGTGCCAAGACTTCCTGCCTCCTACTGCTTTGTTGGATCTGAAAGTCTCTCATCAAATTACAACTGCTGTTGAAATATTCACAACAAATCAGTCGGTGTTGTGTAGGAAGCCGGGCCGGGGTGTCCCCTTTCACCATGTGCGTGTGCGTGTGTGTGTGTTTCCCCCTCTACTCAGACTCTTATTACAGGGAAGGCGTTTTGCCGCCTCGATTAAGCCTTTGTGGCACACTCGCTAGTCTAATAGCCCATTACACTGACTCGACTCACGCGTTTTGCCGAGGAATTAGACACCGCGTCTCCCCTCCTCGCTCTTCGCCCACCACTCGTCACAGCAGACACTACTGGCCTTCAGTACTTCATCATTAATGTTTCTCAAACGAGTTCACACGTAATAAACTGTGTCAAACAAAGTGGCTTCCCGACCCTCCCTTATAATTTTAACACTTTTTGAACCAAATTGAAATCTTTCAAACCATACGCCAAAGAACGGTGTGTTTCTAAATAAAAAATAAATCTTTTATTGCATAAACAATATACATTGTATCGCAACCGTCAGTGTTTTAGGTTATCTAAAATTTTCCACTCATTCACATCGAAGTATCTTTCAGACATACAGAGGTATTCATTCATTCATTTCATTCATTTGAATTATTCCCACTCCAGCCCAATAATCTGTCTGTCAGTTTTAAGTGGTCAGACTTAAGGTCAGTTTTAAGTGTCAGTTCTACAAGTGGTCTCTACATTAATATTTAACAATTTCCTGGTCCGTTTAAAATTGCTTTTGAACAAGTATTTTAAGAAATCGAGCTTATTGCGTGGACAGAACATATCTTAAGTTCGTTAAAAGAACGTTCTTGAAGAAGTTTTCATAGTTGTTCAGCAAGTGTGGAGTTTTGCCTTTACGGATGATCAGCACATCGATTCAGGCAGAACGTTGAGGTGCTAGTTCTAATACATTTAGCATCTGACCAAAAGTAAACTAAATATATTCTTACCATGCAGCCAGTTAACTAAATATAAGTCAAATATAAAGCAAACAAAATCAATGTTGACGATGCGTGACTAGTCTCAAAGATACTTCTTGATTCTCAAGCGTAAATCGTGATCCATCATTAGGTTTCTTCTTGAAGCAGGAAACATTAAACAACACATTTACAATAAAGTAAAGTTCAAAATCGCAAAACGAACATTTAACACAGATCGGCACTGAATAAGCGTAAGCCCATATAATGAAAGTCATGGATAGACGCCTCATAATATTCTGACTTAGCACCGATTTCATCCATGAACAGAGTTATTACATAGTTCTGGTTTAGGAAATCAGCATGGTATACGATTCAGTTCAGTTTCAAAATAGGGGAATGGGTTGAGTTTGTTTTTCTTAGGGGAACCCCATTATACACCATTTGAAGGTCTTAAAATGTTGATGAATGCTGCAAACTAGAAGTCTCTATCTTAACCCAGTAAGAAATGGCGTCCATTTTAAGATACACAGACTTTTATTACGCGAAAGTGTGGAAATCATAACTTTTTAGCCAGTTTTTTCAGTGTAACAAAACTTGGTACATATTATTAAAGTTATCAAAACTATCTTTTAATGCATACTGACACTTTGCCCCAGTTTTCAAAATGGGTGATTGGGGGAGGTAGACTTATAATCTCTGTGTAACTTAAAACCAACGCCACGTCTTTCTGGTTTAAGATAGAGACGTCTAGTTTTTAGCATTCATCATCATTTTCTACGACCTTCAAAATGAGGTGTCACTCGATGGGGCTTTCTTATAACAATTATGGGGCTACCCCCCAATCCCCCATTTTGAAAACTGGGGCCAAGTGCCAGTATGCATTAAAAGGTACTTTTGTTTCCTCTAATAAAATGTACCGAGTTAGGTTGCGCTGGAAAAACTGATTAAAAAGTTATAAAGGTGTTTCCACACTTTCGCATAATACAAATATGTGAACCTTAAAATGGACGCCATTACTTTTTGGGTTAAAATAGAGACTTCTAGTTTGCAGCATTTATCAATATTTTCTAAGACCTTAAAAATGAGGTGTCACTCAATGGGGCTTCCCTATGAAAATTATGGGGCTTCCCCAATTCCCCATTTTGAAAACTGGGGCAAAGTATCAGTATGCACTAAAAGGTACTTTGGTTTCCTCTAATAAAGTGTACCGAGTTCTGTTGCGCTGAAAACACTGGTTAAAAAGTTATAAAGGCGTTTCCACACTTTTGCCTAACCCTGTATATAACATCTTGTTAACATCTGTGTAACTGCTGTGGTTTACTCCTACTGAATGATCGCGGAGTCATGTAGACATGTTGATGACTGCATGGTGCATCCTACTACACAACACAGATAACCTGCGAGTTATGTGCAGTGAACTGCAAGTGTGCGTGTACCATGTCGTTACCAGCTGTGTAGAGGATGTGTTGTGCGTGTATGTGCTCATATCTCTTCTATTCATATCTGTGATGACACTCATCACTACCACTGTCTTGGCTATAGTCGAGGAAACAATGACGTTCTTGATTAGATAATTTATATTTCGTTGTTCTCCCTTCCAGCAGTTGGTTTCTGATAGTATTATAACTTCGCTATTATCAGGATACGTATATTTAAACAATGTACTATACAATTTATATATACATATTTTTGGAATTGGTGAAATTATAGACTAACTTTGTAGGAAGTTTTCCATAAAAGGGTTTTTTTACTCTTTGCACTTTTTACTTTTTAGAGATGTATTATGAAATAGAAAATTTGTTTGAAACACTTATATTAGGTTTTATTTATATCTTTCTCTTTGGAGAAGATTAGAACGTTTTACATCAAAAGTTCTCATTAATTGCAATGCAGTAACTGTGTTAAATATTAAATATATATATTAAATCCGGAGCAAAACACTTGTATAAAACCAATACATAACTAATTATTCAAAAAATAGTTTACTTCCAGACGTAAATATCCAACACATTGGCTGTCTTAAAAACAGTATTAAATATAAGAAAGAAAGATTTAATCCATGGCATACAAGATGCATAGGAATACAAACAAAAGATATAACAATTAAAGAACAAATAAACAAAAACAACCAAAAGACCCAGGAAAATACGCTATTCTTCACATATTTCTTCCATCGTGTAGTGACGTAGTGTTCTGTGAATGTTTTCACCAAATGAATAAAGATTAACACAAGAGTGTTTCTTATTTGTAAGCCTTACAAGAAGTCTTATAAACGTAATTCCATGAAAAATCCTAAGTTAACATCAATTTTCACCATAAATTTATGATTTTTCTGTGTTGAGATACAAAGTTTTTTTATCAACGCGAAATGGAGGCCACCGATGATGGGAAGGGAGGGTATTCATAAGAACGTGACAGTGGAGACATGGTTCCCCAGCCTGACAGACTACTGTGCAGTGTACAGTGGAGACATGGTTCCCCAGCCTGACAGACTACTGTGCAGTGTGCAGTGGAGACATGGTTCCCCAGCCTGACAGACTACTGTGCAGTGTACAGTGGAGACATGGTTCCCCAGCCTGACAGACTACTGTGCAGTGTACAGTGGAGACATGGTTCCCCAGCCTGACAGACTACTGTGCAGTGTACAGTGGAGACATGGTTCCCCAGCCTGACAGACTACTGTGCAGTGTACAGTGGAGACATGGTTCCCCAGCCTGACAGACTACTGTGCAGTGTGCAGTGAAAGTAACACCGCTGCAACACGCACACTGCAGAGGCGGGAAGGCAAGGTGGCTGGGGGCCGGAGACAGCGGCACGATTAACCCGTGGTCTGACTTTACTGCCTGATGCTCCGCCCAGATGTCCATCGTTCAACAACCCTAATTACCATTATTACTCTAATTTCCGACTGTAAATTAAATAACAATACAACTGACCATGCGATATTAAGACATTATAACTGGACTCGAACCGGCTACGAGCTCCCGGCTTGCAATGCTGCAGACTATCGCGCAGCACACATCTTGTACTGTTTCATGCTAATGTTTTTTGTTTAGTGCTAACTATCTAAATATTGCCTTAGCTGCAATACGAATCTAAATACGCGTATTGATTATTATTACAGTGTACTATCTTGCGGTATTTATACGATCAAACATTATTTAAGGAAGCAACATACTTGATCAGAACGTAAAGAAAGCATCGTGCATTCATTAGTCGATGTTTTCTGGTAAACTCTAGTAATGTTTACTAGTAATTCTAGTAATGTTTCCAGTACTTTTTCGGGTTCAAATGACAATTTCATAAAATACAAATGATTTTTCCCATATTTTCATAAAAAAGGTAAAGTTTGTCTTGTTTAACGAGGCGAAGTTAGGACTACAAAGTCCTCTCTACCACTCAACCTTTAACTAGCGTCACCGTATAGTCACATTTCAAATTGTAAGTGGTGACTGCGGGGATCGAACCCGCGCCACCGGAGTGATGAGCTCCGGAGTCGCGCGCGATACCAATCCGCCACGGATCCGCTTTCATAAGTACTGTCATCCATGGTGTAATAAGTATTACACCATGCTGTCATCTACAATTGATTTTAAAACTTAACTTGCATCAACAAAATAATGTAACCTAGTAAAGTAATTAGGGTTTACCTATTTAAGATGTATTTATTACGCTATGTACAAATACCGCACAGGATTATTAAGTTTACAAGCCAAACAACGTTTGAAACAGCTGTTAAAAGCTTTGGATATTTCTAGGCGTGTTTGCTCTATATTATGACGTGAAACATGTTATTGGAACCTGCTATGTCTGATACAGCTTGGGCAAGGACAGGAGGTGAGGGGGTGAGGAGGGAGGGGAGGATTATAACAGTGGACTAAGTCTAAGTAGTCTGAGAGAGCAGAGGCTACGCTGACTACAGGTGCAGGCTTAAGATTAGAGCTGGGATTAGAGACTTGGCTATCCTTTCTTCAGCACAACACCTCCACAGTCCACACCAACTCATCCATTATACACAGCGATCTGCCAACATCTAGCTCCAGCTGTAACTCAAGTCATTAACATTGCAGCGTACCTGGCAACTTAGAGCAACTGTACAGTAATGCAATGTAAGTTGCGCGCGCCTCTTCTCAGAGTCTCAGACTTGGCCTCAGAGTCGTGCGTCGAAAGAGATTCCACTCGCTTACTAAATCCCATTTTACTCCTTAACCTTTGGTTTTAGGACAAAATATCAAAAGAACATTTGTTTGGAAATTTGGCTTTATCCCTCAGATACATGGTCAATTGATCCGACGGTATCTCATATTTTTGTAAATAGCCGACAGCTACATCATGCAGCCCCAATAGCTGTAACTGTTCATTGTATAGTGCTATTGAAAAATGCTATTGTAACGCAGTATACATTGAATACTCTGAGTGTGACAATGTTTGCACATAAGCTGACACAGCATGTGAATGTGTGTGTGTGTGTGTACCAGACCGCGAATCGATCACGTGATTGCCCCGGGGAGGGGGAAGGGGAGCCAATTGCTCTAGGGCCCCTTCTTGCTTTGTCAATTGTCCTGCCTTTTCTTCCCAACTCAATGTGATGTTACCCCTTCCCTTTCAATGTCAGTATTTTCACAGTAATTGCCGCCAAATAGAAATTTAATCGAGTGTGCATTTATCCGTTCCGATGCACGCTGGACTCTTTCACTCAGAACTTTGAGGAATATTTACACTTGGCTTACTTTTGCGTTATTTAGCAATCATTTTGTTGTGCTATTTGATGTTTCTTTTGTTGAGCTTGTACTCTTTCGAATACTTCAATGAAAAAACAAAATAGCAAAGGATTCAATAAAATGTTACTAGTGGTATTTTCTAGTTTCTACCGAACCAGCAACAACAAGATTTTGGATTCAGAAACGGTTTGTACTTACTATTTGTAATGTCCTAACTCTTGAGTTGCAATTTATTTGTTTAGTGTCACTATTGATTGATGGACTAGTAATAATGGAAACTATACCAGACGTAAGCTAATATATTTTAACAGACTTTAGATGCTCGTAAATTGCTGATTATCGAGGCATATCTAACACAATTATTTCCTTGATGTGGATATTTGATGTGAATAAAAGTAAAGAACGGAAAAGAAGAAAAGAAGGAAGGGTTAAGATGTAGAATGACGTATCCTGTATATTGTATACTACAACCATAACGGATCGAGTTTTGCATTTTGCTATTGAGGTCCAATTAAAGACAATTAGGGCTGAAATTTTTTAAATGTATTCTTCATTACAATTGTGTTTATAAGCTAGTGAATTACGTAAAACCTTAACACCTGGTAAAGCTTGAATTGTTAAAGTTTCTTCACTAAAGCAATGTAACAGTTTGATTTCTTCTCATATCAAGTCTCTTGAGCCGGGAACTCCGATGACTCAATGTCAAAGGGATTACCAGCGAAGTGTTGAACCAGATAATTGAAGAAGGCGTCCAAATCCAGTCAATACGGTGCAAAACGGATTGCTCTGTGAATTATTCCCTTTGCTTCTTTGTAAAGAAGTGGCAGTAATCTTGTAAAGGCGTGCAAGGATTACAAGTGCTGGTGGTAAACACTGGCAGGGTGGTGAGTGAGGGTGAGTGAGGGTAGGGTGGCTGGGGGAGGTTGGCTACAATGGTTCTTCAGCCAAGTGTCAGCTGACAGCTGGTTATTGTTTCCGCCTGCTGAGTCTCAAGCCTCCTCCATCAGCAACACTTCTAATAAATGTTGTGTACACCAACACATTCCAACTGAGAAACTTCTCAGGAGTCTATATGAGCACTCACACACGTCCGCTTGGTTTACACAACGGCCGAGGAAAATGTTTGAACTGATTTTGTTGATGGAAAGATTAAAGCATAAATTACTCAGCATACGAGTACTTCATACTTTGACCAATATGCTACATACAAATTACTAATTAGTAAAATTAACTCTTTTAATCAGGTACATATTTTGATTGGTCGTTTCACAATGATGTTGAGTTCGTTTTAGTTATACATCGTGTCAAAGCAAGTTAATACCAGGCCGTGAGAGAAGCAAATTTCCATTAAAATCCTTTACTGTATTTTGTTAGTTTTAACTCTAATTCGCTATGCTGACAGCGTCGTCTCAGTCTTCGTCCTCAGCTTCGCGTCCTGTATGATCACGGGGGTAAGAGGCTGTTTGCTCCTCTAACAGCCTCGCCTCCTGTCGTAGTAAAGTATGAACAGCTGAGTTTTAGCACTTAGCTACTTGTTACCTTAAAATGTTAACGGCCTGTTGGAAAAAGTTGTTTTTCTAGAAAAATCCCAACAAAGACCTAATTTCACGTGTTGCTTTTATTCTTTAATTTGGTTAAAGTGTGTAAACACCTGTTAAATGGCCATGTTTTCATGGTATAAAACATAGTCTACTATTGGACTAAAAGTTGAAGGGGCTTACACAAATTATACTTTACACACTTCCCAACTGGGTTCTAATATTACCGTAACAAGCCCACTGATATTCAAAACAATTATTCTGGAACAAAGATAAAGGGGCCCACAACAGTCGCCTGAGGGACGGCAGTTTGTTGCGGGACAGCTGTGATTGGACGGGATTGGACGCGGGGTGAGGATCATGTCAGTCAAGTGATTAGATTTGGAACTTGATTGTTAGGGAGAGCTTAGCCTTGCGAACACTACGGAGAAACAATGACAGTGCCCCACTTTCACAGGTTTATGTAGATCTTGGCTTTGTTGTTGGAAATACATCGAACCAACTCGCAACAACCTACGACCTATCTGGAACTTGGTTAACTCACGTTGGAATTTCAATGTTTAAAAATCGATGGAACTTGATACTTACTTGATACTTGTATCCTTTGTCTATGACCACTATGTGGATTGACTGCGTCGATAATAAGATGAACTATATACACACTCTGCGTCTAACTGACTGCGTCTTAATTTAGTATATACAATATTTACATGGGTCCATGAGAAGCGATTAGAGGCTCGTCGTTCAGCTCGCTGAGGGAGTAAAGCGGTCTCTTTACCAGTATCTCCTTTAATCTTGCCTTAAAGACTTTGTTGGTCAAGATCCGAAATTCTTCAGGTAGAGAGTTGAAGATTTTCAACGCGGAGTTCGGATAGCTTTTTAGTGTAGAGCTGAGTCTGCATCGAGGCACATCGAGATCTTTGGCACGACGAGTAGCGTAGTTGTGCTGGGTCTCTCTCTTTTGGAATCCTCCGATGTTTTCTTTTAAGGTCATAAGTGCACTATATACATATTGACTTATGACTGTGAGGATCCGAAGTCTTTGGAAAAGTGGTCTGCAGTGATCTA
Source organism: Matsumurasca onukii (assembly GCA_018831715.1). Lineage (NCBI taxonomy): Eukaryota > Metazoa > Arthropoda > Insecta > Hemiptera > Cicadellidae > Matsumurasca > Matsumurasca onukii. The sequence goes on along the minus strand of CM032066.1, from coordinate 17,007,511 downwards.
GGTGACCTGAGCCCGACATAATTCTAACTACTCTTTTCTGCAGAAGCAGTATATCATGAGTGGCAGGAGAGTGTCCCCAGACCACAATCCCATACGCCACATGACTGTGGAAGAGTGCTAAAACACTCTTAGACTTAGAACATTCTTAGTTTTAACGGAATAGTATATCTAAAAAAAGTAATAATGAAGCTACGAGGCTACTGCTATAAAATAACACCGTCATAAGAAACAAGTACTTGATACTTGATTTGAAGTGTATTGACTACACGAAGACTAAAAGCTTTCTTTACCGCACTCCTATAATCTGTATCAAATAAACCGATATAATTGATGTTCTTCCATTGCACTCAGCTTAACTGGTACTTTTCCTGGTAGAGTAACCAGACGATGAGCTACAAATATCCTGGTAGACAACAGTAGAAGGCGATTGTAGAACATGCGCTCTAAGATGACTTTTCTTAGACACGTTGGAAAAGGTTGGAATTTGTAACCTTCAAGTTCAGTCTATGTATGAGGAGTATGCTGAGCTTTACCCACATGACTGGGTTAAAAAACAACGACAACACTTAAAGGTTTGTACATCATAACGTCGCTGATTTTAGGTGTAATTTACCCAACCCTTGGACTTTAATTTAAGTTTTATTATTCAAAGGTTAAATATAAATAACTTTATTTGTCGTGTACAAAAATATTGTGTGACAAAAATAAACAAACAAATCTAAATATAAAAACAAATAAGACAAACCCATCATTAAAATAAGGTTAAGATTAAAACAGATCTAAAGAAGGATCTTTGTAAGGAAAGGTCAAATCGGGGCTGAGAGTAGGGCTGGACTAGTTTGAAAAAATGATGTCTCAAGTTACGACTCTTTAGAATTATCATTTAAGACAACTTAATTTGCGTCACTATGTTTCTACGCTCAAAGTTAGTGGCACCTTTAAGCGCCTTGTTTGGTCGGAATGACTGTAGAGCTGCAGTAGACCGCTTTTGCCTGATCTCTAGAACTCGTGGCCGAGTACATTAAACACTGATATTATCTCCGGTGAATCCGATTTGGAACGGCTCACTGATGGACTAATCGCTGGCTATTGATTCTTATACATCATTAGGAGATTAATCATTCTACTTTTATTGTTTAGCTCTCGGATAATAAGTAGGCTGTGAGCGCTGGATTGACTTTCTGCCCATTAGAGCTCCACAGACCACTCAACAAGTAGGAGATCCAACACCAGTTGATATACATGTCAAGTCATGGTTCACTGTTTCAACCAACCACACTTTCAACTAGAATAATAGCTAAGAGTTTCAACAAGAAACTTACAATATACATTCTTTCTGTGCTGAAAGCTCTTAGGTGTATGCTGTTTTAAAACTCTGTAAGTATAGCTCTGAAGATTATGAAAGAAGTTAGCTCACCTAAAGTGACATTGTGTGCGTAAAACCAAACTGAAATAACGTAAAAACTAACTGACACACCAGGAAATCAAAAGTATGTTTTGCTCTCAAGATTTTGTTCACTCAAGTATATTGTAATATAGCAAGACTTAAACTTGTGAATCACATCAGTAACTTGCTGGAAATAATTCATTCACTGGCCACCATCTATGTAAGAGAGTTCTACCAATTCAAGACCATCTTTGTAACTTTATCCGTAAATTAGGACAGTTATTATTAAGGAAGTGTTGCGTGTGTATGTTGAAAAGCGTAGGCTACACACAGGAGACAGAGTCGAGCGTATTCTTTGCACAGATGGGTCGGGGTCGGGAAGGCTGATATAATTGTCATACAGAACAAATCTGATAAGGCGGATCAAGACAACGAGCCGGCGGAATGAAGTAACAATTGGATGACATGGGGCCGGGCCGGGGCAGACTAGGGGACGCTACAATCCTATCCTCATTCGATTTGCATTTTACTCACATTGTTTTGCTTAGTCCTTAAATATTTTGAGGTTAGGAAAACGCAAAATAACCATTCACTCCAGCTGTAGCACATCGGAAAATGGCTAAGTTTGATGTAATAATAAACTACCTTAAATAATAAATAACCTTGGTTTTATCATGATTTACAACTCATAAACATAACTAAATCACTATTTGAGATGCCGACCTCTCTCATGAGGGTATTTTAAGGCAAATATGTGGTGAAGGATGAGTGTGATGAGTGGTAATAATGAGTTATGAGGTGTAGTCTTGTTACAAACTAAGGCCGACTCTTCCTTAGAATGGGTCATTAATTAATAGCCCAATGGAAATACAAGGACCAACGGCTTAACGTGACTTCCGAACCACACAGGTGATGGTCTGATATGTCTAAACGATGGTGGGAGTTGATGCGGGTATCATCAGATGATCACTGAGACTATCTGAGCCGCTTTAGACCTATATCATCCTCAACACCTGACCTCCATGAAGCTGGATTACAGGACCACGCCACGAGTCCCAGTCAACCAAAAACTTAACGGCCAAAGTGCACACACGGGAGGACTAAAGGATTTAAAACGCCGTGAAGTTAAAACTCTCTTACCGGGAATAAGATAAAATATAATATCAAGCTAACAAAACCGGTTGAGATGTATTCACGTTGGATAAAGCCGATGGCTTGCACTAGCTGGCTAAATTTATTTTGTTAACCGTTTTTATCATTGTTCATTTAGATTCTGTTCTTTACCTACACGTTCTACTGCACGTCAATTTCAAGACCTTACTTGTTTTCCCCTTTTTAGCGTATTTCCTTAGGAAATATGCTTAGAGCTATTCATTTCTCTTGCCAAAAGTGGACACGTCGAAGAGCAAAACTTTTGCCGTTTGAGCTTTCCATGTCCAGAGTCAAACGCCAAAACTCTATAATTATGTACATTTTATACACAGTGGAACATTATGTGTATCCACTTTACAGGTCGCAGTTTGTTCGTTTTTCACGAAATTTGGTACACTTGTCCCTGTTTTATTTAGTATATCTAGGTTAAGTTTCTTGTTCAGCTAGATCGGATCATCCGTTTCAAATTGTGGTAATTTAAAGTGTTGTTTTACCTATAAATATTAGCAAACCGAAAATGATTACAGTATTATTACCCTATATTATAGACTTTTACCTTCTTCAAAACAACTGCCGGTGTCTCCAGAACCTACCATATTAAAGTTATTTTATGTTTATTATTTAGTCTGGATTTCTTCATTTTGACGTTCGAAAACAGGGTGGAAATTAAATTGTGTCGATAATAGTAAAACAAACTGTGTATTTCATAGAAAACATTTCACATAGATCAGCTGTTCTGGCCGGAGAGTACGAGTGTGTAGATGAGATGAGACGAGGTAGTGTAGTGAGTGAACAATGGGGTCTGTGGCACAATGTTTATCAAGTGGAGGCAATATGTAAAGTCTGGCCCGGGGCTGAAGCGGCGCTGAAATGGGGGTTGTTAACTAAATTAGCGGCGCGGTGTAATGTAATGAGATTGCGCTTGGTTTGCTACCGCTTTACCCCCACACTACTGTACGCACATCATCCCATTAACGTTGTACAGTTCTGCGCTGCAGGGCTACCAACAAAGCACTGTAACCCTATCTCGCCTTATACTGTACCTCTCAAAGGACCCGAAACTCGTTTCGTCTCTCTTCCCAGTTTGTTTGTTTTAAATGCAATCTGTTGTCATGTTGCCGAGATTGTTTTGTCTGATTGGCCGGATTCACTGAAAGACTCAACCGTACGTTTGTCAAACATTTATTTGTTTACAGTAGAGTGCCTCTTAAACAAAGAATATAAATTTGTTCGTCATTTGCGCATTCGGATGAACATTGTAATTACTTGTTTTTGTATCATACTCTCTGGTTTTGTTTCATCGGTAAACCGTTCTCGCTTTATTATATCTACTCAATCTGTTGAATTGATAGTTTATTGGCGTATCTGACAAACTAAAATCATACTCAACAGTAACAGAGTAGTGTTGGTTTTCTCTACCAACAAAGGCTAATAGCTTTAGCCACAATGTAAGGCACTAAGAAACAAGTGTTCAGTGTAGCTGAGCATGTTAATTTGCGAGTACAGTGATGAGTGAAGAGAAGTGAAGTGTCTGTGAGTGAATGGAGAAGTGAACTCTTGACTGACTCCCACAAGGCTCTGGCTCCACGACAAGAGGGATGTACACTCTTACCTGTCTGTCAGCAACTGATAGGTACAGCAGTCTATTCATGCAAGCTTTTGTAGGAACATAAGTCTTGAATTGTAACAGTCATTTCGCTTGACTTTTGTAAAACATCACTTTATGGTTGGCATCCACGCCGACTAATTATGGTTCGATTTGAAATTTCAACTAGGAGGGGCAAAACGTAGTTGTTATTAAAAAAAGAAAAATGTTATTAAACATTATATTCTTATGGAGAAATATGGATTTTTAACATGGTAATGGTTGTGTTCACACAAATATACTTTTTTATTAACTTGAGAATTTTAAGTTGATTAATAAGAATTGTTGCGTTTTATCTAGGTTGAAGTATTTTTTTAATCTTGAGCACGTGAAATACTTTTAAGACTGGGGGAAAAGGATTGTAGTCAAACAAACTCCGCTGTTATAAATGGTGTTATTATGAGTTTTAAACTTTAAAGTATAAGACTTATATATTTTCTTTGAGGTGGTTTGGAAGCAGATTTTTCTAATTCATAATTTATCTTCAAGAAAGCCCCTTTGAAACCCGTAAAAATACAGTACTATTAGAACTCAAAAATCGTTATTAAAAGTGGTGTTTCAATAACCTTTAAAAATGTGGCTTCAACCCAACATAAGATCATCTGTTTTACATCATGTAAAAGTTATGGTAATACTGAAAGTCATCACACGAGAACAGCGTCTATTAAATTGCGAACTTTTGCGAAGCCACTAAAAGGTGGTCGTTTAAAGTTGACCCGACGTTCCGTAGTTTTTACCCACTTGCTAACACATCTTTTTTCACGCCCGTAGACTACAGCGCCATTTTTGACGCCCGAACTTCGAAGACATTATTTTGTAGACTCTTATCAATGTTGACTGGTTGATGAGTGATTCATTGGCGATTTGTGAATGAGGATGCGGCGGCGGGGTGGTGAGAGTCTCACCCACGCGTGACGTCACGGCGGGTGGGATGACCGGATGACACCGGACCGGATCATAATTAAAGCCAATGATAGAAGGTTATTAATCACCCGGGGCGAGTGTGGGTGCGTACAAAGACGCCCCGGGAGCACGGGGCTCACCTCTGCAGTAATTGCTTGACACTGTGCTCATTGTAATCGACCCGACACACGCATCCTTGTTCCCATTACCTACACCTCTCACTCTGACGTAAGGAGTTGTTCTGCGATCTGTCATCTGTGCTATAATACTGCAAATATTGTCATGAACCTCCTGGAGCTCATGAACTCAAACTCTTCCGGCAAGGAGCTGGATTTAAGACCCTCTGGGAGATTAAACTTTAAATACTTATCAATCGAAGGTGTATTTAGATTAAGTTTTAAAATCCTACTTTAAATTGTGGTTGCAGCCAATAAGTTATACTACCTCTCGGCAAACTTGTTAAACTGAATGTTTAAATATTGTCTACTTCTAGAAGCATTTATAACGCAATAAATACTACAGGCAAAAGCACACCTTTTTCCAAATTTAAGATAGAACCGGGATTTAATTGAAATATATTATTTATTGAAGTTTTGAAATACGACAGTTTTTACGCACATTTAGAGGTAAAGTTCATTCAGCATTTACATAAAACGTTCTCAAGTTTGTTTCATCGACAATTGCTTAATCGCTACAAATACTTGCAAGGTTAACGTAAAAGTTAATAAGTAGAAATTAAAAATTCAAATTACGAAATTATGTTTACTAATTTAACTAAAATATGATTAAATATTACAAATATTCAGTTTCAATAACAACAAATCCGTAGCTCGCTGTGTACGTGTTGAGCTCTATGATGTGAAGCGAGCTGGGAGCGTGATGGCCTGTAACATAACACCCGTATCTGCGAAGCTTGATCCAGATTCGATAATGGCTTTCAAGCTGTTCACTAAACCCGGGGATTGATACACTAGCTAATGCAACATCAACATCATGCATCACAGCGCAGCCAACATCAATCCGTGACAGATCAGTTGCAAACCACTTAACACAAACATCAACATCTACACGTGTTATCAATGTGAGGATTAACAGATACTAATCCAAACGTGTTATGAATACTTCAAGTTCAATTAATAATATAAATATAAAACTGGTTTTGATTTATTACGAGACTTCCAAATAAGTTAAACGGGTTTAGCTCAATTAATTTAGTTTTCTTGAGGTTTTTAATGGCGTTTAAAGTACGATTTTAATCTACTTTGGTCCCGCCATGTATTACTGCTCATCCCATATTCATCTTTAAACCATGCATTACCTACTAGCACTAGGAGTGGTTAAATGAAATCAAAGTGTCTCAAATCAAAGTATTCGTTACTGACACAATCACCCGATTATTACTTTGGGCGTGATTTTTTGACTTGCAAATAAAGTATAACCTTATATTGAATTGTTAAGCTATTGTTATACGGTAGTTCATACACGATCTAATAATAATTCAAATCATAGCTTGGTCTAAGATCGTCAAAACAACCATCCCATAGTGTTGAGCAAAGTAGCAAATGATTAGTGTTAAGTGAAGTTAGAGAACATGGGTGGTTTACCACATAGGACTGTCCAAAAATCATGTAAACAACTAAAGTTTAAACCTAACTATGTATAATCTGAATTGTAACCTTGACACAATTTCAATCTTGAAGATTGCAAATAAAGAATATTCTCTCTCTCTCTCTCTCTCTCATAGTGTTCTGAGGACCGCACCTGAGTGTAGCCCATGTCTGCAACGCAAGGGGTGAACAACCCTCGCATGACGAGAAGCAGTTTGTGAGAGGAGGAAATAAAACAACAATAAGAGGCGAACTTCTTGTAGATAATTGGCCGGTGGGCAATGGAGGTGATTTATTTATTGTATTCTACTGCACTGGAGTCACGTCAGCCTTGAGTGGCTCTGGTTTTACGAGAGCTGACTGTGGTAATAAGTTGAACTCTTTAAACACAGCACTGCATAGCTATAGGTATCTATTAAATAGCTCTAATGTATTGAACTTAGAGTTAGAATTAAATGGATTGATCCTTTCAATGGGATCCACGGTTTCCAATTAATGTATAAAAAGCAACTTAAATAGGATCAAACATACATCAGACTTTAGTCCTACTACGGTCTTACTTCGTTCCCTTGTTTATTCATAAACATTTCCTTTTTGAAAACAACAAATACATAGTTGTATTTGGTACTGAAAGTTAGCTTGTAAAATACACACACGGCAATTATTTATATCTATAGTTGCAGAATTAACGCGAAAGAAACCTCTGACTACATCTCGTCTCGTATATACCGACCTTGTAGACACAGAGAGCCACTGGTGAACTACCGGATGATCTGTGAGGAGCAATAGAGCGTGCTCGGTGGATATTGATATGCTCGTGCAGTTGCACAGATAGCTAGCAGAGGGGCAGGGGCCCGGGACGGATGGTGAGGTATCAAATATCGAGTATCGAGGTAAGACGATCCTGTTCGGCAAAACCCGATTTTGTCAACCCGATTACCTACCGGCCGACAATACTGCCGATACCATCTCGACCATTGTCCCACTTTCATTTTAAATACGTTTTTTGTGGAGGGCACAGGAAGGCTGTTACATGATAGCGGCCGCGTGCGAGACCGGGGAGTCACCGTGCTCGGGCCACGGGAGGACTTCCACTCGGCCGAGTGATCGGCTCCGGACCGGTCCACTGATCTGATCACTCCTTCAACCAGTGAAAATGTTTAATAAATGCATCTATCATACACATCGCGATGAATTATTCAGTGGACTGCTCTTTAAGACTGGATTAAGACGTTAGAGATCTGTGTTGGAGTTGAAGCTGTTGATAATTCTTGTAAATGTTATGTAAATATGCCATACGCTACAAAGTACATAAACACTTTTCTTTTATTTCGTTTTCAGGTGTGTAGATTTATTCAGAGCGATTAATTACAGTAACACTCTATTTATTTGAAAAAAACGTAGTTGCCTTCCAACCAATGTAAAAATGGGGTTCAGCACAGAGGATTCAGTTGAAGGTTCTATAACCTGAAATGGAGACTCGCAAGGATCTCCTTATTTCACCTATTGAGAACTGAACTTCATGGAGGACGATTCAGAATTTCTGTTGCCAAGGCATATTAGAGGTTGTTGCTTCGAGTTGATAAGCTTTTTTCCTGCCATAATTACGATGAATTAAAGAATTCAACATTGTCTGAGAAGAGTCAACAGTTTCATACAGAAACATTTCTCAATTTTAAAGGACTTTCGGCTACATGATGGATGCAGTTACGATGCAGTACCAAAAACCACAAGGTAATGTACCATACTCTATTTACCTGGTTGAGCCTCCTTCTTCAAGCTACGGGCGAAAATATAACTTTAGTCTTCCCCTCAACAAATAACCTGAATTTCCTCAAGGGCACCTTGAGAATTCCTCACTCTAATTTTATTAACTAAATATTTTCAGAATAAGGAAAATACAAAGCACTACACAATGAGCCACGGCCTGTTATTAGAACGTAATCCAGCTGTATTACGGTTGGTCGGACATTTCACAACGATTGTTGGATTGAGGAGCCACATGAAACACGAGCCAGTACCGCGGTCAATCTGGCGAGCGAGGAACCGAAATAACGCGAGATATCGGGGACCAGCTGCGATACGCCGAAACCCGAGCCTCACCTCTCAGCAGCCAAACGTCAAGACAAAAACCATTAAAAACAAACAATAACATGTGTGTTGGCTGGCGGCCGAGTCAACTGTATACGTTTACACGGGGCGGGGTGGACGCTCGTGGTCGCTACTCGTGCAGTCGGGGCTGAGGAGACAGTGGTAACTTGATCTGACGCCATGATCAAAGTGGGCGATCACAGCTAGTAGTCAATGAGGTTGGGATATATGTGGTTGCATTTGTGCAGTGAACAATAAAAACAAAGAAATGATCAATGGTAAATTAAGACCTAAACAGTGTAGACACAATCCAAAGGTTCTTTTAGATGATAAATTTTTGAAGGGAAGAAAAATGTTAAAAACGTCTAGGTCTACTTGTGTACAACAATCAAGTAGCCTAACAACTCGAATGTAGTTACACTGTCTATGATTAGACCTGCAATATACAGTATACAGCTTAGTTCAGAGTACTGCACGCGGGGTGAGTGAGGATGGATCCGGTTCTCCCCAGGGCTCAGGGCAGGATGGGGTGCTGCAGCTCCGCCCCTCGCCAGCAGCAGTCATGTTCTAAATCACTCATTCTGTTGCTGTAGAGCGTAAGTGATATGTTATAACTGACATCAGTAAACCCCCATTAGGATGACGTTAAAACATACTATTAAAAGATCATGATTCATGGTTTAAGTGCAGGCTCTAGGATTCATTCCACTACCTGTCAGTAAGGGATGGTTTTGCTTTCATCACATGAGGGAATGTAGATTCCTAAATAAAATTATAATAAGGAGTCCTTCATTCTAGTATGTACCGTGATAGCCTGTGAAAATAAACAAGAAGAGCTGCATGAAGAGGAATGTGTTGATGTGTGGTGGTGGTGGCGGGGAAAGGTGTACTGAACCGTGAGGTGTGTGTTGGTTACACAGTGTCTAATGTATGTACAACAAGCAGTGGCAGCAGTAGTAGCAGCCATTGTATGGTAATGTTAATGGCGAAGTAATTGTAATACACCGCAGCACAGCGCTGCGCTGTCATGGCCGCCAGCAACGCCCTCGCAGCTCGCTCTTCAACTGAGTTCTCACTTCTCTACCAAGGTATAGGCTAGGTGAGGTGAGGAATAAACAAACTGCTAAAGGAATTGGACATGGTTCTAGTACTACACAACTCGTATATGTTCAAACAACTTTAGGATCAGAGTTTTTATGATGGGGAATAATCATTTATATTTTACATGAAATCGAAATCTAGTTTGATTCTAGACGAATGAAAGCCTAATGAAACTCCAAAATAAAGTGTTCAATGTTTGCAATTTTTTTGAAACCTGTTGTATTTAGGATCTGAAAGTAGAACTAGACAACGTAGACCGTTCATGATACTACTTTCAATAACATGGCGATGATACGTTTTCGACGACATTCTTTAGTTTCTTGGTAAGCACCACTTTTCCTAACAACAACCTGCTTCGTTGCCTACATAATTTGAAGTTACACAAAACACTAGTCACTTTAGGAATCCTTATTCTCTCAAGGGATGAAGCCATTACCTTTTATGTAGATACCTGCAATTAGGCGTTTGCAGGCTCTCAAACGAAGAGATTTACTTAACCTGAAGAGCTGGTATTTTGTGTCGATTTGTGTACATGTGGTTTGTGACATAAACTACCTTGTTATCATTGTTAAATAAATTTAGCTAAAATGTACCATCAGCTCTAACGTTGGCTATGAAGAACAACTTATTTTCGTTCAACAATAAAGTTTCCATTGAATACTTGGTATATACTGGAGTGTAAGATAAAATCCACTCTTTGGAAACATTGAGGTTTTCTCAAACGAGAGTGAGTCTGTGGTTGAACATTATACGGCTGTGAGCGGTGTCGGCGACGCCGGGCAGGGATGTTTACTCGCCCAGACAGGCCAGTGGCAGTGGCGGGGACAGCGGAAGGGTCAGTCGTCTCCAGTCCCCAGTCTCAAGTTTAATTTCCATTGTAGCCGTGTTTTGTCTTGACGGAGGGCGGAAGACTGTGCGGGTGTAGTGTGTGGAGATGTCGCCATTAATGGAACAATGGGGCGCCGCGGATCTGTCTTAAACAATCACTGTTTTCGACTAGCCGGGTTTTTGCTCGTGGGAACAGTTCAGCCTGTTTGTTCAGGCTAAGTGACTTCCACCGTCCTAATCTGCTCTATTTGCTGATTGTACTTCCCACCCCGCCCACAGAGCTCGGGTCATCCCCACGCTAGAAGCTATAAAACAACGTTCCATTCCATTAATCCCTCATACTTGTGACTATCTCACGTGGATCAATTTCAAATCAAAAAGAACCAAAATAAAGATCTTAATAATCGTGTCGTCTTGTTCCGTTGGCAAGTTCCGTGTTTACTTTACAAAACAATCAATTTTGAGACCATATTGGCGAGTTTTGAACAACTAAACGTCTTGTTGCTTGTAACCCCTGATACGCTGGAATATTTATGGTAATCGTCCTTGTACTAAGAGCTAAGATTTCCATTTATTCTGACATCAAAGTTCCATTCAAACATGCTGAATAAAATGAATGTTACAACTGTTTGACATGTTAGATTTTGAGGACACCTTCTCTAGAGACGTAGATGAACCCACATGACCGCAGCAGTGTGGTGGGTCGGCGGCGGTCGTGTGGTGACCAATGGAGCGTACAGGTAGAGGGCGCGGCGACGCCGCTGATAGCACCGCCACCACAGCCCCTTGGCCCAGGTAATGAGCATGACTTGCACCAGACAGCGCCACTCTCCACTCTCCACCTGTTTATCAGCTGTTCATTATCAGTAATGGTGGCTCTTTGCACGGTAACGAGGCCGGCGCCTCCGCACCCACCGCCATCTTGATACCGCCATCTCCCAGTCGTGGTTTACATGATTACAGGCAAATTGGTGCAATTCAGAGCACAAATAGAGATGACATCAGAGCGTCTGTAAAACCACCTGACGAACTGAGACGGGATTCAAAGAATTCTATCAGCAACGTTATTAGTTATAATTTTGAAACTGTCACAACATTTTAAAGTTAAAATCATAAAATGGTACATCGTTATGACAAATCAATTATTAAAAAATCATTTGAATTGTATATATATATACCTTTGGCACTAATAAAGGCGTGTTCAGCTTTGGATATGAAGTTATTGGTCTTGAACAACGTTTCAGAAACTGAAGATACAGCCATACTAGACACAAGGGAAACTTCTAGTGGTGTTCAAAGTATCAAAACACTCGGTGATAACAGCTATAAAACCCTACACATGTAACATGAATAACGAAGCAGGGAGTGTGACCACGTGGTATCGTTGATGCAGTAGAGGTCCTCGAGTGCTGGCGCACGCTGCTCACACCAGGAGACACTTGAGGCCCGCATCAACACAGCCTCATGCCACTACATATTCTTGACTTTGTGGACTTATGTCAGTGCGAGAAGAATGATGAGATACAGCCATGTTCTAGCGGTGTTCAAAGTATCAAAACACTCGGTGATAACAGCTATAAAACCCTACACATGTAACATGAATAACGAAGCAGGGAGTGTGACCACGTGGTATCGTTGATGCAGTAGAGGTCCTCGAGTGCTGGCGCACGCTGCTCACACCAGGAGACACTTGAGGCCCGCATCAACACAGCCTCATGCCACTACATATTCTTGACTTTGTGGACTTATGTCAGTGCGAGAAGAATGATGAGTTGTATTCATGAGTGTGAAACTGCATGGTAGGAGGAGCTTGAGACAAATTGAACCATTTGTGTAAGAAACTTCCATTGACTGCAAATACATCTTGCAAGACTTGAGGTGATGCAATACATGATCCGTTTCATCTTGGACATGAACCGAAAGAATCCCATTAAAATGTAAGTTTGAGCGCTTTTAAAGAGAGTCGATATTCTGAATTACTTCTACCTACATCGTGGATGATATCCATGTCAGTTGCCCTGTCATATGACCCGCATGAGCTTTGTTTCCAAACAGGGTCGCTATATTAGCATGTCACTGAGCCCTACACTTAGAGCACATCTGGCGCTTTGTGCGCTGTAACGCGATCCTTATTCTCTCCTCACGGTAAACAGCCAGGCCGGGCTGGGAATACGGATTTCGGCCCTTGATCGCGGAATGCCATTGTGTGCGAACCACATGTTTTCAAAGCTTTTCGGGATTATGGATTTTAATATTCTCCGCTTTATTGTCCCACAGGAAGTGGAGGTTTCTGGTCAATGAATAATACATTTTACGGTTGGTCACATTGCTTTTCTCAACCCGACAACGACGACATTTGATCCACACTTTGTTACTTACGTGTTGTAGTAAATTTAACCTATTGATGTGACGGGGTTTCATATAATATCAAAGGTTAATGATTCCAAATACTCGAAAAAAGTCAGAAAATCACTTGGAACACTCCTTTTTATCTATATTCTTGCAGTAATATAGATTTTTGTAATTATTTTAACAGGATTTTAGTTTAATTTCATTTATTTTTTTACAGAATGGAGAGGAGATATCAAAGGTATAAAGAAAACAATAACGAACCATCGACTTATGAGTGAGTTAATTTGATCAACATAACCTATTAGTTAATTTAGTTATGAAATTTATAACACCGTAAAACAATCTTATAAACTTAAGGTTTAGTGGTAGAAAGGATTCTTAAGACCTAACTTCGCCTTTTGTTAAAACCAATAAAGACGTAGCCTACATATGCACTCCAGTTGATATCCATTCTATACAATGGAAGACAATAGTTCAAAATGCATCGATGCCCATAAAACTGCCCTTAAATTTGTTTATACATTGCTTATTCTATAGTTAACTTCATGTTCCATTCTTGTTTAAACCTTACTCTAATAGCTGATACTTATTGGTTTACGGTTTTATTTTAAGGACAGTCATTTTGGATAAACATATTGGCTCTAGCAATTTGAACTCCTTAAAATTGTGGTTGCTCTTACTGATGTTTTGTTGGATTAAAGATAACAATATTATTAAAAGTGTAGTCGAAGTAAATCTGAATTTTTATGTTTCGGACTATAAAGTTATTTCATATTTAAACTAAGCTTAACAGGTGGTATATTCAAGGACTCCATGGAGAAGAAGGTGTTCGTAGTAAGTAAAACATTTCGTAAGTCTAAGTATTTGGTTTAAGTCTTATGAGACTAAAATTTTAATTATTATTAGACCACCCCTTTATGGTATATATAAAATACACAGTTTTAGCGACATATAGCGATAAATAGCTTTATAAATAGTTTCATCGAGATTAAGAAAAATGTAAATACTGAAGGTTATAAACAACTTTTATTTCTTGAGTTGACTTTTGAATAATGAATAAAGTTGTATGCGAAAATGATAATAAAGTTGAATGCGAGTAAATATTTTGAAGTCACGTTTAAAATACTTTAGGTTTGAACACAATTTGTTTATTGATTGGCTTGAACGTACTCCAAGAGGGTTGTTCACATTGAGGCTTCTTCAATTTGAAGTTATTATTTTCGTTCAAAGCTTGATCAGGAGTTTGTTTGGTAACCAAGTCGTAAACTTCACAGTTTGGTTGGTTTTTCCGAGTATCAAAGTTTTATTATATCTTGCATATTGTACGCATCTCATCCTCCATCAAAACACTCATCACATCACCATGATTCCATATTGATCTCTAAGAATGGTCGGTGTCTCAGTTATTGAATACTCTGACGAGTGACTACAGTAGTCTAATGTTGTGCAACCCTGGGTTGGTTGGCAAGACTACGACGGTGACCAGGGACCAGGGACCAGGGAGCTGGGACTGAGTAACCACCGGTTGTCACATGTGAGTTACGACTTGCAGCGCCACCTGTAGCAGCCACGCGCACTATCTACTGCTCGTATCTAATACACAAATTGAATATGATAAACCTCATAAATACTCACACTGAACCCTCTCATTAGACAGCTGCCTCGCACCTCGCCGAATAATCTTTGCAATCATTACTCTAAATTCACGCCGTTTCTTCAGTATACCCAGGTGTAACGGTTATTAAAGTAGGCTTTTTGATACGGTATATTTTGACACCGTCATATTTACCTTGGAAAAAATTAATAAGGTCGGTATAACATTATTTTGTATAGTATTACAAATGTCTTATGTGTAGATCTTAATTTTTTAAACGCTAAATAGCTAATGTATTACTCAAGAAATTTAAAGACAAAATGTGTGGACCGAACCTGGACTCGAACGAATTATGCTAACCATTACACCATTCGGCATATAACATATAACGCAATGTCTTATAAGTTAAGAAAAAAACACTCACAGATGCAGTAAATACCAATAATTACCAAAATAATACGATTTCATTCAGACTTTTCATTTAATAAACGTATGATTTACCAATCTAATGATATAACTATTTATATCAACATTCGTTATAATATTCAAATCCATTAACCAAATTGATCCAAAGTATTTTGATACCCGCCTTAATGTTGTACTACTCTACACTACACTACTCTGTACTACATTGTAAACAGTGCGATTTGAATCAAAACACAAAACATGGACGTGAATAGTTTAAACTTCAAACAAAGTCCAATTTGGTCCAAAAATTAGTTATGAATTCATCAAAATTGATTAAAACTGTTGAGCACATTTGTTTGCAACATACTCGTATTTTAGTCTAGTGAAGTGAAAACTGAGCCAAAGACTCAGAGTTTAGATACCAGCAGTCTCTAGGAATATAAGCAATTCGCATTGTGTGATACATCAAAACATGTCGAAGTGAAGGATCAGTAATCAAAAACCTTGCTTGATGAATCTATCCCAGCCCAGCTTGGATGTTGGATTACAAATTGAGTAAATTGTAGGTGGCGCCACCCTCTCCACCCTTCCCCAGGCTTAATGACTCAACAGCAGCAGTCATTAAGATATCAAAAAGCCAACCCCACAATTTTGTAATCGGAATCAAAGTAACGAGTGAGCCTTGCTTTGCAGTCAGTTAACCTCGCTTGGAATTGAATATACGATTTTCAACTCCAGAATACAAGTACACATTGAGTATCGATAGATATTGAATACAATCTTTTGTTGGATTATGTTAAACGTTTTGTAGGGGCTTTAACATTGTCGGCGCTAGCGTTTTTGCTACATTCCCTTACCAACGTAAAAAATTATGTTTGTTATGAATTAGAAGGGTTTACAAAATACATCCTATCGGGTGATTTGCTTCATAAAATTGTCGATATTAAAAGTAACCAAAATTTAGTGAGTATCAACTAAAATTTTAAAACCAAGTTTCTGCCCATATTTAACAATCACCTTAGAGTCCCCTCAGTAATAATTCATCCCAAAAGTGGGGTTTTCTAATGTATAACGCAATAATTCTTGTGCGAAATGAAGCCGAGTAAAGATGGATATTCCCGTGCTTAGCTTCGCCGCACACGTCAACTTTCCTCATGCGCATAAAAAGTGCCACTTTCGGTCCCAGGACCCGGTCTATATAGTTACGAAGTATTGCATATCATCAAAATGTTATCAAAACTAAATACCTTCAAAATAATGGACAACCGAGCAAGTGTTTACATTTTTAAATTATGTGATTCGGACCCTTGCCTTCAATTTAGGGTACACCCTGTATGAAAGTATGGTTGATTTAAAGAGAAGTAAACGCATAAAGAAGTAGTTCAAATCCGACATCCCTTGGCCCAAACTTTAATTTCCATATACTATAACGTATCTACTATCTGACATCAATCAGGCTAAAGGTTTGTAAGCAAAGTGAGCATGCGCATGTAACTGTCAAGCGTATCAGCTGTTGCCTAATCAGCTGAGCGTCGGGAAAGTGACAAGAGTAATGTAAAGCGTGACGTCAGTGTGAGTGTGAACAATGACAGTTGTATGTAACCACAGATAAGCCATGTTGTTGTGTAACACGCGCGCCGCCCTGTGGTGACATCAGCTGTCGACCAATCAGCTGCTAGCAGCCACAACCGTCATGGCGGCTAATGCTATTATCTGCTCCGTTCGTATTGTCACCTATATACAACACGCCGGCCGATAATGTGTTATACTAAACGTTTTGTGTCATTATCGGCTTAGGCTTAGTTTCCGCTTCACTGCGCCCAAAAACTGACACACTATCGATGTAAACAGCTGACCGCGGCCAGGATAAACTGACAGCCGGAATGGAGGGAACAAAATGCAAATAAAAAGTAAGGTCGGATCGGTCGCTATATGCTAAGTTGCTGCTTTAACTGATTGTACGCAAATCACTTCTTTATTTCAGAGTCTGTTGAATAGACGCTGACTTATTTTGAGTTCTACTTTATTGTGGCGAGCATTTATAACACGTTCTTTGGTGTAGCTCAAAAACGCTTCATAATTTGTTAGCACAGGATTTTTAGGATTGCGGTGTCAACACGAGAAAGTACATAAAGTAAACAATTATATTCCGTAGTAATCTAATATTAATGTTTTCTATTAGGCAAGCCTGTAAACGTTGAAACAAAATACAGGGCGTTCAATAAAAGCTCCTCAATTTATTATTGGACATTGGAACTTCATATCAATTTTAATTTACAGAGTTATTCAAACAGTTTTACACATATTAGGTACAGTTTCATCAATACCTTTATTGTATGTACTGTCGGCTGGATAGGAAAAAAAAATTTTAAAATTACCTTTAATGTTCTTGAAAACTTTAAGTAACTCTATAAATTTCTCAGATATTAATACGATTTTATAAAAATATTTTATACGTTTAGAATACTTTGTCTTAAACTAAAACACTGAAAAGAAACTAATCATAACAGCGTTTTGTAATCTAGATGTCCACGTTTGTATTTAAACGTCTCCTGCAATACTACAGTTTGTTTTGCTCACTATTCAACAAAAACAGAATTATCCTCAAGAAATCTATACATAAAAAAACATTTTGCATTATTATTTCTGAAAATCAACACACAATTAAATCTTGTATAATAACCGAAAAGACAATTTCAAGGCTGTAAAGGTTTTATTATAGTAAGATGACCACAGATTCCTTTAAAAAGAGTAAAATCCTTAAAAATTCGGTTTAACCTCGGTTGCTCTGTGTAATGTGGTTTGCCACAGCACGCCGACTGTTGGTCGACAGCTCACAATAGTGTTGTGTGTAACAGCTTGAGGCATGAGTGGCAAAGGAGTTGGAGGTGCTTGTTGCATAGTGATCAGTGAATGAATGAATGAATGACTACTCGAGATGAATGAGAGCGATGAATGAGTGCCTGGGAGGAGGCAAGGGGAGGCATGATGATCGCTGGTTTCCTCCACATTGTGCTTGTATCGCGGATGTCCTGTTTACGTGTATGACCAGAGCTTCTTGTTGCATTGTCCAGGGAATCAGGTCTCGTTAGTCAGTACAAACATCGACACAACAATCTCCAGAGAGAGCCTCTGGTAATCACAGATTGTCCGTAGATTACTAGACAACCTTGTTGCAAGAAAAACAGAGAACTAGTTTAATACTAGCGTGTTTACTATTATAAGCACCTGATTAGTTTCTGAACGATATTTCAAACTTTAAGACTAAATAGCATATGCTAATACTGGAAGAGGAGTGGTGAGTGGACACACCTCCCAGAATAATATTTGTAGTCATGTGAAATATTATGAGAATAGACCTTTTGGCTTTTACCATTATACTCGTATGTTCCTGGACTTGTGTAACCTCTTTGTTAGTTTTATGAAAAAGGTCTTTTTTTGAATCACGTCTTTACAGTTATTAACCTACATATATCCAAAAGAATAAGGAAAACATATAAACAACAATTACAAACTGAAACCTCTTATTCGTATGTTGAGAATGAAACTTCTCATTCTCCCAGCAAAGATCTACACAAATGAGATTATGCTTCATTTTGAATTCTGTTGTTGATAAGATTTTCGTTTGGGTTGCTGTCGTTTTTCCTGGTAATTTGTGAGGCTTTATTGTATTCTATTGCTGATATATAATTGATTATTATTGCTTTCATTTGTCTGTCGCAGTGTGATGGCATTATTGGTGATTAATTAATTGATACTCCATACTTTGCCTATGTATTATTTTAAATATTAACATTGTTCTTGTTGATGTGTTGTTTAATGCTATTTGTTTGTTGCTAATAAGTTGGTATGTTGTGTTATAGGATGCAGCAGCAGCAGCTAGCGGCTCAGCTGGCTCACCACGGATCTCATCACCACAGTTCTCACCTGTCTCACCACAGTTCACCACCGCAGAGTCCTGCTGCCGCCTCTACCACCAGTGACTCCGACATCAGCCTGGGCGCACCCTCGCCTCAGCCGCCCTCCTGTACGCTGCCTCCTGCCCCCATACCACTACATCGTCCTTTCTCGTGATACCGGCCCCCCTGGCCTGCGCCTCTCACCCATCCCCATCACCTGTGATCCCCCTCGCCCACTCGATCCTAATGCATTGTTAAATTCCATTTTATTTTTATACTTTTTATTTTTAAAATTTAAAATTGATTGTATTTATTTGTATTAGTTTGAAAAATTAGCAAGGCCTCCCTCGTTATTTGGTCAAGAGTAACCTTGAGTCAACGACTATAGTATAGATAAGAATTTTTAATGACCGAGGAGAGTGCTAACATGAAAATATTACTTTGAGAGTAGCGAAATTTGATGTAACGGATAGGGCCAGAAGCTTTACACTACATAATCAAATTAATGTAAATTTACTTTTACGTATGAAGTTGATGATATTAAATTTTCTTACTAAATTGAACTATTTCAATTTTTGTTGGTAACACATATGAGAATGGACGTTAAAAGAATTTAATTTATCAGCTCAAAGTGTTCTACATAATCAAGCAATAAATACTAATGCAAGTTATCGAAAAACAACTGGCATTTGAGCTAAGCCTTTGCACTTTGCGACTTGTTATGATTGAGCAATGTATCAGGATCGAGTTAAGAGTTAAGAGTGTGTATACTATGTAAAGTGTAAGATCACTTGTGTGTTTACGGTGCTAGTGTGTAGTGTTGCAGACCGAACTGTGCACCCCCAGTGTGTGTGATAGCAATATCGTACTTCAGACTTCAGACTCCACAACTAATCCTTATTTGGGGCTGTGCAATAAGTTATACAACGCAAGAATCTAAGCTAAATTATTCAATACAGATGTTTCGTTAGTTTACTAAAGTTATTTATTTAAAATTTGATTTGTCTTGTAAAGGTATTTTATATAATTATGTTCTAATCAAGACGTTTGTGAAGTTGGCCCGCCCATACCAGCCCGCCCACTTGAAACCATTATAGATCGTTAGTATATCGTTAGTATACGTAAGTATACCAAAATTCGACGTTAGTATACTTTAAATGACCTCAGTATAGTATATGTGATTTGGGCGGGCCAACTTCACAAACGTCTAATCAAGTTGTTCACACACTGGAGTAGCGTTTATTGTTAGATTGATTAATGTGTATTTATTATATTATTTATATTGAACATATTATTAAAAATCCTATAGTTATATATAAATAAAATGGAATAAATATATGATATTGTATATAAATAAATGGCTTCTCACAAGCTCTAGAGGGCTCTTCTCACGGTCAATTGTTACTGTATACTCCTAACTGTGTACATATTACATTCTAAGTTGTACTTGTCGACCCTGTTTGCAATGCAGAATCCTATTACAGTATTTGTACAGTTGGACATTTAGCAATCGATACAGTAAGAATAATGTCGACCGACAATTTATAGTTCCTTAAATATTCTTTACGTATAAGCGAGTTTAAATATGTCAATTGTGTTTTAAATCAATAAATACTCTTATTTTTAGACTTTGCAATTTGATGTTAAATTTGATCAGGTGTTATTATTACAATATTTCGTATAAAGAATTTTAATCGCTACTAAAACGTAGTTATATTTTATGCTTACCTTGCTACTACTTCTATTGTAATAGTTTCAATCCAAATTTTTCGTCTGATTGATTTTGTTTTGTTGTAAGTTGATGCATACAAAATGCAATGTTGTGCAATGAATAAGAGGTACTTTTCACAAGTATCTCTGCCGTATGAATTCGAAATATCATAGGGACATTTTTCAAAACCGTTGCAATTTTTACTAATGGGAGAACCAATGGACCATTGGAAATGAATAACTTTTGGTTGAAACATGAATAACGTATTATGTTTTGAATTATTGTGTTTCCTGGATAAAAATCCATTATTATCTTATTTTATTTAAAAGACTGGCAGGATATATCCTGTAAATGGAGCTGGAAGGAAAATAATGCAATGAATTAATGTTGTAGTGATATCAATAACAGATAAATGAGTAGACTAAACAGGAGTTGAACGCGCGGTTAGACAGGTGACCCAGTAGACAGTCGCTGTAAAGTGATATACTCGTAGTACGAACATTTCAATGCTCGGGCGCCCAACTTCAACAGATCCAAACAAACAAATCAGACAGGTTTTAAAATTTTGCTGACGTTCAAATAAAAAAGGTTTAAATACAAAATATAATTTTTATGTAGTAATTACTACAGTAGGGCTACCTCCAACTGTTTTCAAACTACAAAATTTCATAGGTTTTTATATCAATTGAATTTTGAGTCAAAACAGTTTTACTAACTATATGTGACATAGAAAATAATAATGTGTACGATTTTGATATGTTGACAATGTTTCAAATATTTCAATTGGTTTCAATTAGATGCAAGTTTATTTGGCATGAAAGGTCTACTGTTCACAGCGTCACTATGGTTCATCTATCAAACCACCTACTAAAACACTTATATTTATGATTTTACATATGTGATGCCATATTATGAGGAGGAAATGGTTGTTTAAGACATTTATTATTCTGTATAACACAACACTGTATCTATTGTAATGTAATGTATAAGTCGGTTTGTTTCTATTGTAGATAGCGCTATTGTACACACAGCTTTATATTGTTCCATCTTGTCCATTGTACATAACTTGCAAATATATCACTTATATTATAATGATCATCAAAACTGACTCCATTTATAACCTCGAATCCCTTTATAGTTTAAGTAAGAATGCAAACATGGATAGAAATGTTAAGTGCACATTTTTTAGGGTAACAACAAACCCTATTTTTTATTTTCAGTGTATAGTTCACTAAACGGCTCTAGGTTTCATTGTAATTTAGTTAAAACAAGTATAACAACCAAACTAGATATATTTAAACTGTCTCCAATTTGGGAGATTATTCAAAATCTAGTTAAAGATGAAGCTTAAAATGTACAAAACCTTACTTTCCTTAGTGTCTGTATAGGACTGGATTTATCTCTTAGCTATACAAAGTGCTACTTTATTGATTTGCAAAACTTTAAAATCCGTTTGCAATGTTTGTCTACAGGGTGTCGGGAAAGCCGCATCCGATGTTCAAATTTCGTGTTATTTAACAAAGCCGTTGTAACATACTACAGATGCTTATATCAATATACAAAAATGAGTCCCGTTTTTGTTGAAAAGGGCATAATTTCCTTTTTTAAAGTATCCAATGTTATGCAGAATGTTTTTACGGAAAGGAAAATGAAGAAAGTCACAAGGAAATTAGAAAACTACAGAAAACTTTGATGGTTTAATTAAGTACTCGTACATTTTACAATATGCCTATTTAGTAAACGAAGCATAGAGCGGATACATATTAAATAACTTTAGTGAAACATATGTTTTGTTGTTGCCATGGCAAAGTCTGCCGTATCATCTAGTTAATAATACTGTAGTTACGACTTTCAGATAACTTTGAGTGACAATTTCCGTTGTAACATATTAAAGGTAAACTGCAATATTTGGAAACGTCACGAGTTCAATTTTCATGGTAAAAGATACATCTAATATAATATCACATATGATATTTGTAAGATTTTGGTTCATACTTATTGTTTTAAACTAATAAACTATAGTAGTGTACTCGCTGTGACCCACTGTAATAAAACAATATTTCATAAAAAACCCCTTCTGTGCCGTTAAGTAACTTTTGTTATTATGAAGCATAAGTGTAAGATCACTCAATATTTATACAGTTTTATCGATTTAATCAGTTGATTTGATTACACGCGTAGCAAAGTTTCGTTCACGTATTATTATACTTTTGTGTCATTTGAACTCTTGGATGTTTCAATTACTTTGATGGCTTCCACAAATTGAAAATATAATCATTTTTGACATTTTCATCGTATTGAAGATATTGCTGGTGTACAAGAAAAGGACCTTAAAGATTTTTTATTGTATAAAGAAGAAGGTAAATCTACATATATTAGTTATATATTACATAATATTATCTACATGTACATAAGTCTTTTGGTAAAATACGCCTTCAAAAAAGAACAAATTGAACACGCTTTATAAAACACTATAATTTTGACAAAGAAACAAATCTTGAGCAATAACCAAATTAAAATTTTAACACATATTGTGTTTGACAATATTTTGTGAAACCATAATGCAAAGTGCAACATACCCTGACTTACCGACGGTCATCAAGATTACATTTCCCAAACACATATTGTCACAACACCAAAGCGAAAGAAAGTAAATAAGATCTACAAGAAATAAACAAAACCACAAAATTATTTTAATTTTTGAATATTCAACCAACTACTATCTCAAGTATACAGCTTGTTCCAAATTTTATGCTAACAATAGGGATCTCCTAAACCAGAGAACTTTCATATAAGGTCAAAAACGAAAAAGGTGCGTTAACTTAAGCCCATTTCAACGAGCCGTTCAAAATATTTTTTCACGCACCCCTTATTTGGCTGTAATGAAAAATGTGTTTTTCGTCAAAATTTCAATTCAGTCCTGCTCTTGTAAAACAAACATAATTTTAATGAAACAAACAGAATTTTTCTTGTTTTAATCTCTACATTTAGAAAAAGTGAATTAAAGTTGTTTTAAAGCTCCCAAGTGTCAATTTTTGGGGTAAAGTCGAGAATATTCTTATGGGGAGCACTACGTTTTATCACGTAATCGTATAGAACATAATTTTCCGATTCCAACGATTCCACACAAGACATACTTTATATCATATTTGGCAGCTAATTTTATTGTAATTTGATTTGTATCCTATTTTTAAATCAAGAAAGGAAAGGCATTATTAGTGAATTGTTAGTGTATGTGCAAATACGAGTGAATTCTACCATATTGAATTGTACCATACAATATACACTAAGTCTTAGGCGTGTACTTAGTACACTATAGGGCCGAGTGATGAACGATATTATTTGTCATGATGCAAATAATAATGAGAAATAAATGTCAAGAAATGCTTTAATATTATAACAATTAATTAAGTAAACTTTGTTTTGAGCTCAACAGTTTGAATTATAATGTTTTGAAGATACAGCGGTTGCACTGATTTACTATACACCAGTGTTAAATTTCAAAACAATCAAAACAAACTCGTTGAACCAGCTGATGTCCATGCCACAAAAAGATCATCAACACAATACTTTATTTACCTGGGTGTAAAAGTGACACTTTAGCACTGTCAATACTCAATACATTTGTCTAAAGCAGCTGTTTTCAGAGCAGAATGACAAAAAGTTTTTGTTTGAATGGATTTTTGAAATGAGCTTAAATTATCGCACCTTTTCATTATGCTGACCTTATATGAAAGTTGTCTATTTTATGAGATCCCCATTGTGAGCATAAAATTTGGAACAGGCTGTATACATTCCTTACTAATTTAAGGATGATGGTGGCAGTAAATATAAAGATAAAAATGATCATTTGCAGGAATATCACTAACTGAGTCTGGCAATTATTCTTATTGCTTTCTTTTGGAGTAAAATAAATTTGGTTTAAGAGCGGTTCCCCCACAAAGATAATCCGTAGGAAAGATGGGGGTAAATAACGTCTTGATATGCCATTTTCAAAATTCTTGGTTGTACTATGATGATAACAACCTACAACAAATGTGTAATGTGTACAAAGTTTTTTGAGTGTGCTTCAAGAATTTTTTGCCTACAATTTAAAACTAAAAGGTAACTGTAGTCTACATAACATATTTTTGGTTACGGCTAAATCCTCTTAACAATGAAAGGTTTACATTTTAATAAACAACTACATGATTCTACGATAAAAAAATTACAATTTTACAACTGCAAGTTGTACTGAAGATTCCTGGAGGCTTACAGCAAATATATAGTTTTGTTTGAAAAAGAACTTGTGGGCTATGGTTTTAGATGCCACTTACAACATGCTAAACCAGGTCGACACATCTATTGAGTAAGCACCAAAGCACGAAGCACCACTGTCGTGAGTTAAGCGAATTTCCTTTGAATTTTGTTACTCAAATTCCTCCGCTCTTAGCTTTTCGCCCTCTATTACCACGAGCGTTACTAGGCTGTATTCATCAAAATCAGACTACCCATTCTGCTGTTAGGAAAATCACTTTTTGGCTACCATTTAGAAACAGCATAAAGAATTTCACTTTTGTTTAATGATGGGTAACGTAAAATACGTCGAATGGAAACGTAAAAATTCCCCCCTCCCAAAAGACGACTGGTAGTCCGATTTACCTGGCTAACGAACTTTACCAACAGTTTTGCAAATGGAACATTTGCACCAAGATTTATGGAAATAAGAGTAAAACGCGACCTGTAAAGAGCTCACACTTATTACATTCACTGTGTATATTCATTTCTCTTGTAGACACAAAAATAGGAAGAACAAGTCTACGTAAAATATACCTTATACTCGTATTTTGCCAAATCACTTGGCTTAATCATAGATAGCCAACTAGATAGCCAACAAGATAGCCAACTAGATAGCGTTACTATGTACGTATATACAGTTTTGAAATATTGCTCAAATGTGTGGGTGTCAGGATTGGATGATCATTTCATAGTTCCAGGCCTGGGTCTTATAATGCTGACTGCATGAATATCTCATTTATTT
The DNA here is from genome assembly GCA_018831715.1 of Matsumurasca onukii. Taxonomy (NCBI): domain Eukaryota; kingdom Metazoa; phylum Arthropoda; class Insecta; order Hemiptera; family Cicadellidae; genus Matsumurasca; species Matsumurasca onukii. The sequence goes on along the minus strand of CM032066.1, from coordinate 16,981,813 downwards.
CAAAATATTCGCTAAATATACATTGGAAAACAAATCATAAGAGCAAATCAATAAATGTGAATGCTTAAAATAAAGGAAAGTATATAGTTCCAGTGATACTTGTAACCAACTTAAAATATATAAGAAACGTTAGCGATTATTAATGCTTGCTTAAACACTAAAAATCTCCACCAAATTTCGAATTATTCCTACAGGAATTACCAATATTTCTCAAGTGTCCTAGATACCCCTGTATTTCTGTTACTGATTTCTGTCTTATTTGGTTTAGTTTGACATATCTGTTATCAGGACTAAATTATGAATTACTGTGAAAGATGCCTGAACGAAGATGTCTGGTTAAGGCGTTTTAAATCAAAACAATAAGTGCAACGTTTCTGTTTATATAAAGTTATTGTGATTGTCGTTATAAATGATTAACACGTGAAGTAAAGCTCTTAATAGAGTGAACAGACTATAACTTAAATTCACATAGCCTAAAAGTAAAAATAAAATGCTACTATCACTATAAAATACGCTTTAAACCCCTTAAATTGCGCAAAACAAAAGTATTTACGACCTCAAATTTGCTTCTTATGAGGTAACTTGAAAGGAAAAAATGGTTAGCGCTAAGATACGGCATCCGGTGTTAGCGAGAACCGCAGGGCAGAACTCCGAGGATGGATGGATGGATGACCAGGCATAACCGTGACAAATGAGAGCGAGCGCGCCTAATCAAAGGGCCCGGTCACTCACTAAATCAGGGCCCAACTGATAAATAAATACACCGGTCGTTTGAAATTAAGACATAAATTGTGCTACATGAAACCGGCGTGATAATAATACGTTTAATGAGGTAGTGTACATGGGCTACCGCGACTGAAGTATTTATTGCGGTGTAGCCTGTTATTACGGCGGGCCGCGGGGTGCTACATTCACACAGTTTCATAATTAAAACCACTTTATAAATCAAATTAAGTGTGCGGCATAAGTGTGTTGTGGTGGACTGGGTGTAAGCGAGACGCTGGTTCCAAGTATTTATAGTGGCTAAACACTCCGTCGTTATGTCTCTTATGTCACATCTCGCGGTGTGGAGGTGAAATATATACGTGCTCGGCTACTCCTCAGTCCCCAGTGCCCAGCTCGTGTGCTCCCCAGCTCTTCAAAGATATTATTTATATTAAGTTTAGTAGCCTTGCTGTGTTTAATAAGTTTAATAATCATTGCCATAACCAATCCATACAGGGAGTTACGTGCGTATAAAATAAAACTACAAGTAACTGTTAATAAAGTCATGATTTAAATTTTAAAGTTGCTTGATGTATATTGGGTTAGATGACTTTTAGCACAGTTCTAACGAAATAAATCTTGTTAATCTGGATACATTGTCCTCAAATGGCAACCAGCTAAAATTGTTCTTATTGTATTTCTACGGTAGAACTAATAACGATCATTGTGTATTGACCTCCATTTTATAACTGGGATTCGTGGCGTGGTCCTGTAATCCAGCTTCATGGAGCTTCAGGTTTTGAGGATGATATAGGTCTAAAGCGGCTCAGATAGTCTCAGTGATCATCTGATGATACCCGCATCAACTCCCACCATCGTTTAGACATATCAGACCATCACCTGCGTGGTTCGGAAGTCACGTTAAGCCATTGGTCCTTGTATTTCCATCGGTCATTGGGCTATTCATGACCCATTCTAAGGAAGAGTCGGCCTTAGTTTGTAACAAGACTACACCTCATAACTCATTACTATACCACTCATCACACTCATCCTTCATCACATATTTGCCTTAAAATACCCTCATGAGAGTGGTCGGCATCTCAAATAGTGATTTAGTGATCATTTGACTTCAATAATATATTTTGAAACTAAGTATTTGGAGAACAGTTTTCTGGTTTTCCCAAACCACACCATTTATAGTGGTTCATATCTTTTTAATTGTGCACGTAAGGTTGTACAAAAGGTAATAAAGTACCTTGGAAATAAAATACCTATTTTATCAGACCTGTAAATAGTGCATGATCGTTACTGGTTATACAGGGTGTTTTTTTTTTAAACGCAACCTTTCAAACTTTAGTACATTTTATACGAACGCTATAAGGTAAATTGTACCATTGTTTGATCACAGATTATGTATTTTTGCAGTAATATAGTGGTTTGATTTGCTGTTATTGTAAAATAAACGCAATCACGGTTTTAGCCAAGATCAAACATTGCCTCTTACTTTTGTCAAGAGGAATTTGGGGTCAAGTTTACAGGTGTGAATATTCCAAACAAATCTAAACACAGATTTGTAAAAAGTTTAACAAAATAGGTTATGTAGGGAACGGAAAACATAACAGACGGACTGTACTGAATTAAGAAATGACGGACAATGTTATTGAATTAGTTCTCCTAAAATCTTTCAAAATTTGAAACAACAAAAGCAGTCAGCCCACTAACACCTGGATACTTGATCTTAAACGCATCTTGACAAAAATATGTTCTTCAACAATAAGCACTCTTTGATCTTTGCTAAAGATTGCGTTTTTTTACAATAACATAAATTAGCAAATCAAAACCACTATATTACTGCAGATAGATATTGAAGTGAACAAACCAATGGTACAATTTTTATAGCATGACTAAAGTTTGAAACATTTAGTACAGTGTAATATGTTGTACAGAGTAGTTACTGTAGTATATAAGCCACGTCAACAAGACTACCGACACTCAATAAAGCATGCCCAGGTCTAAGTAAGGGTTGCGCTTAAAGGTAGCAGTTAAGAAGCAAAATGCATCAGCATTGGTGCCTAATCACAGTATCGAAACAACCAACAAAGCAAATCCGTGAATAGGCGACACCGGAAACAGTGTAAAAACTGACGGCCAAACAAAAGTCGTTAGCTAAACCGGCATTTAGCAGCTGTGTGTGTGTTGGGAGTATATTATATAGAGCCTAGCCGGACTGCTAATGGTGCGCAGAGCAGCTGAAGTTGAGGTGGGGACATAATCCGCTTTGCACCCTACAAAGTACGCTATCTCCATCTACAGACTGTCCTGCCATCTATTGTGCTAGGTGTGAACGACAACATCCTTCCCTTCGTAGAACCTCATTATACAATACCACACCACTATCAGTCAATGATGGAGGCATCACGTTACACCCTCTCACTCCTCACTCCTCACTGCTAGGTTTCACAGTTTGATCGCTTCAATGCTTCTACAGATACCTTTTGACTGTGATTTAAAACCAGCTGTTGAAATATTATGTTTTACAGATACAATTTAAATTGTTTTACTAAACTACCAATGTTGGCTATTCTAATGCTGTACCTTATACAGGGTTAGGCAAAAGTGTGGAAACGCCTTTATAACTTTTTAACCAGTTTTTTCAGCACAACCTTACTCGGTAAATTTTATAAGAGGAAAAAAGTACCTTTTAATGCATACTGGCACTTGGCCCCAGTTTTCAAAATGGGGTATTGGGGGGTAGCCCCATAATTTTCATAAAGAAGCCCCATCGAGTGACACCTCATTTTGAAGGTCTTAGAAAACGATGATGAATGCTGAAAACTAGATGTCTCTATCTTAACCCTGAAAGAAATGGCGTCCATTTTAAGATACACAGACTTTTATTAAGCGAAAGTGTGGAAACGCCTTCATAACTTTTAGCCAGTTTTTTCAGTGTAACCAAACTTGGTACATATTATTAAAGTTATCAAAACTATCTTTTAATGCATACCGACACTTTGCCCCAGTTTTCAAAATGGGTGGTTGGGGAGGTAGACTTATAACTTTGTGTAACTTAAAACCAACGCCATTTCTTTCTGAGTTAAGATAGAGACGTCTAGTTTTCAGCATTAACCATAATTTTTAAGACCTTCAAAATGAGGTGTCACTCGATGGGGCTTCCCTATGAAAATTATGGGGCTACCCTCCAATCCCCCATTTTGAAAACTGGGGCCAAGTGCCAGTATGCATTAAAAGGTACTTTGGTTTCCTCTAATAAAGTGTACCGAGTTCGGTTGCGCTGAAAACACTGGTTAAAAAGTTATAAAGGCGTTTCCACACTTTTGCCTAACCCTGTATACATATCCACTGTCAGTACATGTCCAGGTGCTACACTGAAGCTTTACACTAACCTCTTCAGTCCCAGACTCAATATACACAAGGTAATATAACCTGTAGATGACGTGGGATCTGAAGAGGATGAACTTGCTTATATCATGGCAGTTAACCTTTCAGACGGTTACCAGGAGGTTACTTCCAGGTCGGTGAAAATGGCCTTATTGAAAATGCAAAACATCGTTTTTCTTACAATATGGCATTTGTATCATAATTTTACCAGAATTAAATGCAATATTGGTGAAGTGAAACACGGAAACTATAAAAAAATGATACGATGAATTCACCCGCTGCAAGCAGGGTAGCACACGGAGGTTAACTCCGGGCTCTAATATAAACAGTTAAACTAAATTGAAGCTGCAAGCGGCAAAATTATATTTTATCGTGTTCTAAGAAAGAAGGGTGGAAGTTACATGGATTCACAGGTTTTTGGCTCATGTGTAGGCGATTTGATTATTGAACAGATACACCCGGAGGTAACCTCCGTGATGCGACCTCTGGAAGTTAAACAGAGAATAATGTAATAACAGTAATTTTTCTAAAACTAAAGGTTAAGTTCCTTACAAGTTAGGTTCAACTTTATTGAACGGAACGTACAGTAATTCCGTATTGTCGTTCCGAAGATGATATGTGAATGACTCAACTCTGGTAGGTAATTTGCTAGTTTGTCCTATAATATCCATCAAAATCAAATTCATGTTAATGTTTTACATATATTTTTAAAGATAAACCATACACCAATTTGTAAATTAGGTTTTGCGGTTATCTATTGTATTCGTACAGTTATAAATAATATAACACTACCTGTATTTTTACTAAAATTATAATTTTATAGGGTGCAACTTGAATAGTTTTAATAATTCGATACAGATTTATTGACGTTTATAAATTGAATTATATGTCGAGTTGACTTGGATAGTGGTTAGAGTTGTGTGTTGACATGAATGGCGAGAGAGGGGCGAGAAGGGGACGAGATAACGGTGAAGGAGTGTGGTTGTGCTGTATCTGTGGATCTAGGTCTGGAAGTGTTTCTCTGTGGCGTATCTCAGGGTGGATCAGCTGACGGACTGCACTGCGGACAGCTGGGAAATGCCACCAGGTGCCCCTTGCATCCAACTGACGATACCTAGCAGCACTTTCTACATTCCGCACCTTTCCCAGTGTCTCGGCTGATTGTACGTGTGTCACTTCAAGCACTGGGTTACCAAAATGTAGCCGGAATTCACTTTTAAGGCAGTTTTGTCAATTTAACACTTGTTTTAGCAAAGAAAACCCTTTCATTATCTCCTAAAGTATTTAAAAAGTAGCTGTGAATTTTTCATTCCAGTGTTCGTTACCAGGATTCACTAATTGACGTAGCTACTACTTGCATCACGCAGCTGAAAAGAATTGCTAGTAAACTTAAACCCTAACGCCCCTAATACCTATATATAAATAACGTTATATCATTGTAATTGTCTTATTTTTGGTTGTTAAATAATTTAAATAAAAAGAAAATATCTGTTGAACGCAAGTAGGCGTCACCTAAAAATTGAGAAATGTGGCAAAACACTGTTTTATCGTTTGACGAGTTTCTGTAGGTAGGTTGAAGCATGGTGTAATAAGTAAGGTGCTATTCAGAGGTACGAGTTTTGGTTCGTTCTGCGCATCTCTCACCGTGACGTCACGTGGAGAATTAAAAAGTGCAGCGTTTCGTTCAACCTGCAATAACTCCCTAACGATGTTGTAAAAGTGTTACAAAGTATATATTTTTCGTTTCTGTATGAAACTCATTATCTAATGGTATAACCTTTATGTCAATAATATAGTTTTTAACGGGTAAAAACTAAGACCGAAGGTAAGTATTTAAATCTTAGTGTACTGAAAAAGTAGGCCTGTGAGGAAAGTTTTTATTTTTGGAGACAGAACATTTGTTATGATTTTATTGGATACACAAATATATTACTTAAACCTTTTTTATTCTTGTACGTTTTGTCCGACTAACGGTTTAGTCAGTATGAGTAGTGCAAACTCGGAAACAGAAAACGAGCGCGAGGTGAACTTAATATTGAGAGTAGGTTGTTTTCATTCCCACACTGTATCGCTGATAAGGATGTCTAGAAATATTGGAGACAGGAAATGCAATATTAAACATCCGGTAGTGAGCTTGTTTTTCCGTTGAATCTAAAAAGTTACTCAGTTGCAAAGGAGTTCTTGTCCGTGATGCCAGCTTGTGCAGTGAAGTATGTTATAACCGTAGTGCAGTTATAATAAATTGATAAGGTATTTTCGATTTCCTAAGAAGAAGAAATTTCCAAAGAATGGGTTAAAGCATGTAACAGAAATGCAAAACAATGGTAACATGGTAAGTAAGTTGTAATATACCAAAGCAATGATTTCAATTCATTCATCATTAAAGGTAATGAATTTTTGTACATTTTTAAAACAGGTCATTAAGTTAATACAATAAAACTAAATTTCAGATATAACCAATTTTAAAATTTGTTGTGACTGTATCATTTTCCATAGTGAAATTAAAGGCAATGGTGTTGCAAAGGATTTTTAAAATATTCTACTGTTCTGTTTTTATAGTAAATCAGACACATAAATAACTTAAACCAGTCAGGTTTTTTACAAGCAATTTATTTGTTTTAATCGGAAACCATGTATGGGAAACTAGTATAATTGAAATGAGTGTATTTGTCATGTAGAACATTTTAACATAACACATTATTTCCAATAAAATTAATCATTTGGTTGTTTGTATCTAAACATGTGGCACGGACAGTGCCTCGTAGTCTGATCAGACGCACAGTTCTGCTCGCGCTTAACTATGGTCAACACATTAAAGCTTGTAGGTCCCTAACTATCACTCATATCAAACGGATTTTCGGTCAAATTAAACTTCATTTAATGCTCTTTCTGTTGGTACTATCGACGACTTCGCGAAAGCAGAAATAAAAAATTCCCTTTACAGCACATATTTTACAAGTCAAGCAAAAATGATGTCAAAGTTTAACAATACGTAAAAATTACATTATTTCTTTGTTTTAAATGTTGATTGTCATTGTTATTGGCTATGTTTAATAATCTTTCCAACGACACAAAACAATACGTTTCGGATTAGCGAAAGTAGGTCAAATCGTAATTTGTGCAAACGCTTACAATTAGACTCGGACAGTTCTGCCGCGGCCACTGAATTTCTCCACGTGACGTCACAGCCAGATGCGCGGTAGCACACCTTGCTTATTACACCATGCTTTACTTATTACACCATGGGTTGAAGCACATCTGTTGAGCCCAGTATCTCATGTATATCTGATAAAACCTAATAGTTTACACATTTCTAAATTCTCAAACAAGCCTCACGTTGTTCTGGACGGTGGGTAGTGATCTCCAAGAAGCAGCTCTTGTTCTCTTCTGCTTCTGCAAGGTACGTGATGTGTCTCCTCCCCCGGGGCTTACTGCAATTAGCTCTGACCAGCTCAGCTCAGCTGACTGCCACCTACACATCCGACATCTCACCTCGTCTTGCTACTGAGAGGTTGAACCTACCGTGCTCGGGGTGGAATGCAAGTGTTGCTTTCACTCAAGTCTCAGACCTCTTCTGAGGAACCGTGTTAATTGTTTAATATTATATATGAACTAAATTGGTGTAAAATGGGAATAATATTGCGTTTAAGTTTGTGTACGGATAAATGACTTAACTAAAGGAGTTGTACCCTGTACAATAAAAAATATAACATTTACATTAAGCGGATTGCCATTGTAAATTATATGAAAACTATAATCTATTTCTTCCGGTTCAACCCACGTCCAAACTTCACAATTAGGTTGAGATATTTCGGCCTCGCTGTGGAGTGTCATCTTCAGTCACTGATTGGCTGAAACAGCAAGGCTGATATGTCTTAACCTAATTATGACGTTTGGACGCGGTGTTTACCGTATGAACTAGATTATAGTTGTGACACCGGGGTGAAAGCCTAAGAGTTAAGTTTAAATTAAGTTACATTAGGTTCAAGTTTAGCACTTTTACTTAACAGATAACTAAAGTTATACTCGTAAGGAGGAAAACATTAGTAAATTTCCTGCCTGGATATAAATTATGTAAAGAATTCCACACACGTACTCTAGTATAACTGTTGGCAGGCTTATCCCATCAAAACACACTTAGTGTACAGTATTAGATTTGACTAACCGACGTTTTACACAAAAAACTAGAGAAGATGTGAGAACAGTTGAGTTATGTGTATGTTAGAGCAGGTTGATTGTTGTTCATTGAAGCAGCAGCAGCTGACGCATGTACCAGGCAGGGTTGAGGGTTGTACTCTGCGGGACGAGCTGGCCCAGGTCGCGTATATGTTAGCATCTCACCCTCCCAATCCGCTTATGTTCAGCCATCATCCCCTTCCCCTTGCCACAGGAAACCTACAAATGGGACGTGTTTTTCTAAACTACAAGATTACTCCTGACACACTACAAAAATAACTCTAGCATTCAATAAACTGCCTAACCCTGCTTTATTGAAAGAACTGACCCATTATAATAGCCTAGAGCTGCCATATGGAGACAGTACACTGGACAAACGGTCATGTGAATTGGTGTTCATCACAGAAATAGTCTTCATCATAACTATCATCCACTAAGAATGATTATTGCTTACAGTTTCTCTGTGCAAAGTGTAACTGAATTTAATAGTTCCTACTGCATAAAACAGCACTGTTGAAACAATACTTCAATACAGAAACTAAACAATATAGTAACGATTGATTAAATAATATATAATATAACCCAATAAAGTTATGGCAGACAGGGAAAATTTTTAAGTATTCAGAGAATAAATATGCATATAGTAGCAAACGTTGGACAATGAAAACATATCTATTTGCAAAGAATGAATCTCATAAAAGAGAACCACACTTTTGTCCCTCAACAAGTTGAGAACAGCAAAGGACTAAATATTTTGGAAATTATGAAATTGATAGAATATTATTAAAATTACTTTTGAATGTCTACTTCTAAATGGATTGATTCTAAATGGAATTTAAGTTTTGAATTTGTGTAGTAAGTTAAAGTATTTGGTACAACAATGGTCTTATATCGGGTGTCCCACAATAAAAACGCTCTCCCCTTTACTTTTCAACTAGATGAATTCTTTCAAACACTTTGGATGCGGGGTACTTCTTCAATTTTAAATCTGAGAACCTGCAACACTCCCACCCGATTAAAAACAAGAAACACAAGGAAACATGTTTGAAATGTACTACTAGTTTTGGTAAATGGGTATATCTGCCAAAACGTATTAAAACAGTTCAAGTTGTTCAAAGGATAAGGGGTGCTGCTTCCATCCTGGGACAACCAATGTATATCTTATCATTGTAAACAAGAAACTTATTACTCAAACGAAATGTTTGAGTCCAAACAGTTTTTCAAATATTAATTAGTTTAGCAATGTACTAAAAGTAATAGGACCGTTTGTGTGATGAGACCAAGTTGTTGAAACCTTGCGTTACCATGTTCACGTTCAAACCTCTACCGTGTTCCTGAAGGTTAACAGCGGAGGTTGATAGTGTATGGTGAGGGAGGGAGGGAGAAGGGAAGTCTTGTAACCCGCACAGCGTGAATAACAGATCTGGAGTGATTCAGAACCACTACAGTAGGAGTGAATGCGCACTCACCTTTCTCTCCCTCACTCAGTCACTCACAACAACTCAGATATATATATATATGGCTAAGAGTTAGCTTAGTAAGTAGGGCTCATAAAATAAGCCTCAAAGAGACATTATTATAATTGTGTTGCGTCAATTGAAGCAAACTTGAAACACAATTATTATTTTTATGTTCAATTCAGATTTTAAACTGTATAGGGTTTATCGATATGTTCATATATCGGCCACATATTTTGCTGCAGAGTGCATACTGCGGAGTGCTTCTACCCGCTTACTGAATGAAGTGTTCTCAATAACCTATCTCATTCAAACTGTCACATTAGCCTATATTCTCTTGTAACTATACGAGAGACGTATATTCTATACTGATACAGTTTACGTTCTGCAGAATAGTCTCACACAAACACCTCAGTTAATGGTGACTGCTCTTTGTTGGAAGGATATTATAAAGGTATTATCGGTGGTGACCGGCAGTGATATAGTGCTAGATAAACGGTTTGACACTCGAGGAGGCACACCTGCGTTATCTGTGTTTAGTTTAGGCCCGGGATTAGGGTTTACGCGGTGACACCTTGGGCTTATTCCGGGCCGCAGCGTTGCCACAATGTCGAGTCTTCCGGGAACACGGGCGTGTCACAACACCTCCTCGCCAGGTGCCACCTCCTCGGCTCAGGAGTCATTTACTCCCTCAGGACGTAAGCCTCCCATAACGCCTGAAAATGCAAAAATAAACAGCTAAAAACTGTATTACCTTAAAAATGAAAAATTACAGTTGTGGGTACACTTGTAGTAAATTTATTGTGAATACAACGTTTCTTTGTAATGTGACTAATGCGGTAACGCTAGGTAAAGGTCGAGGTTGAGTGGTAGAGAGGACTTTGTAGTCCTAACTTCGCCTCGTTAAACAAGACAAACTTTACCTTTTTTTCTTAATGTTTTTGTGCATGATTTACTGTTTTCTAAACTAGTTGTGTAAAAAGGATTTGTCTCGGGGTAAGAAAAAAAGACGCACACATGACGTGTGTGGTCGTGATTGACTGGACAGTTTTAGGCTTCTCATTTGCTAATGTCTTGTGTTATGATTTAGCCTTTTAGGTTACTTTTCACCTGACGACGGGATCGGAATACTCATCCAAAACGTCGAGATTTTCCTGTTTTCTAAAAGCGATGGACAACGTCCCAAATAATAATATTCAAACTCAGAAATTTTACAATTTTCAACAACAACCTTCAAACCAGGAATGTAAATACAATTAATATTATAATTTCATTTAATTGAATCGAAATGCAATTTCATCCAGACGTGCTTTGACGTTGCTCGCGTCTTATATTTTTTGCAGACAGAAAATGTGATGTTTATTATGATTCGCCTACTGAAGGAAGTTTCTGAACAATTGGCTGCACGAGTCGTGCCGAAACAAACGACCAATTCATTATTCACACCTTTCTAGTTCCACCGCGACAATGACAGTCGCACTGCTTCGTCATTACCTGGGCCTAAATCAACATCAAGTCTGTGAGTGACATGGGACATGTAGACCGGCAACAATCAACCTGCCGTTATGTAGAAGTGTCTTTGTTGTGACAACAGCAGCTCTCTCTGTGCGCCTTTCACCAGAAACAATCGCCAATATACACGACCACAGCTGGCATACCTCCGTGTCATCTCCCCTGAGCACTGCAGGGGACCTGCAGTTGGGAACTCCTAAGCAATAGTACAGAGAGTAAGAACACGTAAAGGTGGTTAAAGTAGCAATGTAAGGCAGGGTGCACACTGGAGAAACGCGTTTCTTGCAACTGGTTTCATGAAATTGGTTTCAAGGAAACTGTTTTTCGTTTGACATGCACACATAGGAAACGGGTTGTCAGTTTCATGATGGATTCAGACGATGATGAAGTGATTTTTTGTGGTGGTGGCTAAGAAAAAAGAGAAGAAGGAAGTTTTGGGTTCACCCGTTGATTAGGATCGTCAACATGGTACTTACGTTGTAGCTCGTCAACTTTGCAGTGATCCTGACAAATTTAAGGATTTTTTAGAATATCGAAGCCTCTTTTTAATAATTTGGTGGATTTAGTTAGCCCACTAAAACAAGGAAGGACACCAACTGGAGGTTAGCTTTGAGTGCTAACACTTTAATAACGTTAATTAAATATATGTCAAGTCAATACAACCACCTGCAACGTGAAACCAAACCAAGATGAAACCTGTTTTTTGGATTTCGTTGAAACAAGTTGCATGAAATGAACGAAACTACAGTTTCATGAAACGCAGTGTGCACAGCCCTGTGTTAATCTAATCTATCAGTTGCACGCAACTTAAGTTTCACGTTTCATGAAACAAGTTGCAAGAAACGCGTTTCCCCAGTGTGCATCCCGCCTAATACTATATAAAAGCTGCAATGTTCTGTAAAAAATGCACAGTGTAAAAGTAACCCCTATCACTTCAGAGGTTGTGTATATACTCATACACAGGGTGCATGTTACTGAGATTGGTGGATCTATTTCCTTCCCCACGTATAGTGAGTGCTGTGATAAGCCTGCATGTAACGGACACTAAGCCGCCATTTAACTATAAATAAATGAAGGTATTGTAATAAACACAGAGCAGTGAAGAGTGAACAGCTGATTGAGATGTGGAGTGGTGAGGAAGTGTCATGTCGGGGGCGGGGCCGGCGCGGATTGGCTCGGTGAACAGGTCGATATCAGTGCTTCCTCAGTATCGACCTCAGCTCACTGATACCAATACACTACCCTGTCTCAGTAACAGATAACAGGTAACCACCCTTCCTCGCACCACCACCCCACCCCCACCATACTCCCCTACACACAGATTTCCACCCAGCATCGATCCACTCAAACAAGCAAAGTGTACAAGACAACTTCTTGAAAACTTGCCATCCGGGACATTATACAGCGGGCTAGAAACAATCGGAGTGCACCGAGTTTCTAAAAATTAGGTTGTTTCGCATTAATACGGAGAGCTTTTGTAAAATGTAGTTTGTAAGCTGCCCTGCATTGTGGTAATTCTCGTTTAACTATTATGATTATTATAATACCTTGGTTAGAAACGAAAGACACGTACCGCTTTGTTTCACACTGAGCCACATGTAGGAGATCGAATTCACGTATAGGTGTGATTTTGTCATTACATTTGAGGTGTCGCAACACAGAGATGCTGTTCTACAAGGAGGTGTCGAACTGGAATTGTAGAAAGAGGGACTTAACGAGTTAAGAAGATCAAGATGGTCTGGAGTGATTTATTCATCTAGTTTTAGTACTGTACAAGTTTTATAACAATAAAAGAGCTCGTTCGAGAAGAAATAACTACAGGTAATATAGAATTAAAAGATATATAAACTTGCTCAGATGAGGGGCCTTTCCAACTATTAACGTTCATTCGTAGGTATTCCACCCCCAAAACAAAATAGCAACCATCTTTAAACTTGCTTATGTAACCTCCTGCTTTTATTTACATATAATCAAAATGTCTCTTTTATAGATTGAAAGCATTTATAGATTGACCTTATTAGTAACTGGTATAGTATTAAGTACCAGATTACAAACAAGAAAACCATAAGCCTGCACCCCACCTTACCTTAGCCCTTTCTACCACGTTTCTAACAACACAACACGTTTGAACAATGTGAATCAGCCATTGTGCCATTTTACAGGTTATTGTATAGCTTGAATGGAAAACTGAGGGAAATTCGTGCAATAATACAGATCGGATGCACTTTTAAGGCTACGAAACAGAATAATAATCAAAACTTCCAACGAGGCATTATGTACACACCTTACAACCGTATAACGATCGATATTATGAGGGGTTTTTAGTACAAAAACGAGTAATGTAGTTATTTTTTTACAATACGTAATGTAACAAAACATTACTTTAAAAAACTAGATATTTGGTACAAAGGTATAAATAAATATTTGTTACGAAAGCCAAAACGTTTGAATTTTAACACTTATGTAAAGACGTAAGAAATTGTGTATTTCAACACTAAATCCTGAAGTGAATATTTTTATACGAAGTAAAGTGTTAACCTTTCGCAACCTTCTGTTAGAAATCGTAAAAATAAATGCATTGTTGATGATGAGCACGAACCAAAACATATGAGAACATATTGGACACCTCCCTATGATATGAAGTAGTTTAATGAAAAACTACCAGAGAGGGATGGTGCAAATAAACACAAGTATTGGACACTAGACAACAATTTTAACATACTATACTCAAGTATACGAGTAGTAATAAAGATGTCTGATTTCTGATAAAACCGTGTATCTAATTTACTCAGAACAAACGTATACGTCCAGACACGGTTTTAGATTCATTACAATCAAACTAAGTACACAAATCTACAAACATAAGTCAACAGAACCATCGCATAATTTGACCACTCAAAGTCAAATTTCTTCAGCAATTTCTTTGTACCTCTGTGATGCTAAAAAATGTACATTTTGGACATTCAAAACATAAAATAATTCCAGGAGGGTCGATTCTACCAGGTGCACCTCGTGATGCCAGAGTGTAGTGGAGAGGGGAAGGCGAGGGTTGGGGTTCATTTGCGATGGTAAGCGCGGTGAGGGAGAAGGGGCGAGTGAAGCCCAGTAATCATGTTTACTCACAATCTGCTGATCGCCTCGTTGTTTCCACCAGTTTACCGCCATCAGTCCATCACGTGGTCTCTCAATAACGCAGACATTTAGTCATCGCTGAATTCGGTTAACAAATTAATCTGATCAACATATTTACTACTTCTCGAATTCCACAGGCAAGCACTTCAAAGTGACTGGGGTCAAACCTCAAACGTCCCTATCGAATCTTACAGTCGCCAGACTACATATCTTCCAGCGAGAACGAAGTTTCTTTAACAACGTTTGAGCAATTGTGTTCGACCTGTCAAAGAATGGTCACCAGTGTTTCATAACAAGTGACATCAGCATGGATGTTTTAGACGTCAGTTCTCAATGACAAAACTTTTTGATGACTTGTTCAAGCTGTTTGGTCAGTGAACTCGCCAACGAGAGTTACCGATCACTTAGAAATTGCCTCCGACTACAGTGTTAACAATTTGGCCGTCCCAAAGCTAACTGTGATCAACACAGCAATTTCAGGCCACCATGGACAGCAGATCACCATCGGTGGTCATGATCTCACACGGGATCCACTCAGCGCAGTTAGAGATACAAGGCCCACAAATATTGCACTACTCTACCTATTGCTTTCGCAAAAGAATTGGAGCTTTCAAAATTTTGGAGATCCCTGATACGATTTCTAATACATCCTTTTCTCATATCTAAAATTTCAGTGTTAGTTACAAAGTTATTTGGTGTTGTTCAGTGGTTGTGCCGTGTGATGACATTGTATTCGCTCTATTAAACATGAGCTGTGTCGGTGTAGTTAGGCGGCGCAATCAAGCAGGCAGAGCGAGGCCACATCTGCATACTGTAGCCTACTCTAATCACGTTACCAGCCTCAGTGTTTGTGCAAGCACGCTCACAATCACCAGGTTATTTATACTCCAGCGTTCATTTATCAACTGACACTGCGTCAGTAGCAAGTCTTCCAGTCAAATCTGATAGCTTCTATTGTCAGAGTAAGTTGATTTGTAATGGTGGAAAAGGAGGTCTGCAGGGTGCGCAGACTGGTGTGAAAAGTTTGATACGTTTATAGTCCATGAATTTCGGGTGGCTATAAACCACGAAACATTGTGTCATCATCTTTCTACGTCCCTCCTATAGAGTCTTTACAAATATTTGTAGTCTGTAACTCGGGGGATGCCGCTGGTATACGTGATCAGTATTAATCTCTGACATCACCCAATAACTTGCACAAGAAGAACATAGTAATGATACAAATCCGGAAGGGTATTTAAAAAGCCCTGCGAACCAGGAAATCAACTTCATTCATCTTTACTCAAACAGTTTTGATTCATGACGATGAAAATCCGTTATGGACATCTTAAGTGCATTAAATCTTTATAATCAATTAATGAATCTACTGATGATATATAATTGTCATAAAAATTCAAGGTAGGATAAGTTGGTTATATTAGAACTATTACAAACATCTCAAGTATACAGGAGTAGTAGATACATTCAATCCATCGATCAGCTGGTAACAAAATAACGACAACTCTAACCTTAATTTATTTTCGTTACGTCTAAATCTATTATTAAACTCAATTTTATATTAGAAAGACACACATACTAATACACTAAACAAATATGGTACTACACAGTTGGCATAGCTAACTAACAGGCAAACATAACATTAAACTTTATCGCTACACTATAACGTTAAACAAAATCGTGCAAGAACAAGTACGTCAGCTAGGAAACTTTAAGCCCACTTTCAAAGAACAGAAACAGGTGTATCAAGCATCGGTAGTTAGTTGCTAGTACCCTGTTTACAAAAATACTTTACAGTCATGATACTGAAACATAATATTTTATCCGTGGTTAGTACACAGCTAGTCAGAGTTAAAGTTGTATCCTAGGGATACTAAGGAATCACTAAATCACTATTTGAGATGCCGACCACTCTCATGAGGGTATTTTAAGGCAAATATGTGGTGAAGGATGAGTGTGATGAGTGGTAGTAATGAGTTATGAGTCTTGTTACAAACTAAGGCCGACTCTTCCTTAGAATGGGTCATTAATTAATAGCCCAATGACCAATGGAAATACAAGGACCAACGGCTTAACGTAACTTCAGAACCACGCAGGTGATGGTCTGATATGTCTAAACGATGGTGGGAGTTGATGCGGGTATCATCAGAAGATCACTGAGACTATCTGAGCCGCTTTAGACCTATATCAACCTCAAAACCTGACCTCCACGAAGCTGGATTACAGGACCACGCCACGAGTCCCAGTCGTGTGTAATGATTGCACCACGAATTGTGAAGAGGACTTCTAATGGAACCAACTCGATGAAACCTCATGTATTTGTTTGTGGTTTACTAAATGTAATGATTGTTCATGAGACCCACTACAATGAGATACAAATGAATGAAGGTGTTTTAGAATATCTTCGAAACGCTGTAAGTGAAGAAAAATTTTAATGCATGAAACGTTTAGGGCAAACCTTGTATTCATATTCAAAATAGTTTATTGGTGATTTTTTTCATTTGGCCTCGCCAAAGCTGGGGTTAAAAAGTGTAAGAATCTTGTCGGTAAAATCCTTAATACATAATAAATTGTTTGTTTTGTTTAACAAAAATATAGTTACAAATAATAAAAATTGTGTAATTAATATGTATTTTAGCGGTTTAGGGCACTCTGTATAACTTTTCTTGTTTGAAATCCTTACTGCTTTTACTTCACGTACTGTTTTCAACAAATCCTATTCCTAAAACTATAAATAGATAGATTCCCGAACCTTTAAATTCACCCATGAATTACTCATACATTAAATACACGCCTTTTAATTGACATTTCATCTTAAAATACTAGTTACAAAAAATATGTAAATAGCTACTCGTTTGTGTACAGTCAAAAGTTCTGCGGTAGTTCAAAATTCAAGGTTCTGAAAACGCAAACAACCGTGTTACATGATTACTTGAAGGGAAAGGGGCGTAGGTGCCTGTAGTAACACAGTACAAGTGCTCTGTACATGAGTCCAGTAGCAGAAGCCGGCTAACTAGACAACAACCACTGAGGAAGCGCTAAATTACTAATTGGTATTGATTTGCTGTCGTCACTGAATGGCTTTATTCCGTTCATCCCCAGTGATTATTCCACCCCCGCCACCGCCACTTCAGTCGGAGTCGTGTTCATTTAGATACAGTTAAAGTCTCATTACGGAATATTAAAGTGCCTAATTTGCTCTCTCAATACATACAAGTTACAAAGGAATGACAAGAAAAACATTTCAAATGTTATTTGTAACTTAAGCACTTTTGAATCTACTAACAAATATTGTGTGAATCCACAACTTTTTGACAAAATGAATGTCATTGTCGAGTGGAAAGAAACCAACAACAACACTATCTTTAGATTTATAGACCAGGGAGGACAGGGCCTTCGACAGCGAAGACGGGGCTTTATAAATCTAAAGGTAAAGTTATTATTTTACTTGGCCTCTCTCAACTCGACAATGACATTCATTTTGTCAAAACATGTTCTTTTTGGAATTTTCGTATTAAATTAGTATATTACTACTACTGCAAACAGAAGTCATCATGGATAATACGCTTTTGAATTGCTAATCACAATTTTTGTATAGTACTCTTATAAGGATTTTCATCATCCATCATCATATAAATACACATAAGTTACTGTCAAGTACAACAAGTGTATGAACAATAAACTCTTAAAGTTATAAATCAATTACGTTTGTTAGTCAACGAGCCAGAAAGACTAGTGGTGTTCAAATGTTACATGTGATGTGAGAGGCTGATTGGTTGGGGTGGTGGTGGGGAGGGAAGCGAAGATATTCGACACCGCAGAGACGAGGAGCCGGCCTAACAATTTGTCGCAATTTATCCAACAAATCTCCCTTTGTTAGAGGTTAAAGATTTAATAGGGGCTGACATCGGATACAGCCGGCCAGCTTGCCCACTGGACCACGGGCTAATTAAAAGGGGCAACCTTCCCCCCATCCCCTTCGGTAGAACCCCTGGCGGCTACAGAGGCCACGTACGTACATGGTGTAAAGTGTAGATCACTCATGATCGCTAATCATTATTCATTGACAATGACTACCTTGACAGCTTTACATGTCGAAAGGGTTCATGTCTACAGTGAAAACAACTTTTTTCAATTCGTAAAACTAACTAATTAAAAGTTGTATTTGTATAATTCGGCACATGCTTTTCGTTTCAAATTTTACCGGCTATAACAAATTAGGAATTACAAGAAAGTAATACGAACTTTTGGCCACTTCAAGGGAAAACTACACCCTACGTTTCCGGCAGTTGGGAAACTCTACCCGTTTTCAGGGCCTTACCTAATTCATGGCATCACCATTATTCTAACTACAGTTAGCCTAAAACCTAAACTAAAGAAAATCCAAACATAACTCAAGCTGTGCTACATTTTCCTATTAATACAAACAAAAACGTGAAACATTATTAAAAACCTGTAAATAGGATGACAACAACTGGATTATCACACGTACCTTTGCAGCTGTTGTTCAAGGAGCATAACAATGGAGCACTCATCACCTGACCTCTGCAAAGTTCACGATTTATAGGTGCCAATGAAGCCTTTCAAGCTCGTTTAATTCATTTTTGAGACAGCAAATATTTCGTAGGAAACACTCGTGACTGCAATGCAAAAATAGATGATTCGACAAACATTGTTTCACCCAGATTTACATAAGAGCTGTTTGACCACACATCACGCTGTATGCTGCCAGAATGGCGGCCGCTGGAAGCTACTTGATCACAAAGTCACGTTTGTATCGTCTGCTTCCCAATTCGTGTCGACAACCTCAGTGGCCAGTAAAGGTACGCATAAAAGAAAGAAATAAGAAAACAACGAATAAAATAATAGCAAACTTAATTCGGCAAAATAATTGTGTTGGTGAAAATTGTATTCTATTTTAAAGGCCTAAATTAAAAGTATATTACATAACTATTTTCCTGGTTTTATAGTAGCAGCAATTGTCAATTAGCAATAATAAGACCAATGTCAACTGAAAACTAACAGTTAGTTGAGTTACTCTAGAGTAGTTTAAAGCGTACAATTAAGTATTATTTGATTTACTGTATGATGTTTATACTACGTATGACCCAAGGAACATATCCCTAAAGTGGTTTTAAGAGAGTCCTCGAACACTCTTGTGAATTAACAAATATGCCAACATAGTTTGTTAAAATACATAGAATAAGTTGGCTTCTTCTAAATCACCACTTCGCAAACTAAACCAACTCGGATGCTTGTGACAACAGGGCAAGTCAGCCGATCCGATTTAACCAAGAGCTTCCAGTCAGCTGACGAGTTTTACCGCTCTAATCGCCACCATGTTTGGTTTAAATTAACCTAACCTCACTTTGGCTATTAACCAGGTGTTGTGGTTCCCAGCGACTTAGCAAGCACTAACTGTTGTCACTGTCTACAGCGCGCGTGTGTCAACTCAGACTATTGATTTTTGATTACAAAACATTTGTCTGTTGTTTGTTGCTTCTGTAAACAGATGCAGTCATTCCGACGATCCGGCAGGAAAAACGATGCCCCCGACATCCTCCACCGCAGCGCAAAAAGCTTAGCACATAAGCTGTGGTAAGCCGCAAGGCGGAAACTTAATATACTAATGCAACTGGGGGAGGGAAGAGATGTTGATGTTTATTTGCGGCTAGGGTTTACCGGGATTAGTATAGAGGCAAGCAAATGTTTTATAATTATAGTAGGGTGTAACAAAAGACATTGTGTTACAGTCTTATTTTCTATAATGGACAATCAAGGTCAAACGAAAATCTTGGTCGAAAACTAGAAAGTCCTTCTTTGGTCTTTATTTAAACGTAGGTTCAAAACCCGAATAGTAAGTTTATCACGAAATATTTTATCAATACAGGATTTATAATAATAAATGTAACTAAAAAATACAGTACATGTATGTTTGGACTTATCAAATCACTTAATTTTAGAACATCACATTATCTATCAAAACCTTTTTAACAAGTAGCATCTGGTCCGTGAGCTACTAGTAGGCCTATTGTTGAATTGTTTTATATTCAAGCTAATGCTACCAGTCAAGTGCAACTGTCAAGAGACTCTACAATACACTCTTTACAAAATAAGATTTTTAATGAACATTTACAGGTGTCCAGTAATTAGGGGATCAAACTTCCCAGGTGGTTTATTAGCTCATAATAAACAAAAGGTTCCTATAACGCGAAGTCCTATCTCGCTTAATTTTCCGTCTGTCTGTCTGTTTTCCACTAAATAACTTTTATCTCCGAGGTCAATTTGAGTTATAAACTAAAACTTTGGACACTTGTTAGTATAATTAAAATCAATATTTAAAAATAAATTCGACTAATTTTCACTTCGGTTTAAAAAATTGGCCATATTATATTTTTTTAAGCTGAATAACTCAAAACCCTTAACCTTTATGATAAATATACAATATTAACAATACGTGACAAATGTATTTACAAACATTTTAAGACCAAGTTTGTTGTCTTGTGATAAATAACAACGGAGAAACATGAGTTTTCTGAGCGCACTCCTTTGTTTACATTTAAGAAACGTATGTAAATACAGGAGTGCGCTCAGGAAAACTTAAATTTCTCCGTTAATAATTGTCTCAGAACAACAAACTTGGTCTTAAAGTGTTTGTAAACACATTTTCCACGTTTTGTTATTCAAATGTTTTTACCATACAGATTAAGGGTTTTGAGTTATTAAGCTTAAACAATTTAATATGGCCACTATTTTAAACCGTGAAAATTAGTCAGTTTTTTTAATATTGGCTTTTTATACTAACATGTGTGCAAAGTTTTTAGTTTATAACTTAATTGACCTCGGAGATAAAAATTATTTAGTGAAAAACACAGACCGACAGACAGACGGAAAACTAAGTGAGATAGGAACCTTTTTGTTTTCTATGAGCTAATAAACCACCTGGGGAAGTTTGATCCCTTAATTACTGGACACCCTGTATACAATGCAATATTATAGAAGTAGTCATTCAAAAGGTAATAGAATTAGATTTCGATAAAGTACATGCTATTCCGTAACGTAGGTGTGCAGCTGGCGCTGCAGTCTGCAGGCTGCAAGTGAGCAGAAAACTCTTGACAAACAAACAGTAGCCTGCAGTCGACAATAATGGGGTTATTCAATCTTGAAATGCCACTGGTCCATTTGGCAATGTGGGGGAGTGTATCATTTATGGCGCCATGTGTCAACATTGCGAGGTTTGTTCTGTCGCTCTGTTTGTCCGTCACAAAACAAACAGCACAGCGCACTAATGTGACAGCTGTCACACTCGGCCAGCTACTCTCTACTCTGTGTACAGCAAGTAACCACATCACTCGCTCACATCTGCATGTTCAACTTTCGGTAAGCCATTTATCTTTTGGACAAATACAAAATAAAATTCCCACTATTTAAGAGGGCACTTTAGATAATTTTTGCAGATTATTTGACCAAGTATGTGCAAGGTTTACAATGAGTACAGGTTTTATTCGGGATGGTTTTACATAGTACCATCCGGTTTGGTACAAATGCAATACACAGATATTATAGAATTGTATTTGAAGGTCCGCTCCACATTTTATAAATAATTAATAAATAAATAATTTAATGTCAATATATACTCGTACAATACAAATGGTTTTTTGACATATATACATATAAAATAGAACCTATTACCACCAAGACTGTAATGAAAGTTATTGCTTAATTTAGCTGCCAGTGAAATCCTGTACCTGTAAAACGAATTTAGAAGCACCTCAGATTTTTAATTTTTGTTTTAAATTGATTTAAATCCATATCTTTTACGTGGATTGGTAATTTACCTACCAGCTTCCATAGGAAGCTTATCACACATTTGTAGTCTGTGGTAGGTTGGCCGAATTGACTGATGGTGTTGTATGCATTATTCTGTTCTTCAAACAATAATTGGATGTAAAAATCAAAGTTTGTAATATGTATAGGGATGATACTGGCAATATGGATAAAAATTTGAATGCTTCTTTGCAAGATTCTCGGTGTTTAAGCCTGGCTATTATTCTAATTGCTTTCTTTTTGGAGTACAAAATTTCTTTGAATTTTGGTTTCAGAGCAGTTCTATAACATAATCCGTAGGAAAGATGGGGATATATAATGCCATAATATGCCATCAAAACATCTTGTTGCAATGTGATGACCTTCTTAACGCCTGTGGACACCCTGTTACATACCAAATCAATGTGGTGATCCCAAGCAGTTTTTAATCAAACCTAAGACGCAATCAGCTTCTTGCAGGGTATAATTACGCGGTTTCTGATTGATTTAACTGTCAAAGTTGATATAATTGGTTTTACATTTGTATTTAAATCAAGGCTTTTAAAATATTATACAACCTTTCGTTTTTCAATGCAAGATCTTTAAGATCATTGTAGTTATTTGCATTGAAACTAAGCGTTGTGTCATCATTTGCACCACGTTACAGTTGTTTAAATGATTTCAAATAGCATTTCTTTGCATTTATTAACATATAAAATAAACAACGTAGGGCCAAGAACAGATCCCTGGGGACACCATGGTTCAAGTCTATTTCATTAGACAAATCGTTTTCAATTTGCACCTGATGAGTTCTTTATAGTTGTTTTTAAAAGTTTCACAGAAGTACTGCAACATTTTAAATTGCCCAAGTTTTAGTGCTTTTCATCTACCCATTTGAAACAGTATTAAAACGCATAACTTAGAAGTACTTTTTCCTTCAGTAAAACCAAATTGGGTTTTGACAGAATATTGAATTTCTTTAAAATGAACATATTCGGATTAAGAATAAAATATTTTAACTAAAAGTAGTAGAGATATTGGTCTATAATTTTGACAAAGCAGAGCCTTTTAAATATAGGTATTATTTTCGCTCCTCAGAACGAACTCCTTAAAGAAATACTAGGGGTTGTAAAGTTCAGGGTAACATTGTTTTAAAACTATAATCCATGCTAATCGAATTTCCCATTGGCGGTCTTGATGTCGCCCATCATCTATCAGCACAGAGTGGATTCGCACAGTAGAGTAGAGTAGAGTACAGGTGGAGTGGAGAGGTACAGTGATATATGTCGTGCTCACGCTAATGAGACATTGCCCAGGTGTCCAGTCCCATTTGTCACCATTACGTCCTCTCTGACAGCTTAATTTACATTCCTGCTCAGTGCTCACTCGCGTTGCCGCTATTGTTTTATGGCTCACGGCTCACATGATCTGACACCGCCGTCACGCTGTAAATCAGTCTTGTAATCTTGAGTCAGAATGTTAAATACTTTCATGTACATCATGGTCAGTCTGTCGTGTGAAACCCGTGAAACAGACATTAAATGTCACTTTAGTTAACGTACGTAATGATCCTAAGTTAAGCCTTTTTTCTAGCTCTGAAGTTGCTGAACAGTTCGATATATTGTCTTGAGCCTAAATTACCGGCATTCCCCAAAACATTTTCCTTAACGATAACCAAGAAATAATATACAAATAAGTACAAAAACGTGATCACATCGATGTTTATTGAAATTTTATGGTTAAAAATTATTCCAATTCAAAGACTGAGGTCCATTTTTGGATTCATGTTAGATTAAGGGTTAAAATGCTGGACTAAGGATTACGAAAAAATTAACCAACAGAAAGAAACACTGGAAACTTTTAGAGGTTAACCCTTTGCGCTCTAATTTTATTTTAAATTTCGTAAAAACCCTCCCGTATGGGTTTTGTAGTCGTAAGTGTAGCGTAGTCCTTGCCTATCGTTTGCGCAATATGCAATAAACGATGCGTCGGACCAGACTATATTGCCGTTCCGCTCCGATGTCGGACTCAGTTCGCCATTGGAGCGCAAAAGGTTAAGTTTTACTTTGTCTGTTTTGATTTTGCATTTTAATATAAACCGTTTCAATTGTTTGCAGTTCATTAAAGAACAGGAAACCAACCGTCTTATTAAGTTGAATATCTTAAATATTCCATAAAGTGGTATAGACAGTTGTGTGAAAATGTAAACAATGCATATTTTAATCAGCTTAAATGGAGATTAGTTAATTTCTGCCTAAGCTTGGATTCTAAAAACAGCGACTAAGGCAGTTGAACAAAAGAGTCTTGGTTAAACTGAGTTCACTTTCAAAACTAATCCAAATGCTATTGTAGATCATGGCGATATTCAATCACTATTTTATATCTACAAGGTCTATAAAGGCTGGCCCACTGCCGGGCTGTGGACGCTCAGGTACCTGCAGCCGTGGACTTCTCCTCCAATAACATCTCAAGTGGCGATCCGGGATCTAATAACCCAGCTCAAAGGGTTGTTGGCGATCATCTGTTAGTGCTGGAGAGGACAACAATGGTGTGGATCCAGCTGTTACATACAATAACACAACTGCCGACAAACGACCGCAAATTAAGGTTATATACATAACTGAAGAATATAATATTGATGAGGGAGTGAGTGAGGGAAGGGTTCTGAGTACTCTTGAGTCGAGCAATACACTCAGCGGCTCCACACAGGAATGTGTGCGTGCGCCTTTGTTAAAACAAAACCTGATCAAACAATCGCGTCAATGTAATCGCAATGTTTCACTCAATCAATGGCGGCTTGACAAACACGCTGACACGTCTGTGTTTACTCATACCTGTCTACTGTCTACAACCCACCTCTCTCTCACTTCTACTCTACCCACTGTTCTTGTTCTACAAATCAATTCTCACTGAAACACCAAACATTGATCACTTCATTGCTCAAAACGTCGAGGAGAACTCAATATTTAGTTTGAGCGAGTTCAATTGAGGGTAAACAGAGGAGGAACAAGTTAGTAATCATTAGGTCCTAGTAGGGGATTATAATTAGAAAGCCATAAGGTTAACTGAATCATTCCTTCATTAGCACTGGTGAAAAGTCACAAATTATGAAGGAGAAATCGGAATAAGTTTACAAACAATCAGGGGGGAAATATTGTACCTCATCGGTGCAGAAGCAAGAATTGTTAGACTTAACATCATATTTAAAATATTCGGACCCCGAAGACTCAACAATTATTTGACATGACTTTACTTTACTTGACTTATTTCCTTTATCTCCGTTTAGAGCATAGGGCATCTAGAAGAGCTCTACCATAGAATAAGCATATAAGTACTGCTTATACTGTTTTACTTATTCTATGGCTCTACACCCGTCTCTATCACTAGCCAGCGCCTTCAGTTCTCCCCAAGACTTGCCGCTTGCCCTGGCTTCCTTCACAATGGTTCGTCTCCACGATTTGACATGAACCGTTATCAAAATAGGTTTAACACATCCCATTACTAAGTATCAATAACCCTTCTGATGAAACCAATTATTTATCACAAAGCCTCGGTGTCTATCTACTGTCACTAGTGCACTGTACGCAAATAAACATAAATACAAGTAATCACGCTTAGTGTTTCAATTAAAACACAATAAAATCAGATCTTAAAACTATTTATTATTTGCCTTGGCAATTCAGAAATCAACCCAGCTCACTATCTTATACAGAATATCGGCAGTTGCTAGTTTCTCAACCGATGGAAGTATCCACACACAATCAACTTGGACTCTACGTATAAGATTTTCTTCACGAAGAGAAGAGAAGGAAGGGAGAGTGGTAATGATGGAAAGCAATCAGCTGGTGTCTGAGACAGAGTGTGAGTGTGAGCGATTGATTGGCGTAGATCAAAGACACCCAGCTGAGCGCACAAGTGACAACACCTCGCACTCACACTTGTGCTTTCACCAGACCAAGCACTGCTCTGCACTGCTGTCAACAAACACGAGTTTACTCAACAATCTGGAAGCTGCGTAGTGCGTAATGAAAATTGTGATGTAGAACACTCGCTTTAATTGATACGGTGTTCAAGCTCATGACTGTGTTGATCATGTCACCCTGGTTCAAAAACTCGAATATTACGGGATACGAGGAGTGCCACTCAAGTGGCTTGAATCGTATCTCAGTAATAGATCACAATTTGTAGGAATATCTGACGTTAGATCGGGGGAGGAGTGGCTGAACTATGGGGTCCCACAAGGCTCCATACTCAGCCCGCTTCTCTTTCTGATTTATGTCAATGACGTTGGTTCATCGGTACAGAACGGACAGCTTGTCCAGTACGCGGATGACACGACTCTCTGTTTCAAAGCATCTTCAAACCAACAATTGGAAATTCTTTCATTTATTGAGCTCAACAATTCAATTCAGCATTTCAATAAGCTCAACCTCAAAACAAATCCAAGAAAATCAACTTTTATACAATTTTGTCTGCGACAGGCGGTCTCAGATAGCAATCCAACAGTCATGTTGGACGATACTGAGATCGAAGAGGTCTACTCAGCAAAATTCCTGGGGATACACCTCGACCGAGGTCTGACCTGGGAATGCCATGTAGACAATGTCTGTTCAAAATTAGCCTCAGGCATTTATGTTTTGAGGCAACTGTCCGAATACTGCCCAATTCAGGTACTGATGACGGCGTATTACGGAGTAATCTACCCACACCTTTCCTACGGATTGGCTTTGTGGGGTGGATGCTCAAAATCAAGTTTTGCCAGAGTTTTCATACTCCAGAAAAAGCAGTCCGAACCATTGAAAAATTGCAATGGAGAGTCGTGTAGACCAGCATTCAAAAAATTGAAATTGTTGACACTACCTTGCCTCTATATTTTAGAAACATGTATTTTTTTCAAATCAAAATGCGGTCTCGTAAGAGGAAGTGACATTCACTCTTATGAAACTAGAGGCAGGGAAAGCTACCGAACTGGGAGACACAGAACGGCAGTTTATGAACGTTTACCTTCTCAGGTAGGAGTTCAACTCGTCAACAGGTTGCCAAATTCAATTAAAAGTGCCCCAGAGCTTAAGGCTTTTAAAACTCGTCTAAAAAAGGCTTTGGCCGCAGAAGCATTTTATAATACTGACGAGTTTATGGCACATGACTGGGAAAACGCGGAACACACTGAGGGTTAGAGTGGTACAATTCGAATGAATGAGAGAGTGAATGCCAAAAATGTATGTCTGATTGGGATTTCAATGGGAGAATGTATGGAAAATTTTAGCTTTTTAAATTACAGTATTGACGATTGCATAACATGTTCAATGTTTACGCAATAAACAATTTATTTATTAAGACTGCGCTGTAGAGCGGGGAAAGTGGTGATGCAGATCTTCGCAGTTTTTAAAACGGCGTCATTGTCAAACGTCCAATTTTCGGATTTAGAGTAAAGGAAACGTCAATATATTCCATAAAGGCGCTTGGAAACCATTTTTCGTGGTATTTCACTTTCACAGCAACGACACTTACAATAAAATACCAAACCGACTCGTAGGTAAGCGCTAAAGCACCGCTGGCATGAGAGAAGCGAATTACGTTTCCAATTTGCTAATCTCCAGGTTGTTACGATCACAGCCTTGCTTCGGCCTTCTGCCTCAGCTTTGCCTACTGTGTACAGATCACGGGCGTTACGAGGCTGTTCACTCCGCTTTTCATTTAGTTTTCTAGAAAATGCGAGTAGAAACCAAAAGTGACCCAACAAAATTAGTCTTTCCTATACATCACTAAATAATATAATGTACCTGACCAATTAGGCGAAGGAGACCGACTTGTGTGATGGCGTAATGTTAGCAATGTGGGTAGTTAGGGTTGGCAGATATATATTTGATGTTGGGCCAATCACGTGTGAGAGATGAGTGCTTTGAGTTGAGCGTTGCGCCGACACAGTCATCAATCCTCCTCCTGCTCAGTGTTCACAGACACCGCCAGGCGAGTGTCGTATACAATGTACTTCACCCCAAATACGTAAAACCTACTTAACCTCTGCACCTTTTGCCTCTTATGGTGCAGCTTCAATTCAAATCATTTGTTCCATTCAACAATAACAATTGTAATAGGTGTGTCATGGCTTATAACTACTAAAATCAGGCAATATTTAAAAGAATGTTGATTTTGTTACAGACCTGTCAGTGTATTAGTACTTATTATAGATCTTAATTTGTATAAACGCTAAAAAGCTAATTTATTTAAAGAAATTTGAAGACAAAAATGTTTGGACCGAACCGGGACTTGTAACCGGGTCTCCCGACCCCGGTTCGGTCCAAACATTTTTGTCTTCAAATTTCTTTAGTAATGTATTAGTACTTACTGACTATTATTAGTTAAGCATCAAAGTGTCCATCCATTCCTGTCAGGTCTGCTGCATAAAATGCCTGCAGACTGATGTACAATGGGTTTTGGATGAGCCATGTTTTCAAAACATATTCAAATTTCTTTCTTGTCATCAGTCTTACATTGGACGGGATTTGATTGAATAATTTAATACCTAAAACAGGAAAACATTTAGCTGACTTATTGAGCCTTGATATTGGAACAAATAAGTTGTTTGATGTTCTTGTATTATGATCATGTACATTTAAATTCTGAAGATACATAGATCGTTGATGCTTAACAGCTAAAAGATACTGAAAAACATAAATACTATAATTATACAGTTAAAATTTAATTTTAACAAACAAGGGCTTGCAACTATCCGGATACCCTGCATTTGACAATATTCTGCCCTTTTCTGCTGCACTAGAACTTTGTGCGCTCTTGGCCTCTTGTGTTGTGCTTCATTCAACCTCCCGATTTGAGCAAGAGTTGAGCAGTGGTCGAGTAACACTATTAGCCATCGAATATTTCAGATATAATTAATAATTTAGATATAAATAGTTTGGCCTACAAGATCCATTGGGCTTTTGTTGGCGATTAAACATGAATCGTTTATATTTAAAACAATAATCAACCGCGTTGTAACTATGACTGGGACTCGTGGCGTGGTCCTGAAATCCAGCTTCATGGAGGTCAGGTTTTGAGGATGATTTAGGTCTAAAGCGGCTCAGATAGTCTCAGTGATCATCTGTTGATACCCGCATCAACTCCTACCATCGTTTAGACATATCAGACCATTACCTGCGTGGTTCGGATGTCACGTTAAGCCGTTGGTCCCATATGTCCATTGGTCTATTAATTAATGAACCATTCTAAGGAAGAGTCGGCCTTAGTTTGTAACAAGACTTACATAACTCATTATACCACTCATCCAATCGTCTACCACATATTTGCCTTGAAATACCCTCGTGAGAGTGGTCGGCATCTCAAATAGTGATTTATTTATAGTCAATTAATTTCGTCAATAGTTTCTTCTTGTATAAGTTATTGAAAATAACCAAAACGTACTAAAAATAAACAAACGTAGAAAAGAAAATGTATCAACAAAAATAGCACGAATCAACATATTTAGTGTATTTCATGTCATAGCTAACTTAGTAATTTAAACGTCCATCATTCGTCTCTGTTATTTGTGTTGATAATATTCCCTGGTTTTAAAGTTATGTATGAAACTTATATTTCACAGCTAACGTAGTTACTGCATGACATATAATACACAATATTAAAAATAAATAGTTGAACTCTTGAAGTAATGGAAATATCTCTGATATGGCTGAATCAAAGCTCTGGATGGAAAGGGCGGCAAGCGCAATGCCGATTATCGCTCAGAGGCAGTTTTATGTTGCCAGCTAATAATGGGATATTAGTGAAACAAGAGCGGCAGAGTAATGGATTAACATAAAATACGAGTGAGTGTTTATTAAGATATCGAACGTGCGACTGGAGGAGTCTGGCCTAATTACGGGAGATGCATCTGCGTAGTTTACGAGTGTCGAGGGCACGCTGCGCGCCTCTACACACACACACACACACACACACACACACAGTTACAATACACGGCAAGTTCTACACAGGTATGAAGTTTAGAAGTTAAACATATATGTACAATGATCGATTCCCATTTACAATCAGGCAACGTCGATGGCATTAGCTTAGTTTACTAGTCGATGCCTTCCCGTACTGAGATGCCGACACTCAGAGGGTATTTTAAGGCAAATGGTTAAGGATGAGTGGTAGTAATGAGTTGAAGAATAATTGTGTAGTCTTGTTACAAAGTAAGGCCGACTGACTTTCCTTAGAATGGGTCACACTTAATGCCCAAGACCAATGGAAATACAAGGACCAAAGGCTTAAACTCCGAACCACGTAGGTGATGGTCTGATATATTAAAAAATAGTATAGTTGATTGGGTATCATCAGATGTACTACCTGAGCCGCTTAGACCTATATCATCCTCAAAACCTCCATGAAGTTGGATTCAACCACGCCACTTATTAATTAGTCCCAGTCAAGTATATACTAAGTAAGAGAAAAACAACCAATATGATATAATACATATTATTGAGAATGTATTTGTATATTTAGCATAAATTATGCAGGGTTTTTATTGGCATTTATATGGATAAGTTTTTTGATTAGATACCTTTTTTAGAGGCTTAAATAGAGACTCACCACCATAAACTTCAATGGAGATGAAATTTTTGCAGCCAATCCTTGTTTAACCCTTCAACAGCACTACAAACCCATCTGTACATTATTTTTGGAAAATTTTGGTTAAGGTTTTGAGATGTATCCCTAGCGCACCGTGACAACACTTCCTGGTTGAACTGGACTTGACAGTGATGATATCGTGAAGCATATCTGACCGTAGATCTTCACACCTTAATCCTAACGTCACGTCGGACGATCTCCTAGCGAGCTCTGTAGGCCAACATTTCCATCCGGTATTCATGGTAATTGGCCGCAACATGAATGGAATGACTGAGCGATCAATGATCGGCCAGGCTGTCCGGTAGCAGGAAGACGGAGAAGAAGCGATAATAATGATAATAATTCGTGATCCGAGACAGCCGTAAATAATACGTCGTTAGTGGATGAGTCGCGGGATTGAGCCATTGTGTAGGAGGCCGATTATGGAGATCGCAGCGTCACCCGGGCCGAGCCTGTCGTGACTGGTAGCACAACGCCAAACAACTCCTTCATCAACACCATTATGTGTGAGTCCGCGATACCGGCCTGGCGACCCGCCAACACCAGCGAGGGATTGATTGGCGACTGACACTTCGGTCCCGGATATTATGTAAACAATACACTCGGTGTACACAACAACACAGAGTATTGCATGCCAAATCAACACATCTGAGAACTCTTCTTTCGACTCCTGCAGTAGACTGTCTCTAGATGTTTGGCTTGCTGATTCCGGAGCTTTTCGAAAGATCTGAATTCAAAAATCGGTTATTCTGACTTATCTATATTGACTGGGACTCGTGGCGTGGTCCTGTAATCCAGCTTCATGGAGGTCATAAACCCGGTTTTGAGGATGATAGGTCTAAAGGCTCAGATAGTCTCAGTGATCATCTGATGATACCCGCATCAACTCCTCCATCGTTTAGACATATCAGACCGATGCACCTGCGTGGTTCCAAGAAGTCACGTTAAGCCGTTGGGGCCAAACCGATGATTCATTGGTCATTGGGCTAATTAATGGACCCCATTCAAAGCATAAGGAAGAGTCGGCCTTAAAATAGTTTGTAACTTGTCTAAGACTACACCTCAAAGAGACTCAAAGAATACTACTACTCATCACACTCATCCTGAAAGACACCACATCCCATATTTATATCCCTCATGAGAGTTTTAAAGGTTCATCTCAAATAGTGATGTAGTGATTTGTTCTGCAACCTCTCGTGATATAGATTTCTAGGTTTAATACACGAAAAGATCTGGTGTTACGGTTATTCTACCGGAGGCACAGTCAACGTAGTTTTGAGTAATAACTTTGCGTTTTTTCGAAGTGAAACTGATAAAATGTAAAGTCGTAGGAGAATAAACAACGGTTAGTACCCTACTTTCAAACAATATAAAATAACACAAAAACGCCGTCTCGTTTTAAGTTTTGGACGAATAAGTATAAAGTAATCTTTTACGATAGTTCGGTGCTTAACATACTTACCGATTAGTATACTACTAAAACAGATAACACGAATTTAACTAAAAATGCTAAACAAGAAAATGTCGATAGAGCAATCTTATTTTGTTACAACAAGTACAACACATTTTAATAAAGTTTCGATTATAAAACATATTGCATACAAAGGTACACATCACTGAAATATTTAACTTTACAGCGAAGTACCAATGGCAATGACGAGATAGCTTTCCTCGTTCCTCGGAGCCTCTTTGACACAGCTAAATCAATTTCAATTATCACAAAGTCCTTAGTCACACTGTAGCTTTTCTGCCATTTAATACTTGTAATATACTTTTATCCTGAACCCGTCTCCCGCTTGCCGGGCGGTTATGCTAAATGTAATTTCTGCCTTCATTTCTGCCTTCAAATTTAGTACTCGAATGTTTATCCGAAACATGTGACTGTCAAGTGACTTAAATCAACAAGCTGGAAATATTACAAACAGAATTTAAATATATGTCAAATGAGATCGAGTCCGAACATGTTCAAGTCAAATTTCTTCAAATTTCTTTCGTAATAATACGAGTAGGTCTATTGGCTATCTTTGCGAGGACCTTTTTAAATTCTTCATGGAGATCCCAGTCCGTTGAGCAAACCATGGCAGTAAGTGATCCTCTAACTTCTTCTGTAGCTCGGACATATTTTTTTCTGTTTTTCTTTTGCATGGCGAACTAATGTTGTCTGGCAGTTTAGGGAAAGTTAGGACGGTGCGTCAGGATTAACAATCCGGTAGTCTATAATAAAGC
Source organism: Matsumurasca onukii (assembly GCA_018831715.1). NCBI lineage: Eukaryota > Metazoa > Arthropoda > Insecta > Hemiptera > Cicadellidae > Matsumurasca > Matsumurasca onukii. The sequence continues at coordinate 16,948,778 of CM032066.1, read as the reverse complement.
AACCTTTATTATTGGATTATCCTAGAAAGAACTGTTTTTCTTAAATAACCGTTTTGCTATACTATTTTAAAGAATAATTTTAATCACATTTCAAATGGGAAATCATATTTTAAATTAGACATTGTTACAAACAATTAAATTAGGTATTGTTACAAACAATACAAAATAAACCCGAAACCCTCTTTTAATTTTTGACGGGTGCTCTCCTCTCAACTGTGCTTTTGTACTTCAGCCATTCTATTCATCATAACTTTCAGAAGCTCAATTGAGCTAACGCCTGGATTGATGATAACTCACTGTAAAGTGAGAAATGGTCTCGCATCATTAAATCCACATACTTACCGTTACACTACCAAGCACCAGTGTAGATTAATCTCTCTCTTTGCAGCCGCCAGTCATTGTACCGTTGACAAATCATTAAGGTGTTTATAATAAGTCTACTGTTTCAGGGACAAAGCAGCGGCAGGCTAACACCTCTTTATAAGGCCTAATAGCTTATGAGCGTGCGGTGCGCTTGGAGCGTGCCCCGGTACAGTCAGTGCTTCTGTGTGTACAGTCTGCTCATATACGCAGGTGTTATTAGCTTATTATTATTTAATTGAGCTATACCGAGAACATCGTAAATATTCATATGTATTTTATACGGAAACTTAACTCAAATTTTTGAAATTACAGTAGTCTTAACTTAATTGAGAAGATGCAGGCATCCAGCTCTTGACTTAGGCTGACTAGTAATGTTGACTTTAGGCTGTACTATATCATACAGACATCCTAAAAATTTTGAATTTTTCTTTAAGTTTTGTAACATAAAATACTTTGTATGAAAGTTTAATGAATTCGAAAAACCCTCAATCTGTACATTTAATTGCTTTTAATTGAGCATATTGGTAATATTTTACTTTCTAATGTACAATGTACGTTGACATACAGTCAGACATCTGGCCAGTTTCAGGCAGACCCACTGGATGAATGAATGAATGGCCAGGGGTGTGGGTTGAACTTGATATTATCTATTAGATGAAATACCTGTTCAGTAAAAAAAAATTATTGGTTGTAAAAAATTAGATGTACATTTCGCGACGTTTGTCGCATCTTCTGGGAGGCGGAGGGGGATAACTGTCTACATGGATGAGCACTTTATATGCACTATTTACACTTAAATTAGTCACTGTTTATTACAATTATATATATATTTATTACAAACTTTATAAAAATTGGATGAAATGTATGGTTTTTATATCAATAAAACAACCTCCGGTATCCCGATTTCGCTGGTTAACTACCTTGACAAGATATATACAAAAAAAATTTGTACCAAATTTTCATAAAATTGGACAAAGCATTTGACCTGTAGAGTACTCACGTACACACATACATTATACATACATACATATAGTATGTATATCAAGTCTTGTAAAAATGCTTAACGTATTCTGCGGGTCAGGATCGGTGCTCATTTCCTCACGGTCCCGGACTGGATCTTATTGCTGACGGCATGAATATCTCATGTTTTCCAAAGGAAATTAGATAAAAACGAGCTGTTTTGAAATTCGGTATACCTTTGTATCTTGAATTCCTTTGTCACGTTTAAAAGGTCTATGACATTTTCTACAGTATTATATTGTTTTGTACTTAGTACACTTTTATTAGTACAGTAGTACGTTTATAGTATTTTTGGATACAGTACTTGCTTATGGCCAAACGGTGTCACCTATGAAAATATGTCCAGATATTTTTTCAAAAGATTTACTTTTCACAGATAAATACTGAAACATTGAATTTTCATTATAAAATGACTGAGTTATAAGAAAATTGCGATCAAAACAGGACAATGTTTAACCATATTTCTTGATGTTATTCACTAGTCTCTCAAATGGAAACTCAATCTTTTGGTATCAATTTGTTGGTAACAAATTTTCTAAAAGAAGTAACTTGGCCCATTTCGTAAACCTCACCGTTTCCCGTTATTTAAGTAAAAGAGGCTATCCAAAAATACCATAAAAGGAATTATATTTTGCATCTAAAGCAAGTTGGTATTTTTTAAACATGTTTTATGTGGATACAGCATCAGAAACACTAAATAATCTCAAGTGAAATAAACATGTGTATCTCGCTGGATTCTACCTGTATAACACGAGTACACGGTTGATTGCACTTGCCTCGTAACGTTGCACTACTAGCGACTAGCTAGGCAGCAATGTTGTGATACGGCAGTGTATAACAGTTGGCAGACAGGAACCACGGCCCACTCAGCACAACTGCCAGCTAGGTCTCCAGTCATGATTAGCTGAGGGAACAACGTCTTGGTTTACACAAGCACTACAGTGTGACATGTACAAGTACAAGCACAGTTCTACATCACGCTGTCACCGTGCTGGTTATCTTGTCGTATAACTAGCGCTTAGAGCAATGTCTATAACAGCGAGGTAACAAAGCAGTCATGATGGACTACAACGTCTAGCTTTTACACAAGTTGCTGTGAGTGTCGTAAGCACTAGTTCCAGCTGTCCTGTTGGTGGTTATTTAACTCCGACATAACGTCATTAGCATCTAGGGCAATCTTCCACACTGTCCATCAACAGTGGTAGACACCAAGCTCTTCCTGCAATCCACAACTTAGGTCTCGATATTTTCTGAGCATCTTGGTTTCTCCCTCAATTCCTGCACTCCCATGTTCAAGTAGCTGCAGTGACTAAAGCCCCACAGATGTGTACAAAACATTACGTATCTTGCCTCGTAACGTTGCACTACAGTCTGACTGTCGCTCTAGTTAACAAGCTACGTGGAAGGGATTTCATGCTGGTACGTTGAGCTGGTTTATAACATGACGAACCAGCGCTTGTGAACCAACCTCGTGGGAATAGGCCTTTAGGCAGCAATGTTGTGATACGGCAGTGTATAACAGTTGGCAGACAGGAACCACGGCCCACTCAGCACAACTGCCAGCTAGGTCTCCAGTCATGATTAGCTGAGGGAACAACGTCTTGGTTTACACAAGCACTACAGTGTGACATGTACAAGTACAAACACAGTTCTACATCACGCTGTCACCGTGCTGGTGGTTATCTTGCCTCGTAACGTTGCACTACTAGCGACTAGCTAGGCAGCAATGTTGTGATACGGCAGTGTATAACAGTTGGTAGACAGGAACCACGGCCCACTGTTAGGTCTCCAGTCATGATTAGCTGAGGGAACAACGTCTTGGTTTACGCATTACAGTGTGACATGTATGCACAGTTCTACATCACGTTGTGCTGGTGGTTATCTTGCCTCGTAACGTTGCACTACTTTAGCTAGCAACAGCAATGTTGTGATAAGTGTATAACAGTTGGCAGTCAGCGTTGTACAAGAAGCGTTGTGAAGTCATTAAAGTTGAGGGAACTTTGGTTTACACAAGCACTAACCATCTACATCACGCTGTCACCGCTGGTGGTTAAACGTTGCACTACTAGCGACTAGCTAGGCAGCAATGTTGTGATACGGCAGTATAACAGTTGGCAGACAGGAACCACGGCCCACTACAAACTAGCTAGGTCTCCAGTCATGATATAAACAACGTCTTGGTTTAACAAGCACTACAGTGTGACATGTACAAACAAGCACAGTTCTACAAACACCGTGCTGGTGGTTAACCTACTGCTGGGCAGCAATGTTGTGATACGGCAGGTATAACAGTTGGCAGACAGGAACCACGGCCCACTGCACAACTGCCAGCCAGGGTCTCCAGTCATGATTATGAGGGAACAACGTAATGTACGGCACAAGCAATAAGTTCTACATCACACTGTCATGTGGTGGTTATTACTAGCGACCAGAAGCTTATACGGCAGTGTATAACAGTTGGCAGACAGGAACCACGGCCCACTCAGCACAACTGCCAGCTAGGTAGTCATGATTAGCTGAGGGAACAACGTCTTGGTTTTACACAAAGCACTGCAACAAACGTTGCACTAAACACAAGCACTACAGTGTGACATGTACAAGTACAAACACAGTTCTAATCACGCTGTCACCGTGCTGGTGGTTATAATAGGTTGTGATACGGCAGTGTATAACAGTTGGCAGACAGGGAACCACGGCCCACCAGCACAACTGCCAGCTATTTCTATTTTCTACATCACGTGTTTTGCACTACCAGATGCCACGGCCCACTGAGGGAACAACGTCTTGGAATACAAGCACTACAGTGTGACTACAAACACAGTTCTACATCACGCTGTCACCGTGCTGGTGGTTATCTTGCCTCAAATACACTACTAGCGGCTAGAAACAGTTGGCAGACAGGAACCACGGCCCACTCAGCACAACCGCCAGCTGGTCTCCAGATTAGCTGAGGGAACAACGTCTTGGTTTACAAGCACTACAGTGTGACTATGTACAAGTACAAACGTTCTACATCACGCTGTCATGTTGGTATTATTCCTCGTAACGTTGCACTACCAGCGACTAGCTAGGCAGCAATGTTGTGATTATTGCTGTATAACAGTTGGCAGACAGGAACCACGGCCCATAAAAGTTCTCTTTGTGGATAAGTTGTTGCTATTATTTCTTAAGTCGTAAACAGTTTAGGAATATACACCATAATACTTGCGTTGCTTATTAGATATTCGTTATTTTGTTAATATTGCTCATTTTTACAACCGTTGAATATATAAAACGTCTTTATTTTTTAAACAAGTATGAAGTTAGGGCTATCTTTTAACTACAAAAAATATATAAAACACAACTAAACAAACTATAAATAACCAACAAACAAAGGGTTACATGAAGAAATTTAAATAAATGAAAACTAAAGGAGAATAGCAATATTTTTAAAAACTAAACAATTAAACACTAAATCGCTAAATCACTATTTGAGATGCCGACCACTCTCATGAGGGTATTTTAAGGTAAATATGTGGTGAAGGATGAGTGTGATTGTAATGAGTTATGAGGTGTAATCTTGTTACAAACTAAGGCCGACTCTTCCTTAGAATGGGTCATTAATTAATAGCCCAATGACCAATGGAAATACAAGGACCAACGGCTTAACGTGACTTCCGAACCACGCAGGTGATGGTCTGATATGTCTAAACGATGGTGGGAGTTGATGCGGGTATCATCAGATGATCACTGAGACTATCTGAGCCGCTTTAGACCTATATCATCCTCAAAACCTGACCTCCATGAAGCTGGATTACAGGACCACGCCACGAGTCCCAGTCAAACAAAAACGAGAAAAGATTTTATATGCACAGGTTTAAAGTACGAGTTGTAAAGAGATCACTCCTCAGGATCCTGTACAAGTTAATTTTTAATGTTCTTCCCTAACACTACCTAACAACCTAACACTATCATCTATTGTTCTGATATCAATAACAAGGTTGTTCCATAATCGACAAGCAGTGACAGTAAATGATTTATTATATGAATTTGTCCTATGCGGTGGAATGGATAATAGTGAAGCTCCATGTCGAGTATTGCGATGTATTTGATTATTATTCTTAACAAATTGAAATCTTTTATATAAGTAGGCTGGAACTTTCAAAGTAAGAATTTTGTGTAAAAGACAAATTGTATGATACATTCTCAACCCTTTTTGTTTAAATACTGATAGATTGTTAAAGTATGGGGTTACACGTTCATCATAATTTAAATTAAATATAAATCTAACACAATAATTTTGAGCACGTTGCAGTTTATCTGAGAGCTCTACAGTCATATCATTGATGACGACATCACAATAGTTAAAGTGAGGTTAGTATAAGTGTCTTAACAAGCATAATGTTTACTTCGTGAGGCAGACAAGTTGATACTCGTTTGATTTGATTTTATTTTATTTTACTTTCCAACGGCAAAAACCATAATACAATAATGTCAACAAATACAAGTAAACAAATAAATCAATTTATGCAATAGAATAAATACACTAATATTTCAAAATCAAATAGGCTAGATATGCGTAATGCTAGGGTTGAATAAATTAACTTAGATAATACAGAATGAAATGGAGTGAATATATAAGTATTTCTACAACTAAATAACGATTAATTTAACAAATAAGTTAAGTAAATGCAATAACAAATAATTAAAATTAAAATGATACTGTGTATGCTGGCAAACACCTTATTACATATGGCTGTAACCTGATCATTCCAAGTGAGTGTTTTGTTAATAATCAATCCAAGGGTTTCGACACTTTTAAGGGTTTTATCATTGTAAGCTAGTTCAAGATTATTAAGTTTCAATTTCGTTAACAAGTTAACAATTTATATTTGCTAAAATACGTGGATTTACCGTTATAGGATGACTTGAATTTTATTTTCGTTAAGTTTTAAACCATGCTGGTAAGCCCATTCGGTCACCGTATCAATATCTGAATTCATTAAAATTACTGCAATAGCAATATCTTTAAAAAAGAAATGTCTATAGATTTGTAAATCATCAGCGTACAAGTGGAAATGGCAAATCTTATCTTGTTGGTTATGACATCTGTGTATAGTGAAAATAATAGTGGTTCCAAAACAGAACCTTATGGGAGAGAATTATGTAGATGGCAAGGTATAAACCGAGTTTTAAAACAAGTGGCATGGATAATACTAAATATATTTCTTGAGTTTCTGTTTATTTTAACCGAAACCCTTACTACTGAAGTGTTGCCAATTAGTTAATAACCTGCCTGTATTATGTATAGACAATGCGTATACAGGAAACTTTAGGCATCACTTATAAAATGGAGAAACAACTGCAAACAATGTTTTAAAATGGTTAATGTACTTAAATATGGAAACCTTTCCTTTGGATGCATTTTGCTATCGAGGCTGCTTCATATAAACTCTAAAACTTGTACTTTCATCAAACAATACATTTTTATTTCGAAATTGTATACTTGACTTTTCTATAAGACCATCGACCTCTAAGTTCTTTTCACTTAAAGATTGCAGGATTATGCATCCAGAGAAAAGCTTTTTCAAATTTAGTACATTAACCTACTCAAAACATCGTTTGCAGAACTTCCCTATCGTGAAAACGCCGCTCGAGCTTTATCCGACCGCCTCACTGAGTCAATCCCTGGTAAAGTGAGCTTAGAAAGTCTTAGACAAACAGTTTCAACTATAAATGTGTAAAGCACAAACCCATGAGCTGTGAATAGCACGTTTGAATGTTTATTTACAGATTGTAAGTGTGAAGACTTGAAAGTTGCAGATTGAATGAGTGTCGGATGAATCAGACTCGCACACACACATACACACGCTCACACCATTAATAAAGACAAGGGCTAATGACGGACCGCCCACCGGGCCTAAACGCTTTGTCCTCTCTATCAATCTATCGTCTTCCCTTCCCACATCACATCCACCTTTCATCTTGCAGTCGCCACTTTCCTCTCAGACTCAACCTGCGACGCTATTGTGTAATCATGCTTATCTGTCACATTACAGGTGTGACTCACTCACTAGCTGGATATAATTAAAATATACTCGTACTGTTTGGTTGAAACTCAGGCAATCAGTGACTGAAGATGGTACTACACAGCGAGTCCGAAATAGTTCAAACAAATTATAATGATGTTTTGACGCGGTGTGAACTGGAAGAACTAGAGCATAGTTTTGACACCGGCCGCGAAACCTAAGAGTTATGTGTGTAGAGATGTTTTGAACGTATGTTTATATTTGTTTTGGACCAAACTACATGTTTTCTTCATTGGTATATGCACTCATAAACCAAGATACAAGAAATAGTTCAAACAACGTTCTCTTTAGTGTTTGCTAAAAATCAACTCTAATTTTGTATGATCCTATGAACAGGTGTAACGACCAACTTTGAAACTCTTTACGGAAACCCCTGATTTTACTTCAATTCAAGATTCTGGGTCAATTTCAATACTTTGGTTTTTGAACAATTTAGCACACATGATGATTGTGGAAAGTATTGTGGTGTTTTCACCAATTTATGAAATAATCCATTCCAATGAAGTTAAAACCACTTCTCAAGTACAGTAGTTTGAATAAGATTTAGCGACGTTTTGTTCCAAAATTTCCTAAAATAAGTACGAATCAAAACTATTCAAACCCCGTATTATCCCAAATTAGACGTTCAGCCTAAAAATAATATAAAATAGGGTACCAATAAACCATTTCGAAGTTGATCACTATACTGAATGATAGTAGTAGTATGTATAAAGAGTTAGCGTGGAATTTTCACAAAATAAGGAAGCTTCTAAATTGTACTTTCCTGATTGTATTTGTTGTTTAATAAGGGGTATACATTTAAGGAACTCTGTATATTCATTTGTCATTTTCTTCAAATATTTAACACCATGAACTTGCGTTGATTGCACGACTGTCTGTGATCTGACTTCCTGTGTTGACTGTCAGCTGATTGACCCTACAGTCTGGAGGTTGCGACTTCCTGCACACTCTCCTCCGCTCTCTACTGCGCAGGCGTGATCGGGTCTTCATTGTTGTGTAAGTGGGCATACTCCGTGTCATGTGATGTGTTCAGCTGCTACTTGACATGTGTAAGTACATCTCCACTCCACTCGCAACTAGCTTACTGACTCCAAGCTCAACCCTTTCACCAGTCTCGCAAATCATAGCCATGTTCCCGCTGCTTGAATGTAGGAAATGAAATAGTCTACGGGCTTACAAGAAATATAAGTAAGTTTACAGTGGTTGGAAACCATGAAACCTTGTGTCTGTAAACGCTCCTTTAATGGCTTTACAATAGTTTGAAATTTAAAAAACGTGCTCTCACGTGATCTCTCAATTTTTGGCATAACCCTGCTCCCACCCACCAGTAAAAAATAATTTACGACAATAACTTGAAGGGTAAAATGCATGGGTGTATTCTGAATTAATTTTGCGAAAGCCTCATCTTCGTGTTGAAATTTAAATAACCTAAAAGTTTGGATACGTGCTTTTTAATAGGTTGAACTTATATGTCTCCAAAATTTATATTTTGAGCAATGGTTGCAGAACATTACATGAACATTAGATGCGTGTTACAAATCTCACAATGCATCGTTTAAATAATTTCACTTACACGTAATAAAAAATTTAATGCTGGATAGTTCAGCAAAAGAATCGTCTGAAAGTTAGGCATACCGTGTGGATTTGATATTATTTCATAGTAAATCGTGAATTCATTCGTTATAATATCTTACACATAGTATTCACTCAATGGTTTATTCATTGTAGCCTAGTTACATCATAGATAATGTCACATTACCTTTAGTCACAAATTAAATTAATGAAATGCAACAATTTAACGTGAAAATTGTTGACTAAAACTTGTTGAACCTTGAACTAAACACTACGATCATCAAGGCAGTGTTTGGCCTTGCAGGGACTCAAAAGGTCTACAGTGAATTTAATACTCTTTGTAACTAACCAACAATTACTAGTAGAGGTCGAGCGAGGTACGAGATATTCCTGCTTGTCTCGTGTTAGTTGCCGGTGTGAGTTACCGAGCTGAGTTGTTGATGAGGCGAGGTGTGATGAGTGAGTGAGTTATGTCAGGAGTTGATTGTCTCATCACTGCACCTCATCAAAGCCACACCGCTAACGAACACTCACTTTGTTTTAATTCACTCGCATTATAGATTATTGTACACCCGAAATGGAAATCCACACTTCGACACTCACAAGAATACTGTAAGAAATGTTGCACAGACATTGTTAAATTTGAAATTGTATGGATGTAATAGTTATGAAGTCGTTTTTTCTACCCTATGTAGATTTCGTTTTGAAGAATATCTGGCTTAGTGTCAAAACGAAGCAGATAGTTGAAAACCTCTTATTCCAGCTGATATTCCAAAATTTGAATGGTAACTGAACGAACCAAAGGGCTGGTGACATTGACAAAAAATAGAAACATATAAAATTGGAATAATTATTCACTAAATCACTATTTGAGATGCCGACCACTCTCATGAGGGCATTTTAAGGCAAATATGTGGTGAGGGATGAGTGTGATGAGTGGTAGTAATGACTTATGAGGTGTAGTCTTGTTACAAACTAAGGCCGACTCTTCCTTAGAATGGGTCATTAATTAATAGCCCAATGACCAATGGAAATACAAGGACCAACGGCTTAACGTGACTTCCGAACCACGCAGGTGATGGTCTGACATGTCTAAACGATGGTGAGAGTTGATGCGGGTATCATCAGATGATCACTGAGACTATATGAGCCGCTTTAGACCTATATCATCCTCAAAACCTGACCTCCATGAAGCTGGATTACAGGACCACGTCACGAGTCCGTCATGTTATTGGATAATTTGGTAATTTTTAGATAATTAAATAATATGAAACACCGAGAGGTTCTCTTACGTCGCCGGGGCCGGGCTGTAAATTTAAAACTTAGAAAATGGCGTTCAGTATTGTCGAAGGAGTGTGTTTATGCTGTAGTCTGTACAAAGTTACAGTGAAAGTTTTCAATCACATTAACTAAATCCATACGAGCTTTTGTTTTGATTTTACTTGCATTTTTAATAGATAGTCCTTAAAGAATAAACTGTTTAAGCAGGACGCTAAGTACCGAGCCGCTCAACAACACTGATGAGTTGCATCTGCAAGACCTCCATGTCGAGTCATAAATCCATACATTGAAATAATAAGAGGTTCACGACAGTTATCAAACTGAGCGCGTCCAATGTGCCGCCTCGTAAACACGTCACTTTACGTCTCCTTGGACACTTCTCAAATTGAATATGTCTAAGACAATGTGTGAGCCGCCATCTGGCGAGTGCAGCGTACACTTCCTGCACCAACCCTCGTCTCGTCATATACAACCAGCGACAGTCGGAGGACGTACTGTTAGTGAACATTAGTTACATCACCAAGGTGCTGGCTCATTGTCTGGTGTTTCTTTTTTAAACATTATCAATATAAAATAAAAATATATATATTCAGACTGGAGAGTGGAGTCCTCTTCATCGTCAATTTTACTTATCATAATGTGCAGCGTTGAACTAAATGTTTAAATTGTAAACAGTTCTGACAGATGTCGTAGTTTGTTGCAGTGGTCATGTTTAAAACAAGACATTTCCAACATTTCAATTGGCGACGTAGTTCACCAGTAGCGTTGCCTCACGATCAGAACGTATATCATGCTTTATAGTACTATGAACATTTAAAACAAACTAGGTAACAAATGTGTATCTAAATGTGTTTGATATTCCAGGTTATTAAAAGTAAACAAGTGGTTGGATCTTAAATGTGATCAACAATGTTTAGTTAAGGAATGAAGCTTCAGATAATGTAACTCAGTTACGCAGATATGGCAAAATATAATGGGAGTCCAGTGACAGGATAGTCACCGTGTATTTTAATATGATGTATTGAGAGAAAAACGTCAAAGCAAGCGTCATAGACAGGGTTTAAGCTGCATATTTCAGCTAGAATGTTAAAACACTCTAAATGTTGAATACTAAAATTTCTTCAACTGTCAAATGTCAAATACCATACAGCTAAATAATATTCACATGGCATGAACGTTAATATTCTTGAATTCCATCAATTAAACGTCTCGAATTCCAAAAATATAGTTGACTAGTGTGTACCCGTGCTTCGCCACGGATAAAATATTATATTACCATGACTTTAAAGTATCTTTTAAGCGGTCTAATCTATATAAATAAAATAAGACTTTTGTCTGTACATTGCAAAAATCCATTAGTTCTTGGTTAAATGGTGTTTATATACTCGTACTTTGCACAGACCGAAACTGGCATCAAAAAGAATTCCTGTCTGTCTGTCGATGTGTCTGTCTGTAACGTGTTTAAGGCATCTTAGATCGCTTATAACTCAGAATCGACTGAAGCTATGGCGGTGAAACTTCGTTTAAGGGTTAAGCCCATTACGGTACAATATGCCCTAAAACAGTGCCCCTTTACCTCACCATTTACTTTGTGGATGTTGTATGGGTATAAAATATAGCTATAGACACACTGCATTAAACGAAGTTTCACCGCCATAACGTCAGTGGATTTCGAGTTATAAGCGGTCTAAGATGCATTAAAAACGTGCTCAGTACCCACTTTGGTCCTTCGCCATTTATTTTGTGGATGTTGTATGCGTATAAAATATAGCTAAAGACACTGCGTAATGGACTAAGCCCTTAAAAGAAGTTTAACCGCCATAGCTTCAGTCGATTCTGTTATTATCTAAGATGCCTTAAAAACGTTACAGACAGACCGACAGACAGACAGGAATTTTTTGACGCCAGTTACGGTCTATGCAAAGTATATAAACACCAAATAACCAAAACTGATGGATTATTTGCAATTTACAGACAAAAGTCTTATTTTATTTATATAGATTCTGCAGTTTTCTTAGCAAATTTGCTAAAACTTATTCACATGTGTAACGTTTTCTTGGCTACTGTAGCAAAATTCTACAGCAATTTAAACCATGGTCAAAGTTATTCCATCTAAATCCATGTATTTTGGGCCTAACAGAAAAATATGCATCAAATTGTGATTGTAATATTGAACTGTGCTCTCGTGCTGAGCGCTACCGGCTGATTACCTCAGCTTACTCGGGGCATGGTGTCCACAATTACAATGCAGAGCTGCTGGGTTATTGTTGACCGCTAAGACGGACAATTAGGTGCAATGCCGGCGGCACGATTCACTTAGCCCTCTTGTTATGAATACGGCCATTAATTGTGGCAGATGATGGATCACTGGTGTCCTACTCACGACTGTATGGAACACGTGCTCTCCGTCACACCCTGGGCTGCTCACTGCTCACTGCTTATAGTGCTCAGGTACCCTCGTCCCATATCATCAGGCAGGCGGTCCGGTCATGTAGCTGACGACTCAGGGTCTGTAACTACAATATTATTATACAATTGTTAAAACATTCTTTCGGTTAAAATGGTTGAACATAACACGAAGACTATTATCCCAAGATATGTTAGAAACACGTTGGTTTACTTAAGTATAAACATCACGTGTTCATTTACTTAAAACAAAAGTGCTCTGATGTCAAAGGCATTCAACACGCGATTGAACGTATTTTAAAGCGTAGATGAGTTTTTCGTATATACAAATTAAAAGTGATACGTCAATCCTTCCATTTAAGTTCCCCTTAAGAGCACACTCGGGTTAAACTGTGTACGGACGTTGCAGAATGCCTTTGAACTGATTATGTATCTGAAACAAAGCCTTGTGATCCTTCCATTTCTTGTCCATTCCAACATTGACAAGAGATTCGATTGCCAAACAAATAAATTTGGATTAATTAATTGATTGGCCAAGATTTATTGAAAATTGTGTGTGTGTTTTTTTCTGAAGATGAGTGTATGTGGTATAGTGGAAAGTAGATACCTAGATGTAAAAGTTCCCTTCTTTTAAGCCTTGAATATTGACGTCGAACATACGTTTAAAATCCAAAGTTGAACCTTTTTAACTCCCATTGCTTAAATGTACTATTTGTAAAACATTTTGGGATAAACCCAGAAGACTTTTCACCAAATGTTTAACGCATAACCACAAATTACATAAACGAAGAATTTAACAGTATAGTGCGTCCGTATAAGACCTTCAACTGATAAGAGTTGCTAAACGTTTTAGCTTATTACTCACGGTCCATTGAATTATTTTAGAGTTTTAGCTGTCCGTTGTAGCTTATTATTTTAGAGTTATAGCTTATTATTTATGTTGAAATTTGTTCTCTACTAATATAAAAGGAATTACATAATAATATTCAAAACGTATTGTAGTAAAAGACGGTTATAATTTTTTCTAAAACTTCTATTTAACTAGAATGTATAATAAAAGTTGTAGTTTTTTCAGTTTAAGAAGTTACATCTATTTATCAAATTAGTACAATACAGTAATCAACATCAATAAAATGGTGTAATGTAGTTCAGCGCGATCAAATTTAATCAGCACAGAACCTCAAGTACATAACACCTTATTCTCCAAGATCGATTTCCAAACAGAAAATAAACGTTTAGGTGAGAACGTCATTACTCGGTGACCTTTGTCACCCCAAGCACTCAACACTTAGGGGACTCCTTGAGTCGAGTCGGAAATCGGTTTATCGGTTTAATTCAGCGTGACACAACAGGGCGACTGCGAGTAGGAGGCGATTGATTGACCAGCGATTGCCACTCTTTATGCCTCGGACAGCTCGATCCACGGCCTTTGTGGCCACGTCCACTTCAATAAAACATTCACCACTCGCCGCATCTCAAATCACGCCACCCTACATCAGATTCTATATTCACCGGCCTCTCCAAATATTCCAGGATTTCTGCGGGGAGAGAAATCAGGAGGAACCTTTCATGTCATGAAACATTCAGTTCGGACATGAACAACTTACAAATATTTGTGACTTGATAAATGGTGGTCTAGTGGTCCTCTGGCCTCTGGGACTTGAGGTTCCCGCTCTAAGCTTTTGGACTTAGTACCTCACCTTCGCAGTCCACTCAGCTGCGTGAGGGAAGTGAGTGACTACGCAGATAGTGCAGCCTGGTGACGAACATTGGAATCAAAACGGAGAAAGGAGTAGTCTATCCCCTCATCATGATTCAAACACCGTCCAGTCGCGTAGTCTAATAACGGGCCAACTACGGATTATTATTTAACGTGTATCTAAGAAATCTGAGAAATCTAAGAAAGAAGAAAAAGTACCTCGGAAATATTTTAAGGAGTCGTAAAAAGGCCTTCCTGGTGTAGGAGTGGTTTAATAAGTATACAGCAGAATATATTATGAACAATATAGAGACCACTGGGATTTCACTGTTTACCCTTGACAGCAATAACTAACTGCATGACTTGATTTCATGAGAAATGGTTCTGATATCTCTTTTGCTCACGTTTAAGTTGCATGGATAAAACTGACATCAATTCCCATCAAGTTGCTAGCGTGCGAGGTTTTTTGTCTTTCATCAAGGTATTTAAACAGTCGAACAGCTCCTTTTAATCTACCTGTGGACCTCAACATTCGATACCGCCGTTTATCTTTTTCATAGAAGGCTTTCATGAAATTTATAGATTGACTTTTTTTACAAACATCATTCGAAGTTAGACAACATCCAGACAATGTATTGTTAATTTAGTCAACCAGGAAAAGCCTTTTGAGTTTCGGATGATATTAACTTGACAACATTAAATTGATTAAACATCAAATCGTTTCAATAACGAATAAATACAACTTGTGAGCTTACCTATATTCTGGTATACTCATATGTTTCAACATACTTCCACACAAATATAATAGTACTCGCAAGTTAACTAACAGCCTATATGACGTAACATTTCGCAATTATTTGGGTTTAAAGGGAGTTTTGGTTGGAGGAAGACAGGCTTATGTGATTTGAGCCTTGGGTCGGTGTTGATATTGTCATTTCTGGAGCCTATATCTACTTGGGCTGGGATAACTCGATATTACACAAGTCGATCTTGAGAAGGGCAGAGTTAAGAACTGGACGGCTCTCCTGGGACTGCAGACCCTGACACTTCTCTGCTATTTTACACCGGGGCAAAATATAAGTACTCGTACTTGGTACCCTGGGTTTTCTGCGGCATGAGTCTATGGGTTACATTCCCTTAACCTTGTATGAATTAAATACTGTAATAAGAATTAAGCACGTGACATGTTACATAAAAATAAAGAAGAAATACTTGTAAATAAATTTAATAATAGCTACAATACGAGAAGAAAAGAAATTATAAAATATCCAGCTCATACTATGAAAGTTTTTATAATTCACCGTCCTACACGACTAGTAAAATTATAAATACATAAAAAAGAAACATAAAACTGTTATAGAACAATATAAGGATATACAATTGATTAAAAATAAATTACTACTGGCTCCACTTCTAAGTTTGGATTTTTGAAGTTGAAAGTATTAGGAAGGGTGCAGCAAGAAAAAATAATGAAATGGAGCTTCACCATTAGAAGATTGTTTGTGGACGTTTTTATTTGTATTTTGTTATTTTATTTTATATTTATTTATTGGTTATTTTGTTTATACTTGTTTTATTGTTTTAACTAATTATTTTTTTATTTTACTTGTTATATTATTTACTTTTTGATTGTTATATCCATGTTATTTTTAAACATATATTAAGTGTTTTTGTACTTACCTACTCGTTGATTTTAGGCAATAAATTTACTGATTTCTGACTACTGATACTGATAATTTGTATTTTCCCTTCTTATAGTCTTTACAAAACAAAGAAAAAAAACGGATACAAATGTTACCTTATAATATTAATTTATTTTTCAAACGTGTTATTTGTTTCATTGAATAACAAAACAGTTTTTCTCTTTACGTTACTTATTTTCATCGACCATATTTGATTGAGATATTATTTTAGAATAACACGGGGTTTTTGTCAAGCCATGGTTAGACGTTGTTTTTCTAGTTTGACATTGAAAGGTTTAAACGTTTGCATTTTAAATTTCTTTTAGGTTTGATCTGCATTTTATAATCTTAGGTAGATAGTTGAAAGTATGCGTAACGATAGATCAAAGCTTTTTTCACAAAACTTCGAAGTAACTGCCGATATTAAACTACAGTATAACCATTTTTGCTTACAAAAATTATAAGTTAAACACACTTTTACAGCAGAATGTATAGAAATTTGCTCTGAACCCAAACAGTATTACGATTATTAGTTATTTCTTCTGACTTATTGTCGGAATGGAACAGCAGGAACGGAAGGAAGGTCCAGTGGAAGAAGGCAGGCAGCACTGGCAGAAGCAAGTCTGGTCCTATCACCTCACTCCTTAATTACAGACTATACATCATCCGAGGCTCAGGGCGCGAGTTCGCACACTATCTCCTCTAAAGATGTTATTTGTGTGATAAAATTAGCCTCTTAGTTGCAGGTTTGAATGTTGTCTTGTATAAATCACTCTGTGACAGCCACCGTTCTGGTCGATATCTAATTCGATATCATTTACAATGATTCTGGTTTGTTTCTCATAATTAATTTCTTATTTTCCTATCTAGTCTCCTGAGCTTGGTGGAAGAATATTAATGAAACACTTATCTCAGTAACCATTCATCATTTCCTCTTCAGTTTCAAGCTGTACTGTACAATAGCTGTGCATTTGGAAGACTCGAGTATTGAAGATGAACGCAATACCTGCGTAGATGAACACATGCGATCCACGTACAAATGAGGTGTTCTTAGCATTAAAAAACGTAGGATTCTCTATGAAAACTCGTATTTTATTCAATTTAACTTAAAACCGTTCTCTTTCAACGTTGCCAATCGCTATTTATACGGCTAACATCATTATACATAGAACAATTATATACGAGTAGCCTACACACATTTAGAACATTATACATATCGATCAGTGGATCTGTCTAACTTAATGATCCTAATCAACAGTTTCTTTTGTTACAGGATATTATATTTTGTACAACTAACTGTGGGAAGATCGTGAAGTATATAAAATATCCTTTAAACCGATAGCTGTAAGCAGTTAAAGCTATTTAGGATAGACAGAATAATGCAAAAGCTTATTAATTGTATAGTATTGTCCGCGGAGACATATCGTACTTTTGTTTATACAATTGTTATTATTAGAACTTATATTTTCGTCAACTTTGATTTTTATCAAAACGTATTACTTAATTTGTATTTTAACAAACTTGGGATGAATAGTTGTGGAGATGGTAGTCACGATTTCTTATTAGGAGCCTATTATTCGCCAAATTGCGAAGGAGAAGAGTCGTGTAGAGAAGCATTCAAAAGTCTAGAACTGTTGACTCTACCTTGCCTCTACATTTTGGGGACGTGTCTCTTTTTCAAATCAAAAAGTAATACCATAAGAGGTACAGACGTACACTCTATGAAACTAGAGGCAGGGACAACTACCGAACTGGGAGACACAGAACGGTAGTTCATGAACGTTTGCCTTCCCATTTCGTCAACAGTCTTCCAAATTCGTTCAGAAATGCCCTTGAGCCTGAGGCATTTTAAGCTCGTCTTAAAACAATTCTGATTTCTCAAGCATTTTATGGTACAGACGAGTTTATGGCATTCAATTGGGGGACCCTATGATTGGCTGACTGAATAGGGACTAGAGTGGCTAGATTCGAATGTAAGGGAGAGAGTGAGTGTAAAAACTGTATGTTTGAATGGGATTTTGATGTAAGAATGCAAGGAAAATTTTAGATACTCAAACATTTGGCGATTGCGATACATTTATTGTAAATGTCAATATGCAATAAAACATTTATTTATTTATTTTATTATGTGTTCTACTCCAACACACAAATTAGCTATACATTTCTTCGATACTTCTACAAAACTACTCGTTATGTTTAAAAGGTATTCAGCGCTATGCAGATCAGGACAAGGATAAACCATCGATAACGACACACTTTGTGTAACCAACTGTGCAGTAGCGTTGTCTGCAGAATGTCGAGACTTGCGTCATGGAAAATAGCGCATAATTAACGCTAAGCTAAGGTGCGCACTGCGCATGCGCGAGCCAGGAGTGCCGCTGATTAAGACATAACAGTCTGCAAGCTGATGTACGGACTGAGAACTCGGACACGACGGAGCTTATCTGCACGCATAAAACTGCCACAGTAAACTGCACAACTTATTAAAACCGCGATGTATTTACGGGCCTGATAAGCGACCGGTGCGAGCAAGGATCGCGCCTAGCATCGATTGAATTATGACGAATGCGGGGAATATTCCCCTGATCGGCCGACTGATTGCGGGTTCGGTTCTTTGTTCGCGGAGCCGAGGCGTGAACGTGGTCGTACATCATTGCGCCCTCGCAGTCACATCTAGATTTCACCCGGCAGCCATCTTGATCTGAGTGCATACAAAGGTGGGCGTGGTCGGCGGCAGTATTTTAGCAGGTGCAAATGGTGCGGCGTGAACTACCGATTGCTCCGGGCGAGCAATGATAATGTCGAGACGCTTTCTCTGACCGCACAGAAGCTGGAGCAACAATAGTTGTAGAACCTGCGGCACGGGTCTGTAGGTGTGAAAAGTTGAGACTAGATCTCATCCATCGATATACAGCTCCGCGTCATGCCAACAACAACCTCTACTATAGTGAACAAGTTGATAGGTCTGGACTCTCACGTGTGCTTAAAGAAAACGTATATGAATCAGAGTTTTCCTGAGTTAAAACATGTTTTCCAGATATCCCTTGAACAATCTGAGAGTTTGGATAGAATTACGGATAATGTTTGCAAATACGAGTACATTTTGAAATTGAAGCCGCGTTATTTAACAATTTATTAGCAACGAAAGAACAATCTCTACTTTTTCATATTTGTTCAGTGAGTAATGATCTAATTTGTTCGGCTCACTAAAATTGGTAAAAGAAAGTGAACAGCCGACTTTGACCCACTAACAATAATTAAACACTTTTCATAATAAAGAAAAAACTCCTTAAAATAAAATTGGAATCTAAATAAATTTTGTATTGCAAAACATTTTATAATGCATGGTAATCGTAAGAAAAGTTGATTGAACTAAAATTTTCCATTCACTCTCACATCTAAGTCCGTTTTATACATACGATTTTTCTAAACTCTCTCTCTCGTTCATTCGAATTATCCCACTCTAGTCTCTAGTCGGTCAACTAAATACCAGGTCTCCCAGTTAAACGCCATAAACTCGTCTATGTTATAAAAAGCTTGAGTGGACAACACATTTTTTGGCGAGCTTTGAATGCCTTGGGCACTTGTGCGTTTTTAAACGAATTTGGTAATCTGTTGATGAGATGAACACCTGCCTGAGAAGGTAAGCGCTCATGAACTACCGTCCTGTGTCTCCCAGTTCGGTAGTTGTCCCTGCCTCTGGTTTCATAAGAGTGTGTGTCGCAATCTCTTATGGTATTACATTTTGTTTTGAAAAAGAGACATGTCTCTAGAATGTAGAGGCAAGGGAGTGTCAACAGTTTGAGGTCTTTGAATGCTTGCCTGCACGACTCTCTCCAGCGAAATTTTGCGATGGTTCGAACTGCTTGTTTTTGAAGGATGGAAATTCTTGAAAAGCTTGCGTTTGCACAACCTCCCCACAAAGTCAATCCGTAAGATAATAATTCTAATAATAATAATCTAATAATTGTATCTAATACTGAAACTCTAAGCAGGAGTATGAACTATGGTAAGAAAGGTCATTGATTATCATCATCATTGAGCAGAGCAGGCGATATAAAGCTTGCAGAGGTGTGTGAGGGATGCCTTGAGGTGTTTGGCACCCCGCCGCATCCACCCTTGTTGACCGACTCGATGAAAGGGTGAACACCAAATATTTGAGCCCTAATCCCTGGTGATTTGGTGGAACTCATTGTCTGCCTCCGGATATGACGGCCAGTTAACCTCACCACCGACCACTGACACATACAGTGTGTTCCTATCTTCATTCACTTTCACAGGACACATTGACACGACTTTAGTTTACCAGAAAAACTTTTTGTACAGTAGAATAAAGAAGCATTTTCAACCCAGACTTTTGAAGTTGAGTGGCTCTTTTGTTGTATGTAAGCTGCGCTAATTTTTCGAAGCTACTGATATAATAACGTGGCGGTTTATGTTATTTTGTATCACCTTATGTTACACTTTGGATGATAGTGCAAATGTCCACATATGAACTTCTTTAAAACCTTCACCTGCAGAAAAGGAAGGTCATCAATAAGTTCAGTTTCTTGTACTCTGTAGAAAATACCTGGATCCTAATATCAATAGAAAAGAAACGTTGTAGAACAACGTGAAGCAAAGCAAAAAGATCAATACAGCATGATGTGAAAGAAAGGTTTTTCAACCCCGTTCTCAAGTTTTCTTGAAGCTGAGCGGAGCTTTTCACGGATTTGATATTATTAGGGTTAATATTCATGTGGCAGTGGCGGAGTATTTCCCTTTTCCAGCGCCAAGCCGAGTCTGTAAGCAGATTATACGAGATGAAATGTTTTGCATTTCATATCAGAGCTCAAGCTTTGAGCCGAGTGTTATTATTTTAGCAAAGGATTCGCGCTCCAGCAGCGCTTGCTCACACGGCCTCAGCACCGGCTGCTGCTACTGCTGCTGTCAGCTCAGCACACTTCTCAACCCACCGAGTGCTTCTCTTCATATTCTTCATCCTCGATGTGGATAGGTTCTTGACGGAACCTTCCCACATGGCAACATGGCTACTTATTCTTTCAGAACAATGTTCTTCCAATACGAAGCTGAACGTAGGTAAACAGTAAGCACAGTTTGATTTATCTAATTTTCTACAGTTTACGACTGTCAGGTAGTTTTCTTATGTAAAAATATGTTATGTACAAAGGAGTAAACTCTCACTATAGATATCAGAATTGGTGGACTTTTCTGCAGGTTATTTTGTTTAGAACTACGCACAACTTTCGAAAAGTATGGAAACTCCTCTCGTTGTCAAGTAAATTCTAGCCTAATTATATTCTAATCCTTAAATTTCGTATACTACGTATAAGCCTAGTACAGAACTAATCAGCTTATACCTGAAAGCGCCAGTCGGAGTTCGCGTGCGCGAGTGGTTGGTGCCAGTAAAACCTCGGTGAGTCGTCTCCAATCTGTAGCTTTTTATCAAGTTGTGAAGTGTTTCATATTTCTATGTCGCTTAAAGGTAAAGGTTGAATTTTTCTGTAGAGTGGTTGGTGCACTAGTTGTTAGGATTAGATCATGATTTAGCCTCGGTTTCACTGGATAACGAGAGGAGTTTCCATTCCTCTGGAAACGTTGTTTAGTTCCTGAACACGATAACCTGTAGAAAAGTTCATCTAGATAGAAGGATGTTACTCACTATAGTTTATCATAAATTTTAATTAATAGTGAACCAAGTGAGTGGTTTAAAAAATGTTCGTTTAAGATGTTGTTTAACAAATGCAACACATTTGTATTTATCGGACGTGTGCTTAGGATACTTTAATCAACTCCGTTGAATAGATAGAAAACAATAGAACAAATTGTTCAACCCAACTTACCCAATCTAGGAATTTAACACAGCCTGAGTTTTCCTTTTGTTGTGGTTATGCGATTGATGTAATTTCTTTCAATGTTATGAACAATAATTCTCGGTGCTGTATTTTATTATACAGGGTGTTTTTGCAACCCAACTTTCAAACAGTAAGTCGAGCGCTATAAGGTCGTAAATTGTATCATCATCACTTTAATATCTATCAGATGGTATGTATTTTGCACGCAATCATGGATTTTAGCAAAGACCAAAGAGTCTTATTGTTGAAGAACACTTAAGAAAAGATAATTTCTTTTGTCATTTGGAATCAAGTTTACAGGTGTTAATATTCCAAACAAATCTAAAATTCACAGATTTGTAAAGAGGATTAACAAAATAGGTTCTATAGGGAACGTAAAACATGAAGGCGGACTGTAAGAGGTGTTAGGGTTGGATTAGTTCTCCTAAAAAATCTTTCAAAATTTTAAACAACAAAAGTAGATAGCCTACTAACGCCTGGATACTTGGTTGACAAAAATATTATCTTGCTCTTAAGTGTTCTTCAACAATAAGCGCTCTTGGTCTTTGCTAAAACCATGATTGCGGCAACAGTACATACCATCAGTTAGGTATTGAACCAAACCAGATACAATTTACGACCTAATGGCAAAGGACGAAAGTTGCGTTTAAAAAACACCCTGTATTTTTACATACGTTTCCCCAACTGTACACAGAAATCATCTACATCCAGCTGTTACTACGGAACATGTGAAGAGGTTTAGAGTTGAGGTTTGCCCTGCCTACACGGAAACAGCCTCAAGGCGGAAACAGTGACAATCAATAGAACAAGCAAAGCAAAGCAAGTGCCGCGGAGTGAGCAGCAGCAATGCAACCCGACTGTTATTAACTATGCTCCAGCAATTTCACTTTTCTTTCGCCCTCGGCTGATGAAGTATTAAAAGAAGCAAGCGAGGCGGACCGTGCTTACATTTGCTTCTTTCAAATCCAACGATACGAAAGATCAACCCTCCTACTCCCTCCCCCCTTCTGCTCGACCCTGCAATTCTTTCTCTAAACTGTCTGAAGGGAAATTTTAATTTTTTCTTAAAATAAGAGTCGTCGCCCCTCGCGACTACCTGATAGGAATTATTCAGTCAGTTACCCCTGGCGCTGCCTGGTGGTCCTTACCCGCTACTGTGACTGATATCTCAATACCAGATAAGATTATTCAATCCCCAGCCTGTAATTTGTGAAACGTTACAATCCGTCTCAATGGAAAAGAGAGAAAGAGCATTACTTTGTGAATACAGATTCACACAATCGTGGCGCTCAAAATGAAAGACGACTCTAAAAAACTTTTGTTTTTAATCACCGCTTGTCATGTTTCATTCATCCCATGTTCTGCGGTGAGCGAGTTGAGTACAGTACTAACAAATGAGACATTTTGAACACTTTTCACACATTTTAATTTTTAAAGAGCTAGCTTTCGCCGGCTCAGGCATTATCAGTTTAATAAACTTTTAAGACAGTTTTATAAACTTACTTATCTGGAGAAAGCTAGCTTTTTGAAAATTAAAATTTGTGAAAAGTTTTAAAAATGTCTCACTAGCAGTTAAAGGATGTAAATAATGCTAAAAAAGTCATAGAACTATGCAATTTACACATCAAACAAAACCAGAGAAGTTTAAAGTTCCCTTAAAAGCTGAAGAAAATTAGAATTTTTAAAGAATCCACATATTTGAAGCTACCGTCGTAGAGAGGAATAACATTTAATATTTTGATACTGCCGATTTATACTTTGAGACTATTTAATTATGGCTGTACTATACAAGTTGTGTAGATGCTTTTAGTCAAAGTTATATTTAAAGTGGCATCCATCATTTATCTGATAACATGAATGTTTCTTTAATCACGTGTTTAACCACATCGACATAAACCATAAGTCTTTTATGTGCGGCAAAACCTTTAAACAAATACAAAACACAATTTTTAAATTGTATTAGGACTATTATATGAAAGGACTAGTGTCTACTAAAAAATAAATAATATGAACCAGTTTTAATACTTTTATGAACAGCTAATTAAAAAATAAACATAATATTTGACTTTCTTTTAAAAACTCCTTAAAATTTTAAGGTTAAGAGATGGTTTCTGATCTCCCACTTTATTTCTTGTTTCACAAGTTCAGCAACTTCATTGTTTTTGTTTCAGAAAAATCAAACTTCATTCAATTTTCTTTACGGGAAAACGGCTCAGATAGCTAATGACTTGGAATACTCACGTAGACCACGTTTTCTCAAAACTATCCTCAGGAATTTATGTTTTGAGGAAACTGTCCGAATACTGCCCAACTCAGATACTGATGACGGCGTATTACGGAGTAATCTACCCACACTGGATAAGTCAATCCGTATCCAGTGTGAGGAAGTTGCAAAAAACAAATTTGTCTAGGATTTTTATTTTTCAAAAACGAGAAGTCAGAATAATCGTCAAATTGCGCGGGAGATAGTCTTGTAGAGAAGCATTCAAAACCCTAAAACTGTTGACTCTACCTTGTCTCTACATTTTGGAGACGTGTCTCTTTTTCAAATCAAAAGTAATACCATAAGAGATACAGACGTACACTCTTATGAAACTAGAGGCAGGGACAACTACCAAACTGGGAGACACAGAACGGTAGGAGTTCATTTCGTCAACATACTACCAAATTCATCTAAGAATGCTATTGAGCCTAAGGCATTCAAAACTCTTCTTAAAACAATTCTGATTTCTCAAGCATTTTATAAAAACGAGTTTATGGCATTCAATTGGGAGACCCTATGATTGGCTGACTGACTAGCCGGGACTAGAGTGGTTACATTCGAATGTATGGGAGAGAGTGAGTGTAAAATCTGTATGTTTGAATGGGATTCTGATGTTAAAATGAAAGGAAAATTTTAGGCACACAAACAATTACATTTACTATACATGTCTATATGCAATACAATATTTATTTATTTATTTACAATAAATACTTATTCACAACAGCTGGGCCAGGCTCGATGACTCGTGTATAGTGTATACAGACCCCTGTGTCTGTGTAACGCAAGTAATGGTAATCCCATAACACTGTTTACCCGGCCTCTGCCTACAGACAATCAGCGCACAGCAGCCCCTTTGTTATTCTTTTCCAGCGGCCTGCTTTTTTACCCTCTCTCACCCCCTCACTATTAGCTTTCAGTTACAGGGGTTAATTGTACCTCTTAGCTCTACAAACTGCGCAGTTTATACTATTATTGCATTACTGCTCATGTGCTTCTGGTGGGTTGATAGTGAAACATGTTGTTTAGTTTGAAGTTAGTAAAGTGCTTTAGGTATCGTGAATTTACTGCTTATTTTCAAACACTTGTTGGACGAAAGTATTTTAGATTTGTTTTTCTTCCCTTGTCAAGCCGTTGGACTTATATCTCGGATTCATTGAATTGTAGGGGTGTTAATTTTCCATTCTCTCGCATCTAAATATTATTCAAACATATACAGGTACTCGTTCACTCGAATGTTCCTGATTCTGAGCATATAGTCAGTCTGTTGTTCGAGTGCTGGTTTTACAAGTTTCAGTCGTTTCAAGTTCTCAAAGCATCCGAACCAAGCACACAACTACAAGTGTATATCTGAACACAACACTGAACACTACTTGAGAAGGCAAGTTATCGACTCGTTGTTTGTCAGAACTCAGAAGACATGATTTCGCGAAGACGTGTACAGAAGTAAGTGGGTTTTTGAGGAAACAGCTGCTTTGTTGTGAGCGGCCATTGTCGACAACAAAGACCTACATCTGACACGAAACAATTCCCTCCTTGTGTCTGTGATGGATGTTACAGCCAATTCCATCTCTCGCTACGTGATGTAACCAGAGATTTCTGTTTGTACACTTCTCCACAACAAACTCAGATACAAAACCAGGCCGACACGCAGCTAAGCACTAGAGCGCTGCTGGCACGAGTGAAGCGAAGTTCCTTATCACCATAGCATTCGCTCCGCACACAGCCTTCCTTCAGCCTTCGGCCTCAGACTTACGTGGTCTTTTACTGTACGTTTTACTACGAATAATTAATGAAAAATTACAAAATTTGGACATTCTAAAGAAAAATTTACGCAAATATTTCAAAAATATATGCGATATTATAGAAGAAAAGAAAGTAAATTAACGTATCCTGTTTCTGTTAAATTTTATTGCTTTCCTTTGAATCTTGTGGAGTGGTGCTTTTAACTTCTAAATGTTGTTCATCTTATAGGTAGGTTATAGTATATTCTTCTGATGTAAGTGAAATAATTAAAATTAATATTGATTGTATGTTCAGGGTAGCTATGTCTATTTTGTAATTCTTCAATTAAAAAACTTGTTATCCACCTTAATAATGTTATTCAAGCGTTTCATGAATCTACAAAATTTGGTTTGGTTTTGCACACTGGTCAAAAACGACTATAAAAATCATTATCAAACAAAATAGTTTGTGTTAATCTTTCATAAGAAATTGATCAGAAAATTAACACCTTTCTTAAATAATATTTATTGAGAAAAGAAATGTTAAAGTTTTAACGTGTTTTATTCTGGATTTATACGCTTAATTAATCTATTAAGCTTTGTGTTCTTGAATAATTATATTAACTAAAGGTATGATTAGCAGCAGTATAGTCGAGGAGGCTGATCATTAGAGTAAAAATTATGTGTTAGACTAGAACGTTTTTATGGGTGTCATTTAGGACAAGTATTTCCATTCGGGTCAAACAGGTTTCAAAAGATTTAAACTGAGGACTGCATCATATCTTTCAGCAGAAAGGGTATTTTAAATAATTGTTAGCTACCATTGTCGCTGTGAACTTCAGCATTACTTTTCAAACGCTCTGCTTTAACACTATAAGTTAGTATTATTATCTGAAATCTTCCACCTCACTTCTTTACTAAAAACACAACAAGTACATGAAGATCTCGAGAAATACGAAAAGACAATAACTTTCTTTGGTGTAACTGCCAAAATTGCAAGTTTTAACCGATCTTAAAGAATACCTGTTATCAAGACATCTTTAGGTTATACGTAATATATAAAGACATTATTACTTTGTCTGTATTTATCTGCCCTCTGTTATACGTGTACAAAATCCTCCCACAATCAAATCTCAAACATCTGTTCAAAGGTCAATCATTATTTGCCTTTATCGGTCCACTGCGTCTTTCTCCTTGATAGGCTGGGAGCGATCTTTCTCAACTTGTGCATCCATCTTGTGTATGGCCCTTCGTTTATATAAAGGGCAGGTATATAACAGACAGGTTTTAATCTCTGTTGATAAAAATCTGCTTAACTAATAACTAACTTTTTTAACTGTACACATAAGCTGCTTGACATTCTAAGAGAAGTCTCCTTACTAGATTGGATAGAGTGGATCCGTGGCGGATTGGTATCGCACGCGACTCCGGAGCTCATCACTCCGGTGGCGCGGGTTCGATCCCCGCAGTCACCACTTACATTTGTAATGTGACTAATACGTTGACGCTAGGTAAAGGTCGAGGTTGAGTGGTAGAGAGGACTTTGTAGTCCTAACTTCGCCTCGTTAAACAAGACAAACTTTACCTTTTTTTCTTTTAGATTGCTTGGCATTTTGTCTGTTGCCCGTGTTGGGAAAACTGTGCGGGGCGGTGACCCTAGACCAGCCTTTCGAAAGTGACGTATAATCGTTTTCAGAAAAATCAACAGCTGCCCAATTTGTTTCTAGCCAATTGCTAACACCGAGCGCTTACGCACCTACACTACGCTATACGCCCTATTACTAACGTTGGCTCATTGTAAATTATCGATTCACGTTTAACTGCACTGCACTTGTAATAAACTGACATTTTTTGCTGAAGTTTAAAAAAAGGTAAACATGAAAGGTTAGGTAAAAATTAGTTTAGCTAGTGGGCAAGACTTTTGTACCGAAAGAAATGCATTGAACGACAACCACCGATAAGTATTATTACTCGGAAACTACTGAATAGAAACTTATTTTAACGCATTTCCCACAACAGGTTAATCGAAATAACAAACCGCATACACCGAGTGAATTGGCCTGCTATAATTGACTG
The DNA here is from genome assembly GCA_018831715.1 of Matsumurasca onukii. Classification (NCBI taxonomy): domain Eukaryota; kingdom Metazoa; phylum Arthropoda; class Insecta; order Hemiptera; family Cicadellidae; genus Matsumurasca; species Matsumurasca onukii. The sequence continues at coordinate 16,920,772 of CM032066.1, read as the reverse complement.
GTAAGATGATTATAGATTTGCCGAAGCCTTTTAGTATATTGGAAAAACTACTTCTGTTGGTTCTGACTTACATTTGACCCCGCAATGGGCCATGAGGGATGATCTGCATGGTGAAGAAGGTATATTTTGTCAAAATGTTGCACTTCATAAGGCTTGACTCACACTATTCTGCTGAATTAGTAAGATAAGTCACGTGTCAAGAATCATAATATACCAATCACAGCCGGAACATTTTCCCATCTCGTCTTTTTACTTAAAATCATTACTTGTTTGTAGTCTTATAACATTTAAGACTGCGAGTTGTTTTAGTTTGTTTACATTTTCAAAGGGTTTCTAATTAACATATCAACGCTATGCCATGAATATAGACAACTCCTTTCAAAAGTTATTACAAATTTGTTTAAAAAATATAAACAACTTGCTATTGGTAAATAGTTGAAAAATTTGTCTGGTTGTATCAAAATGTAGACAAAACTCAAATCGATCGTTTTATAAGGCTCTTAGTGCAAAATGTGTTAACATAGTATTATTTCTTAATTAATGGTATAAATAAATTAACTTAAAATTTATTTAAAACAAAATAATATATAGTTAAATACTGAATAATAGCTTTGCTATTGAAAGCGCTTGTGCAAAAAAAATTAATTATATTGGCCTCCTGTTTTAAATTCATTTATATCAATTGCCAATATCTCCAGAAGAAGATCATAACTTAAGATGATTAATTACTCCTGAAAAAGTTGCTCAAAACATGCTTTTGGTGTATAGAGATAAAAAAAGTGGTTTTCCATGTCCAAAGGTTGACTCTAGGTTTGTATAAATTTTTTATCTTACGCAAAACCTAGCAAAAATTGTTAAAGTTGGCCAAAAATAGGCTTGTTTAAAAGTGTATTATAACTTTGTCACCAGTAGTTTTTGCCTGTTTCGTGTATAAGGAACATAGAACCACTCCTATCCTATCATATAAACTTGCATTTGTACGATTCGGTTCATAAGCAGCGTCGGAAACAGGGGACTACAAAACCATGTTTTTCCACTTCTTGAGTGAGCGAAGCAAAGTAGGAATATCGCTACTATTATGTCTCTTGACTGGCAAGGTCGGCGGCATGCGCGACTCTTCAAAGAACTAAGCCAGACAGGAAACCCTTCTAGAGCCGATGTTTTTGAAACAGAAGATAAACTTGGATTTCCACCTAATTTCACTAAATCACTATTTGAGATGCCGACCACTCTCATGAGGGTATTTTAAGGCAAATATGTGGTGAATGATGATGTGATGAGTGGTAGTAATGAGTTATGAGGTGTAGTCTTGTTACAAACTAAGGCCGACTCTTCCTTAGAATGGGTCATTAATTAATAGCCCAATGACCAATGGAAATTCAAGGACAAACGGCTTAACGTGACTTCCGAAGCACGCAGGTGATGGTCTGATATGTCTAAACGATGGTGGGAGTTGATGCGGGTATCAACAGATGATCACTGAGACTATCTGAGCCGCTTTAGACCTATATCATCCTAAAAACCTGACCTCCATGAAGCTGGATTACAGGACCACGCCACGAGTCCCAGTCATTTGGAGCACACCCTGTACACGAAATGGTTTACTTTAATGAATTTAATGTTAATGTTTACTGTGTTTCATATTTCTACGTTACATCGCTTCCACATACGTCCCATAATTCTCGGTACACTCTGTATTTGAGCTTTTTGATCAACGGTACACCAGTGAAATGGACACATCCTGTAATAGTGCTGTAAAATTATTTCTAAAACTACTTCACAGTACCTACTTTGTTTTTATTGACACAACGTATGGCTACAAAGTGAACTTAATTTACAATATATCCTAAATTATTATACAGTATAAAAATAATTGTATATTTTTGTGACAACTTATTCCTTAGTCAGTCAAGATCAAATTACGAAGTAGTCATATCGTTCAGGGAATTAAACTTTCATTAAACTTCGGTACTGTATTACTAAATGGAAGCAGTGTTGGCAACTGCAGGAGTGCAGGACCGCGTGAACTCGATGAAGTACAAGAGCTACGATCTAGCGGCAACATCGAGAACTACGTGCAGGATCAGCTGAGTGTTATTCCCGCCAATTTTGAACCGGGTAGCGGAAGTACAGTGTGTTTTGAGCTTATACTATGGTGTTTTGCGGTAAACTATCAGTAGTATAGTTATGTTCTTATTATACGTTTTAAAACTATATTTCAACATATAGTTAATATTATGGTAAGTACATAATATGTAATTATAAACTTACTTAAACTTGACAACTAAAAAGTCAAATAATATTAAATCTAATAAACTCAGTCGCTGAAAATCAATAAAATCTCGTAAAAATATTGTAATTTCCTACCTTGGAAATATTATAGATATTATTTCAACTGGCGTAACTTTAAGAAAATTCGGACTGCTAACACATATAAATCATTAGAATACATAGAAGTCATTTTAAAAATTGGACTATAATATAAACTACTAATATTTTTGTAATATGTTTTTATTTGAAAATATTGTATACTCATTATTTGAATATTTGTATTATCAAACAAATTATTAGACTCTTTTCTCAATCGTTCGCTAATGAAGTAGTACTAGCTATTTTTCTAAACGATAAAAATGCTACGGATATTAGCCTATGGCAGTTATATATGCCAAAACTAAAGTTGTTGATAGGGATAGTACGTTTACTTATGGTATTATACTGTATACATTTGAGGCGAACTCCAAGAAGACTCTTTAACTGGCCTGAATCAGAATGGTTGGACGGAATTTATTTCCAATTTTCGGTTCAGGGCCATTTTCTTCACCAACTGCGATATCGAGGTTTATGTTTTTCGCTCAAATGTTCCAGGCGAGATCCCACCATAAACTGTGGGTGAACTCTAAAACCAGAAACAAAAGTGCAATTGTGTTTCAACAAACCATTTATAGAGTGAGTATAAGAAATTTGTCAGGTTGAATCACTTTTACTCATAAAAACATAGATCGTATATAGTTGCACGAAACTAACAGATACAACTTTAATGAACTAAAAGGTAAAAAGTAAAGTTTTTGTTTTGTTATTGTTGTTTGTTTTTGTCTTCTCCAACCTCGATCTTTACCTAGCGTTACCGCTTGTGTATACTTCCTATCATGCACATGATACAAATCATACAACAAACTATACCAATCTTTAATAAACTACCTGAATTCTAAAGGAGGTAGACTCTGTCCCGGGCGTTAACTGTGGTAAAGGTCACAAAGCCAACTTCCATCAGAGGCTGGTCATACTACCTAAATCCAAAATCTCATATTAACCAAACTAAACCTAATGATCAGCTCAACAATCCGAAACCTTAATTCATCCTCAGTAATATCGACCTTCCCAATGCTAAAACTAAAAAGCCAACCGAGTAAATATCCGTTAAAAGAACCCAAAGAAAACAACTCACCTGATACTTCCCCGAGCACTTCAGCTAATGCTATGAGTGGTAATACAGACTGCCCAACCAAAATGATCGAAGAGCTGTCGGCACACCTGAGTTGTCTGATCACGGATGCCATCTTTCATTCAATACTACTAGAATGATTCATCTATCAAACAATACACTCCAAAAGTTAAAACATTTATCTCAGTTGTATTAAAATCCGTCTTTACCAATAAATTCTAGACAATACCAAAATTGTAACTTAAAGGTTTCAAATTGGAATGCAAAGTAAAAATGTCATGATGTTTTGTCCTTTTTCGACTAATTAATTATTTTTGTGTACATGTCTCCTCACAGTAGCTTGTCTTGATCCCCAGTAGGCAGAAGCTAACAATTCGATCCCAAACCAATTCACTGTTTCTCCTTCACTCCCTCAGACCACCCTAATCTATGAAACTTTCAAAAACTCATGATGAAAAGATTGCACATGTTAACAATCACTCAATCATTAAGCCAAATGGAAAACAAATATATAGGGTCTGTGAGTTTTATTATGTCATTTTTGAAGCAAGTTTTTGAAACAAATGTTTATTGATTCAAGTTTGTTTTGACGTACTTTTGCGTCAAACCACCAACCAAAACTACTCCAAATTTTTAAATTGTATAAAAGAAAGGGAATAATACAAATTCAACGACAAAATAAAAAAATGCTCCGCTCATAGGTCTTTAAAGGATAGAGCTAAACTATTTATAACAAATCTATCTTGAAAATATCAACTATGATTATGTTATAGGGTTGCAGTTTCCCCTCTTAAAAAAATTTGCATTTAAAAATTGTTATATGAACTACAGTCCAATCTTTAAACAGTCATGTAAAGACCTTTTCTTTGCGTCGTTGAAAAGAGTTGAAACAAACTATAATCCTTTTAAAAACATCCCCAAAGGGGAAAAAATCTTTCCTTTTTCACACCCCGTATATAGCACCTCATCATACTCTATACAGCGAAAATAGTTTTAACGTATCAACATATCCTTGTCTAAATATTTTGAAATTAAAATTAGGAGACTATGACAAGAGCACAAAGTACCATATCTCCATTGCAATAAAAAATTGCAATAAATCCAACAAAGAGGGAACCCAAAACTTGAAGACAAAAGTACTTTTTGAACAAAGTTGATTGCGGACTTTTGCACGAATTATTTTATTGTCAACATCCTAACCCTTTAAGAAATTTATTTTGTCTTACGTATCAAAGGGAATACACATTTTTCCTCAACATTTGTTTTGAAAGATTTGTTATTTAGTTATAGCAGATGTTGAAACTGTTCCCATATATTTGAGAATCAAGAATGACCGAAGAATAGATTATTACGGAAAATACTAATTTTATTGGTAAATGTGGTTTTGATTACTAAGGGTGATTACGAGGTGACATACGAGTCTTAACCTTGCTAAGTTTAGTTTTTGTTAATGTGAATTTTCCATTTTAATAATTGTCTATCGAAATATACACCAAGATACTTAATGACTTGATTGGAAGGATCCCATGGAATTTCTTCATTTATAACATACGAGTATGTATTTGGTGGATCAATAGGTCTCGAAGAGGAATGAGGAAGAAGAATGTATGCTGTACTGTTGCGTCATCTCATATGCTTATATAAAGCAGTATTACAGGTTTGGGAAAGGCGTTGTGCAGCAAAATGTACAAGAGTGGAGATAAAAATTCCCTTTCGGTTTTCTAGCCTACATTCTTCAATTGGTCAGGTAGAGGAGAATGTAAAGTCAATTTCGACAGCAACTTTCCAGTCAGGCAAAAACGTTTACAATATTTTTCAAGTAGAGACTAGTTCCAAAGTTTCTTGGTTAGGTGGCATTCCCAGTCAAATGCTTGCCCAACATCCAAAAGGGAAAAATATGGCAGCTGTGTCTTGTTTTCTTTCACCTCCTTTGATGATGTCTTCGTACACTCTGAATAGTCGATAACAGGTAGAACGGTACCTAACTTTGTAATGTTACAAGTTATGCTTTAGGTTACTTTTTACCTGAAGACGGGATCAGATTTCAGATCCCGAAACGCCGTGTTCTTCTTATTTACAAATTGCGGAAAACGTCTGCAATAAGAGCACACACTTTTCATCGAGATAATGATGGATTTAAACGCGTTAGCTCATTGTCATTTATATAAACCATACACATTTTATTGTTTTGGGATGGTAACAACAACAGCAATAATTCGTTTAAAATAATTGTACCTAAATTAGATTGAAACTGTATTTAAAATTATTTTTTGAATTTCAGTAGTAGCCTAGTCAGCCACCAGTAGCAACAAATAACTGAATACCTAACGATGCATCCAATTACCAGTTATAAAATCTTCAACTCTGTAAAACGTGTTTAAAATTGGAAAATGTTTTAAATTTAAATACTTATATTTTAAACGCTTTAACAGTGTTATAGTTTTTACAATTAACAGGGAGTTTGTTAAATAATGTTTCGCCTGCCTGTGAATGTAGCTGCATATAAATGTTTAATCTATGTTGGTTTAACGAAACGAATTGGTTAATCAAGTATTATAGCAGTGCCTCGAACCAAATTAAAATTTGTTTACCTTGAATCAAGGTAAATTTTGATAGACTCATTATTAATCGTATAATCTTATAGATGTAAATCGACTGCAGCGTCAAAATTTGTAGTGTTCCAAACGCATGTCTACAAGAATTTATTATATCTCAAGCGGGTTGGCAAGACGACAAATTATTATTATAGAAAAATTTTCTTTGTAAAGCCAAAAACCGAGGTTTCGTATCACACGATTTTCAAATATAAAGATGTCATCATTTTAAAGTTTTTAAATGAATATTAGTTTTAAATTGAGCGATTCAAAAATATTGTATATACGCATTTTGTCGATACATATTTGTTCTAAACATTGAAGTGTTAACGCTGATTGAAGTGATATAGAGTCATCAGCATATCGAACAACTAATCGCAACCTATTTAAAGAATGAATCTAATTTTTTTCAAATACTAAACTGTTTGTTGTATTAGCGTAAATTATAACAACATATCAATAGGTTTATCTTACAGAATAAAGTTTGAAATACCCAACCCAACCTGATCCTTATGGAGCTCCACGTTGTTCTTTTATTGTGAGTGAGAGTGAGTTTTTAGGACTTGAACAATAACGATTTACCTAGTTGCCTTAAATAATTACAAATAATGAAGTGGTGACTGCGGGGACAACCCAAGAAAGGGGTAACCCTCTTACTTCGTTGTGAAATGTGTATACCAAGAGATCATTGCCCTTTCCATTTATCTTTGACAACAGTTTTGGTCAATTTACCCTATGAATATTCTCAACAGCTTGAAATGCGAATATTTTCACACCAATGTTGTCTACAAAGACCTTTACAACGCTTTGTCAAATCCAAGAAAATTAGATAATCTCCCAAAATTTGTTATTTTTCTATGTTTGATCGTTGTTGTATACTGGAAACCTATAAAGTAAAAAATCAATAATTACATTTTTGGATATTACCAAAATACAGCTCTAACTCAGTTTTGTTTTTTAATTTAAATTTGTAAAACGGCTCAACAAAAAATCTTTTTTCTTCATCATTGTTTTCTTTTTCATAAAGAGAGCTTTAAAATGTATTATAACTTCTTTTGGAATATTTTGCGAAAAATAGGGGAGAAGAGAAATATGACGATAAATGGTCATTTCACAAACATTTCCCTTCTCACATAGGTACGAGTACAACTTTAGCTTATTATTATAAAAAACTTTTCTTTGGCCAAAAAATTTTCAACGATGATGTTAGTTTTGAATACATCAGGAGATTCTCTGTTCAATTGGAGTGAGTTTTCAAAAGTTAATAAAGATTTTTAAAAGACAACAAGAAAGGGGAACTTAATTATTTCCGTTAATGAGAGTCCATAAATATCTGTTCAATATTTCGGATGTGAACTTTGGATTATTTTCATAACTTCATATTCAGTTATGGACGATAAAAACATGAAAACATGGACATACACAGGATAAATTGCATTTCTAAGTCCAGTGCAATTAGTAGAAACATTGTTTGCACTAGCCACATTAGAGAAAAATGTGTTAATTTGTTGATTGTCAGTAACAGCAGATCCATTGGTTTTATTTCATACGGTAGATCAATATACACTTCTTTCTCTTGTCATGTATTATTTCCAATGATGTTTTTGAAATATTATTTGACTCTTTGATTGCGTTATTAATATTTATAGTCCTTACCATAGACTAACGGACTCTATAGAGTCTCTTGTCTGTGTCATTACCTTTCTAATGAATTTTTTCTACATTCGGTTTTAGTTCTGGAAATGATTTCTGAAAGTTAAAATGCCTTTAGACATCCATCCTAAGCTTTTATTGTTATGTTTTTAAATAGCAAATTTATTTGGACATGCATTATTCAAATTATTAATAAATGTATACATATGGATCGTGATTATATCAGGCGATGAAGTCATAGAAAAGTATACATTAATTTGTAATGTGACATACGGTAACATTTGTAGTCTTAGTTTAATAATTTTATTAACAATGCATACATTAATTTTCATTAACATCTGTTGTCCAGAAATGACCGGTCCTCTAGTTCTAAAAGGTTGTATATACATTTTCTGGCTTAGTAATAATACGTTTTTGGTATGTTTTGGATACACATGTACTGAATTTTACAGCTCATATTTTAAATTTGTTTCTTATTTAGATTAAAGGAAGTTTTTTGGGACTACTGCTACAACTCCAAATTTGCAGTTTCCCCTACAGTAAATTAATTAAGTTGAAGTTGTTTAATTCGAAGTATTCATTGAAAATGTCACTAAACCAATGATTACTTAAGGGTGCATAGTACTGTCGGCCATTTTGTTTTTTCTCATATGAACAATGTAACTTTCTAGCACATCTTTTCTTTCCTACTTCCTATACTTTTCTTGAAGACAATTCTTGCCCACAATTTTCATCAGATCTTTTTGAAATAAGTTTCATTTGAAAGATGATAATGTCCTGCAATGTCTTCACTGACCACTTTTTTTGAAAACTGTATTAGTTTAAACGAAAAAAAATCAAATAGAACGTTTCTTTATTATTTGGATTTATTTACAAATATTTTAAAATTATAACAAAAGGCCAATATTGTATAGTGATTTTTTTATACACAAGCGCTTTCAACAGCAACGCTGTTATCTTTAGGCAAACTTGTTACATACAAATTATTATATAAAATCTAATATTTGTATAAAACCTTTGTACACAATAAAGAAATTGTGTATGTAAAGTACTATTGCCAATAGCCTCCACGTAGCTCCACTTCAAGAATTTAATTGGATTAATGTCACGGTGTGATAGATGAGAAAATAGAAATTCGGCTCAGCGGAGCCACTAAAATATTTAATGCACTTTAAAGTTCATTGATAAACAAAACAGTGTGATAAAAATTTGATTCCCCATGAAAATTGTAGGTGTACCACTTCAAGAGATTTATCTCACGTGTTGGATGAGAAAATAGAAATTCCCAAGAAAATTCATGTTTTAACATTGCTCTTATGAGATGAAAAATAAGGTCACGGTACAAACATAACTCTAATGTTTAACTTGAGTTCAACTCTAATGGAAAACTTCTATATGCTCTAATTTATTAGTGCACTTTGCACTAATTAAATGCACTTTGTTATGAATTTAGATGAAGAATTTTGAATCCATCATTCAATGTCTAGTCCAGCTCTGTCAGCCGAGCCGGGTTTGTGTGATTGCTTGTTTTTTTCACGTCGAAATAGTGACTGTTACTAATTATTGTTAAAATGGCAATCTGTGGCGTCTGCAAGAGTGCGTCTAATGAAGACAGTGCTCTGGAGTGTGGTTATGTGTTTCATGCTGATTGATTGAAGGTGAACTCGAGAAAAAAACACGATCGTCTAAAGATTTCAAGTGCAAGGAGTGCAAAGCGAGCTCCTCAAAAGGTAGTGCAAAATCAGTAAGTGTAACCTCTAATGTACTGAAAAAACTTTCTACTGACAGTAATGGATGGTTTTTAAAAAAGAAGTCTTTGCTAAAATGGAAGGTTTTAAGGAGGAAATACAAAGATTTTTCGCTAGTTTCAGAGTAGAAATAACTGAGTTGAGAACAGCTGTAGAGTTTGCATCAAACCAGATGGATAGTTCGTCCAAATTTATGGAGCAATTGACGTCTAAATTCACAGAACCCCAGAAAGAAAATGAAGAGATGAAGGCCAAAACCAACCTGTCATTGCACCATCTGTGCGCAATGAAGATCAAGATCTCAGAGAAAATCAAGGAACTTGGAATAGTACTCGTTTAAACAACGTAGAAATAAATGGTCTACCAGCGACAAAAGGAGAATCTGTCAGTGATCTGATAAGGGACGTAGCCGCAGCTATCGGAGTAGAGGTGAAAAGCGAGAACATCTCCGCCGCTCACCGTGTTCCATCCTTCAGGAAGGACCGAGACCTCGCCCTGATCATCCAGTTTACCAATAGGACCAGGAAAGACGAATGGATCAACAAATACCGAGAGAAGAAGCCAGCGTTGACAGCTCAGCGTGTCTACATAAATGATCATCTGTCACCTGAGAACAAACAACTCCTCGCCAAGCTGAAGCAGAAGTGTCGTCAGATCGGCTACACCTTCGCCTGGTGCAAGGATGCCAAGTTCTTCGCCAGGAAGGACGAGGGAGAACCCGTCAGGAGAATCAACAACTTCGAGGATATAGAAAAGCTCAAATAAAGTTAAGTAACGGTTTCCTGTCTAGCTATGAGCTGCCGAAAATATTTTAAGTTAGATTTAATCAGTTGCTAAATTTTTACTACATATGTTTTTTCAATGACATCTTGTTCAAATTCTCTAAGTAGTTTTCTTTACAGATTTAAATAACGGGGAAGGTAACGATCAGTATCGTGCAGTTTTCTTCAGGGCTTTGACCATTCTCAAGGTTTGATTTGGAATTATATCACTGAGTTTAACATTCAGTTTGCAAACACAAGTCATCTCACATACACCTTTAGTAAGTTCGTTTATACGAGCACTCAAAATTAATGTCTTCCATTACTATCAGAAACTATTAATCCTTTCATTTCTTAAATGGTATACGTTTTGTATTTCAGGACTAGATGAAGTTGGAGTTTTAGCTACATTGATCACCTCTCGACACTGTAGGCTTCTTCTAACATAACTTTCTCTCTGAGCTTGTATGTCGATGTCTCCTTGCAATTTCAGACTTCTTCTAGAGTTTTAGTTAGTATAGTTTTCAACTTTTGCTTTACATTTGCTAGCCTGTTTACTTAAACTTGACATTGATGAGGAATAGGTCTTAGACATCTGTGTTTGTCCATACTTACTGATTAAACATACTCGTAATTATTAGACGTGTCATTGTCAGAGGTACCAGAGTAGCCTACTATTGTTGGTAGAAATTCAGATAGTATTACAAATCTATTATGCGTTGGTATTATTTCCGTATCTTGATTTAGACAATGATATATTATCTCTTTCAAATTGATTAGGTCTAAATACTCGTATCTTAAGTATACGTCTGTAAGGTTTTTTTAATGAATGAATGATTGACGTTTATTGATTCTTTTTTAGATTGTTAAATAACAGGACATTTAACAGAGCATAATACACTCAACTTAAAACTAGCTAAGGAAAATAATGTAAGAACAAAATTGTTAATAATATAATTTTCCGAAGAAAGAAGAAACAATAACGCAAAATAGTCTCGAGGTCGTCACCTGTTTGGAACTTGCACAGAAAAGGTTTACGGGCTAGAGGTCAGCCAGGAAATTTATTGGTGTTCATGCAATGATAACACAGAAGTTCGCGACAAATTTTGCATAAAATTGGATAGTATTGTTTTTGCTTTTCTATTGTAGAAAATAGTGTTTCGATATTGTTATACGTTAAAAAACATTTTTTATTTCCTTTTCAATTTTTTCTATGCCTTTATTTCACCAGGTAAACGGTTAAACAATTTAGGAACCAATAACGTATAATACCTTTTGGATAGCGGCTCATTAGGTTTCGGTATAATAACATGTTAGATTTACAGGTTTCTCTTCATCCTCCTATTTTGTTATTGTTTCAACTTTTTACAAAGAATTATTTAATACCTAGATAAGTACGTATACATTTTTAAGAGATAAATTCTATTTAACTCAGCATCTGTTCTAATGTATGTCTATTTAAAACTAGTCTAAAGCAACATTTCAGGAAAATTAGTAATGGTATTGGTATTAAACACTGTAACGTATGAGTAGTTTTTTCCCACACACATAGTACGTATTCAAACCCGATAATACGTAGTTTTGAATTTCTTTTGCTTTACTCATTAGTTTTCAATGTAACTAATTTATACAAATAAAACATGCCTGGTTAGTAAGATTTGTAAAGTTCTAAATAAAGCAAATAATACAGTTTTCCAATCCAAAGACAAAGTTGAAGAAGGAATGTTGCTGCAACTCTAATCTGATAAGAAAATCTAAACAATTGCTTAGATAAACAGACCCACTATTTACAATATAACAATCACATTTTTCCACTAGTAACACTACATGTTGTGTTTTAACTATAATACCTATTTACCTCTATTTGACACTCCGTTGAAATTTTGCAAGACTTCCTAACCCCTTAAAAACATATATGAACAGCAATAGAGTAATTAAAATGTTTTGTTCAATGGGAACTATTTAAAGTTGTTTAATAAAATCCAGCAAACTAGCAAACAATACACCCATGTTAACAATTATAAGGTTTGATGGAACAATTCAATTAGTTTATTTAACAAAACTAACGACACAAAAATCAAAACAATCTGTAAAACGTCCATAGCTTTGGGACAGGGTCAACCTTTTCAAGTGACTATTGTAATTTAATTCCACTTAAATAGTCCGACACGCTTCCATAGTTTTCTGAACAGGAAGATACCAAACTCGGCATAGCTTACATTGAAGATTTCATACCAACCGTGTGGACGGACGTCCCCCATCATGATGAAATCTTAAATTGAAAGCCTTGTCATAAATTGTCAAAATTTTATTTTGAACGACATTAGGTCAAAGGTTTCATTGGTCCAAAGCTATGGACGTCTTCTTGTTCAGAAAAAAAAACATTTTAAAGTTAATACAACAAAATTGAACTGAGTGAATTCAAATGGGGAAGTTACAAACGTACAGCGCCTAAATGCCGCTCTAAACACCACTCGGTTTGGAATTTGGTAAAACCATGCAATTCTGTATTGTTTTTACATGCCTCAGATAACCGTAGGAATGGGTAATATGTAGTGGCAATTGTTACGTTTTGAGTGCTGATGTTTTATGCGAACAGACAATAATTTCTTTATCATTAACACATTACTATAGCCGTATATATTTCAGCTTAAAATACTTCATTTTAATGTATGTAACAACATTAATTTCAAATATTTAAATGGGAATTATTGTTAGTTAAGATCTATTTATCACGCAAACCGGGTAAAACGTTGCGCATTCAAAATTTATTCGTGAACGTGACATAAAAAATAAAAATCGTCGCAGGTTTCAACTATCCCCACATTTTCACGTAAGTTGAACCTGCCGTTTCTAAGTCAGTTGAAAATTAATATCGAAGCGTTTCCATCTTTTTACACTGTATGTGCGCTTTATTTGTTCTAGCAGTTAGCTCAGGAAATGGGATACGGTCATACGCCATGATGGCGATAAGGCTACCGATTACGGAATGGTGATCTTGCAGCGTCACAGATAATATCCCCAAACCAACTTAAACGACACCTTGACTCAAAATGGGGAGAGGATTCCTACTCAGGTTTTGACAGTCTCTACCTTGAGTGCTGAAACGGAAGCTGAATTATACAACCCACGTCTCACATTTAGTTCAACCATGCTGTTTGGACTGATTATTGTTCACATAGTAGGCGCTTTGATATAGTGGCGGCATTCAACTGTGATGGACGAAAAGAAACCCTCAAATTTTAAGATGTATCTGAGTCCATAATTAGAGCTAAAGGCTCACCTTAACATAAAAATATAGAACGTGAAGCCATTTTTTAATCTTCTAACTCCACAATTGTTGATGAACATTAACAGTTTGAACCACCATTTGCTTCGGTAATGTTGACGAGTTTGTAGCTACAGTAGCCTACTGAAATGCAAAGTACAAATGATGCCAATGTTAAGGTGTTGGGTCAAAAGATAAAAGCAATGGTGCAATACAAGTGGTGAAAGAGGTACTAACACAACTCTGTAAATGATGTTAACACATTACTCTTTTGATTCATTCAACCTAGAAGTAGAATGATCAGTTTGAATATAGATTTGGTAATGCAATTTCTGTATTGTTGCTTACACGTATAGGCCCCTACACCATTAATTTAAGTTTTTGAGTACCGCTGTATGTCGGACAGTACAAAATTTATCATGTCTATTACAATACATTATACATCTATACTCATTTCAAATAGTAACCAATATAAAAAAAACTGGAAAATGGATCTTTTCTTTCATCAGTCCTGTAGTAAGCTCTATCACGATTTTTCAGTAACTAATTCCTTCGATAACGATAAACCTGTACCAATCAAAACATGTGTTTCTAATATAAATGTCTATTTGTGTGATACCTTTCGCTTTTAAAACTTACTTTGCTGCTGCGATCCATTTTTGTCTAAATTCACCTTACTTCGAATGTCATAAAATTGTATGGTTTGCTTCGTTAGTGTGAAAGGCTGCATTCTCCCTATTAGGGTATACTTTTTAATACTCTACTTGGACCTTTTCTGTAGCGAGCTATAAGAAACAGAAAACGAGAAGTAAATGTCCCCTCCTAATATCAGAAGTGGGGATCCTTTCATCAGTCAACAAAAGAGGGTTCAGTGCGTAATAAAAACCTCATTTCTATAGCAAAGCAAAGCGGGCGAGAGGGACAGACAGACACAATGGCACGAAGCATTACCATAATCAAATCTGGGACACAGTAGAGCACTCTATTGGCGTGGTGAGCAACTATACTAAAATGAGGGGCCCCTACATTACCCCCACCCACGCATGCGCCGCCCCTGACCCCGCCCTCGTGCCGACATGGCTGCCTCCAAGCATCAGCTGTGCAGTGATAACCTATCTACAATCTCACTCCCTTTGTCATGCTTCGACGCGCTCATGTCAAAACAAACAACCTTCTCCTCACTACTGAATTCCTCAGAGCCCAGGAGCAGTTCAAGGAGTATGAGTAAACTGGTGGCAACAGCGGTGTCGATCAATGACAAAACATCACACAGAAATGGTCTTTAGATAGACCTTGTGACGAGAGGAATATATCGGATCAAGAGAGGTCATCGTTTGACGTTTTTCGGAAGAGCCCTGGTCTCAGGTTAGGTTTAAATGTTGACCGCCCTTGACCAGGCACATTTCCTCCAGTGTTTTGCGAAGTCTTGTTGACCCTCTCATTCAACGGAATGTCGAAATGATCGTTGAACTCTTTACTGCGGAGCAAAGACGCGATGCACAGCGTCCTCTCCTCAGTCCTCAAGTTGACAGGAACGGTATAAACAAAAGGATAGACCAATAAATGCTCCCCATTTTCTCAAAGGTTACGAATAGGTTACTCATCAGTTAGCAATGTTATTCTATCTTGAATAACATTCACTTAGGTGTTTGATTTGTTAAATGTTGGGTAAGACGACGACTTTTAAATTCTTGAAGATGGTCTTCATATCAAACTTGCACAACGACACGACACATGCAGTAAATGCAGTGTTTTACTTTCACCCGACGTTTCGCGCAACCACTTGTACAACGTCCCACGTTATCAAATCAAGAATGTTGTTTTCACGTTATAAATCAACGTCAATAAATCAACGTTATAAATCAATCTCAACGTCAGGTTAACACTGTTAATTCGAGTTGCCACTTAAAGTTGACGTTAAGTTCCGCAAAACGTAACAGTGACGGCAACTCTCACTTTCCCCGCGACCATCAGTTGGAATTTGTTTAATGCATACTAACAATTACCTACCGCTTGTCTCCTGAATATGTTTACACAGTTTAATTTTGTTTTCTATTCAATACAAAACCATACCAACAATGACAACATTGCAAAACTTCAACGATGACAACAATACAAAACCATACCAACAATGACAACATTGCCTTTCAATTTTAACACAAATCCATGGTGTCCTCTGATCCATTGCACAACTTTTTTTATAAAATGGCCTACATTAATTAGTTTAAGCTTTAAACCAAGATTATAAGCAGTTAGAGAGTGTTCATGGATCCACAATGTATAGCCCTGTATGACAACAACACAGTTTTGCACTGATTTTGAAAGGATATAGGTGCTATGGTCAAACGTGTTACAGGTGCTTATATGCCGCTAAGAAAGAACCACAAACCAAAAGTTTTGACAACAATGTTAAGATTTTTGAAATTGTATTTGTGTGTATTTCTAGTGATGCAATACATTTCCAACCCAGTCATGCCTAGGCACAAAGCTTGCGGGGGCGCAGTCTTGGGTGAAATACTGGTACGTTGCGTTATCCCCGTGTCACTTAGTTGTAAGAGAGTTAAATAGTGACCAGGCACTAATTTGAGTCTTGAATTGCACTGGTTAAGCTTACCGGATTCTAACCATTGATTTTGCTTGAATTAAGGTATAGTGCTAGAGAGTTGATTTCCAGGACTCTGTCATCAATATTTTTAAAAGATTTTTTTTCCAAGTCTTAGCTGTTCCTTTGAGTTTACAAATGTTTAGTAACATTATACATGGCCAAAAATCAACGGCATTTGCTAGATTACAAGGTAGCTTTAACAACCGGCTGCGCTTAATGTGCTATATACTATGACAATTTAATTTCTTCGTCTTGTAGCTTGTGCAGTCTTGAAATACACTATCATTTATCTTTCCGCACTATTTTTTTAACAGGATATTTCAGCAAGATGGTTCTCACAAGTCTCATTATAGCAAGGATCCAAATATGCATATTCAACAAGATTTCTTTTAAGTGTGTATTAAACTGAGCAAAGTTTTGAGTTTTGAGCTTATGGAAAAAAATGTGTTGTGTATATTTATACAGGCTTACCATCACATGTTACATGTTAGGAACCAGAATAAATAGGCATCAAAATACACTTAGGCAAATATAAGTCATCATAGCTATTTTATTCAACTTTTTGGCATTAAAAACTACTAACTATGCTAAAACTAAAACTAAAAAATAAAACGCTATAAATTATTGTTCAATAATGTATATCACTATTACAATAACCATGGTGGATTAAAAAATCTTTTTAGATTAAACGATGAGCAAACAATTAAACACGTATTTCTATTATAATCATTGACAAAGGTTGACCTGGGAAACAATAAATAATGTCTGCATGAACGTGCTGTGTCTGGTAACGTAATTTTGTTTACAAACTTCCGGCTTCTTGCTTATACCAAATGGCATAATACAAATAGGAAAACGTTTCTCACCCTAAATTATGGAATTGTTGTTTGTGGAAGTAGTGCTGCAAAATACTTGCCAATTATTAGTTACAGAAAATGCAAGAAGAATTTTGGGATCGCTTAAATTTTAAGCCCACTGCCGTCAAACTTTTAAAAGTCTAGGTCTAATGACTCTTCCAATTTAGAAACTTACGTTTATTGAAATGTGACTAAATTGCCGCTTTAAGAGTTTGTTTTGCGGGGTGCCCAAAGTAAAAAAAAAATCCCGAATGTATACAATGTTTCGAAAAGTTCAAGCAACATAGAAAAAATTAAAGTAAAAGATGTAATTACTGACCATGGACTGGTGAAAAGCTGTAGCCAATTACTATGTCTAAGATTTGTCTAAAATGCACAAACAAAGCGTATCCACTATAGTCTATGCATTTTTACGATATCAGACCTCACAAGTTCTAAACTTTTCAATCTCTAAACCATTTGATATCCTTCCATAACAAGTTGAACCGTGGTCCCTTGTTTACTAGTTCGTTTCTTTCATATTAGTGGCATCACAATTACTTAAACTTTTATTGAACAACTACATGCCTGTCACATGTAAATTCAAGCTGTTTCTCATCCTATATGCTGTCAACAGTGCAATGCTCAGAGTACCAACACCATTCCCAACAATCTTGACATCTTCAACGTGTCTCTGGCTGCTTTGAGGTTACACCGTGGTCACCCGTCTTCCTCATCCTCGGCTAGTGCATGCGTTCCTTATGAAAAGTGAAAATCGTGAGTATTTTTTGTTTTGTTTTTTTTTGTGGTGATAACCTCTACCTTAGGTCCCTCAAGGTCGGTGACGGGCAACAAGCTCAGTGATGGTGCACAGAGGATTTCCGGGCTTCGCGCCCCCGCCAAGGAGATTGGGTTGAGGTGCCTTTAAAGGGCCTCATACCATCAAATCGTCATAACCAAAAACCAAGAGTTTTATCATTGACTGGGACTAAGCCGGTGGCGTGGTCCTGTAATCCAGCTTCCATGGAGGTCAGGTTTTGAGTCGGATGATATAGGTATAAGCGGCTCAGATAAAAACCGGAGGTCTCTGGCCCGGAGACAGTTATCATCTGATGATACCCGCTCAACTTCCAGGGTGACCAAAGTCTGTTTTGCAACGGTAGCAGGTGGACCATCACCCGTGGAGCTTCGAAGTCACGTTAACTTGCCGTGAGGAGTGGTCCTTGTAGAGATCTGCAACGAATGGTCATTGGGCTAAATTAATGACCCATTGTCTCAGCTGAAGAGTCGGCCTGACAGGAGGAGTTTTAACAAGACTACACCTCATAGGGACTCATTGTGTACTACCACTCATCACACTCATCCTTCGCATATTTGCCTTAAAATAATGTTACTGAATAAAAATAATGAGCATGAATAAAATAATTTACTGAAAATAATGTTTATTGTTGCATATTTTTTGTCAAAATAGCTGTTTTAGGTATATACCTGTAGCTATTGTGTAAAATATCGAAATAAATAAATAAAATACCCTCATGAGAGTGGTCGGCTCTCAAATAGTTATATAGTGATATAGCACATTATAGTTAGTCCTAACTTACTTGATTTTGAGACATTGTACCTTGCTATTCATAATCGTTATTGTGTTCCATAATTTATCATCGTTACACTACACCTTTTTAAAGTCATTAATTTTAAACGTCTTAGTTTTAGTCATTTCAATTATATCTACTACGTACTTCATACCCTTTTTGCACAAAACTGTTATGTCGTTTTATTTTTCATTATTGGCTTTTGCCGTTGAGAGAATAAATAAATAATTAAATACTGTTTCAATACAACAATTCTTTGCACCAGTAGGGCTAACATTTGGAAACAGCGCGCTAAGTTGATTCTATACAAGGATCTCTTTGCGTGTGAACATACGAGTAAGTTTGGGATATTTACGAGAATATCTTTTACAACAATCAGACACCTAACCAGTCTATGAAAATAGTTACCGGTTGTGTAAGGCCGCCACCACAACACACTGGGGACGATACAACAACCTAGCAGCACACCGAGGCACCACTTGGTCGAGTAAAAAGTCTCTAGTCTTGGTTGTTTTGTACAGTTAATATGGAAAAATTCCAGACACTCTCTGTTGAAGCCAAATTCTTTCTTTAACAGCTAGGGACATCCCTTTGTCCCTCTAAAATATACAAATCGGTCAAACTAATCTTAGTTTTACATATTACACTCAAGATCTAAATATTTATTAAATTTAAAACTGTTCAAAAAACAATGTATAGCCAACTATAAACATGCTCAAATAGCCTGTCGAGTTTAATCTGTCTTTAAAAAAATTACATATTAGTATTAAATAAATAGCAGCTCATCAAAAGTATGGCGTGGGTACAAGAAATGCATCTAAATATTATTGCCAGCCGTATAGCCTTAATTGTTTTTTTTTTGCATTAGAATCGCCTTGACCACGCGGGTAAAGTGATAATAGAACATTATCCGTCCAATTGTAGACTTAATTTGATTAATGAAGCAAGTGGCAAATAAAAGAGGCTTATTTGAACTGTCGTATTTACTTATTACTGTAAATAGTTGCTCTATATACCGTGTAATACAATGATTTACATTGTACATACATCCAACAGGAACGCTGGATCATTGATCCTCTCTGGAGGGCCTTCTAGCGACACGGAGGTACGAGTATAGGCTAATCAGATCGATGATAATAAACAACCTCAAGTATTCAAGCATAACACACCTTTAATTCTTAAGGCAGTGTCAAACCAAGCTCTGGTGTAAATTTATACACCAGTATTTTGTAAAAAGTTCATTTGTGCAGTAGGATCTAAAGTTGAGTTATGACTCACGACATGATAACGGCTTGACGGACGTAGACGCTGCTGCCGGGTAACAAGAGATTGACACAATTAACGAGCTGAAGTGTTGTGATGTGTAATTGGTCAGATTGGAGCCAACACTCGAGACTGGCTAACAAAGCTATTGTGGCACAGTCACAACACTCTTGTCCTTCTGACAGCCCGCACTCACCGCAGCAATGACCGACAGAATACAGTAGCACGATCTACGAGTCGAGCAACGTACTCGGCGACTGTACTAGTAGGCTCGTCAGTACTCTAACAGTGGAATCTGAAACAAAAGAATGAAGGTTAGGTGGATTTATGCATACAATTCTTGTTATGAGAGTTGCTGCAGGTCATAGGTATAGTGTGTGATGGACGGTGTAGGTTTTCACCAAACTGTTCAGGGCCCAAGAAAATTGTGCTTCGTGAAGATAAAAACTTTTACTCTAGGGTAGAATCGAAGATACACTATAGATGGATCAAGTAAGATCAACAAATAAACTCTACCATTTTAAAAGTAATGCTGAGGTAATGCAACAGCTACATTGTCAGTCCATTATAAAATAACGAATAGCTGTAAGTAACTGTATTATATTCTCACGTCATATTATAAACTGACCATTTCAATAAACTACAACTCGTCAATTTAGGTTATGTCGCATTTATGTCTTATAGATGCATTATGCACATAAAAAAAAGAATTGTTAAAATCAGACTACTCATTCCGCGGTTAGAGCGAATAATCACTTTTCGGGCGTTATTTTGAAACGATTGAACGGATTTCCATTTTAATAGGGTTTTGGATGACTGATGTTTTAGAGTGATACTGATGACTACTATCAAAACACACATTCATTATAAATATCTTAAAAATTTGAAGAAATGTACACTTTGTGTCTTTGTTGGTAAATTCCACCCTAAAAGACGTCGTCCGGTTTTCAGGTTTCACTAGCTAACGAACTTACAAAAAGAACATTTTTACCAAATGTAATGTAAATTAGACAAAAAGGTGACCTGTAGAGTTGAGACATACACAAATGTATGTAAAGTTTTGACAAATGCTCAAAACGGGTCCTGAAAGTCAGGATCGTTCCCCATTTCATGGTCCCGGGTCCGGATCTTACCATGCTGACAGCATGAATATCTCTATTTTCCAATGGAAAATCTCTTATAACACAAGATTTTCACCACAACTGTCATGACCTCTAAAATAAAATATAACCTCTTGGGCTCTTGAGCCTTGATATAAAAAAGGGATTGTGATTAGCGACCAGCTGGGGAGCTGAACAAACAGAACAGCTGAGCTGACAGGAGACCCTTAGCCGCTGGTAATAGTGTCACCAGGGGGCGCTGTAGTGAGGGGGGTACTCGAGGCACAAATTGTCGCAGTCAAGAGTCGCTACGTGCCAGACTGGCTGCTCATACAATCCACTCTATCAATGTCACCATTAAATACTACGCAATTAAATCGTCACTTTTATCAATGTAACTGCTTTTCTTTCTCCTTTTTCGCCGCCATTAATCGTTTTTAGCAATGTTATTTGTGAAAGACAGCATGTATTATTTTGTAGTTTATTTTTAGCTGTCTTGATCGCTACATATTTTGGCTATTGTTCCCGAGTTACAGATGCCGTGCAGTTACAGGCCTACTTCATGTTCTGTGCTTACTTCATTCATTTGCTTCATAATTGTACGTCGTTAACATAGATCTTCGATGTTTAGAAGCTTATTTCCATCTTTGCATGACAAATTTGGCCATAAAACACGTTTCATTTGTTAGCAAATAATGCCAAAAAACTTTGCTGTTTTTTGTGGACAACTACAGTTAGCCGTTGGAGTAGCTGAGGGTCTTAAAGTACCCTCGAGGAGCGGTCGGTGTCTAAAATCGAAGTAAAAAAGGTATCCACGTAGACTCAAGGTAAACCTCATACAATCTATCACTTGCCAAATTATCAATTTTTTCATTTGTGATTTAAAAAAATATGGTTTGACATTTTTTTATCAAGATTTTCGAACATCCAAAACGCAGAACATGCATCACTTGTGCAAAATATTAAAACTAATGGTGACTGAGGGGATTGAACCCGCGTCACTAGATCGCTGAGCCTCGTAGTCGCGCGCTCTTCCAACCCGCTAAGAGTCCACCAAAGTTGTAAATCCTTTCAACCAAGTTAGTACCCCCTCCCTCATGCTGTCGGTGGTGTTATGTGGGATCCTGCTGGAAGAGCTCGCAGCTCACGTTTCCAAGGAAGTGGTGGGCGTGAAGCCAATGTTTATACTCTAGAGTGAGATGAGTGAGATAGGCCAGGCCACTTGTTAGTGAAGGTGACTCAGCAACTGTGAGAGTCAGCAGCGGGACCGCCGCGCAGGCGCCACTGCCAGACACTCCAGCACCTATCTCACAATCCCGGTGTCCAGCACAGATTTTCAGGTGGGTTAGCCCATGAATCGAGAGCTTAGGGATCAATACGGATCATCCATGGGAAAATTAGGGAGTTTCTCGGAAAAGGTTGGCTGCATTCAAGAACTCGAAATGCATAAAAAAGGAGAACTCTGACTCTCCTGTTATGGTTATAGTCTATGTTATGTGCTAATCATAGTCATTTATTTTCATCATATACACCAATTTACGTTTATTGTGACTTGTCACACACTTTTTACAAAATACTTACAATTACAAGGATACAATCATTAAAAATAAAAATGCAGGACATTAACAAGACAATATTCAGTTAAATCAAAGATTATATTATAACATTATCTTTCGGTAAATACAAATCAACAGGCGCATTTTTAAACGTTTTTTGCTGTAGAGGGTCTTGCGGAATATTGATTAGGTAATTTTAAATATTTGTCGATAGTTATTACTAAAGACATTTCTCATATGTATCCTGTATAATATGAAACAACAGAAGAGATGAATTCTTTAGTTTAAAATCACGCTTATGTTGTATTGAAAACAATGACACTAACCACATTCACTGCTACGAAAAGTTTTAACATGAGTTTTTGAATCAATGTCCGTGAATCAATGTTTGAATCAATTTCATTAGACAAAATAAGCTATTCAGGCTTCAGCATGGTAAGTATAATAAAATAATCAATGTTTAAAATTAAATCCAATCTTTTAAAATTACATTTTGTTATCCTTAGACGGAAAAAGGACATTTGGTGGCCCCGGTGGTTGTTTTATACTTCTTTAAGGACCAAGGACATATTTCCAAAGTTGGTTAAAAATAGTTCACAAACAATCAATATGTAAACATTAAGTACAGTGTACAACTCATGTCAGCACCAGCTCCAGGCGTAACCAAACACTCAGCGTGTATCAGCACTCAGCTGTGTATATGCTGAATCAGTTGCTGATGGTGTGATGATGAAGGCCTGACACAAGGCTCGGGGTGTGTGAGGGAAGAGATCGATGGAGGTGTCAAGTACAGTGTACAACTCATGTCAGCACCAGCTCCAGGCGTAACCAAACACTCAGCGTGTATCAGCACTCAGCTGTGTATATGCTGAATCAGTTGCTGATGGTGTGATGATGAAGGCCTGACACAAGGCTCGGGGTGTGAGGGAAGAGATCGATGGAGGTGTCAAGTACAGTGTACAACTCATGTCAGCACCAGCTCCAGGCGTAACCAAACACTCAGCGTGTATCAGCACTCAGCTGTGTATATGCTGAATCAGTTGCTGATGGTGTGATGATGAAGGCCTGACACAAGGCTCGGGGTGTGAGGGAAGAGATCGATGGAGGTGTCAAGTACAGTGTACAACTCATGTCAGCACCAGCTCCAGGCGTAACCAAACACTCAGCGTGTATCAGCACTCAGCTGTGTATATGCTGAATCAGTTGCTGATGGTGTGATGATGAAGGCCTGACACAAGGCTCGGGGTGTGTGAGGGAAGAGATCGATGGAGGTGTCAAGTACAGTGTACAACTCATGTCAGCACCAGCTCCAGGCGTAACCAAACACTCAGCGTGTATCAGCACTCAGCTGTGTATATGCTGAATCAGTTGCTGATGGTGTGATGATGAAGGCCTGACACAAGGCTCGGGGTGTGTGAGGGAAGAGATCGATGGAGGTGTCAAGTACAGTGTACAACTCATGTCAGCACCAGCTCCAGGCGTAACCAAACACTCAGCGTGTATCAGCACTCAGCTGTGTATATGCTGAATCAGTTGCTGATGGTGTGATGATGAAGGCCTGACACAAGGCTCGGGGTGTGTGAGGGAAGAGATCGATGGAGGTGTCAAGTACAGTGTACAACTCATGTCAGCACCAGCTCCAGGCGTAACCAAACACTCAGCGTGTATCAGCACTCAGCTGTGTATATGCTGAATCAGTTGCTGATGGTGTGATGATGAAGGCCTGACACAAGGCTCGGGGTGTGTGAGGGAAGAGATCGATGGAGGTGTCAAGTACAGTGTACAGCTCATGTCAGCACCAGCTCCAGGCGTAACCAAACACTCAGCGTGTATCAGCACTCAGCTGTGTATATGCTGAATCAGTTGCTGAACCTACCCCCTCCCTTCACCCTTCACCAGACACATTGTTCCGATATGCATATTGATCCACAGCCCCGCCGTGTTGCAATCATCACTAAAATAATTATATCGCATCAAATTCACTGCTCGATTTTCTTTCCGTTCAGCCGTTTTAAATGCAATGCTATTTGAATTGCTAAACCACACTTGGGAAGAATTTCCATATCTTTTAAGAGGGTTTAGCCCACTATATTAGATGAAACTGCATTTCAACGATTAAGTAGCTCTGCTGATATATAGAAGGAAACATAGTCAAAGTAAGTTGAGCTAAATTTAACTGACAAAGCCTAACAAAAGTTACAGTACTCTTCTGTACAATGTTTTTGAAATGCACGGTAAATTTACATATATGTAAAAAATATGTACCTATAATTTTGGTAATATTTCGGTTTGTACGGAGTACGGTACTCAGATGACTAAACGTTCTGAAAACATCTAATCTCTTTGCTTCTAAAACATCTAATATATTTATGAGGGTTGTTTATCTAAATATTAGCATTGAAATATCGAAATATAATAATTGGTTCTCTTTCAAATCATAAGAAGAAGATGAGTTGAGAACTTTGACAGATGAATCCATATCTTCACCAAGACCATCATATCGCCATCATATTTTTATATTTGACAAAGAGAAAGTATGATTTGAAGTATATGGCAAATATACATACTTCAAATCATACGCAACATACATTAAACTTTGAAAATCATGAACAAGGGATATATCAAACTTACGAGTATAGTTGTAAACCAAGGGTTAAAATAAATACACGACTTGAATGGAAGGGACAAATATCAGGCTGTGTTAGTTAATTCAGTCCAACGTCCCAATATAGGTGACCAAAACTACATTCATGTGTTATTTAAATAGAGTTTGTTTTTATTAAAGCTTAAATACAAAGAATGGCCGAAACACATAGGATTGTCTCGTCAAATACAGCCTAGAATATATTTAAATCGTTAACACCGGCAATATAAATTAGCTGGTACACTCAAACATTAATAACGCAATGGTCAGAACCTCAGAAATCAAAACCGTCAAGAACTCTTTTCTTTTCAGAGTAAATATAAACGCTAAAAGATGGCAGTTCGATGCCTCACATTGAAATACACGTACGCGAGGGGTAAATTTTGTTAATGAATGAAATAATAACGCTGGACTTAATTTTAATTTGGCTAGGCAACCAATGTTTTTGGTCAGTTTTACATATTCCTGAACATAAAACAAATCTTATTTAAACAAATTAGAGTAGAAATTCTGTGGGATCTTAGACTAATACATTTGGTTCAACTTTATGTAGCTTTGTCACCACATCTGACAAGTTTAGCAATATTCTATAAACATTTCATTGCACTAATTCGAAAATACGATACCATCAAAGTTTTTATATTCAAGTATCGTTGAAAAAGCATTCAAGGATAGATCTCAATTATGAAGGCGTAAATAGACATGTTTTCATTAAATTGGAGTTGTAGGTAAAAATGCCGTTCCAAACAAATCTTAACGTTAGAGAGTTTTATTGAAAATAAAACCATATCAGGCCATGTGAATCTACTAACTGTTGAAAATTCATCATGCCGGTGTTTTCCGGGTTTTAAACAATGAAAATTTATTATGCTTCATTATCATTTCGCGATGGAATAGTGCCAGAGTGAAGACTTGTGAGTCTTCCAATTTTGTAGTTCTGAATTATTGTTGTGCAGTGTTTTATGTTTCTATATCACTGTAGGCATAGTCTTACAGGCTCTCTAGTATGTGCTATAGGTATACGTTGATTATGTTAATCGTTTCTAAAGTATAGTGTATTAGTTTTAAGATTAGAATATGATTCAGTTTAAGTTTCACTTGATAACGAGAGGAGTTTTCATACCTCTCGAAACGGTGTGTAGATTTTAAACACAAGAACTGGTAAAAAATCCATTGATTTCTATGTTAACATACGTAATATTAAGTTCTTGGTTTCAACCGATTGTCTATCCCGACATAATCTCAGTACGTGCAGACTCCCCTACATCAGCTGAGCAGAGGGAGAGCTGCTGACTGCTTTATCAACATCAGCGCTGTCATTGCGTCATCCCGGGACAAGTCTTATCCTCATCGCTCCCCAGTCCCCAGTCCCCAGTCACACTAATGAATTTATCCCCCGGCCCTTCAAAATGACGGCAATGGCCCTCTTATTGGTCAACTGAACGCTCCCCTTATCCGCCACGATATCATTTGCTTTGTGCCGCTCACAAAGCCACCCTTGTCGACAGCTGCCGCGACCCCCCCTCATCACACTGCCATCATTGTGTATGCTGATAGTTAGAACAAATGGTAAAGCAAATAGAGTAGGTAATTAAAAATATATATTTATAATGGTTTATAATATTTAGAAAAAACACATGGTGTCTTCAATTACTCTACAGTAGGCTACTTCATGTACTGTTAGAGGTATAGTATCAAGAAGTGTGATTGAAATGAAAATAAACAAAAGACTGGTAAACGATCCGAAAGAACGAGAAAAATTATTTGTTGGTTTCAAGTGTAAAGGACTTATGGGAGTTCCAAAAGTCGAGGGGTCAAGGGTTATATTTTTGAACTTTTTGGGTGTATAGAGAGACCGTGTCATTCATCATTTAGAGCTTTCTGAGTTTATGGAATATTAGTGATGGTGTTTAAAAACATTCAGCCGCCAGTTTAAAAAGATGGTGGCCGAAATCGTAGACATCACGCGGTAAATTATTCCTACTACTACATATTGATAATAAATCTCGAAAATCAAAGTTCTATATTTTAGCGCATGACAAAAGTAAACATATCAAACTGGGCAGCATTTAAACTTTGTAAAATAGATGGTACATTTCAACAAAATGTCACACAACTAAATGTGACAGGGATGTTTTAGAATTTTCATGCTAAATATTCTAAACAACTTTTAAGGGGACGTTTGAAACTGATCAGCGTTTTCCTCGAGTATCTACGGGTTTAAAAATAATTTTGTTAGTACGGTTTAACTTGCAATGTCCAAATACAAGTATTCTGTGTAATTCTAAATTGAATAGGTTGAAAAATACTCGTATATAGGCAACGGAACTCATAAAACATTAGTGAAATGAAATTATATAAAACTCTTGACTTTTTCTACCTTCTTATCTATTGAGCAAAATGCCTTTGAAGCTACGATTTTAATAATAATTAAAAGCTGTCTTAAAATACTTTAAAAAGCTTAAATTTATACTTAAGCTAGTGTATTTACATAATATTTAGCTATTTTAATTGTCTATCAAATTTTATTTTCTAACATGTGAATGTCATTAAGACTAAATCGACAATTTGGATGTTTCAAACATTCCTGAATACATGAAATTAAATATATACTAAAGGAAATTTAACAGCAAAATTTGTGGAAACTTGGGACTGGAACTCGGATCTTTCAGAAATGGCAGATATAGAATATTTCTGTCACATTGGTCATATCTATGATACAATTAATACAGTTCATTTCTATGAGTGAGCCATAAAACAGATAACGCTATGAATTATACGAAGCAGCCCTTGGTACGAAGCATGGACTTCGTGACGTTCAATTTCAAGAAACCAGTTCCAGGTAACTTCTATTAAATTTATTAAGGGTCCGCCTCAGTAGTCACAACAGCAGGGAAAGGCTGAATTCGTCCGCCCAAGGAACACAAGGCACCGCGCACGTAACAACTGGCTAAACAACGGGCCAAATTTCAACTGATGGCCTAACTGTGAAACCTAGCGCTTGCAAGGGTTTCGTAAAAAGTAGATAGCGCTCTTATGTGAAGGTTAAATTTGGATATGTTAATTTGTATGGGATGAGAAAGAGTTTATCTGTTTGTGGCTGTATTAAGATTTTTTGATAAGCCTACTTTTACCTAACTTTAACCAATAGTTGCATAAAACCTCAAAGACATGTTGAAAAATAGTAAAACAGGCAAAATATGTTTATCTTTCATTTAGAGTTGTTTTGCCCAAATAGCGTTATAATAACGTCTCAATTTTATTTCGCGCAAACCTCTGCAACGACGATTTTCCAACCTAGTAGAACGCCCCCTTAATAGTCTACCATCGATGCACCAGATGAACAACTCAACGTTCACCAGATGTTTGTTTCATGATTTTGTTTTTAATTTGTTTTTAAAGTTCTTCATGTGACTGTTTGTTTGTTTGTAATTTATAATATTATGTCTATAGTTATAGTTGCTTTTATATTTTGTTTAGGTTAAGTGGTAGAAAGGGCTTTTAAGCCCTAACTTCGCCTTTTTGTTAAATCAAATAAAGACGTTTTATTATTATTATGTGTTTGCAAGAAGAATTGTTCAGGTAAATCTTGCATATGTATAAAGTCAAATTTAATGTGCAATTCAAAATGTCACGGCAGCACTTCTTGTCCAAACAAGTAAAACTAAACAATGAAATGCCCAAGAGCTGTGTAATTTTACTGATATTTTAATGTAACTGATAATGGTATTACGGTAACAGATATTTTAATACTTTTTCTGTTATAGTTCTCTGTGCTGTTTTGTGTTATGTGTTGGCCTTTTGAATTAGTATAAATGTTTTTAAGAAAAAGAGTTTTCCCACAACGCGTTCTGGGTATTTTGCTTCAATTAGGGTAAATTACTTAAATATATATGGACATGAAGGTCCATATTGCGGAGTGGTAAGAATTTCAGTCATTTTCAGAATTTGGTGTTTGAGTGTAACACAAATGTATACAGTAAACAAAAGTACACGAAATTTCGGGATCTGAAAACTGATCCTAAAATGATGGCCCTGTCAGATGAAAAGTAACCTAAAACAAAACGCAAAACATTAGGTAATGGGCTGCCTATAATTTATTAATCAGCGCAAGATGGACAGTCACCCACCGCCAAATAACCTTAATTATGTTTTCTTAAACTTTTAGCTGTGTTGGGTGTCTTACATTAGTTGGGTATTTTGTAGCCTGTAGTCCTTAATACCATGCTATGAGTTTTGTGTGCTATTTCCTGCAGAAAATTAGGACGAAAGTTACTATCATCCTTACGCTTCATTTTTGATAAGAGGTAGCCAGAGGGGCCTTATTTCAACCGAGGCTTGGCTGATTGGACGGTCTGCTAGTTTTATGTACGAGGTCTCAATAACTTTTCTTTTGAAAAAGTGCGGTTCCCGATGTATTATGCTAGCCTCATTCCAGTTCAAGGCATGATTTCGGCCAACAATGTGAGACCCTTACGCATATTCTCTTTGTGTTCTTTGACTCTTACATTTAGTGGTGTTTTTGTCTCTCCTATGTATTCTATCACAACGTCATTTTATACTGTACGTACTGTTTTTAGAATCCTGAATGCTATTTCTTGGTCTGGTTTTAACGATACTTTGGCAAAGTATATTCTGCGTTTTCAACTGGGTTCTAACTTTAAATTTTCTACCTAACCTCCTTAGGGTTTCCGATAATCCTGACACATAAAGGATTGACATGAACACCGCTTTTTCAATATCCCCATTTTATGACTCTGGTTTCACTTATTTAGCATTGACTGAGGATGCCCATTCTTAATCAGATCACTTTTCACTGTTTTAACTTCTTCTAGTTTCTATCTTTATCTGAGTGAGTACAAGCTCGTAGCTCTATCAAATAAAGAGTAAGCCACTTCTTCTTTGACAGATGTTTGATGGTTGGGCAAAAACTTTAGATACCAATCCGTGTGTGTCTTTTTACGAAAGAATGTCGTCTTAAGGACGTCCCTATCTTTACCAGCATTTACCTGTAGTGTGACATCTCCAGAAAATTTACAGTCATTTTCCCCCCTTTTTGCACAACCAAAAAATAGTTATAGCATAAACTAAACCGCACTACAGGTAAATAACCTTTAGTGCATAGAGCTAAGAAGTTTTTTTGTTAGCTTCAAAATTTTAAGCTTTTAGTTTACTATAAATTTTTTCTATGGCGTTCCGAAATTATTTTTTGGTTGTGCAAAATCTGTAAAAAAGGGCTGTAAATTTTCATACTGTTCTGGAGATGTCGCACTACAGGTAAATTCTGGTCTAAGCCGTTCTCAAGTTATGCCATTACCAACAAAAACTGGATTCATTTTTACACATTAAGATTTCCGCTCAGGTTTTTGGTTGTTATTACTGATTTATTGAGCTATACAAATACATTTGTTTTATCAATACTGTACATGCAATATAATAATAAAAATCTTACCCAAAGCTTTTAGTCCATAAAAGGCTTTTTTCAGAAGTCAATGAATCACGCATTTTTAATTAAAGACACCAATATTTGGCAGTACATGTATGTAGTTATGAAATACAAAGCCACCCAATCATGGCTGTCTTCATACCTTGATGGAAGAAGGCAATGTGTACAGATCGGAAACGTTTTATCTAACAAAATTTCAATTACTCACACGGTGTCCCTCAAGAATCGGTACTTGGGCCAGTGTTATTTCTAATATACAGTATGTTCAGTTTAGAATCATCTCTTCAAAACGCTAAATTAATTCAATATGCTGACGACACGACTTTTTAAATTGGAAATCGACGCACTTATAGATTTGAGCTGTTGCATACAATACATTGACAGAGGCAAATTGAGACATTAATTAAGGGTTTATGGGTGTACCACTAAAGTCTTATACATCTTGTATATTTATAGCACATATTTAATTAGCAAATTAATTTACAAAAGGCATTTAGAAGCAACACAGTCTGATATTCCTATTATAGAAATTGAGGCAAAAATATTTAAACAACACCATAAGTTTTCTCGGTATACATCTAGATCAAGGCCTTATAAGGACGGATCACATTGATTGTATGCCAGTTGCTTATTGAATTTACGTAGTCGTTACGATTTCTTTCCAATTCATGCTTTTTAGAAGTCCTCAAAATGGCTTATTTTGGGCTGGTTTTCCCTCACCTATCATATGAAGAAGCCTTTAGGGAAGATGCTCCAACTATAAATTTAAAATATTGTTACAGAAAAAATCGGTTAGAATTATTTCAAAAGAAGATTTTAGAGAACCATGCCATGCGTATGTCGTGATATTTTCCAAGGGCTTGAACTGCTGACTTTGCTTTACCTCTACATTATATAAGTGTTGATGCATTGTGTGCGAAATTGCAATTTAAATGAAAATAGAAATATTTATCCAAATGAAACAAGAGGGAGGGACAACTTGCAAGTTGCTCATCATAGAACATTGCCTTTTGAAAAATTGCCATTCCAAGTTGGTGTCAGATTATTCAATAAACTTTACATATAAACAGTTAAATATTCTCCAAAATTTAAAAACACCTTTCAGCGTGATCTTTTGACTAGGCGTTTTATTCTTTGATGGATGAGTTTGTTGAACATGTCCAATAATCATGGTCTCCAAGTATAAATTGTTCATCCCTCCTGTAAAATATGGTCTGATAAGAGAAAATGTTTGACTTAATTGTGAACTGATTGTAAGTTTGTATGTGCCATTTATTGTTTAGTTTGTGTGTGTCTTTTTTATATGTATACATTTGTATATTACTTTGTTGTTGTCTTTTTCTTCTTTTTGTTTTGCTATGCAATTGCATGCAGTGTTACGCAAATTCTGAAAAATTGTTAAACGTAAATATCAAACTAGTAATACTAAACACGAGCACTGGTCTGATAAAGCCCTTCAGTTAGTAAACTACCAATTTAACTAAATTTTATTTTTAAAAGAAACAGAATAAACTGTAATTTTGGGAACAGAGATATATATATTATAGCTTGAAGGAATGAAAGTTTTAAGTTATATACATTTTATTTGACATTTCAAAAGTTAGTAACAAAATTTTCTTGTTTGGCGTAATATTATTTTTACTAATAAAACTTAATAGGTATAACGGTGTCAACAAAAGGCGGTGTCTGTTTCTTTTGTTGATGGTTCTACATCACATTTAATAAGAATACACATTTACAGTAAACCCATTTTAAACAAGTAATACTAAACAACTAATACTATTTCTCTTTTAGTTCTGAAACGTCTAAGGTGAACCAAACTACGGTTTACCGTAGCTAAACCCAAACACATAGATGGTTGCCAGAGAACTATAGCAGAATAACAAGGTCTGGAACTACAAAGGTGCACGCAAATGTCAGCACAGAAGTGTCCAATGTCGGCGCTCAGTATCTCAGATCTGGGATCCAAATAATCGGATTCTTGTTGTCGCCAGATGTGAGGTTTCCAGTTAACCACTGCTGAGAGGAAGTCTCCCGTTGCTTTGCTTTGTGACAGTCACTCTACACCACCACATTGTCACACTGTCGCCGCCTTCACTCTCTACACATCACTCACTCAGTGTCCGGGTCCTCTTGCAACAGTTAGTTATTTCTCTCCAATAACCTGTGTGTTCATAGTATGTAGTTTTAAACACTCCTTCCCATCATGTACTTTGTTCAACCGACAAGCATAACTTTCACATTTCAAGTTACAAAGCATCTCTATAAAAGAGAGTTTTCGTTCTTGTTGTGTTCGTTTGTACATAGGATTCAAGTACCTCTACGAATTGTCAATATGAGCATGAAATTAGTCTTAATTTACACTAATATTGACTCTCCCAATGGTTTAGATACGGCAAATAAAGAAAAGCGCACAACACCGTGTTGTTTTGAATGTACATCGTACAGAGAGGAGAGTCAGAAGTACACCGGCTGATGGCTGATTGATGATGCGACTTCGGTGATGAGTTCGTCCCATCATGGAACTCTCATTATCTCTTATTGTTGTTTTTCCTTGACAATATCGTCACTGCCGAGAGAAAAATATTGTCGAGCGACATCATTTCCGGGGACTTGGGGCATTGTCATTAAACATTCTATTTGATTATCGGACGACGTGGCGCGGCGCGGCTCTGTGGGTTTTTAATTACGCCCGGAGGCGAGTCCTGCTGCAGGACTGAGTTTGTACTTTGTACCTAGGCTATACACAGTGTGTCGCTCAGTCGCCATTGTCATGTTAATGGCCCATCTGCCGCACTCGGCTACTTTGTGCTGATTAAAAACACCCGACGCCATTTTGTCCCCTCGTCCCCCCTCCAACCTTAGCTACGCCGACACAAAACTCTTAGCTGGCGACAATTTCATTAGAGCTCCACTCCACTCCGCGATACAGCCGAGCCGAGTCGAGTTTGGTCAACGATAATGAGACTAAGTGGATTGGATTTAGGAAATGCTCCATTAAAATGCAAATGTTGAATTATGCGCCAGCCGCCTCCGGAGTACAACTTCTTTTCCTTGGCAATTTCGCTACAGATAAAGGGGGAAATCGCAGCCTCACTCCATGCCTGGGGCAATGAGGCGAGGGAGCTTTGAAGCATTATATCCAGTGTTGAACATAGATTTTACAGACTAAAATAATCAGGATTATATTTGGACTTAAAACCTGTCACCTTTACTTCTTTCAAGATTGCATTCTAGCATTGCTTGTAAACTGTATTTATAATTATTAATAATACATCTTTGATTGTTACATGAACATTTACGTAGATGTGAACCTTCACCAACAACCGTAACCACTTAAAAACGTGCCCGTATTTTCCATAGAATTAATAATTTAATTAATTAAAATGTGTTTATCTAACTACAAAGTAGACCTACCGCACCAATGCTGGTTTTACTGAAAACGAGTTCACTCATAATCTAATAGAAGTGAATACCGCATGAATGAAAACTACACAATGTACACTTTTGGCCTTAATTTTGAAACTAGTTGCATATTCAAATCTAATATGCATAAAACAGTATACATACGTTATACACCTTCACTGAACACTTTAAAATTAAAGTTTGAAATTGACGTACAAAACTTTACATACCGTACTTGTTTTTTTACCCTTCAAAGACAACGTAACTGCTCGGTAGTATTTATGTATAGCTTCATTAAAGCACTGAAATAAAGCATTCGCTCTACAAAAGGGTGTTAGGGACACGGTTTTCACCACAATAAATACAGAATTTGAAACAACCGCAATAGATACTATCCACCTCACAAGTGGTTTACAGTAAGTTAGAGAACAGTTCTATATCAGAAAACGTATAACTTGTCTACAATGCACAGAAAATGATAATCTAAAATATATTTAAAGTTTGTCTTTAGCAGTGATAAATTAGACAATGACGCAGCTTTGGCAGTTTAAATATTCAAGTTGAGATGTCGCCCGTTCAACTTAACAAAGTTCAAGCACAAGCAGCCGAGCCGTTAACAGTTCCGGCTTTGAATACTGTACAACTCCGAGCGGAACAGTTAGCGAGGAACGTGATTTTGTGTCGGAAACAAAATGCCAACTCTGTATTGAAATGATTTGGCAACATGCTCGAGTCTGCTCTCATTACCGCCCGTGCAGAGACGGTCACGTACACGTAGCCACACTGTAATGGGCGTTTCCCGCCAGGGGCGCTGGGTTCGCCGGACAAATTAGACGTGTTACAGAGGTCTCCTCTATTCGTATTCAGAACTCGCTGCGCTCAATTATCCCGCACAGTCGATCAACTCGTCAACTGGATGAATTAAATTTCATCCGGTGAGCGGAGCGGTGGTGAATGCAAATGTGTCCCCTAGTGCGCCACGCCATGACTGCGCGGGGAGCGGGAGGGTGAGCGTACAATACACTACACAGACATGGCCGTTACAGCGTCATCGTGTACTCACTGATACAATCAATGAGCCCCAGGCTCTCTACACTGTAATATACAAACAGGATTCGTTTCCCAGAAAGGGTGCGTGTGCATGAAATTAAGGTGTTTAGTATGATTTTAATTTGATATGGCGGTTTGGGTTGCTTGAGTTCACAACTACATCTACTGTAATTGCTGCCTTGAATTAAAATTACACACTTTATTGACTCATGAAACAAGCCCTTTATGGGCTAAAACATAACGGAAATATCAAATACATAAAAAGAACAAAAAAAACAATTATTAAGTAATGTTCCAAATATTCATTGATGGAAGTAACAATACTATGGACTGACCTAGACAGCAAGAGATTTACAGCATGAGGAGTGATTTTTGCTGATAACTGCTTACAGTGGACTATTTGTGATACTTGTGATCTTAGTTTTAAAGTCTTACCCAACTATGAAATAAGATAGAATCAACAAAAGCGTGATTCATTTTAAAAAAAAGAAAAAACTGGAGTTTGAGCGGTTATCAAACACTTTTATTTGACAGGTTTAAAACAGAAAATGAAACAACTGAGTTGGATACAGTTTTTTGCACATTCTCCTTCGTTTACAACAATTTACAACTGGTTCCAGTTGGAAAAAACATGGCCGTGGTCGACAAAGATGAACTCTGTTCAGGTAGCCCGTTGAAAGTGACAACCTAAACTGACAGCAAAAGTTCAAGATTCGGTTTTGAAAAATCAACGAGTTAAATTCAGAGTTAAATTCATACACTGGCATATTGCAAAGTGCTGTGTTTTCAATTTTACATGAACAACTTGGTGTGAAAAAATTTCGTCAGGGCTTTGTCGCGTTTGCTGTCAGAGGAGAACAAGCGCATCCGGTATTGGTGGTTTTAGCTGTTTTAGCTCATGGGTTGAAGTTCCAACTGGTACAACATCAACAGATTAACTTGGTTTAGCCCTAGTGACTGTTTTAGTTTCCCAATCCGAAGAAATGGCTTGGTGCACATATTTTTCATCAAAGACGTCACTTCCTACAATGACCCTACGAGTATTTTGCAAAACTTTCGAAATCTTACTTTCCTAGAAGTAGCTTAATAAATTTAAACAAATTATCAATATAAAGTGTACAATGGAGCTAAAAGAAAACTATGTTGAACAATAAAACAGATTTGACCATACTAAAGTTGTATTGAGGGGCACAATGCAGCCAGTTAGCTAATGCACTTGAGATAATATAGACTTCTTAAACATTGTACAATGTTTATAAATCAATCTGTGCTTTTAAATTTATAACATACGATTATACGGGTGGAGTAAAATTGTTAATAATTACATTAATCTACCGTAATTATACTTTTCTTGAATTTATGGGATAACTGCCCTTCCAACTGCCACTTCATTTCTATATTTGAATATTTAGGTCTCGATTGTTCAAATAGAGCCTAGTCCAAGAAAAAGGCGCAAACCGCTCACTACACCGTTGTTTGGATTCTAAACTTAACTTTAAACTTAAAATTTAACTAAACTTTAGAATATCCAAAAGGTTAACTTAGGACTATTTATTGGTAGTTTTTATGCGTTTGATACATTTATTACATACAAGTTTGACAATACTTTTATATTTTGTTAAACGGTGAAATTGGAACGGTAGTTGTTTTTCTCAACTTTGCCCTGTAGATAATACAATCAGTATTTGTCGAAATTGGTCTTTTTGTGTATTGTTAAAAGTAAATAAACAGAAACATTACTAAAACTACAGGTAGAAAAAGCGTTTGCGCAGTAAGATTAACTTTTTCTTTACTGACACGGCCCTTTGACCCAACATTTAGTTTATTTTAGTTGCACTAAATAATGTAAAACAATGTTTTAGATAGGTCTATAGATGTAAATATAGTAATCTAATTTACTACAGATGTTAGTATTACATAGTCATTGATTTTCAATCTTACAATGGAAAGTCAATTGTATAGTATGTGTTAGTTGCTAGGCACAGAATCCTTGGTTAGGAAAGCCATACATCCCACACTGCGTGCAATTATGTGTGCAGGCTATAGGTAGAATAATATGTATGTTTGTTTAATTGAACCAACCAAAGTGTACTCTTGCATTTTTATTGGTTATTTTCCAAAAAACTTTGAATTTTTGCATTTTAAGGAAAATAAATATTTCTTGTTATTTCTTATTCTCATGTGCTAT
Source organism: Matsumurasca onukii (assembly GCA_018831715.1). Taxonomy (NCBI): domain Eukaryota; kingdom Metazoa; phylum Arthropoda; class Insecta; order Hemiptera; family Cicadellidae; genus Matsumurasca; species Matsumurasca onukii. Next base: position 16,883,621 of record CM032066.1, on the reverse strand, counting down.
TTACTTTGCTACACAAGTTGCTAACGACGGATATCTCTCCAAGTACCCTACAGGTTAACCTTTCACAAATTAGTACAATCAATATAACTCATTTTGCTTATGTCGGTTACAATTGCAGGCTAAAGAAACCCCTGTCATCGCAATGATAAATCATACCACCACTCTTTTTAATTTACATTAACGATCTTCTCCAAATTACCGAATTAATTGTACTTATACGCCATTGAATAAAATGTACTAACTACTGAAAAAACGAGGACCCTTTTAGCTCCAACCAAGTTAGCTTTTAAACTTAACAATTGGTTTGTTTCCAATAAACTTGTTCTAAATCCAAATAAAACCAGTGTTGTTAAGGTTAGAATATCTGATAGTTGTAACGTAGATTTTAATTTTAGTGTTAGTCTTAACACAAGTTAGTACCTTTTAGTAAATAGCTGTAGGTTTTGCCTGATTACACAGGAAACCTGAGCTGGCAGGATTATGACATTGATTTACCAAACTCAGGCAGCTGTGCTTTTGTTGAGGAGTTTACGAAATATAGTAGACGATAGCATTTTTAATTTCCGTTTATTTTGCTACATGTGCATTCTATAATTAGCTTCAATACATATGGCTGTATTAAGTGTAATTGTCCCTGCAACCCGTTTTCATAATTCCAAAATATACAACAAAATAATTGACAGAGCAAAAATTTTTAGACTCATGTCGTCCAATTCAAAAAAACAAAATTTCTGCTTACCTTTCACTATATATTTATGAAACACTGCGTTTTGTCAAGAGGAACTTACATTTATTCGAACAAAGCAATGCTCATAATTTATATCACATTAGACACAATATCCTTAAGTTTCCAATACATAAAACAACTTTCTATGACAATGGTCCCTTTTACACAGGAATTTCACTTTTTAATTGTTTAAGCACTGACCTGAGAAGGAACTTAACATTAAGACATTTGATAAGGCTGTAAAAGATTTATGTGTCAAACATTGTTTTTATTCCATCAAAGAGTTTATTTCGTTTTTAAGTAATACGTTTTGCTTTTAATAGTTATTGTATTTAACATTTAAGTTAATTCACCTTACCTGTTTTCAAATTTTACAGTTAAAATATTACATTGTAGTATTTTTAGTAAATGTACATAGTTTAGTCTTAGTTATATTTTCAATTTTGTACTTGACGAAACCTATTTCATGTATCATGACTAATGGTGAATACAGTTTGATTTGATTTAGTCATATCTTTGTGTTAGTCTTTTTGCCCATACATTATTTTAGGTTAAAGTTACCAGCATCCATTATTCCCTTTTTGTCACCCATAACCACCCCGAACATTAATTATTTTTCTCCAAAAGAGTACAAAAAATAAAGTACCACGAAAGTAGGGGTGGATTGGATGAACTCCCCAATAACATTTTACAATTTTCACTATCACACGTGCTTGTTTGTTTTTTTTCAGCTCAAGACTATTATCTATTTATATTGTAAAAATGGTGTTTACCGTGAATAAATAAAAATAAATAAATAAGCTTGACTAATTGGACAATCTGCTAGTTTCACGTACGAGGCATCAATTACTTTTCTTATAAAAAGTGGGGTTCCCGATGTATTATGTTAATCTCATTCCAGTTCATAGCATGATCTTCGGACCAACAATGTAGAGCAATTACAGAGTTATCTGTGAGACCCTTACGCGTATTTTCTTTATGTTCTTTGACTCTTACATTATTTAAGTGGTCTTTTTGTCTCTCCTATGTATATTCCTTATCAGATTTACATTTTATACCGTAAATTAATTTTTTAAATCCTTAGTGCTATTTCTGGGTTTGGTTTTAACAAGACTTTGCCTAGGGGTATTTTGTGTTTTGGAAGTGGTTCTAAATTGAAAATTTCTGCCTAACCTAAGAAGGTTTTCCGATAATACTGATACAAAGGGATTGACTCTAACAACGTTTTTATAACATCTCGATTTTCTAACTTTGCTCATATTTCTAAGCTGTTTGCGCTTATTTAGCATTGACTGAGGATACCCATTCTTAACCTAAACACGTTCAACTTTTTAAATGTTCCGATTTTTAATCTTAATCTGAGCACAAGCTCGTAGCTCTATCAAATAATTAGTAAGCCACTCCTTCATATTTTTGATAGTTGGACAAAAAGTTGAGATACCAACCCAGTGGCCTTTTTTCAATAGTCTATTTTATTTATTTATTTTATTTATTCACGGTAAACATCATTTTTACAATATGAATATAAATAGATAATCGTGTTGAGCTGAAAAAAAAAACAAGCACGTGTGTGATACATGAAAATTGAAAAATAATTGATGAGTTCTTCCAATCCACCTCTACTTTAGTGGTACTTTATTTTTTACTCTTTTGAAGAAATCGATTTAATGTTCGGGGTGGTTATGGGTAACAAAAGGGGAATAATGGCTGCTGGTATACTATAACCAAAAATTATTAATGGCTAGATAATGATGATTTTTAAGGACACATCTTTCTATACACATATCCAATAAAAAGAAGCTTACTTTTTATTTCTTTCCCCATGATCAGGCAAACAGAGAGGAGATGCTGTAAAGATGGCCAAGAAATTCATTAAGTTTTATCGTCTTCATGAGAAAATAATAAAGGTATCGTCAACATACCTCTACCAAATCTTCGGTTTGGACTCAGCTTAGGGCAGGGCCTTTTGCTCAATATCCTCCATTGAAATACTGGCCGCCCCGAGGGTTCAAATATTGAGGATATACTATAAACAAAATCGAACTATAACCCTAAAATCTACTTGTAAGTTGTATTAGTTTATTGAGTTTTAAAATTATTTATTTTATTTACATACCAAGACTGCAGCTCTCTGAGGATATACTCTTGCATTAGTTACTAAATTGGTAATAGTTAAGTTAGACAACATCTTAAGTTTATCAGGAATGAAATAATGTCATTTTTGACCCCACAAAAGTGATAGATTCATGTATATTTATGTTTACTAGATACGAGATATGTGTTAGAGTCTATGTGTACAATTGCTTACCATAAATATGGGGTTAACCCCGAAATAACGTCAAATAAGTACACGCAAAACATTGGATTCAACAAACGAGTAAGTTTAGTATACTTAATTCCAATATTATTGAGCTGTTGTGATCGGCAGTAAGTAGCTGTTAACTATTATTTAGCAAAATGCACAACTATCAATAAGTATTGACTAAAACATGCTATTCTTGTATTTACGAGTGTATTGTTCTTATCTTATATATCTATTGGTAGTGTAACGGTTTGCGAAAGTGTCTGGTATTTTAAACTTTTTAAAGGTAAAAGGTAAAGTTTGTCTTGTGTCACCGTATAGTCAAATAACAAATTGTAAGTGGTGACTGCGAAGATCGAACCCGCGTTACCGGAGTCACGCGCGATACCAATCCGCCACGGATCCGCTAAAGGTAGTTATGCAATGTAACAAAATCAACAAAATTTCCCAGCATATCCTGTTCACACTGGAGGTCCCCGGGCCGGGAGCAGTGAGCAGGGTGTAGGGCTGGCCCTTGACTCCGCAAGGGCTCTCACTCAAGGGCCCTTGCTACCTGCGCTCTTCTGTAATAACCTAATCACCTCGTCACCGTCTGTCATCTGCCCACACACAACATCGGGTACTTGTACAGGAGGGGGTAAAGGGGGGCTTCGTTAAACTGGATGACACATGTAACAACCAACCCCACTGATATGTGTTGACTTTCTGCCTTAGTGCGTTATTTGAACACCATTATCGGCTACTTTTATGCTAATTGTTTACCAACAGTTAACTGTAATATTTTCCATCTATAAATTACACTTGAAATAATAATATTGGAGCTTATTAGAGTTATGAGTATTTTACTTGGTATACTATCTCAACTTTGATGAACTTGCTGCAAGGATAAAAAAGCGTTGGGCAGCACAACAAAACTAACAAGTTATATATTATTCAATCGATAAAATCTTCGGAGAAAACCACTTAACAAACTGTTTAATTTAACATCGTATATATTCGCTACGACCGCACACTAAGGACCTACCAGTATTTTATGATTGTAGTGATTCACTCATGGACATAACTCGAGCGTTAAATTATAAAAATAGGAAGCTTGACAAATCTTAGTCCCCATCAAGCTCATTGTGCAGCTGTTGCTAATGTGAAATGAAATAATGAGTCTATTCCAACAAACAAAAACATTACAACAATATGATTACAGTTTGGAATGAGTACCAACCACTTCTCCAGTAATGTGGTTGGGCCTTATACTGTGTTTGCAATATAGGTTGGAAAGAAGTGGAAGTTGAACCGACTCTTCAAAAATATTTTAACTCTCCAGAGAAATAATATAATTTAAATTATGAAAGGAATTGGTTTATTTCAAGTAACATCAAAAGTTAATAATATTTGTTTACTAACTAAAACTCATTGTATATAAAACACATGTTAATTAACTTGCAGCATATGGAACATCTCTCCCCTACAGGCCTCAACGGTATCTTGCGATGGGCTTAACTTTTCGGCCAAATCTTGTTCGATATTCCACGGGAGGAGATTCATCCTTTCTGGGATCTACCATGTCCGGTTGATAAAGATTATCTTCAGTTCTGCTCGCTTTGGTTTGGATATTCTCTGGAGGTGGCTGAGTTTTTGCCGGTGTTTGCCTCAGATCAAGGTGGAGGAATGGATTGGGCGACATTAAAATTATATTATTTCTCTGGAGAGTTAAAACACATGTTAATTAACTTGCAGCATATGGAACAAAAAAGCTGATCAAACCAATAATGTTCCTGTTTGCAAGTCAATATCATCTGGGAAGCTGAGAGGGTAACGTTCTTAAATAACCGCATTATAAATGCACACGCTCCTTCTGCAACTAAGATTGGGAAACCATCTCAAGGAATAATGCAATTCTGAAACATAGAAGCTCGAAAAAGCATCATTACATCGAGAAGGAATACTCGGCATTTCAAAGAACAAGCGAGGCTCTGGCTAGATCATGGAGAAAACCCTATGCTCTCAAGTTATTGGACGGAGTCCAAAGTCAGTTTTAAATCATTCGGGCTGTAAGTTTCGTTGCGTGGAACAAGGTGAAATAAGAAGTCTTCCCTTTGATTATGGTGTTGCAATCGCACTATGTCGTCTTTTAAAAACCTCATTTCTTATATTATTTTATTTATTAATTACTAAGCTCTTGTCAATATGTACAGTTTGTACACCCTATATTTTATGATTAATGAGGTTATTTTGTTTGTAAAAACAATTAAACGATATCCTGCGAAAAAATGCAACTACATAATCGAGATTGAACACGAATTGGATCAGATTTTCACACCTTGTTTACTTAAAATTCCTCATGTAGCAGAACATACATTGGACCAAATTTGCCAATGTTTTGCTTATGTTAAAACATATGTACTTTCATGGGTGTTCAGCACCAATCGGTTCCACATAACTTCTTGGGTTAGTCCAAAGTAAACAACTTGCTTCCTATTGTAAAGCCGATGTTCTAAATCGAATTTCGGATAACTTGGGAGGCTCCAATTTCGGTCAGACTTTTCAACGACTGTGGTTCATGGGCACATTGTACGCTTCTTTGGGCACAGTGAATCGTTGAATAAATTCTCATTTACTTATATTTTACACCGGCTAATGACTGACCTCCTAGACCTTGTTGAGTTTTTTCCATGTAATTAGTTCCTATACAAAATTAGTTCTAAGTCAAAATGTTCTAAGTCAAAATATGGGAATGCGGCCCATAACAGTTGACCTCTACCGATGCAACGCATTAGAAAATGCCTTTTTAAATAATTATGTACTGTACATGATTTGGAGATTGATTGAATAAAAAATGTCGTTGCTTGTGTTCAGCGCAGAACCTAAAATTGGGTGTTGAAACCATTCTTAATTTTAATAGACACCAAACAAGATGTTCAGGTAATATATTCATTTTTCAAACACAAATAAAGTATTATTAAGAAAACTCTAAAGAATTACGAGTATATCTTCAACCTCGTGTTTGTCTCTGCAGTCTCAGATGAACAATAAGTGAGATATAAGCAAGTAACATATGAGTATTTTATCAAAAATAATGTCATGGTAGGTAAATTGGGCATAGATGCCACACGGCTGAGGCAGGACAATTAACATAGTTGCGGCAGCCCAAGATCAGATAGCGCTGTGAGCGCTACCATCTCTTGCCGTCTTTCTCCCTTCGGCTCGACATGCTCGAGTTTGTCCGATGTCGATGACCAAATGTGACCAAATCGTGCGATTTTCGAGAACGAACAAACTTGTGCTTGCGTCAGTGGCTCTACTTAAGACTCTTTAAATAATTCCCTCGCAGAGCTATCTATGCTTGGGATGCATTATAGCTGTAACGCGTGCAGTGTAGAAGCCCGGCAGAGCAGGCCTACATGTGAGGGCTGCCTGGCTCTCCACTCTATCAAACACGTATTTGTGTAGATGTAATAGTTTCTGGTTCATTAGACCCAGTGAGAAGGGTGGCTTTCATCCCCTTGTGTGTGACAGGTCAGCCCCTCGAGGGGTGGAGACAGTTTTTTGTTCTGCTGGCGCTTGCGTCGTCCTCCATTACTCCATGTAAATCTCGCGCTCTATTGTTTGTTCGGCCTCCATCAATGTCCTCAAAATCTTCAGTGAAACATTTCTGTCTTCATCCAGCTTTTGTTTTCTGCTCCAATCGTTAGTTTGCGTTACTTTCCAGTAAAAACAATATCTCGTTTTCTTTTTTAATTGATTAAGTGGAGTTTACCTCTTTATTGAAAGTCCATATACAATTAAACACACTTTACAGTTTCATGATGTTTCGGTACTAATTCCAACTACAGTAGTAAAATTTATACCTATATTTTCGCGTTGTGTTTTTACGCAATAGTTTTGAAAACTTAAAAACCAGTCAAGGTTGTTTGTTTTATAACAATAGTTTTGCCTTCTCCAACCGTAATAATTGTTTATCGCTATTTTTATTATGGTGTAAGTTCAATAAAACTTATAAGTATACATTTTACACATAATAACACCTCGGAAACGGTGTTCAGTTTACTCATTAAACAAGGGAATTGATCAAAAACCACCGGTAATTTACCAAAATATTTTGGTTCCGTATGAAGAACACTCACACCTTAAACTATACAACACTATAGTAAAACAAACTATCAAATATTTATGTTTTGTATCTAAGCGCTTGAAATAAGCTGAATACAACAACGAGAGCTAACTCATAAAACAGTTATTTAAAACCAATCAATGCTAGTGTTATTTCGAACTATTACGGAAAAGATGCAGTCAGGGATACTTTCAATACAGTTAGGAAAGAAAGTACATTTTACCTTTTAATAGCTGTATATCAGAGTGGTTTCCTAGAGAACGGTGGACGGTGAAAATTAGTTAAAGTTTTCTCGCCAGATGACACAATTTGTTTTGTAAACAAAAGTCTAGCTTGTCCATTACTACATACGTAAATAAACTTTGACAACTAAAATAAACAACATGTCAAAAGTTATTTTTGTCAACATCTGTTGAAATATTGTGTTGTGCCCACCGTCACGGTTACGTTTGGTGTCGGCAAAAGCTATATTACGGCCGTAATGTAGCGGTGAACTTGTTTATAGGAAACCATAGCTTTACCGCGTTGTTTTCGAAGAATTATAGGTGCATTTAAAATCTGAGAAACAGGTTTTAGTTATTAGCTTTGTAACCATGGAACCAAACCAAATGGATTGAGTATAACTTGTATCCACAATATCACTTGAATTTGAATATTGCAGAAGATAAATTCAAAAGAGCATTGTATCCTGTGGCACAGTATGAGCTTTTTAATGTAACTTAAGTTTTACAAAATGCGTTAGGGCATTTATTCTTATAATGCAGAATGAACCTTCAATATAACTCAAAGACGTTTATAAACTAAATCACCTTTTTTAGTAATTTCTTTAAAATGTATGCTATCATAAAACACCTTCATAATGCAACAGAAATAATACAATAAAAAACTATACCGATGTTCTAAATATAAACAATAAAATATGTAATCTTAGCTTTAGTTTTCCCCTCAATTACAATGTACAATTTTTCTAAATACACGTTTTTAATTTGAATTTCAAGCCCAGGTAAGATAATAGTGAAAGGATATTATTTACTTCTTTGAGTGTCGGTTAAGATAATCAAGTTTACAAGAGAGGAAGGATTCTGAAGGGCGGAATTGTAATGGTGCAAATCAACTGGAAGCCAAACTGATTTAACTGAGCAGAGAGCGGGATAACTCAGAGAGGGGAGGTTGGCAGGAACTAATCGAGAAGAGGCAGTGAGGAAATGGCAGAAAGATCACCATCGATCCAGGAACTGAACGTTAAACCCGTGTCCATGGAAACGCTACACATATCCGGGCTCATCACCTTCATCCATCTACGTTCCGTCTGCTATATCTGCTTCTGACACAACTAACTTTTGCGCCTCTGCTGCAGACCAGCAGAACTAGAGAGTAGTAGTAGGTGAGATATGTGTTTCGTTTCCATGGAAACGGATTTATTGCTCAGTTCCTGGACGTATGCTATAAGTGGCAGAGGTTACATGCTTATCATGGAAACGCGTAACAAATCCAGGCTCATCACCCTCATTTGATTATGGCAGTTTGTAATTCCCTCTGTTACAATAGCATACGTCCAAGAACTAAGCAATAAATCCGTTTCCATGGAAACGCATCACATATCCGGGCTCATCGTCCTCAACTACTGCTGGTCTGCTATATCTGATTCTGATAACTTTTACCTTTGCTACTGATAGCATACGTGCAGAAACTGAGATCTAAATCCGTTTCCATGGAAACGCATCACACATCGGGGCTCATCACCCTTACGTATAATTGGTCAGCTATATCTGCTTCTTACACAATAGCATACGTCCAAGAACTAAGCAATAAATCCGTGTCAATAGATAGAAATGCGTCACATATCTGGGTCTATCACCCTCACCATCTGTTGGTCTGCTTCTGACATAAGTAACCTCTGCCACTGATAGCATACGACCAGAAGCTGAGCAATAAATATGTTTCCATGGAAACGCATTACACATTGGGGTTCATATCCCTCACGTATTGCTGGTCTGCTACAATTGCTTCTGACACAAAAGCGTACGTCCAAGAATTGAGCAACGATTACGTTTCCATGGTAACGCATAAAACCCTGGCTCATCAAACTAACCTTCTGCTCTTTTCTGGCGCGGTATGATACCGGAAGCCTAGAATGTATATATAACCTTCTCTTGGTCTGCTGATACGGACATCTTGTAACCTCTGCTACTTGCAGCATAGGTCCAATAATTAAGCATGAAAATTGTTTCCATGGGAACGCATCACATATCCGAAATCATTACCATCACCTACTGCTGGTATATTATATCCATTAGTAGTAGCTTTAGATAGTCTGTTACCTCCACTGGTGATCAACATTTGTCCAGGACCTGTTTGTTTAACCCGTTTCTATGGAAACGCGTCACATATTTGAGCTCATCACCATCAACTACTGCTTGTCTGTTATATCTGCTGCTGTCAACTCCACTTCTGATTGTTATTCATCAAGGATCTTCTATTTTTAAGTGCGGTTAACACGTGGCAAGTATGCGCCCATTTAAAATTTGCTAGTTAGTTGCAAATCACTACTTGCATGATGTAAATAGTTTAATTGCCAGCTACTAGCAAAAAGATACCTTGCCTGTAAGATCAAACTAATCAAACCTCTTTCAGGTCAAGAAAGAAACATTTACAAATATCTTGAAAACTCTCTCAACAACATCTGCAGAAGTTCTAAATTTTGCTATGTACCATACCCAAACGCTACGACCTTCCTCTAAAACACAGAATAAATGAAGAAATTAACCACGCCAACAGGCATCTGGGGAAAGTGGCGACATTGTACAGAAACATTAGACTGTTTAACTTCAATGTACTATCAAGGAAGTTTTTCACACGACAAGGCATGCACTTATTTGCCGTTGGAAAAAATAAACTGGCTTATGAACTGGCACACTATCTCCTTTTTTAATGAAGAAAAAGAACCACACAAGCCAAGCTGTGATGAAGGAGCGACTTATACTACAAAAACCACGATGCTACACTCAACACGAGAGCTACGCAGAGGCAGTCAAGACCACTAAAGCGCGCCGCGACCACTAAATGACTAGTGTAAGTGTGTATAAGTGTAAATAGTGTGTAAAAGTGTTCTTCATGTAAACAGCAACCCCCCCCCCAGAAGATGCGACAAACGTCGCGAAATATACATCGGGACTTTCCAATTTCTTCACAAGGTCTACAGGCACCCAATAGGTATTTCATCTATTAAATAATATAGGTCTTGAGACTGGATATATTAAAATTTGATATTTACTGCAGGGAGAACAGCGGATTTGGAGGAGTGGCAATATTTGCTGCCCCGAGTGTTAAATGTGACAAAATTATATTAAACCTAAATAAAGAAAAACATTTTGAAATATCAGCTGTACAAGTTAGTGCGAGTATAGGCCTATCCAACAAAAATAGACTCTTTATAGTAGTTGGTTTGTACAGATCACCAAGCGGTGATTTAAACGTATTTTTTGAATAGTTTTCAACAAGTTCAAATAGAAAACTCACTCTCACTCCCAATACAAGTTAAATGTGGAGTTCCACAAGGATCAGTTTTGGGCCCTTTTTGTTCATTATTTACGTTGATAAACTTCATTCTCTAAATGATTTGCAATCAGTTGTTCAATATGCTGATGACACTACATTACTTCAATCAGCCTTAACGCTTCAATCTTTAGAAGAAAAAACATATGTAGCGACCAATATGTGTAAACAGTATTTTAAACCGCTCAATTTAAAAATCAATTTTCATAACACAAAATTTATTATGTTTGATATTAGTCGGTCAATTAGGAATGAGTCACCATTAGTTATATTGATAAAGAATATAATTGAAGAAGTTTATAGTATTACATTTCTAGGAATACACATCTAGGTAATAAACTGAGTTTTTGTATCTGTAACTTTACAGCAAAGTAAATTAAAATGATCGACAAAATTGTGACTGCCAAATTAACTGAGGTTTACTGACTATTTGTTTCTGATAACTTCTCTAGCCTTTAATCTAGGAACAATTCTTTATCATATTTTGATAGAGTTCTGAAATACTTCGTATACTTAAACAAACATTTAACCCAATAGTTATTTAGTACTAAATGACGATTATTCAGTCAATAGAGTGAAGAGTCTAGTTGGTGGTTATTAGAGTCTCTCGGTGACGGCAATTGAGTGGAAGGTGTACTGTCCGAGCTAAGAGGATTGTGAAGATAACTCCGGAACATGTGACAGTTCATTTCCACAGATAAATTGTAAACCTACACGGGTGACAGCTCGACCCTGCTTGTTACGGCGCTCAATACTTATCAAAACATCACTTAACCGTAACGTAGTTTAAAGCTGATTCTGATTTCGAGGAGCAAACGTGGGTAACAAAGCTATATTATATTTAAACTAACCATCACCAATTTAAAATAAACCTCATAATACTTATTTTGGATACACATTATTTTAATTTAATAATAATAAAACCAGGCCGACACGCAGCTAAGCGCTAAAGCGCCGCTGGGATGAGTAAACGAATCATTTGCAATTTTTTACTCTTATTCGCTCTGTTCACAGCCTCGCTTTGGCATTCGGCCGTTCTACATTACCACGGGCATTACAAGGCTGTTTGCTACACTCACAGCCTCGCTTCGGCCTTCGGCCCCAGACTTACATGTTCTTTTCCTGCATATTTATTACATACAGTGAAGGCGTATATCAAATTTTATTGTTGTGAGTTAACTAGCCTACTCATAAGGCTGTAATAGCAAAACATAACTTTTTTGGCCTTTTTGACACGAGTCAATAAATTTTCATAATTACATTGATGGATATTATTAGTATACACCTTTATTTAAAATTCCATCAAAAACCACTTTTTGACCAAATCTTCTTCCTAGTATCCGGTTGCCCGATTTTGCTGGTTAACGAACTTGACTGAGATATTTACAAAAGGAACATTTGTACCAAATTTCATGAAAATTGGACACAAAATGCGACCTGTAGAGTACACATATTTCCATACATACGTATATATTGGTCTTAAGAAAATTCGATAATAACTCGCAAGTTCAGTACTAGATAAGTGAAATCACATATTGTGAAGATGACTCTTCTGTCGACTATTGATTATAGGCGAAGAGAAGGCTTCTTTCTGGTGTCTTTTGGGGAATCAATCAAAGTCAAAAGATTCTTTTAGCGTGGCTCACCACAACTGGGCAAAGTTGTAATATGTGTAAATTGAGACGGACAATTGCTATACTAAAATACAGTTCTAGTGGATGTTGGTAGGTGGTAAGGCCTGTTAGGTGTTGACATTTGAGTGGGTTCAGCAAATAAAAGCGTGTTAATTGTACTCGTATGTTGCTGTATATGCATCATATCATATTGTTTTCAAATATTCATATCCAGCCCATTTGTTCTTTGTGCTATCAAAACATTCATTAGATAAACGATGTCTTCGCTTAGAGCTCATGGATCAAAAACTTAGAATACTTGCTCTGATTTTACTTCTACCACAAGTACAGATCTGTACTGTTTGTTTACATACAACGACTGTACGGTCTATGGTCGCTATACATAAAAGTAAAAATCTGAATTTAAACCTTAGAATAGAACTCATGGGGTAGATAACTGCTTTTGGGCCAGGATGCACTTTCAAACCATAAATTGACAGGAATTAATCATGTGGATTTAATGAGGATGTTATAGGAATATGGTGAATGAGGATGAATTATATAAAGAGGATACGTAATATTCTGGATTCAGTGATCCTCAATTGGTCTATGTAGCTTTTTGAAGTAACACACTCTGATATAGACAATAAGTATAATGATAGGTATAAATTTAATATTCATATGGTTAATTAATTCCATAAAGTGTCTCAATCCAGCTCACCAGCTTGTGAAGAATACCTGCATCTCCAGTCAAAGGTTTGCTTTGGTTTGGTTCAGCATTGAAAGTGGCATTTACCTTCTTCCAATCTTGTGTTGAATGTAAAGTAGTCACAGTCATGTGATTAAGTTAGTCTGATGCTGAGCTCGAGGTCTAGACTGACAGCAGATATGTAAGCAACACCCGTATCACGCCATCACCATCTCTCAGACCATCAACAAGGATCAGCTGTCGAACTGCCCGCATTCTCCCGCCACAGATAATTATTCAAGGCGTCTACAGCTGATCCACTTCTCAGCGCAGCATTCAATCCGATGTTGTCAGTCAACAAATCTTCCACGCTCAATAAGTGTTATTATACTCTATCAATGGTACACCTCTCACTGAAAATGTTTGTATTATGACTGTATAAGCAGCAAATTCAGCGCTAACCAAATAACTTGAACAGAGTTTGGTGAACACTGTTTATTTGGGGTCCTAAGCATGTAGTAGTTTATGCTTGACAAAGAATACCATTTGGGCAGATTTTAATTGGTTATTTGGGTTGTGTTTTAATTGATACAGCTAAATTTTCCATATGAATTGATAGTCTCCCCACTTTTGAGGTCTTCACTAAATCAAACCTTATAAAACTACCTATCCCCTTAGTAATATTTGGTAACTCGTAATAGTTTTTACTCTGTTATAAGCGGCACCGAGAGTGGGAACCGGGGCCGCTCTATCCGGCCGCCTCCTTAAGGTATTTAGGTGTTTGGAACGTAGGGTATTACAACTAAATCATAATTTAGGGTCTGCAGAAAAGAGTTCATCGCGCACAAATACTGGAGTTTTCTATCAGTTATATAGCCTATGTACATGATTTTGACAACTACTATTTTCATCAGCCCTCATTGGGTTAACAAGCTTTTCAGATCCATTGGAATTGCCTTCAACCACTCGCGTCCAAATAAATGATTATATCCATACCTGACTACATACAAATCTAGGACATGCACTGTCCCCTCACATTCTACTTTAACTCTAGCCTTGCAATTCCAATAGATTTGAAAAGCTCTAGTAGTAAATGCAAAACAATAATAGTAGCAAGCGAAAAGCAAATAGTAGTTGTCAAAATAATGTACCGGTACACATAATCATACGATTAGTTTTTTTTACAAAACAACAACAACATCAATCCAAATTAAATATTGATTTGTTATCTTACTATTTTCAAAAGTTATGTCAACATACTAAAATTATTTGATATATCAAAGCATTAGAGGACAGCAAAAGTACAAACGATTTGACAAAATTCAAGTTAAAAAGAACGAACAGGAGGCGTTTATAGAGGTTAAGGAACGCTTTATCAACCAAAATCTAGAGGATATGCAGAGGTTTATGAGTTGAGTGTAGGGCGTGGTGACCAACTCAGAAGTCGCTGTTAGCCTAACACAGCCATTAGTCCGCTCGACTCATCAGCCTGCTTGACTAATTAAGCTTTATACCAGTCGTGTAATCTGTGAAGTGATCTGAGAGCTACTGAGCCAGTCAGTCAGCTGTTCACTGATCATCTGTCTTATATCCAAGGAGCTTTTTTATATCAGGTCAAGGTAAATACGAGAGTAACGATCATAACTAGACGATAGCAGGGCTAACTCATGCGTAAGACTACTGTAAAATCCCTTAAAACTCCGTTGAACAGAACACTATAGCCAATACACGGGAGGAGGGGGTGTACCCCTCGACCCTTGAAATGAGAACGGTCTAAGATGTGTTTTTTTGCCTTCGCAACGAACACCCTGCGGGACGAATCCCAACAAGGATGCCGAAGTTTGGCAAAGCATCAAGATCAGTTGCGATATAGAGACAAGGCAAAAGTGTGCTGTGAGCAAGCTAGTAAAGGTTTTGTATTTTCAATGGCCAGCAATGTTGACATGCCGAAAACTTCACACACATGGCCAGTAGCAGCTATTAAGTCGCTCTGGGTGACTGCCCTTTAAAGTGTAATTGTTTTCGTACAGACTGTCAGCATGCCTGCTTTAAACAGATACAGACTAACAATGCACAGCAAACATAATTTTTCACTTTTTATAGACAATTTGTATTTAGTTTTATTTTTTATGTCAGTTAATATTGTGCGTTTTCAGAGCTGAATTATATGACAGCTGGCGGTGTCATAGATCACTCATAAACATTGGATGTTTTCGCACATGTTTTGTGACAACACACTTATTTTGTACACATACTTTAATAAGCAACAATACTATTCACTGTAAATTCCGTTAGTTAAAATTAATATATTATTGTACGACTAAAACATTCTCCGACAATACATTTAAAACTCTTCAATTTTATTGCATGACATTTTAAAGTGAGACAAGTTACAATTCCGTCGCGGATATGGGCTACGACTACGAGTTCTTCAGGGATCCACCTGGAAGGTACCTGGGCTACTGTCACGTGGTGGGTCGTGCTCTGTCCGGCACTCTTGTAACCCCCTTCACCAACATGTGGTTGACTCGTGCCACACTCGGCTACATCGGCTTCGACACAGTCTACAACGCCATGGACCACCGCCAGCCCAACCCTCTGCTCAAGGCGGCTGACGCTCTCATCTGGCAGTCCCTAGCGTCCATCGTGCTGCCCAAGATGACTGTGGATGCGGTGGCCGCGGTTGCGTCTCACTTCAAGCTGAAGGGGAAACTGCCCGTGGCCTTGGTGCTCCTGTGCATGCCGCTACTCGGCCCTGGTATCGACAACGGGGTGGACTTCGTCCTTGACCACACTACACGACCCATACTACTGCGGTAACACACAACTTTAAAAAGTGGCCATATTTGTTGTTGTATGATGATCAGTACATGCTTTTTACAATCAGATGAAACATGTTCATTGCTTTTCAAATTATGTTACTTCGCTGGATGATATCGGCTATCGAGTAACCGACATAATAGTGTTTAGTTCTCAACGTATTTTGCAATGTGCTGAAACAAGACCGACCGGTAACTTCGTAAAGTTATTTAGTTTCTACAGTATATTATAAAGAACGCTGTATCGTGTGCACGTAAAGGTAAGCCTCCAAAAGAAAAATTATATGTTGGTTAAACTGCAAAACTTTTACCCAGTGTTTGGAAAGTCCGGTGACCTTTATCTTTTTAGCATTCCAAAGTAATGTGGTAACACAATATACGTATTATAAAACTGATTTTGTTACTACTTTTGTAACAATTGTTACTGCGAGGTAAACCCTCAAAACCTTTTAGTTACAAAAAGTATTTAACCACAGGCAGGGTTTGAACCCGATCATGAGACTGAGTCTGAACGGTATGGTATGGTTTTATCGACTGAGGTATTGACTCTATTTGAAGGGAGTCTCATACCTGATGCATTTCTAATACGTTCCAGTATGTTAATATTCACTGAATAGTGACTTGAAAAACTAAAGTATGTGAAAATAGTGTAAATAGATAAATACATGTTTTATTCCATAGACAACATACATTGCATTGGAATCGTCAATTATTCTGAAAGCTACAATTTTGGCACTCATACTTACATCGAGATCTCATTCATACGAGTAGATACAATATTTACAATCATTCTGGCTCATTCATTCGAATTAGCATCCGAAGGCCGGTAGCCATTTCTCACTAGGTCTCCCATTGATGTGCCAAGAACTCGTCTGAACTATAGAAAGTGTTCGCGGTCGAAACAAGCTTTCAGACGAGACTTGAACGCCTGAGCAAACGCTCGTAAACCACCGTTCTGTATCGCCCAGTCCGGTAGTTTTCTGCCTCTAGTTTCATAAGAGTGTATGTCTACACCTCTTATGGGATCGCATTTGGTTTTGAAGAAAACGCATGTCTCAAGAATATAAAGACAGGGATGTATCAACAGATTTAGACTTTTGAACGCTGGTCTGCACGACTCTCCCCATTGAGTTTTGCAATGATTCGCACTGTTTTTTTAGAATAAAAAGTCTGGAAAGGTGTAATTATTAACAATGTTTGAGAGTATGTCACACAGTGGTACCCAAATTATGAGAAGATAGCTATTCGTACAATTTAATGGCGAATAAACATCTTTCAATGAAAATACCGAATGAATAGTAAGTGATAACCTGCAATTTTAGTTGTTACTACATAGCCTAGCCGAGTTATCACGCCAAAATTATTTATATCATATATGTTAACTTGGCACAAAAATGTATTTATTAACATTATGTATACAAAATGTATGCATATTTTTCGAAAAGTACCACAAATAAGAAATATGTCCGAGTTCAAGACTCATTAAAAAATGTTTCTGAAACAAATTCGATATGTGGAGCTCGAAACATAACATTTAACTCATGCCAGCGGCGCTTTTGGCGCTTAGCTGCTTGTCGGCAACAGGTGGGGAGTAGACAAGAGAAAATAATAAAAGCATTGTTGGCATCTATGCCGACGGAAGCATCCCGAGACTGTTTATACATCGTGAATAACGCGATATATCCTGTTTTTTAAATCGCAAGTGAGGTACCGATTTACAAAGATCGACATTCCGACGATGTATATAATTTCATTTGGGCCACGATATACAAATTATACTGATTGACTTGTGGGTTGAAAATAGCCTACAATAATGTGATTGTAGCCTGTATATCTTCGCTATAATACTGCTATACTGTGTGGAGTTGTGCGTCCGCGGGTGAGCGGGAGTCTGGGAGGCCCCGGTCAAATCTGGGCGCGCTCGCGTCCGTTCCCCCCAACGCGTATATAACCGTGTACCTAGAAATTTATAACCGATGACGATCACGGCGACGCTAGCGCACTCTGATGAGCAGCCTAGCAACTCTGTCCCCTACTTGAGATTCCATTGACTAATCTTTCATATCCATGGGAGGTCTATGGCTATATAAAGACAATGGACGAAACATTAAACAGGTTTCTTAAACATAAACAAACATTCATTTTTAAAAGTTTCATATAATTTAAAATTCAAGAGCGCTTTTGCCGGTCAAGGCATCATCAGTTAGTTGTTTCACTTATTTATTAAAACCACTAAATGATGATGCCTTGACCGGCGAAAGCGCTCTTGAAATTAAATTATATGAACCTTTTAAAAATGAATAATTATTACTATCCAAAGTTTCATCAAGTATTCAATAAAGAAAATTTCTTAAACTTGTCAGATAATTAGGCTTGATACTTGATTTGAAACACTTGAGATGTATCTGAAACATAACAAACTATTTTATACTATATTAAGTAAAAGGTATGTTTCTGCAAACTAGGCTATAACATAAAATTATTAAAAGGTTCTAAAAACTACTATGTGAAACAATGTGTTTAAATTTTTCTGAAACAAGTTCTTTTTTATAATATGAAAAAACATTGCAATTGTTCTGAAATATTACTAAAACTTAACGTTGTGTGAGCAGTTTGAGTGGCCGGCACATCGGGGGAGCCACTGATGATCACAATCATTGACCAAACCAGTAAATGGGCCGAGTTCTGAGTTGCGGGTCAGGGATCGACACGTCGGAAGAAAGTAATAGGACAAATGGAACACAGTTATTGGCTGAAATATTTCAAGAGCCTAAACAAAGTGTGTAGTTTCTTCTTTTTACGTTGCGTCGGCTGCTGTCAACGCTCACGTACCCGGCCCAAAGCGTTAAGCGTGGGTCTCACTTGGCGAACTAGTCGCACAAATAGGTTGCAATCACAAGGGATACGCCTACTTATTACTTATGGCAACATAAGTATATCCACGGGACCTATTTATGGCTACTGTTGTATTAGATAATATGTTTTGGTTGTTACCTATTCACGCGACTTAAGCCCGGGTTTCACTTACGAATATGTCGCAGTAAATCATAGATTAACTTTGGCAACATAAGAGAGTATAAACATAAGTGATGACCCAATTAAATGAATTCTTGTGAATAGTCGTAGTGAATCACAGATTGTCTTTGGTAACAGAAGACAGCACGGACAAGAGTGTTTAATAAAATAGGCTACCATTGATTTTAAATTTAAAGTCAATGATAATTCTCTGTAATGCTCCGCGTCTATTTGCAAGTAAGTCCCGAGGCTAAATACGCCAGAACGTACACCTAAAAATCTTCAAACTTAGTGGTAGGTACGATGTTTAAATTTTCGTTATTGTATTAATGTTCTTATATATCCATCGAATAGTTAGGAGAACGAAATATGTATTCAACTATTCATCCAGTCTTAAAAAAGAGCTAGCACAGACTTCCCTGCAAAGGTGCCGTCCGTAACGCAATTATTTCCATTTCTTACTTCCTTCTTCGCGATATGTAGCACGGCTGTTCGCCTTGCTCTCCGCCTTGCGACTCCTCACCAAGCTCCCGACACCTCAGGGCAGGGACCGCCATGAGGTGGAATTCGGCTTGTGTCATATGTCGTCGGACTATATGAACATGCCACGAGAGCTTGCCGACACCGTTCTCCAGAGGGCCAATACTCTTTACCTGGCTATACCCACTATGGGTGGTCTGCGGCAATAACTGCAACATCCGCCAGGGTAGGGACTGCAGCTTCACTCCCCGTCGGATTCGACCCTACACTCCTTAACAGACAGCACCAGCGTAGACCGCAACTACAGAGGCAGCCACTCCTACTTCCTCAACAACCTCCTCGGTCCCAACAGCAACCCCAACAACAACAAGGCTAACAGCGAAGAAGACGGTAATGTTTTAGTTAGAATAAGTAAAATGTTGGCAAAGTAAATTTAGGTTTCGTTCCCTTGTAATTTTCAAAGATCAATAAATCCGCTGGGGGCAATCCTCTTCAGGGAACGCCAACCATTGATTTTAAATGTAAAGTCAATGCGCCAACCCACTACCGTTTTTCTTGCCAACCTTGGTCTCCGGCGGCTGAGCGGAGCCTGAGCCCCTGTACTGGCATTTCCCCCGGCTCACTAGCTGGGCAGAAATTTGGGTGCAGCGGGTCAGTCATCGTTGAGGAGGTGTGTGGAGCGGCAGCAACAAAACTACTATATGCCAATTCCCTACGCAACGTATTGCCCAATAATATCACTTAATCTAACCCAGCTTGTAGAATACTGAGTCCATCTGTATTCTGTATGTATTGCAAGTGTTGCGCAACGAGTTCGAAAGCCGTCCTCTCCCATACATAATGCGTGGTCGAACCCTTACTCCCCCTGAGGAGCACATAATAAATACATTGACTTTAAAACAAAAAATAATAAAATAGAAGACTGTCTTAGGTATAGGCATTGATTTTAAATGTTTAGGTTAATTTAAAGTCAATGGATAATTAAAGTCAATGGTATATAGGGGACTGTATCCGGAGTAATGGACCGAGGTCTCTTTCAAGTCCAATGCCAGGCCAATGGGAATCGATAAGACTTGTGTCCCCCATTACGTCGCCGAATGATAACTTCTCGTTTTAATTGGCCTGGCGTCGGTCTTACTGAAAAAACATCTTTTTATTGATGTTTAGGTGTACGTTTTTGTTATTGAATAAAATTCTTTCTATTAATACACAATGGTAAATAGCGTAGAGTAAATTCGAAACCCCAAAATGGCATATAATATCTACTGTACTCTGTACATTAGTAACAGCTGTTGGCCCTCCTTAAGAAAAAACACCTTTGCGAGTGAATTTGAATGTCAATAGTAGTTTCTAGTTTGTAATGTATAGAATAACCTCAATGTAAAGTGCCTGAGTGGAACGAATGCCAAAGTTTTACATTTTTCTTGTCATGCAAAGAGCCTAATTTAAAGGCCCTAGTCAACACAATCCGCTTTGTCCATCAGCACCACTCCTAAAAATTGATAGTAACGTAAGTATATTGCATTCACCGTACATATTTCCTAAGCCATATGCCAACATAGGGTAATCTTGCTAGCAGTCGAGGCTAACTGATAACTGTGATAATTTGAGAATACGATAGTGGCAATATATTTATCTAATTCTGTCCCGATTGTTGTCAACTTACAGATTACTGATTAGCTTAGGGTATTTTAGTTTTCCCAATCAAATATCTCTAAAACTAATGGCAGCCATAATTTGTTTTCACTGAGCACTTATCCTTTTCTGATTCCTAAAGTGTCTTGGCCGAATAGTTAGTCCCTCTTACTGCTATGGTCTATGAGGTAGAAAATTTGGATCACATTTAATTGCCAAGGTTTACGTGATAGTAATACAATAATGGTAGAAGTTCATCCGGCTATCTTGAATTCTTTATGGGTCGACTTATCTTGTCTAGGAAAGCACGAAAGTATCCAGTTACTCTAATGATTTTCTGTGATTGATTATGTATTAAAACAGAGATTCAAGTCATCTGCCTACTGGACAAGTTGCCCCTGATGAACAGATGGATTAACATTATTGGCTTATATGAGGAAGCAAAGAGGACTGCGTAAAAGCCCTGAGGAGTTTCAGTACCTCCTTTCCTAATCTAACATCTGAAACTCCTATAATTGGGTTAAACTATATAGAACGTTTGGGTTCACAGGTGGCTGGATACTTTGCAGCTGTTTGGATACGTTCCCCATCAGGGAAGCTTGTGTTAGAGATACTGGGGCAGTGGGATAGGCTGTGACTTCAGGAGAGGCTTGTTATAATATAGCTAGGGGATAAGGTCCCCTGAGTTTTAATATAGTCTCTCCATAACCTTTGGGGAAAGTATCCCTGAATGGCTTTGCCTGCCATTTTATCTTAATAGGAAAACTTGTACTCATAGGAGTTTCGCTGGCATAACTACTATCAAAATAGCAACCAGTTTTCATCGGCAAATATCGCATATATCTCCTAAGTGGAAAACTTGTAAGTCCACCCTTGAGTGTGGGATGGGAATATCCTACAAGCTCACACTCACAATACCTTGGTCTACACTGCCCTACGGCTATTAAAGATGCTATGTATTGTATGCTTGGTAACGTAACTTTTCTAGACTATAACTGTTTTGCGAACATTTTATAGTTAACATTTAAACAAACATAGTGTAATTTATAGATGCTAGGTAAATAGAAATATACAACTCTATTTAAATGCAAATTAACAATCTAATAATAATAATCTTTGGTTGGGCCTGCTAGGACCATGGACCGAATGGTTAGTTTGCTGAGAACCCGACCACTGTTATGATTCCAGTGTTTGTAACCAGAATGCGCTCCTGGGTGTAGCTACCCATGTGCCTCATGATCATCGGTTTAAAGTACCAGGGTATACTTAAGGTGCAAAAACCAACCGTTTAGAGTGAGAGTTGAACCCGATGTTCAAGCTCAGGGGCTAGCGGCCTTGTCACTAGGCCCCAGCACCTCTAATATTTGTTTTGTTATTTATATATTTCATTTGAAGGAAAATGTATCAAAACTCTGTTTAAGGCTTTTCTTATGCAAATGAACCCTTGGATACTGAATAGGCTTGGTTTTTATGTAACCATTGGACTAAATTTAATCCAATGGACAAAATAAACATTTTAATGGATCATGTTTCAGAATGTGGCCATTGCGACGTATGCTGAAATATGGTTTTGTTGGAAGTATTTTAGTTGGTGGTACATCTTCATTACATGCTAACCAGTACAACATTGATTCAATTGGAATAGTTCGCTTGAGTAGATCAGCGTTGGCAGTAAGTATTAGATTTAACGTAGTAAATATATGTAGTAGGCTAATCCAAGTTCTATCAGCTTTGACAATTTAAGGCTGGTTTATTACCAAAATTGCCTAAACTTGATAAATAGGTATGCATGAAACAAATTCATGTTAAAATTTGTACAATCCATAAAAAAAGTGGATTGTACAAATTTAAAAATGAATTTATTTTATATCCAACAATTCCACAAGTTAACTGGCTCTACAAATAGGTAGGTCTTTAGGATAAAAGGGCAGAACAAAAGTGTAGGTTTTAACCTTTCGTACAGTACCATAATTTTGAGCACCACGCAGTGAAAGGCTATGAACCCCCAAAAGCTTTGTATGCAAAAAAGTCAAATTTTATTTTTCCTAATCTAACTGTATTATATATCACAAAAATGTTTTCCAAAACTATTATTTATAAGCCAAAAACTGAAATAGTGTTAAATTGAAAAAAATTTAAATTATATTGTACAACATGTGCCAACATAACTTTTGAATAGGTACTTAATAAGTTGATTTTTGTTTGTTTAGTAAAGATTTTCTATTTTCCAGGTATTTAAAATTGGATTACATTATAGATTGGATTTATATGGAGGAGGCTTAGATCCTGATTCAGAAGAATATGTTAAACAACGCTCTAAGGTAAAGTTTAGCCCCAATCATGCACTACTGTAGCCTGTAATGAACTCTAACAACGGCTTGCAAAACTCCTTCCTGTATTTATTTATGCATATTTTTGTTAGAGTTTATGACAGCCATTCAGACCTCTTTGTCGTTGTCGCTCGTGGCTACGGATAGAATCCTGCTTCGGCCTGACTATTAATATGCACTCTTGATCACCCGTGACTACAGAAAAGCTCACTTTACCACAGCTACAATCTGCTCTCGTTGGTGTTCTCGATAACAGCTTAAACATTAAGAAACCACTCTTCGTAGTTTAATTAAAATCAGGAATTTCACATTGGATGTCTAAGAAACGCCCTTGTGAAGTTTTCAGTAAGTTAATTTAGCTCTTATTTTGCTGTCTTTGTCAGATTTCAATATTTTGCTTGGTATTGAAAAAGCCTCACAATAATTAAAATATAATTATACTTTTAGACAGATTTTCATACAAAGAATGACATGTGTGGTGTCAATGAAATCAGAAAATTATTTTCTATACCATTGTGGGACAAAAGTAGTGCTGGTTTTAAGAAAATCTCAACTAAACTCCAAAATTTGACACTTATGGCTTCAAATACTGTTTTATTTCATTTAAAAAAATGTAGACTAACATAAGACAAATGCCTTAACTATATAATATTAAAACAGATTTTTTGTTATAGTTAACGGGTGGGCAAACACAATTTTAAAAGACTTAATCAGTTAAGCCAATTGCCAATTGTAAACAATTGTACCCGTTCCATTTTGACCGTAACCTGCAAGTTGTCTAGATCCCCATCATGAACGTAAAAATTTAAAACGGGTGTGTTCAATACAATCACATTCAGCTAGCCAAATAAATGTTAGGTGGTTAAAAAAAATCAATCAATTCTACAGACAAAGATTCAAACTTAAAAAATCTTCTCAAGGACTATCTTTCTATAATCGCCACCTTCAGGTAAGCAATGAAATAAAATAAGAACTTTTAAAATCAATCCTAGTATCACTGGAAATATTGACTACATTTTCATTTATTTGAATTTGTTACATTTGACAGGTTCACAAAGAAGCAGCGGAGGCACTGTTGGATCTGTGTCAGTCCAACAAAGGGGTGTACATCAAGGTGGGACAACACATCGGAGCTCTGGACTACCTTGTGCCCAAGGAGTACGTGGAGACGATGAAGGTGTTGCACAGTCACGCCCGACTGCCTCTAGCCGACATACATCGCGTCTTGCAGGAGGACCTCAACCTGAATGTAGCGTAACTCCATGGGTAGCCTACTCTCTGCTTTACATTGTAGTCTTACATTGTCTGGTTGTGTTGGTATACCTTGTGCCCAAGGAGTACGTGGAGACGATGAAGGTGTTGCACAGTCACGCTCCGACCTCGTCTCTAGCCGACATACATCGCGTCTTGCAGGAGGACCTCAACCTGAATGTAGCGTAACTCCATGGGTAGCCTACTCTCTGCTTTACATTGTAGTCTTACATTGTCTGGTTGTGTTGGTATACCTTGTGCCCAAGGAGTATGGAGACGATGAAGGTGTTGCACAGTCACGCTCCGACCTCGTCTCTAGCCGACATACATCGCGTCTTGCAGGAGGACCTCAACCTGAATGTAGCGTAACTCCATGGGTAGCCTACTCTCTGCTTTACATTGTAGTCTTACATTGTCTGGTTGTGTTGGTATACCTTGTGCCCAAGGAGTATGTGGAGACGATGAAGGTGTTGCACAGTCACGCCCGACCTCGCCTCTAGCCGACATACATCAAGGCCTTGCAGGAGGACCTCAACCTGAATGTAGCGTGAACTCCATGGGTAGCCTACTCTCTGCTTTACATTGTAGTCTTACATTGTCTGGTTGTGTTGGTATACCTTGTGCCCAAGGAGTATGTGGAGACGATGAAGGTGTTGCACAGTCACGCTCCGACCTCGTCTCTAGCCGACATACATCGCGTCTTGCAGGAGGACCTCAACCTGAATGTAGCGTAACTCCATGGGTAGCCTACTCTCTGCTTTACATTGTAGTCTTACATTGTCTGGTTGTGTTGGTATACCTTGTGCCCAAGGAGTACGTGGAGACGATGAAGGTGTTGCACAGTCACGCTCCGACCTCGTCTCTAGCCGACATACATCGCGTCTTGCAGGAGGACCTCAACCTGAATGTAGCGTAACTCCATGGGTAGCCTACTCTGCTTTACATTGTAGTCTTACATTGTCTGGTTGTGTTGGTATACCTTGTGCCCAAGGAGTACGTGGAGACGATGAAGGTGTTGCACAGTCACGCTCCGACCTCGTCTCTAGCCGACATACATCGCGTCTTGCAGGAGGACCTCAACCTGAATGTAGCGTAACTCCATGGGTAGCCTACTCTGCTTTACATTGTAGTCTTACATTGTCTGGTTGTGTTGGTATACCTTGTGCCCAAGGAGTACGTGGAGACGATGAAGGTGTTGCACAGTCACGCCCGACCTCGCCTCTAGCCGACATACATCGCTGCCTTGCAGGAGGACCTCAACCTGAATGTAGCGTAACTCCATGGGTAGCCTACTCTGCTTTACATTGTAGTCTTACATTGTCTGGTTGTGTTGGTATACCTTGTGCCCAAGGAGTACGTGGAGACGATGAAGGTGTTGCACAGTCACGCCCGACCTCGCTCTCTAGCCGACATACATCGCCTTGCAGGAGGACCTCAACCTGAATGTAGCTGAACTCCATGGGTAGCCTACTCTGCTTTACATTGTAGTCTTACATTGTCTGGTTGTGTTGGTATACCTTGTGCCCAAGGAGTACGTGGAGACGATGAAGGTGTTGCACAGTCATGCTCCGACCTCGTCTCTAGCCGACATACATCGCGTCTTGCAGGAGGACCTCAACCTGAATGTAGCGTAACTCCATGGGTAGCCTACTCTCTGCTTTACATTGTAGTCTTACATTGTCTGGTTGTGTTGGTATAAAATCCCATCAATGTTCTTTGATTCCAAAGAAAATGAGTTAAACAAAAGCCCATTTTAATGCTGAAGTGCCAAGGAATCGGGATAATATATATTGATTAATAGTTAAGAGAACCTTTTCTATGTTTTTGTTATAGAGGTGATGTACTTGTACATAAGCCAAACAATGTATAAGTAACAAAGTTTGTACATATTGTACATGTATAAAAATATTTAACTTTCCCAACTGTAGGACCTTGTGTTACTACAAGTTACCTTTTTTGCTTCAGATCCTACTGTATGTTCTTCTCTCAGATGTACATTTCAGGACTGGGGTGTCCAATCATCAGTGTACCTTCTCTATTCTAACAAACTATTGTTAATTATATTAAAAATATATACACTAAATACACACACAACGGTCACTTAGTTTGTAGTCACCTCCGCCGCCCTCAATTTCACAGTCATGTGTTCAGAGTCCAGCAAACCATGTAGCTCAAAGATCTTGCCGTCGGTCACCCACTGTAGGCTAATTACGTGCTCGTGAGTGCCGCGGCCATCCGAGTTCGCATGTGACATCAGCGATACAAACTAAGTGACTGTTGTGTGTGTATATAGTGTATCTATTTTAATATAATTAACAATGTTAAAGTAGAAACTAATGATCTATCATGTACATCTGAAAGAAAAAACTACAGTAGGATCTACAGGTAAAAATTAACTGCTACATATAAACATTGTATGTACAGGCCCGTTTCTGTCACTGACTCGTTTTAGTGATGGGAACGAGACATACAATGTTTAGTGTTCTTTATTGCATGTAAAATTGTAAAATGTGACTTATTGTGTTTAGTTTATTATTTATGATGACATTACTCAAGATGTGCAATTAACCTTCCTGGCTGTTTTGTTAATGACTACATTTTTTAGTCGAAACTAGTGAACAGCAACAGTTTTCTGTTTTACTAAAGGAATTGTGACATGAAAAGTTTGTAACTTGGTTAAAATTATATACAGCTTTGTTTTAGATTAAATAAACAGTTATATATTATATTGTTTCATATACAGAATATTACTATGAAATATTATTACAGAATATTATTTTATTACAGATTAGCTTTAGGACATATTGTGGCTCCCTAAGTTTGATTTGAATTAACATGATTTAAATTTTGTCTATACCACCAGGAAAATAGTCAACACCACAACATTTCCCATGTCATTAAGATGAATATGGTCCTTTAGTTTAGGTCCCCTTCTTTCTTTGATTATTCCGGTTCTACGTCTGTATTAGCCTGAATTTCTTTTATTACTCCACATATTAGACACTTCAGAAGCAATTATCTCATAAACCTTTTATGATTTTAGAAAACATGCTATTTTAGTTTAGAGGCATTTTAAAAATACTTTTAAGAATGACAAATTTTTTTTTATGTATGCAAAGATAATACATAGGCAGTGTGTTACAGGTGTCCGAGGTGTTTGAGGAGATAGAACCGGAGCCTCTTGGTGCAGCGTCACTGGCACAAGTGCACAAAGCCAAGCTGAAGGATGGAACTCTGGTGGCGGTCAAAGTGCAACACCCTTACGTGCAAGGCAACTCTTTGGTGGACATGAAAACTATGGAGGTATAGCGCTCTATTCTGTGAAATTATATCATAATGTATGT
Source organism: Matsumurasca onukii (assembly GCA_018831715.1). NCBI lineage: Eukaryota > Metazoa > Arthropoda > Insecta > Hemiptera > Cicadellidae > Matsumurasca > Matsumurasca onukii. Next base: position 16,855,754 of record CM032066.1, on the reverse strand, counting down.
AAGTGTTGGTGCAAAAAACAGAAGATCATATTAGAATTTGTTTTTTTCAGGTGTTGGTGAAAATTGTTTCATGGGTTTTTCCCAATTTCAAATTCCAATGGCTGGTCAACGAGACAAAAAGAAACATACCTTTAGAACTTGACTTCTCTCAAGAGGCTGATAACACAGAAAAAGTCAGGGAGATGTTTTCACATCTTAAATGGCTCAAAGTAAGTATCATAATTTACAGATAGATATTTGACAGAAGCAGAGAGGAAGAAACCACATATACGTTTCAACCCTCTGCGACTGTTACTTGGTCCAGTGAGATCTTTCAGAGACTGTCTTGACGTGCACCAAGATGGCTGTCCCTGAGGACTTTCCTAGTAGCAAGCTCTCTGATAGCCAAGGAGCCATGATAGAGAATGCGCTACTTAAGAAAATATGTTGTCTTCCGGATGGCCCTTTCTCTATCTTTGAGGGAACTCACTCAAAGCGGGCACTAGTTGTCACATGGCAAATAAGGCAACTGTTGAATGGCTGACTCAAGTCATTTCCCAAATTGTCATTCCAGAAGCCAACCAAGGTGCTCCTCATAGAGCCTGCCAAGCTAGTGGGTATGTCTCCTGAAGAAACCTGACAAATGATCAGTGATCAAAATGAGTCACTGAACATGAAGGACTGGTTCCTACTGTCTGCCAAGGAGGGCCAAAGAGGGTACCTTTGTCTTCTTGGTTGATGACGCTGCTCTTGCTGCTCTGAGGGCTGTCGACTATGTCCTTCATGTTAACCTCCAACATTTCTCAACAGTTCTTCTCACCTGTAAGAAGAACGAGGATGGCAAAGGTCATATAGATCAACCTCCATCGCAGTAAAGCTGTGTCCACTTCTCTATGTAGGACTTTTACCCAGGGTGCATACAATATAGCCCTCATACAAGAGTCATAGGCTGTCCAAACCCTTAATATCTAATCTAACTTTAATAAAAAGTAATTAATAGAAAAATAATAATTAATAATATTTTTTCTTTAATTATAGAAAATATATCATATAATAGGTGTCAACCTAACTTTGTAAAACACAGCCTGTGAGGCTTCTAATTAAATTTTGAAACTCGGTGTGGAACAATCAATTTATACCACTTGCCAAACATTTTTGCTTGAATTTATTATTTGAAAAGTCGATGCTTAGCCATGTCTTTAGATTTGTTTGATCAGTTCACTCCAGTCAACATAAGATGTACACATCAGTGCTTCACTAGAGCCTTGATGAGAATTCTGGCTATCCAAAATTTGTAGCTTAGACCTTTAACTGCAAAAACTTCTCAACGTTCTCAAACGAGTTCTTACCTTAAAATGAGGGATTTTGCCCCTAAACATCACATGCCAAGTTCGCTTATGCTAGCTAGTACCTGTCACAAGACCAGCACCTTCCTTGTCACAGCAGCTAGATCCACCAGAATATCTTCCCTTTCAACAGCATTTATTCCCACCATCATCTTCCCCTGCCGACCTCGACAGACATCAACAACAGCTTACCCTCCCCCCTTTCCTACAACCAACAGTCTTTACCATCAATGTGTCTTCTTATTCCCCAGCAGTAAGCACCACTAAAACAATAAAAATTAAACATGTAGTTCAACAGGGCACATTTTCTCTAATAAAAGGTTGTAACATATTTGAAAGTACAGTACGATCTCAGTAATCCTGCCCTATACGGATCGGAAGCGCCGGACTATCGAAAATGCCGGATTAGTGGAGGTTCACTAAGAAAGGCTCAATTTGCCATCTTTCTACGTTGGAGGACATTTCATTACTCTTAAAAAATAATCAATTTCATTTTATTCTTCCTTATGTCTGTGAATTTTAGATCTGTCAATGTCTTATCACCACTTTCTAATCCTTTTAAAATAACTTTCTAAAAGTACTTTTATTTTTGTAAAGTAACATACATTGCTAACGCTTTAGCGCCATCTCACGCCTGTAATGAACGGAAGTATTGATCAGCAATAAACTTGGCACACTTGACAAGTAGAGACTTGAAAACAGGTGGCTAAATGACGTGATCACAGCACCGGATTACTGGACGTGTCGGTCGAACAACCGGATTATAGAGACTGTACTGTATAAAGATTTTAACTTTGCTGTTCATTGATTTGTCAAGAAAAGTTCTGGATTTAGAAAACTATTGCTAACAACCAATTTTTAGTTAGTAATTTGTCACATTTGACCCATGAGTTCATTATTTTATTCTTTGACAGGCCTTCTTTACCTTTTATACAATGGTCAAAATTAACTTTTCTTCACATTTACTTACAGATACCAAAAATATATCCTGAGCTAAGCACCAAACGAGTTTTGACAATGGAGTACTTGGACGGTGGCCAAGTGAATGATCTAGACTACATAAGAACACACAAGATAGACCCGTTTGAAGTGTCGGACAAGCTGGGACAGTTGTACAGTCACATGATCTTCATCGAGGGCTTTGTCCACAGTGATCCTCACCCCGGCAACATTCTTGTGCAGAAGGAGTCATCGGGCCAGACCAACCTCATTCTGTTGGATCACGGACTGTATGCGGTAAGATAACCAGTTGAAAGTAATAGCTGACCAGAGTTGGGAATAACAATTCAAACAAACTAACAATAACTTTTGACTGTTGCATTTTTTTAGTTTTTAACTTTAGTTATATTTTAATGTCCAAATTGTGACTTAATTAATCATTGAAATTTTCATCAAATATTTAAAACAACTGCAGTCAACTTTAGGTTCACTTCTCTGACTAGATCAAGCTGAACATTGAAACAAGAAAGATCAGTTTCTGTCTGAGTCTCTTCTTAATGACCGAGTACCATGGATTCTAAAAGTGTGAGCTACAAAGTGGTGTCATTAGAGGGAGAAACAGTTGAGTGACCAGAACACAAAAGGGCCGACCTGTCAGAAATTTGCAGTAAGCAACTTCACGGTGATGTCATTCTGTGGTTTCTTGCACGCGACAGTCGCAGACACCCTGATAAACAGAAGAGGTTAGAGAAGGAAGTGTTAGCTCGAAGTCGTTGATAGCTCAAGGAACTGTTAAGAGTGGGTTGTGTTTAGGATTAATACATAAGCGTATTTGGATTACTTTGTCGGACTACCAAGGTTTCGTCTATGTATTGTTTGAAGTTCAGTAATCCGGAGGCCAAAAGTTATGAGCTTTAGTTGTATTTATACAATTCAATCAAACATCAAAGAATATCGATAGCTGTGTAAAAATGTCAACAATATAACTGTGGTCGTTAGCTAGTCACTGAGTGTTTTGAATTAATGTTGTTTTTTATTTAAGCCTTGACAAAGAATTGCAAAAAACATAGATTCCAATTCACAATGTATTTTAATTGTTACACATTGTCAAGAATTAGCCATTAAATTCATTCCATAGGCTACTCACACAATATGAGGTTTTAACTTTCTTTGAATAGGATCCTATCATCTTAACCTCTATACCTCAATGAAAGAGAGTCATTTCCTATAGCAGCCTCCATCTTACCAATGTAACTGAGTTTACTTTGTTAATTGACACAGTCCATCTGGCAGTCCTGGTCAGCGACTGTGCACTCAAGTATCAACCAAGTAAAGTACTCTAAGTCTATTCATGACTTTTCTTGTCGATACAGATTAATTTGAAAATGTATCACTTTCACATACAGTAAAACTCGAAGCTGAAGGGGGTGAGTTAAATTCAAGTTATAGAGGTTTTCGAGTAATCAAAGCTCGAGTTATCGAGGGAGAATGGTCCAAAAATCAAGTTATTGAGGTTAAACACGTACAAGTCAAAATTCCTCTATGACCTCTATTATTCAAAGTTTTATTCATTGGTCCTCTCTCTTTATATCTTGAACTTTTTTAAGTTACAGTAACCTATTCAAAGAGGATGACCGTAAAAAAATAAAACATTGGTTTGTAAGAAATAAATAAACAGTTTAAAAGATAATATTTTTATACTGTAATTGTTTTAATAGCTAGATGTAATGTTGTATTGAAAAAGAGTACAAGTACATGACATATGATACAGTACTGTATTACATATGAAAAAGAATATGTTTAGTAGATGGCTGAACAGTACAGTAAAAACATACATTAAACCAAGTTGAAAACATGAAAAAATACTGTATAATACCTTTAGTACAAATTACAATACAGTATTTTGCAATAAAAGTCATCAATTCTGGGTTGTTTATTACCTTGGATGGCGGTGCTGTCCAAAGCAGAGTCTAGCTCGGTTATGCACCACCACATTCTGAAAGCATGTTAGGTGGGATACCAAATTCCTTGGCGTCACCTTTCTTCTCTCTGCCGTCATCCACTGTCTTAATCACAAGTCTCTTCTCCTCAAGTGTCAAAGTTTTTAACTTACGTTTCACAGTCATATCAACTGATGCACAGATCACACACTACAAACAACACTAGACGTCTAGACACGTCTGATTTTCTTTCTTCTTTGTCACAGTGAATCAGCACATTTGGTAACATTGTTCTTAATGATAGGACCTGCGTTAGCAGATATTTCAAGTGGGTATAATCTTTGTACAAATTCGAAGCAGTGTTCTGTTCTGAGTTTTCACTTTACTAGGCGGACTGTACCGTCTTTATCTGGAAATACTTCAACCACAAGTGCTAAAGGCCAGTCCACGTTTCAAATGATCGCATTCCAAAAGCACAATCTCTCCAACACGAGTCTTATATTTCCTATTGTTCTTAGTCTGTGGACAAGTTGACCAAATTATTCCTTTCTGGACCTTTGTCTTAAATCTTGTTGTAAGAACTTTGAAGATATTTCAGTCTTTTGTTCAAATTTACTTCTTGATTCGATTGATGTCAGGAACCCCATGGTCTCAAATTTTTTTGGAAATTGTTTGGGGAGGGGTATCAAATCTGATTCACCATCATAAGTATATTATGTTAGTGGTCTTGAATTAATAACCGCCTTACAGTCACAAAGCATTGTGAACATTTCTTGATAGGTTAAGAAAATAACGCGAAATAAAACTATCGGATTAAGAAAAACCTATGTTTACTTTTACTAGGACCAAATCACAACAACATAATACATTACATATTTCCAAAGTCAACAATAAATATGAGAATGTACCAAAAAAACAGCTGTTACAAAGAGCAACATAAAAAAGTTACAGTTCTTTACAGAGGTCACTATTAAAAAACTTAGACTTATAGAGGTAAACTTCGACTTGTAGAGGTCATCAGTTATTCAAATTCGATTGACCAAGGTTGTATTTCTAGAGAAATTCTAATTATAGAGGTGATTTTATCATTGAGTGTTATGGAAACTTCAAGGGGATTTGAAAAAAATCAAGCTATGAAGGATTTTGAGATATTGAGGTTTGAGTTATCAATACTCTTGGACATAGTAGCAAGACATAACGTGAGAACTTGTGTGTTTATATTCAAGGAACTTACAAATGAAGTGCGATGGGAGTACTCAAAGCTGTGGCTGAGTATCTTGAACAAAGACAAAGCTAAGATGAAGTTACACTGTGACCGGCTTGGAGTGGGGGATCTGTACGCCTTGTTCGCCTGCATGGTTTCCGGCCGCACCTGGGACGCAATCGAGTCTGGTCTGGACCAAACCAAGTTCACTTTTCGAGAGGTTAGTAATAAATATAGTACACTTTTCACCCATATAATAAGTTTACATATAGTGTGCATTTTTAGTTGACTAGTAATTTTGAAATTCACTGGGTGAAAATAACGATTACAAAACAAACTTAGATGTAAATGTAACACCAGAAATTAAGTTCTGCACAAGTGTTTTTCTGATGAGGCTAATTGAGAAAATGTGGGACTCCACCTGGACAGTTTTTGAGTCAAGTTTTCTTGTTAGCTTTTCTAATTTAATTTATTCCTCTGCTCTTGAACCATCTATTGGGAAGGTTCACTTTATCCTTAAATTTACTTGGTTTAATTTGAAAAATTTAAAAAAAAATCTTGTTATACTCTGTTTAAAAATATTTTTTTCTGTTTTAAAATGATGTTGGGGAAACTGGTCTTTACTTTGTTAGTAACCTAGCAGTTACTACGTGAAGCTAGATTTACTTCCGTAGCTTAATATTTCACCAATATTTTTCCCCTTAATGGAATAGCCTATTGTCTTCCCTAATGAATGTTGTTCCTCTAATTTTCAGAAAAATATGTTTCAAACTGAAATTCCCAACCTTCTTCCTGTAATAAATGAAATTTTGGCAAGAGTTAATAGACAAATGCTGCTAGTGCTGAAAACCAATGACCTGCTGAGAGGAATTGAATCCACTTTGAAAACACAATCGAGGTAAGTGTTTATCGCATTCACTATTTTGAATCAAGATACAAATACATGTTTATTTTAGGTCCTTGGTTGGATGTAACTGGATTTTAGTAACCATGGTTTATAATAATGTTTTTCCAAATAACTAAAAGAAATCTTGTAACCCAAACCTAGTTATTTTTGTGTGTTTCTTTGGCACTACTTGATGTTGATGGCGTTGGTGTTTGTGTCAGGATGAGCTCGTTCCTGGTGATGTCGCGCTGCTGTGTCGCGGTGTTTACGGAGAACAGCTGAAGAACTGCTCGTCACTACTCCAGACCTGTACCACTCAACTGCTGCAGAACTGGGCACTCTTCAAACTCTCTCTCTACTACTTCTATCTGCAAGTCTGCTCTGTGTACAAGGACTTTGCAGTCTTCTCTTAGTGTTTACACTTGATAATAAGATCTCATTCTCAGGACTTGTTACCAAATACTTTTGCCAAAAAACTGTAAATAGATAAATATTTTTATTTTTCTTTCATCAGGGTGTCTACTTGTCTAGCAAAATGTAACAAATAGAGTCTGTGGGATTTTTAGCAATTCGTTTGTCTAGAAATCTGAAGTTTAAAGTTTTTTAACTGTGCTAATTGAAAACACATCCAAACAGTTCGATCCACCAACATTTACAGTGTTAATAGGTTAGGTCAAAAGAATTTCAGTTGAAAATGGTCATCTGGTAATCTCTTTACAATATAAAGCTCAAGGCCAACTATCGGTTGCCATCAGTGTTAGAGACAACATTTTTTAGCTTGCTTGGTGAAAATCACAGCTTGTCTCATTTTTGACAGTAATATGAGGGTTATCCAGAAAGTAAGTTACGTTGTAACTCCTCGCTTTAAAGGTTAGCGCTGCCATCTTGATATGTGGTTGTTCCCAGTTCAGTCTGCATCTAGCCAATCAACTCAGGTTTGTGTCTTAATTTTAAACAACAGTGTTGCTGGAAATGTCTTTGTCAATTGAAAATCCCTGAAAGCTGTAAAGCGGCAGTCATAAGGTTTTGGTTGCAAAAAACTGTAAACCGATTGAAATTTATCGGCAGCTTTGTGAAGTGTATGGGGACAATACCATCACTGAAGGTGGAGGCCATGGAGCATTTGCTTTAAAATGGCGACCAAATGTGAACGGCTTAGTGCCGGAGTGGAAGACCCAGCTTGGCAAATGCTGAACTTGGCGAAAAAAGTTAATGAAATCACAAAATCAGTGAATGGGTGCAGTTTAACGCTTTTGGACCATTACCACAAATGTATGCATTCACTACTTAATCGGATTTTACTGGTGATGAAACATGTTAACTGTGAGACTAAATTGCAGTCAATGCAGTAGGGATTAACAAATTTTCAGTAAAAAAAAAAAAATGCATGCAAACGATGTCGATAGGAAGATTATGGTGACCGCATCGAAAGGGGAGTTGTTTCATCCAATCGCATACAGTCCGGATCTTGCACCAGCTTACTACCACTTGTTCCTTAACGATGAAGAAGTAACTGGCAACGCATTGCCGCTTTTGACTATGATGAACGGCTGCAGGAAGAAGTAACAAAATGGTTGAAGAACAAGCGCAGAATTTCATGACGAAGAAATTTTAAGGCTCGCTTATCGGTATGATAATTGCCTAAATTTGTATGGCAATTATGTAGAAAAGTAGTATTTTAGTGTGGCTTAAATGTATATATAATAAAATATTTCCTATTCTTCGTTGAATTTTTTTATTCCAAACTAATTACTTTCTTGATAGTTCTGTGAATGAATTAATGAATGAATTTATTGTTTTTTTGCAATACAAGAATGGGTAATGAGCTTGTAGGGTGTTTAACCACATATTCAGATGAAATTTATGGGTGCGTCTTAGGTTTGCACGTGGCTTACTTTCGAGTATATGTCAAGTGATGGGTTTGTCTTTTTTGTTTTAATATCTAGATTTGTTTGTTTTCCATTTTGTTTGTCACACAATATTTTTGTACATGACAAATAAAGTTTATTTATTTATTTAAGTACAAGTAGTAAAACAACAGTGTTATCAGTAAACAAAGAAATACATTTCACCTACCTTTACTTTGAATTATTTTTTTTTTTTGTTGATTAATCCAATACAGATTATTGTATGTTCGTCAGCCTTTGGACGAGCTTCACTGCTTTACCATTGACTAGTCAACTAGCGACTACTGAGTACTGTCCTTAACCTCAGCTGAAAGCCCTCGTATTTTACCAGATAATTACTTAATTATTATTCTTTCTCTCTGCCTTGGACGTATATTTTTCATCCTTGTTTACAAATGTGTATCTTCCGCTTAGCCTTTGGCCTCGGTATGTTACCGCCATAGCTATTGCTATCCCCTCAGCCTTCAATTTCGGTATTTTGCTCAAATTTGCTCCTTGACTTTGTTGTTTAAACCTGTTTTTCTTTTGCTAATATCTTAGGTGTTCTCTATTTCTATTTGTCTTGACCAAAGGTCCCAGTAGGGCAGAAATTTTGACAGTTGTGTGTTTCAACTATATTCAGGTGAGCCTGCTCGCATTTCTATTCCTTTTAATAGTTTTATGTGTTGATCTTGGAAATCTATGAATATTACAGACAACACTGGTAAATCTATGAATTTGTGTTTTGAAAACCAGTAGACACCCTGCTTTAACTGATGGGTAATAAATATGTAAAATTGATGTTTTGTTGCCAATTACTGTTACCAAAAAGATGTAAGTATTAATGTTAATTGATAAGAAACTATTAATATGTGAGAGTTTACCATAAGCAATGTTTAACAATTAATAACCATGAATAGAACTTAAAAGTTAATTTAGGTATCTGTAAAGTGTTTGATTTTAATATCAGCAGAAGACTTGCTTATCTGGCAAGGATTGGTGCATACGGAAAAAGTTGGATAAACCAAAGATTACTGACAGTCTAACATGACCAGAAAATAAAAAACGTAATAATATAATTATGTTTCAATTTATATAAGGCCCTTGTTGCTTTCATAATACTTTCAAAATTTGCATCAGGTTTATCTACATATTAGAATTAGGATAAACACCTTGAATAGCCATTTTTTGGGTTTAGCCCTCAGGAAAATTTTTCTCTCTGTCCCCTTCCTTGACTAACGGCCCTGAACACAACACTTTACACTACCAAGGCACCAATACACGACTAATGAAATAACCAACCCTACGTTCAAGTATTCAGAGTGTAAACAACTATAAAGGCAAGGGCAGTTTGCATTGCAAGCGCTGGTTTCAGGTTATGTGATTTGTGTTTGGGGATGGGGTACTCTAAGGTCCAGGACCATAGTACATTTATAAACCTTGTGTACTTAGCCTTGGCGTTGTTACAGGTGTTCAAAATGTACAAGTTTTATTTTTGTTAATGTTAGTGTGACGGATAGGACCTTATCATTGTGAGCTTTATAGGCGAAAGTCTACCCTACTTCTTAGTACTATAAAACTATAATGCAAACTTTTACAAACAAAAAATGCTTGTTGACAAGTACGTAATATTTTGCATTATGTTAAGTTGTTAACTCTCACAAAGAAAATATACTCAGGGATCTTGCTTGAAATATCTTGATACTCTTAAAAAGATGTCATGTTATTTTAATAAGTCAATAAATAATAATTTGTTGTTAAGTTTTTATTTGATTTCTTCTTACATTTGTCCTTAATCTACGGCATTATGCCCACTATACTATGTATACTTAACGGTGAATAAATCATTGTATGCTAGAAAGGATTGTGCAAAACCAAAAAACATTAAAGAATTGAATAAATTATTTTCAATAACTGTTGACACCTTAAAACTGAAAATATACAAAACACTAAAGTTTCTGTTTGGCTGTATGTACAGTACAGTCTCTATAATCCGGCCATTAGCCACCGACCGCGTCAGTAATCCGGTGCTATGACGTGTCACTTAGCTCCTGTTTTCAAGTCTCTACTTGTAAAGCGTCGTTGTTTATTTGGCTTCGTTCAGTACAGACGTGAGATGTAGCAAAAAGCGTAATCCGTTATGACATAGATTAAAAGTATGTGATTTTTAAAAGATTAGAAAGTAGTGATAAGTTAACATCGGCAGATCAAAGTTACAGACATAAGGAATAATAAGAGCTAGTGAATCATCCTCCAACGTAAAAAAAGATTATTCCTGGCAAATTAGTCTTTTTCAGTGAACCTCCACTAATCTGGCATTTTGATCGATATAGGGCGGATTAATTGAGATCGTACTGTAATTCGGTAGTCAATTTCAGTGCAAGCTGGCCTATAACCAAACAGTTTAAAATATTTCCTAATTTAGTTCTCTCTTTTGATTTATAATATCTGTTGACTTTTCTTTGTAATTGCTAATTGGTTTTAGACCCTTTTGGGCCGAACATTAATGTACCTAGTGTGTATTAGTGGCTCCATATCTCCACTACTTTAAACATTGTTTTAACGTAACAACACGTGATCAGTTGTCGCACAAGTTTGATCTGCTATAATGCAGAGTTTGAGTGAGATACAGCTACAGATATGGCAGAGCAGTGTTGTTCTCCAGACTGACTTGTTTGTATGACTCTAGCACCTTCCTCATCTGTGTTTGCTGGTCCATACAACAATGGCAAACACATTTTTTGTTGTATATTTACATTTTACAACTGACATATATGAAATTGCTTGCAATAAAGCTACTCTGGGTTGATAAACCTAAACAATTAGTCTAATAAAAATATAAACTCTTTTATTGATCACTAATTGAAAGTTAAAAATATCAGCTTGAAAATTAGGGTTTCGAGGAAGTTTTGAGTAAAGAAGGACACTTTAAGCAGGAGGTCCAGCAGAGTTCATTTTTAGCAAGGGGTTCACTTTGTGACATCTAAAGATTATTATTTATTTTATTGACATTTATTTCTCATAATTATTTGCATCATGATAAAAAGTATCGTTGATGACCTAGTGTTGAAATATACTATTATGTGATTATATTTACCCAAATATTTTTTACAAATTCATGTTCGGGTTGTTTGGTAAATTATACTGTTTGCCTGCCAACTTGCCATTTTATTGTTTTAGTACATAAAAATGGTTATCTGTTCGTAGAGACCCTGTAAAAGATGGGCATATTTGCTTAAGAAACATAGATTCTGAGAAGGCGACAACAATTGTGCAGCTTTATAAGGTTCATATACATCAAAGTGTCCCCTTGTAATTTCACCCGTAAATTTAAAGCGTCTCACAGACTCGCATTTGCCAAATGACTGTCCAAGTTGAAGTATAACTGCAACCACTACTTCAAAAAAGATCCCCACCAGACAGTACTGTCCGTTGAAGATTAGAAGAATAAATTCTCGCTATATCAAATTAGAAGTTAATTAGACACAGACACATAGTCCTCCTTGCTCTGGTAAACCTGATATTCTCGGTTCATTGAGTATGTGTGCAACCTTTAAGTGAGCAACAATCTCAACGGAACTGTAAGATACATAGTACCAGAACCATACATAGCGTATGATAATGCAGAAAAAGACAGGCAACATTATTGGGGTTCTGTAAACTTTATGAGAAATCAGTGAACCTTTAACAAATTCTAATGCAGCCATATTAACTGAGAGTAAGGAAGTAATAAATAAAAAATAAAACAGAAAAAGGATGTCCCAGAATAAAAATGAAAATGACCTCGTTAATTAAATTATATGTGTAGATAGATACGAGGGTCATCCAGAAAGTAAAGAACGTTTTGGCATGGTCAAAAAAGATATCAACACAAAACTTTATTTACAAATGCATAGAACCTTCCTCTACCTTTCTACGCAAGTGCCATGGATTTCAAGACACTGGTTTTAACGTGGGACCAGTTTTTCCATACCCATGTTCTACTCATTTGCCGCCAAAAGCATGAGCCAGGACTTCTTAACTTCTTTGAGTTCCTTATCGTTAGCAAACTGTTTTTTACCCAAAAAATCCTTGAGCTTCAGGAATAAGTGATAATCACTCGGCACCAAGACAGGGCTGTAGTCGTTTCTTTTCTTGGCATAAATTCGACATGGATTAAGCCCTTTCGATCCCAAAACAGTTGCCATGACTTTTTGAGTGTTTAAATTTCACACTTTAAATTTAGCGGAGTTTCAATTGTCGATGCTATTATTAATCACTGTGGACACGCAGACGCAGTAATAACACAGCAAAGAACCTACACTCAAACTGAAGAGGAAGAAAATAGCTAGCAGCTGCAGCCTTCGTAGTGGTGAGGGGTGTCTTGGCGTGATGCTAATCGTTCTTTACTTTCTGGATGACCTTCGTAAGTAGGTCAATGTAAATTTACTTATACAAAAACATTACGGTATGTAGATGGAATAACTTGGTAGTGAACAAACCAAGCCTGACCACCTAACATTTGAAGGCCTCCAGGAGTCTAGGGCGAAGGATTAAAACTGTGATAGGAATAAAGGAAAGGCTACACAAAGTAACACAAAAATTGCTTTAATTACTTTGTACATGTTTACTGTATGTGTTATACAGATTCAAAGGTATTTCTTGTAAAAAAATTGTATACAAAATTTATACGTATAAACAAAAATAACATTAATAAGATTTTTAAAAGTATTTGGATTTTTACAGTTGACAAACATACAATCGACTTAACAACTTTTTACATCATATAAGAAGGAAATGTAAACTACTCATAGTCCCATGTCATTCTTTTATTTAAAGTACAGTACACATCACAATGATAAAACTCCTTTTAGATTTATCTCAGTCCAGCTTAATTATTATATTTAATATCATATCATGGAAAGGTAGAAATAAATTCAAAATAGTAACAAATAAACATTACAAATAATCTTATCCCAGTACAAAGTTTGCCTTTTGAAAGAATTTGGCACTACTAACCATAACAATATTTTGAAACACTCGAGACAAAACAGTTTTTATTACAAAGCCAGTTATACTGTGAGATATAACTTTATAGCTTTCAACCATTCTCCAGTTTTAGTATCAGTGAGTAAGCAAGATCCAATGAAAATAAAACACGAATAACATAAAAGTTTGCAAAAGGAACTGGGCTGCTTAAGTAACTGCTATTAACTAGATGCCTGAAGTTTGCGGCATATCAGTTGTGTGTTAGATAATAGTTAATGCGGTGTATTTTGCTTTTTTTTTGTGTGTGGTAGTGGTAACTAAACAATACTCTGTGTCGGCCGTAATGTTGCTTTTATTTTGAATGCTGTAAAGTGTAAAGTTTATTTAAAAAACACCCTATGTACAATATGAGAGATACCATTACAAATTCTTAATGCTAATTATTTAGTAATAATACTGTTGTGGCAAAAGTGTCTTATACTGGACTGTCTGGAAAGTGTCTGTTAAGATACTGGAAAGGCTATTTACAATAAGCCAAATCAAACAGAGTAATTAAATATGTTTGTACACAATGAAAGTATTATTTTTACAATCAATATGAATGTTTAAAATCTGTTATATTTTATTTTGAAATAGTTGTGACAAAGAACATTTAGAGCTAAATTTTGTAAATGTAGGATTTAAATGCTGTAAATTGTAAACGGAAAAATACAAAATATTTTGAACAAAACCGTTTTAAATTTTATTTTGGAAGACAATTTAGAGAATTTTAAATGCAAACAACTCTAGAGTGTCAAGAATATTCTTGAAATTATTCAAGAGAAATTGTGCTAGATATATAGATTTAGATTATTTAAAATTCAGTATCAGATTTAGAAAAATATGATATAGTGCATTAAATTAATGACAAACTAAGTATTCTTTGACTTCTAAATTAGACAGTTTAAGGAACAGAATCTTTTGGTGAAAATAATGTAGACAAATTCTATACAAGTATAACTAATACTTCAAAGATTTGTTAAAACTTTGAAGTGCTTAAATTTGAACATTGTTTGTTTAATAATAATTAACTATCGCTATTTGCTCTTGTTGTACAAATTTACCTTATATATTTTCATGAAGTAATAATGCACAGTAATCTGTAATCACTTTGTGAGGTGTATTATGTGAGAATAAAGAGTGACTTCAGCAGGAATTTCATATTTTTAAATGCGGTATTTAGTTACACAGTCTTAAGGCAAGCATATTTTGAAGTCAAAATGAAATAATCAAACATAAACTGAGCTGCTGAACCTATGGCTTCCTAGGAAGAGGTAATCATTCTCTTATGTATGTTTTTACAGCCGTCTTTTGTTTTTAATCCAATCATATGGAAGTGTTCTGTAAGGAAAAACTCTCATGTGATTATATTGCAAACAAAGTTTGCTGCCCTAATACAGCTAGGAATGAAAACCCATTGTTATAAAACTGTTATTGTACGCTACAAATGCAATCTGTTTAAAATAAAAATAATTAAAAGTTTCTAGAATAAATTAAAAAAGTGTTTGAGATCACATTATTTTTAGCTTTTAAGCAGTTTTTTATTAAAAAACAAGCAACGATTGCTTTCAGGAGGTCCATTATTAATTGCTTTAGAGTATATAAAAATTATAATTTTTATTCTTAAATACTTTTAACTAACAATGGAGCCTTTGAATTTGATTTTGTAATTTACATTTTATTTTATTACTACTTTAAACCTATCATTATTATTATGTCACGAGAAGTTAAAGCATTGTAGGCCTAAAACAAATGTTTCTGTTGTATAAAAAACTTTGTATATGTAAGCAAATTTTCAATTTAAGATTAACAAAATCGCATGGTTTGTTATGTTGTACCCTAAGTTTCCTCTGCAGAATACAGACCACATTATAAAAAAACTACAAACATAATTTGGCTCCCTTTTAATTTTTTGATTCTGTAGTTAGTAAACTAAGCATCCCACATTGTTTAGCTCTTATGTCCTTATAGTTCAACGTAAGGAACTATGCATGGAACTTACTAGATATGTATGTTTTTGCATAAAGAATAATTTAGGAAAGACAGAATACTTAAACACACAAAGATTAATACATTACATGTGCAGCTGTTTTGGACCATTATATTCCTTCAGGGAGGACAGTACTCTGTGTGATAAATGTCTGGGTTAATTAGCAGCCTACTCTACTGCGTGACTTTGTTAAACCACATAATAGGCCTTTTTACTTTTGGTGCTTTAAATGTTATTTGAAAACTTGTATCATTAAAAATAATTTCTATTGAATTTAAAATGCATACTCCTGCATAACTGGCGCAGTGGCCGAAGCCTTTCCTCAGGCGAGGGGCTCCTTACTGTTGCTGATGAAGCCATATTGTGGGTAAGGTCCCAAGGGCATGAACCGTGGAGGCTCGTGGCCTGAAGGAGGACCCACCGGTCGCTTCTTTGCCACAGGCCGGGTCGAGCCGTAGAAACAGAACACTGATTTACACTCAACTGCCATTTCAGAACACATTGATGTCTGAAATCAGAATAAAGATTCCACATTAGTTTGAACATTACCTTGTTGAGCCTCTGAAGAATCAGTCTCTTATGGCTAGTAGCTGCCATAATCTTAGGCTTAGCATGCCGACACATTTCACTAAGCAGATTTATAAAGAAAATTAGTTTTGATTGTCCTGTTTTGATAACTGCAAGTACTCTGAATATCTCATAAACATAAATTCAGTTAGACAGATGATGTTTTAGGTGATATGAGTAATATTCTATTTCAAGATTTTATTGATGTATACTTTAACGTTGTACAGTAAAACTGTTTTTCTTACTTTGTAACTCTTTTCTCATAAAAAAAGCAGTATTTAGTAATAATTCAATACCTCCCTGTAAGAAGATCCTACATATACTGGACAGTTTGACATTTCAATAGTTTGTCACCCCTTTGAACCACAAATAGTCTAACTACTGAGTTTTTACTGTATTTTCCGATATAATTCCCTAAGCTTTTAGTGTTGAACGCTATATTTTAATCTTTGATCTAATCCCTGTGTTCACTTGCTGAAAAGGTTAGTCATAGCATACTTTTCAAAAACACTGAGAAAAATAACGCTTTTAATTGTATTTTTTGATTAAATTATGAGATGCAACACAAAAAACCGGTACTATGACAACAAACCGGTCAAACTTGTTATTGCACTTTAACATTTGTTCTGTATAGATTAGCTATAACTGTATAGTTAATGATTTGCAAGTGATATGTTCCAGCATCCTTACTAAGTAGTATCTTAAGTATGTTAAGTAAATCGGAAATTGTTCTTACCTCCTAGAATGGTTCCGGTTGGCACAAACAAAAGGCCAGATACATTCACACAGTCATCAGTCTTATGACTATTATTTAAGTTCAAAACATTTCATGCTCTTGTGAGTGTATAAAATAATTTTAATTGGGAAATTATATTTTTTTTGTTTTTTGGAGGTTGGAGTTGTTGGAAATAAAAATCCATTTGGTGACCTTTTGAATGAAAATAAATTTAAAAAAGAGAAAAGTGTGTGTTTTTTGTATACTATTCCAAGAGATATTGTGGGAAAATCTTTTGAGATTTAAATACACAAGCAAAGGATTCACTTGACATGTATTAAAATTATTTAATGATTTGCATAAGCAATTCTGGAGGCTACTGGAGTATACCAGATTTGATTAATGAATTTGAACTTATGGTTATAAAGCATAAAAAAAGATGTAGTTTGCAGTTAGGAAACATTATTTCATATAGTTCAGAAAATATCATCACGAATTCCTGGCTCAATTAAAAACTCAGGAAATATATCTGTACCGATAATTTAAAATCTTATCGTACTGTTATGGAATTCATCTAGACAACCTTTGCTCGAATTGTCCTACAACATTCAGAATATTCTATTGCAACTATTATCAATTTAAAGTTTAAATAGTATATACAGTATTTACATTACTCTTTTTACAAACTTCAGGATTACACAATTAGTCATAGTGCAGCATAACACCACGGAATGGTTTTCAACTCACTAGTCTAGTTATTATAAGGTTTTAACGGCACAAATTTCCAACACTTGTGAAACTCGTACACTTATTCAGGGATCTCTGGATATTGTATGAGACAAATAGCAGAATGTGCGAACCCACCTTTCTTATTTAGACAATTGCCTTATATTGTAACACTACTTCAGTAAGACAAAAAATAATTATTTATTTATTTACAATGATACTGTTATTTATATTAATTTGAAAGGATATGCATTGGTATATAGAAGAAAAGTATCATTTTATGCATGTAATTTAATTTGTTTAATAAAAAAGTGATTTAATAGGTATTTAAAAATATAGGAGTGCCACCAACTTAAAAAGACCAATGAAAATCAAGTAAATTGTACTTATGTAATAATAGTGTACATAATATGGCGATATGAACAAAATCAATGAAGAGTTTGAATCTGAATTTTGTGCACGTTTTGGCTTATTGTTGCAGGAGCTCACCACACATGGTCTTAGACTGTTTTACATAATCCCTAGAAATTCCCGAACAAGTGTACAAAGTTTTAGAACTGTTGGAACTTTTGCCAGTTCAGGGCTGATATACCTTGTTGACTGGACCAGAAAGTTGGTTTTCAAACCATAGTTTATTTCCCATTCTTCAAATCTACTTTTTCCTCAAGCAAAAAAGAACTCCAATCAATTAGTTTCCAGGATCTTATTTAATCCATATTACTGAAGTTTCTTTTTAGTTTTACAACTAAATTTTCTTGATTGTACATATTATTATGTTTTCTATACTAATATAGACCATTTAAATTATTTTGATTGTTGTACCACAAGAATAACAATGTGCGGTTTGGTTGGCTTCGAAAAGCTCACAAAATAATAAATTAGTCTACAGTTGTACAGATAACCCAGCTCAGCTGAACGTGCGGTAGCAGAGTGGGCTGATAGACGCGGGTGAGGAGGGGGCTATTTTTAAAAACATTGATGTCAGTATAATATTGTTTATGTTATAAACAACTGTTCTGTTTAATTTATGTAATGTGATGATGTTATGAGAGTAAATGTAAGCAGAGCAGCTAGTATACTGATGGCCGCACATTCAGTTAGGCTGGGCCATCTCAACCTTGCAGGGCTTCCAATTGTTCAAAATTACTTGTTTTATCATTATTAAACAAGTTTTTGGAAATTGGTTTTCTGTTTTGTTTAAACAATACTAATCATTTCTAGAAAGAGTTGGAGTTCTGTTGTTACTATGAGGCACATTTTATTAACTCTTAACATTCATGATTAAAGATATTAAACAATACCAGTTGTAAGTAATCAATGAAACTGTAAGTAAACAGATTACAGCGCCAACTACCATTCAAAGCTTTTTGCTTAGCTTAAGGTATAGCAAGTGAAGTTTTAACAGTACATAAACATTATGAAAAACTACAACAATACAAAACCTATATTACATTATTAATAAATCGCAGTGCACAATATTAAAAAAAGATACATTTTAGAAAACTTATAGCAGTTTTACATTTACACATTTTAACGAAGGTCTAGACTTTCACTTAATACCCAGATTTCAACGGTTTCACATCAAAATTTTTAACACATTTGTTTTTCGAAAGAAATGTAATTGAGTGTTCAATTGGGAGTGTCACCCAAATCTGGGGTTAGAGGTCAAGTAAGGGGACTGCTCACCCGTTCCTCTACGGCGACCTTGCGGGACTTCCACACGAACTCGCAGACAGCGATGATGCAAGCGACTCCCATCCCTCCCATCAACACCACGAACACACCTCCCACATTCGCCAGACCCAGCTCGTTGGCAGTACTGCTGCTCTTGGATGTGTCGTCCTGTGTAATAAACACTCTTGTATGAGATCACTTTAAACTATGCAAGTCTGTTGTTGTTTTAATCTTTTGCAAATCAAGGGATTATACAGGGTTGACTTTTGTGTTCGACCCTTAATCCAATTAACTACCCTGAACTGAAATTACGCTGAGATTACTAATAGATTATTTATTATTCAGCGTTTAAGAAAGCTTACGGTTTACCTGACATTGTTTGAATGAACTGGTGTATAGAAGATGTATTCTATCCTTTTCACTGTTCTTAACGTTATTTTTATGATTTGCTACGTACCCTGCACGATCCTCCTCCTCTCTTTTCCTTCCACCATCTTGTCTTTAATATGTGCAGTTTCCCTTCTTCTTGAAGTTTCAGAATCGCTCCACTGATTGCTGTTCTGTAAGGTGAATCTGAAAACCACGTCAGATAAATCTAAATATGATTTAACAGTGCAGTTTCTAAATTGCTCGATTTGAAGTGGAAGTAATTATTTTTTTGAGATTAAAGTAATTATAATACAACTTTTTACCAACAACTCCAAGTGAATCTTTGACTGTGATTGGTTTTGCAATAATAATACTTAAAGCAGTGATTTAAATAAAACAATGTGTATAACTATTCTATAATTATAAAGTTGGTAATCAAAAGTTTGTTTTGGCTTTTAGATAAAATTTACTGTAGACTTACTGATTTATTTTTAGTCACAACACAATAAAAACTGTTCTCTATTTACTCATAATTTTCTCTAACAGTTAACATAATTCGTAGCTAAAACTAGATTATGTGATTGGTTTAAACCATGAATCATGCTAAAAGAAAAGTGAGTTAAGAACTGTTCTACAATGTAAGCCACTCACTGGGAGGCATGGCGATGCCGTAGCCCTTGGAATCAAGTAGACCTCCCACTTGGGTCAAGTCACAGTTGCGTTCTATGACGTATTCAATACTTGTAGACTCCATGAGGAAAGCGTAACTGCCCTTTCCTTCACCCTCTCCACCGACATTAGACGAGGTGAACACACTCGGTCGAGCTGACTCCATGAACGACCACATGCGCTGGTAAGTTGAGAAGTTGGAATCCTGCCACAGAATTAGTTTTAAATAGTTACATTTCTTATAAAAAGCTCTTTAATTAGATTTAGTAAAGTACGAGTATACAATCATACAGCATGATTTTCCATGTTTGAGTCACATATTGACTTGTAAATGAAACATAAACATTTGATTATTTTGAGATTGATTTTTATGTCTTTTGCTGTGTATATTATTGAGCATGCATGCCACTTGTATTTTCTTAGACACTGAATCTTATATTGTCATTGTTTAAATCTAAAATCTCTAGATTATTTTGAGATTGATTTTATGTAATCTCGTCTAACTGGAATTACCTTAGCCGCTATAAGCAGACTATTTGTGATGATGTTAAGATAATGGAAAGAATCCATCTCAAAGAAGTAAGCGTACACTTGTCTACTTCTTGTTCTTAGACATAGTTTGAAATAGATAACTATGTACCCTGAAGAATGCAGCAGTAGATCCACCCCTGAGTGCTCCGTACTTGATCTTGGTCTGTTTGGCCAGGTCCTCTGCACTCTCGATGGGAGAGTCCATGCGCTCGACAGTGAGGAAGGCGGCCAGGTTGGCAGTGTATGAGGAGATCATGATGAGAGTGAAGAACCACCAGATGCCAGCCACCATCCGTGTGGACACAGCCCTGCGGCACACAGACCGGGCTCAGTGTTGAACATTTAAACCCCATGTCATGAGAGTTTGTGGTTGAGAAGCGCCTGTCATAGAGCTAGAACTGATTCTACTTGAACATTTTAAACTGTTATCAGTAGACTTTTGTTCAAATTAGACATTTATTTTTTAATCATTAATAACATTTACTTTTATCCAAATCTATAAAGTATTTATTCTTTTGAGCCGTAAACTCCAAACTCTTGTGGTGTGAGGTTTAAAAACTGTTACAAACTACTGGTATAACTTGATTGGTCTTACAGTGAAACCAAGTTTGACGTTATCAGTAGTTTAGCTCCAGTTCTAGGTACCTAGTTTTTGAAGTATTGTCATTATGGATTGGATGTCTGTATGTATTTAAACTGGCTGTGTACCCATGTTAATACTTCACTTCGGTAGCATAAACTATTTCAACTATTTTATTTTTGTGTGTGAACTATTTATCCTGGTTAGTTAGCGTTGATCAGCTGGTCTATCAACTATGACATTCACATTTCACATCCGTAACAACGATTTTCTTCATCTTAAGTCAGCAGCTACTTATTTGAGTTTAATTTTTGCATTCAAACTCTTGTGTTTAAATTACTGCCTTTCCAGCTGACAAATGAAGTAAATATAAAAGCAAATTTCAGTAACTGCTCTATTCTTGTAGAAAAAATAGTTCAAATATGTTTCATGAATTCTTTCAAATAATGCACAATGGCTTAGGGAAACATTAGCTTGAAAAAGGTTCTACCAAATTCTTGTTGTCTTAATTGTCTTGTCTAAGTATAACTAGGTAAGTATGTGATATAGCACGCGCCGGATACAGACATGTTGTGTTGTGGTTTGGTTGCCATTGTCTGGCTCATGTGATACTGGGGCAGACATATTTGAGGCTTCATAGTATTTTACATTTTACTACCTTGAGGATGAGTAGACAAGCAAATGGGTATCAGTAAGGTATTATGGTTTTAACCTCTGACAAATGTGTTACCACTGACAAGTTCGCTAAAAAAAACTATGAAGTGACACCGGGTACTTTTTGTGCTTTGCAGATTGAGTAGAATCGAACTTATAATTTTGCATTATTAAACAAGACAGTTAAACTCTTTTTTATGGTTTTTATAATAAATCTTTTACCCTATTGCTTGATAGCTAAGTCTCACCTTTTGGAGTAAAATTGTATCATGCCCTTATGGGTGTTATTTTATAATCGGTTAATATTTAACATGCTAAAAACAAGAAATAGATTGGTTTTATGTCTGATGTAAAAAGCAAACTTTAATCAATGCTTACAAAGTTGAAAATTTAAAACAAAACTACTGGTTTAGGGTTGATGGACACACAAACAATTCAATAAAATAAAAAAATTGTTTATTAGTTGTTTAGTCCTTTGGAGAATAAAGTTCTCACCGACTGCCCAACATCAACTATGTCGATGAGAACTTTGTTCTCGAAAGGCCTAACCGACTAATAAACAAGTTTTATTGGACTGTTTGTGTTTCCATCAACTCTAAATATGTAAATCCAATGAGGAGTTCTCCTAGATATAAAACTACCAGTGTTTTAAATATTGTAAAGAAATTGTTCAAACTCAAAACATTTTTAATCATGCAAATATATATTAGCTCTACCAATAAATAATTAAGTGCCAAAAAGCGTTAGTCTACATGCCACTAAAAAGCAACATAGATCTACAACTGGCTTCTACTGAATTAAGCCTGAAACTTCAACTGTTTTAATTGTCAACAAGTAAAAGATTCTTAATGTAAATATACTTGCATTCAGAAAATTTTCAAGTTTTGGAGAATCAATTGTTCTACTGCTATAAACCTTTTCTTTACAAAAAATATGGATTATTTTTATTAATATTACATTTTAATTCAGAACTAAGTAAAGCTATAATACAGTATAAACTTTAAAGACAATTTTTCTTCCAAGCAAAAAAATTTTAAACAATGGCCGTGTCTTGTTGGTTGGACTGTTGAGTGAACCGAGAGGTAGAACTCACTTGGGTGCAATGTCTGAGCCTTGCTGCATCAGAGAGCCGATGGTGAACCACAGGGAGTTGAGGAGAGAGAATTGGTTCTCCAAAACATCCGGTTGATCATTGCAGGGGTGCGGGTTATCCCACTCATAGGGGCTGAACCTGCGCAGCGATACACATGCACTCAACTCTACGACAACAAGGCACTTCACACATGTCTGCCGGCCACTCGTATCAACAGCTAGCCAATATTGTAACGTTCAACACTCCGGAAGAGTAGTGACAAATGTAACGATATTTTTGATCATGTTGAACTTCAATTCTAAGATTTGATTTTAATATGGATTTTATTGAAGAGAAATCATAGCTTGGGTTCACGGTTCACCGCCACTCTCTTCACTAAAAACTATGAAATAGACCGTTCGATTGGAAGTTCCAACTAAGGATTTTTAAAAATCTCCGTAGAATGAAAAATTGTTAAGGTAAACTTGATTAAGTAAAAATACTTTTGAATTAAAATTTATAAAGAAATTGCCATAAAGACAATTTTACAACAATAGAACACACTGTTAAATTTTTTTACAAAAAAAAAGTGTAGATATTGTATTTTGCTATCAATATTTTGAGGAGGTTGCTGTTAATAGTTGTAGCTGACAGAGATGTGAAAAGAAATTGAGAGGCCATCGCTTACTTGGGCAGAAAGTCACAGCCTTGCTGCATGAGGGAGCCAATGGCAAACCACAAACAGTTGGGGAGGCTGAAGTGATTTTCCAGATGGTCTGGGTTTGGGTTGCAAGGGTGGGGGTTCTGCCATTCATACGGCGTGAACCTAGAAGCAACATCTCACATCAAGGAACTTTGGGTTCCCATTCAGTTGGGAACTAGCCAACTATTGGGAGAAGCATTATACTTCTCCTCCTTGTACTCTTAGCAAATAAATATTCCTCAATTTTATACATCCAAAGAGAAAACTTATATTTGTATGTGTTAATTTCCTGTATTCATTTCAGTATGTAGCAGTAAAACTCTTCCGACTAATAATTATCAATTCAGTTTCAACTAACATTCTGAAAATGGTGCCAGTAACAACTAATTATTTTTGTAGGAGTAAAACTTACTGCACAGAAACTAAATTTGTTATTTTACGTAATTTTTCTTTAAGTAGTTTTTAAAGACATAATGATTATTATCAAGGTTGAAATTACCTGGCTAGGATGAAAAGCAACACTGAGACACCGAGATACGCAGTCGCCATGTATATCCAGACGTCCAATGACAGAGGTGATAGGAATGAAAATAAGTTTGGAGGCTGCTTTATAGGTTTTCTGTACAATATGCTGATTCCTGAAAGTGATTTGAAACATTAAATCATTACAGGATATGAAACAAGTTATGGGTCAGACACATGCAATCAGTGAGATTATCAAATAATTGTCTATTCGTGTGTAGTATTTTATTTTGCTGTCCTTTTTATTTCACGCAACTAAATTATGTATCAAATGTAAACTTGGCACAAACAATTTTCAAAACCGTAGCACAAACTGGAAGTACAAAATTCTAAACTCGATACAAAACATTTAAAATATTTCTGAAACATGTTAACAACTCGATATGTACCACTTATGATTTATTTGAAACCTCACTATATGCTTAGTAATATTACACACGTCTATGTGAAACATTATTCCATAAATTACAAAAGCAGTGTGTATGAAATGCTTTTGAAATGTGCTCTTCAATAAGTTATGAAAAAGAAACATTGCTTTGTTTCAGAAACATAAGAGAAACTATACATGTTGTGTTAGTAGTTTGCTAAAATCTACAAACTTACCCAGATTCATAAAAGGCATGGTGAAATCCACTGCTTGTTCTCTGTCATATGTTATAGTTAGATCAGCAATCGCTAAGTCTGCCCTCTAAAATTAAAAAGAAAAACATTTAATTTTGTTTTATAAAAATGTCAGGCTACCATAGTCCTACTCATCCTTCGGTTAACTCAACAAAATCATATCTACAATTATCGAAAGTATTTTAAATATTTTACAGTACCTGGTCTAAAAGTTCTTTCATCATGCCGTCCCATTCCTTAGTTTCTCGATTGAGAGAGCCGTATCTGTTGTCAGGAACCAAGCGGAAGGTGTAGTTGAAGCCAAGGATCTTAGAGATTTCATGTATCAAGTCGAGACTGTAGCCTTCAAACTGAGCATTCCCAGTCAACTTCTCACTGGAGTCTTTCCTCATACAGTATGGGGAACTCTGTGCACCAACAAACAAAATCAGTTGTAAGATTTCAATTTTGAATAGAATTTTCTATTTAAAGTTACTGCACTTTGAAACCTCCGAGGTTGGCTACTTGGCTGATTTTATTTTAAATAGGAATTTTGTCTGCTAGAAAATTCTAGCTTGGCCTTAATGTTTAAATTTTTTTTTAAACAGTTAACTGTTATTAATAAAAATAAAAAATATACTTGTTTCACAGGAAATTCTTGAGTTATGTTACTGTATTTGCAAATCACAATACTCACGAGAATGGTTGTGACGATAAATGTTTTGTTCTGAAGGCTTTCCACAATTTGGGTGTAAACTTCTCCATAAGTCCTTGTGAAGTTCACACCTTCAGTAGAGTTCCACGTGCCAATTTTTGTCAGTCCTTCTTTAGTTAATTCAACAATATCCAGTACAAAATTAGTTCTGAAACCTTGATTGTCAAACTTTATTACGCCTGTTAGTCCTCTCATTTCAACCTGAAAGTAAAAAAAGTTAGATGTCATTTTTGAAGTGATTATTATTTATCAAAATTTAGTAACACTTAGTAACATTTATTACACACTAAATAGTTCCTTCATCTTTTCAGATATTCAACTACTAGAAGTGTGTTCAACTACTCAAATGTGTTTTAATTTAGTTGTTACTCTTAACTCTGTAAATCATAATCAGTGATTAGTTTTTTTAACTACCTTAACTACGCTTGTAAACCACTATTCCAAAATATTTTACAAGAAAATGGATTAAGAGTCAGCGAGTCCCCCATACCGCACATTCAGGAAATCTGTAATGGGAAAAACTTATCTTACAACTTACTGTAGGCAGTAATTCCCTAAAACAAAATTATTTTGGGGTTTTGAACTTTTTAGGGTGCCAGCAAACCGTGCATTTTCATTCTTGTAGCAAAATCTTCAACAAAATAATTTAAAGGAATTTTCAAACACTCTGCAACCTTTTGAAATATTACTCTGATTTCAATCAATTTTAAATGAAAATTCATTGAATATTAATATAATCACTATTAACCTAATCACTTAAAAATCCCAATACAAACTTTGAAATTATGTTTAACAGTTAACATTTTTAAGGAGTTTTAAAGAATTTTTTTAAGGAATTAGGTGGTAGTTTTGAGCATGTATGAAATAAAGTAGATGGATAAATCTTTGTAAATCTAAAACAGTAATATTAATTTAAGATGACACCCTAGCAGCTAAAATGTATATGTAAAAAATATATTTATTCATTAAAAAGTTTTGTAAGCTTGGTGAGGCCAATTTTGTAAAATCACTAATAAACTATTTTGAATTTGAAGGAGTTAATCTTTATTTCAACCCTGTTTGAAATTTCAATGTTAACAATTGCTTGTAATTATTACAAAGCTTTTTTACTTTATCATAAAAAATTGTACACTGTTGTTCTCAACAAAGTTATTTCAATTATAAAACTGGTGAATTTATGGATTATTCAAATACAACAAATTTGTCCAACAACATTTCATGTATTAACACAACATCAGCTATGTAGCAAGTAATACTATAGGGGAAATTTATTTTGGTGATGGGTTTGTCTTATTTGTTTTAATATTTAGATTTGTTTGTTTTCATTTTTGTCACACAATATTTTTGTACACAACAAATAAAATTTATTTATTTATTTTATTTTTATTAAATGTTAGTTTGGTAGATATTAACATCCAATCAAAGGACAATCAAGATGTATCATACACATCGCATTTTAAAAACTCACAAATTGAATGACAATTTGAGATTTGCAAAGTAAATGTATTAATTTATTTATATAAACTATTAAAAGTAACCTGTTACATTTTTCAACCTTTTTAATTTTTAATCTTTGTAATTACCAAATTAACTTTTAATCCCACCCAAAATTTTCCAAAATCAAGTAAGAAAAAGTGTTTTGCTCGCGAAAAAATACAACCCGTCCACCTCTAAATAACAGAAGTAACAATAAGTGAAAGAGGAAAGTTAGGTAACTAACAATTTTCATGTAGTTGATGAGGCTGTAGCCGTGTGGCCAGGTGTCCACTGCATCACAGCTGAGAGGCTTGATGTCTATGCGCTGACTGCTGTCCAAGTCGTGCAGTGCCTTGGCGAACAAGTGCACAGCGTCGTACATCAGCGCGGTCTCCGTCTGCAACAATCACCAAGCAGAGGCTAGGCTTTAACAAATACATCTGCTAACAGCGTGAAATAGATAAAATACCAGTATTAATACCTTTTCATGTACTAGTTGTTTAAAAGATCAAGATAATGTATTAGAAAACTAATACAACGTTAAAAACTAATATTTGAATATACATGTACAAATATTTTTTTAACTACTGGGTGTCTCAGAAAAGAAGAATCCCCTCCCTAACTTAGATTAGATGGGGAAAATTTGTGGTTCAAGACCACGCGCACGTCAACCCTTTGGTTTATTGTGCTGGCTCCCTGTTCTTCTAATTAGGCAGCCCCAACCCCGTTTGCTTACAAAGCTCGAGGATCGCGCTACCCAATTCTGATGGGTGTAACTCCTGCCACAACGAGACCCTAGGAGACCCCTTCTCCTGGCCTCCAGGGACTCGCATTCAATAATAATGTGTTTTGGACTCAGGAGTACGCTCACATAGCCTACAACTGGTATCTCCTGTGTAGAGACCTCCCTAACTTAAAATTATTGGTTTGAAAGAAGGATTTGAAATGGGTGAGAAGGTTTCCAGGATCATGAGGTCATTTCTTAAGCGTGAACTACCAGTTGTCCTGGAAGGGGGTGTGCCCTCAGCAGAAAGGGTGGTTTGGGTCCCTCCCCCTGAAAATATGCTAAATGGTGAGTTTTGGGCGTTTGGAGAAACATTTTTTACCTAAAACCAAAATATTTTGTATACATTGTAAACATTTAGCACCCGAGGACTTAATCTCTGATTACAAATTATCTACCTATCACGTAAACAAACCAGATCGGATATTTTCGGTGTTTGGCTATTTTGCATCACTTTACCTTGGTTATAGTTACTTTGCCGTTCCAAGCATTGCGTCAAAACCTTTTGTAGGTTTATTTATTGTTTATTTTCTTTTTTCACAAAATTGTATTAATAATATGTGTAGTTTTAAGCTTTTGTAGTAGTATTATTTGCTCCTTTAAAATATGTTTTACTGGATGTGCATTGTGTTTGTGTGTGGACACTCACACTGAGATGGTGTGTGGAGATGTCAGACTTGCGGCCTTGACGTTGCTCACTGCTGGCCCAGTCTCGCACCACCTTCTGCATCTCCGCCTTCTCCGGGTCCACCAGTCGCAGCGCCGTGATGTTGGTGCCTCCGTACTTGAACTCTTCCAAGTCTACACTGTGCAAGTCCTGCAACCAACATTTGCTTAAACAAACTTTATTTATTGTACACTATTCCGTTAAAATAAAAAATGAAATTAACTTTTATGGTGCCTTATAAACATTTAAATTTTTTACTTCTTTGGTAGTTAGGTCCTTGAAAAAGACAGACTTGTAAAAAAATTCAACATTGACAAATAATTGCTGGATAACAGATTTTTGACAAAGTTCTGTTATGTGTTATCAAAGAAATTTGAAGAACAAAAGGATAAGATTGCATTATATGACCAACTTTGAACTTTCATAATCTTTGGCAAAAATGTGATAGTTTAATAAGCTCTTAAACCTTATTATTTACTTGAGATATTATAATTATCGAAGCGCAAACTTATGTGGCAGCTTTCTATAACATATTCTGGACACTAAATTATTTGTCGACTTAACATTTGAATTATTTAAAAAATGTTTGACCGCTTTAGTAGCGCTAAACTGATTGATTTTTTTATAAAAGCCATACAAAAACAACTATTTATTATTTAGGCTGATTTAAAAAATCTACCTTTCAAGTATAGTTGATAGCAGTCATGAAAAGTATTAATTAAATATTTAAAACCCCAAAAACCCTGCTGCTGATTTATTTAAGGCATTTTATTAATGCACCTAACTTGTCATTCCATCAAACAAATAAATGTATTTATTTTATTTAAACTTAAAAAAAAAAAACAACTAATGAATACTAGCTTGTAGGGTTCAATCTAGGTTTCTTGACAAGTGAAGATTATTTTCCCACCTCTTTTCTAGCTTTAAACTGTCCCAATCGTTCAAACAAATTTAATACTAGTAGATAAATATGTTGCAAAGGAAATCCATGAATTTATCTACAGCCGCTACAGTATTGTAGAAATTGGTCAAAGAAAGCTACTTTACAATTTAAACACTAATTTTTCTCATTTAAAATGTTTGAATAGGTCTATTTAGTTTCTTATGAAAATGTTAGTTTCACTACGTTTCATACAGTGAAAGGAAATACAGTTAAGAATGTTTAGTTAAAAGTGGTTTCATCAGTCACCACCTAGGTACTTCTGTTAACACAGTTGTAAATGACAAACTTTCTCATAAAAAAAGTTAACAACAATAACAAATTTCAACAAACAAATCAAATACTGCCAACCAGTATACATACCAAAGATGTGATCAGGTAGCTGTGGTAGTCACTCATCATGATCTGCTGAGCTTGCTTTAGTACGTTGTATATCTTCTCTGTAGAGCAGTCCAACACTATGTGAGATTCTGCAGAGTTCTTGATTTGCTTCAACAACGGCCTACCGCAAACCGTAAGTACAATTAGACATGTTAAAGTAATTTATTATCCGTTATCTGTTAAGATACACCCCTTCTTGTACATTTCTCTCTGATAAACCGTTGGACCTTGGGAAGTGCGGAGATGACACTCTATTGTTGAGTTTCCATTCCGAAACAAAGGTAAATTTATTTCGAAACAACACTTTTGACTGAATTATGAATTACATAACCTTTACCATTCTTATATTCTATTAAACAGCACTTTATAACTAATTTGTTTTAAAGATTGTTTTAACCATATACCTGTAGTCAGCTCCCTCTCCTAGCTGTCTTACAGCGATGGGGAATTCTGAAGGTCCGTGAGCTTTTAGAAGTTCTTGAAGCCTCACTAGACCTTCGTTGTTCTCGTAGATAATTGTAAAGGACTTCCAACCCCAAGCGTGCACGAGGTCGACGTAGGCCTGTAAAAGTGCATGTAAGTTCTAGAACTGAAAAGCTTAATGAATGAATTAGCTAAATTATAAATGAAGAATGTCACAGAACAGGACACAGCTAACTCGTTTAAACACTAATCATGATTAGTTACTTTTTACCATCTTGTAGGACAAGAAATTCATATTCAGCATCTTGTTATCTTCCAGCATTCATCTTCAAATAGAAAATGTTGGCAACGTAATTTCTTTTCTCACTTAAATATTAATCAATAGCTGATTTATTGCCTAATTATTCAAAGTTAAAGTCAAAATATATGTTCATATTTTGTATTTAGGGTGAACAGTAAATTACGTAAAAACTGTTACAACTAGAACTTCGAGAACATGTATGTATAAAAAGAACACATGTTTCAATTTTAACTTGACTTATGGTGTAGGTTTAGAGCCTACCTTGGAGAGTGTGGTGGGATGGGGTAGAGGTTGACCAAGCAGCTCTCGCGACGCAGTCTGTAGTCCCAGCGTCTCCAAGTGAGGGATCTCCATGGTGTCACAGATGCTCTGGACATGACTTGCAGTCTGAGGACTCTGAGGTCCAAATATCGCCGCCACGCCACTCCTCAACAAGTGACATACTGTAAACAAGGTAAAGATGTCTTGTTTATCTCTACTACTCAACCTCGACCTTTACCTAGCGTTATCGCTTATTCAGTCATTTAACAAGTTGTTAGTGAGTGACATCGGGGATCGAATTCCTTTCTCACAAAACCAGATCTAATTATTTGTGTCTTTGAATACCCCTCCAAATTCAAAATAACTTTAAAAAAATGACACGGTTTACTCTGGGCCTTAAATCAGAGGCAGGCCTGCATAAGTTGACGATTAGTTTGTAGAGTTTTTTTTATTTTACAATTTTCTAGTAATAGTTTTTTATTTTTATTAATATTGACTATATGTGTATGTACTTGTGTAATAGAAGAATAAAGAGATGGATGAAAGTTGCGAGTGTTTTTTGACTTGTATTATAGATATATGAATGGTTGTAGTGTGATTGAAGACATTATTAATTATCAAATAGCCAACCTGACGTTTGCCATATATTTAACATGACTTGCACATGAAATATTCTGATTCTGATTGGTATTGAAATATTGTGAGAGGGCGCTGCAGCGATGTAATAAAAAATAATCCCGCTTTGTTCAATCAATACACAAATAAGACCTAAGGATGGTTTTAGAAAGTGAAAAGTATTCTCACTATGATTTCCTCAAGAATAAGATTTAATTATTCAAACCAGTTTTAACTATTTAATCCTTATGAAACAGTGTTGACAAATAAAAACAGAAAATTCACCTATACAAAATACAGAACTTTGTTTGAAGCTCTTAACAATAAATTAGAGTTTTAACATAAAAGTAAAAACAACCCTTAATTGCAGATACACTAACACTGCTCTAAAACAACTTAAGAAGTAGATACGAGTTTAAGACTTTTGTCGGAGCATCTCAATATAAATATATTAAGGAATCTGCATTACTTGAAACAGAACCAATATCTCGTTTGTATACAATACAGTCTGAGAACAAATGCAGGGAGAGAATTGCAACGCTACGTCAGCATCTTGATAGCTTGCTGTACCCATAAGTATTGGTAACCAGAGAATATACGACACTCACTGTCAGTCTGCCACCCTCTAACCCCAGCTGATGCTCCGAACAGCTGTTCACTATCAGACACTGAACTTCATCACTGCTCTGTGCTCACTTTATACCTCCACACTTTTCACTTAGCTTCCTTCCCTTCTCTGGGTCCCATATTGTTGTTAACATCCATAACAAATCTTCTTGTTTCCTTGCGATTTTAGTTTCAATTTATTCACCGCTCAAGAAGCTAGTTTATTACTTGGAGTCGGGAAACATGTATACTACTTTAGTTTATTCATCTTGTAGATTCAGAGCTTTGTTTATGGTTTGGCTCAGAAACTCAGACGTGTAAACATGGATAGAGAAGAGGCATCGTACTTTTTATTACACATTTGGCTGCGATAGCTAAAAGAAAGGAGTCAGTGTAGCAGTGTCCAGGGCCACATGTCCAGAGATAAGCCTCTGGCTCAAGGCCACCGTTGCCCGGGTAACGAGTAACGACCGACTACTGATTCCATTATGAGATCTCTTTTCTTTTATCTTTAACAGTAATCTTTTACTTCCATGCAGCTTTTATGTTTCTGCAATAAGACGTAAACATAGCCACAAGCGCTAGCGTGAATTCTAGTGAATGTCCAGTATTTACACCCTTTAAATGATTTACAGCAAAGGGATTTCATGCTATAAATAATGTATGGTCCGATTTTGGTGAAATGTTTATTGAAATTTGTCTGCTGAAAATTTAACAAACTACCTTTAGTTATTTAGTTACAAGATCAATTTTCAACATCGAGTTTGATTGTTCTTTATTCATTTTATATAGGCTAAGTTATGTTAGTTAATATAATTTATAAACATTAAATAAGTACTCGCAAAGTTCAAAGATGACAAGCCAAAGTACCACAAATATACTTTAAGTAAGTGAAAATAAATGGAAACAACAACCATGTCAGGACCCCGCCAAGCTTTTAGTTATGAACCTATCAGGGACTAATTACTAAGTTATTTTGCCTAACTCTGTAGACAACTGAGTGTCGCAACTAAGAATTTGCACGTCCATCCAAGTAAAACAAAATGTTTTTGACTTTTTCAAAACTAATAGTAATAAAATTTACCCTGCGATATTTATGGGTGATATTGATCTTCCATTTGATAAAAAGAAATAAAATATTTAGAGACTAACGTTTGATGACTCGTTTTCATGGACAGCTCATATTAATGCTCTTTGCTCAAAATATCCTCTTATTTATTTTTATTGAGAAGATTTTCAGTCTATCAAAGTTCTTTTTTAATGAAATTGATATACACCTATCTTATTGAGTCGAGGCTTAGATACGGCATCGTACTATGGGGTTCCACCTCTCATTAAGAATTTCATGAGAGTTTTTATATTACAGAAAAGAGCTGTTCGAATTATTGCAAAATTGAATGGTAGGCGTCGTGTAGAAACTATTTTAAAACACTTGAAATATTGACATTACCGTCCATTTATATTTACGAATTATTATTATTTTATAAGTTTAAATCCATACATTTTTTAACAGGTGCATCCGTACATAACTATGAAACAATGCATAGTTTTGAACATAGGCAATTATCGCATAGACTTGAACTTACCTCCTCACTACCTCAAAACGTCGGTCCTAAATTTATATATAAATTACCTATGCAAATTCAAAACAGATACTTTAAATAAATTCAAAAATTTTACTAAGTAAGTTTTATTGGAAAAAGCTTGTTACTCACATAAATAAGGTTCCTCGCAATGTAACTAAAGAACGGTTTTGTTGTTTTTACTTAAATAAGCCCATGTTAGAATAAGTTATTATATGGCTTAAATTTTAAGCTTCTGCTTATGTTTATTATTGATGACGTTTGTAATACAATTTATATATGATTGTCAATTTACAAATAATGAATTTTGATTTGATTTGAACTCCTCCACTGCTCGCAATATACGATCTAGTGCTTACACTATGTTGTTTCGACTTTGTTTTGACCACTACCAGGCAATGTTAAATACACAGAAGTCTAAAATGATTTCAGTGGACATGCGTGAATAAGTCAGTTTCACGTGATCTTGTTTTACAAGACTTGAGCCACCAGTTGTAACCACAGCAATTTGTCGCTTGGGGTATATGATCTAATCTGTTCAAAATTTAATCTGAGACTGATGTAATCTTAGACTAATTGCAGCTCTCAATTTATATTAAATTCAAGATTAAAAGATGTTTAAGGATTATTGTACAATTCATTTTCTTTGCCCCTTTGGATTTCAAATGACAAAAAATATAGGTTGTTACCTCCGTCAGTAATATAAAAATTTGAAGAATGGTAACAAATGTGTTACATGTTTCGAAAATATCTCTTCATCGTCAGACACGTACAATCTACTTGAAGGCTTCGTTAAGTTGACAGTCACAATCACATAAACACAACATTAAAACGATAAAATAAGTACAGTTCACGAACACGGAAAACAATTAGTAGGCCTACAAAACCACGCACGAGCATCACGCGGCGGGAGCGGCTGGAAGGCTCATAGTCACACTTTTGTTACCATTCTTCAAATTTTTATATTATTGACGGAGGTAACAACCTATATTTTATGATTATTACACGTTATAAAATGGCTCAAAGTCTACAACATTCTAAACATTCACGAACGATTTGATTTGTAAATAAGTTTTATTTGCCACTTTGAAAATAAATCAGATTGTTGTTGAAGTTAATAGAGATAATGTTTCATAAGCGGTTCGTAATAAGTTTGGTCTTATGATTTTTGCTTAGTTTGAAAAGTTCCAACAGTTGTTTGCCCTGTGTTTTAATATTAACTCTAATTACATCCACCTGATTATTTGAATAACTGGCAGAATAAACTGCAAAGTCTACTGTTCACAGAACTCTAAGTTAAAAATTATTTGATGAAGACCAAGTGGCAATAGAACCAAGAAATACTACGGTTTATTAATGATTTTCTAAGTTTTTTCCTTCTTACAGCAGCGATAATTAATGAAGTGTAGATAGCATGGCCGGGGTGATGAAGGGTGAGGGGGAGGTAAGTGGAACAAGCCACTGTAACTCCATTAGCTTGTGGTAGAGCGAGCCAGTGTGCAGCAGTGTCCGTTCTGCAGCTGGGGCTTTCTTTATTACTCCTCGGAATCAACTTACAACCCTGAACATTTCTTCCTGCTTTTTAGTGCCTCTGGTTAGCACGTAAACCACAGATTATAACATACATATTATACGTAGAACAACCATTTGTATAGAATACTATAAAATACCATCACAAAGTTTGGTTAAAACAAGGTTTGTATTTTGTTTGGGGCTTGCCTTCGTTTGATAATGAAGTGAACCAGGTTTATACTGATGAATAAAATACTAAATACATTTAGTGTATGGAATCTATACAGAACTCAAAGGAAAGCTCAACAGCATAACTTTTCTGGACAACAAAAATAAATAAACGGCTCTAGTTTGAAGAATCTCTTATAAGATTGCCATTTGATTACAATCACAGAACAGTCAAGCAAAATTAAAGGAGTGTAAAGTTCAGTTTGCCTTTAATTTCAAACATTTGGTTTTCACCAATTCAAACGTGCAAAGCTAACAAAATGATTGGACTTAATAAAACACCTCAATTGAAGAGGCGACAAGAGCAAAGGGTGCCTTCAAGAGCTCTCCTGTGATACTCTGGAGCAGTGTTTGCCGGCCCGAGACGAAACTGTTTCTCTAACTATTGCAAAGCCTCTTAGCACAGTAAGCTTTTAGAAAAAGGTAAAACAACAACAACCGGTGTACCTCACCGGTACATTGTCAAGGTTTGGGGACTATTGTTGTGTTCATATTGTAGCTGGACTTGTTTTAAATAGACGAAACTCTAACTTGTGTAGCTAAGAGGCTATCGAGAAAGTAGGATTATCATCTCTAGTTACTAATATCATGACTTTAGTGGAAACAAAATAGTCGTTGAAATTATTATTTTACTTTGAACGAATTGATTTTCTCTCTTATGGGTCAACATCCAACTGATTGGCCGAGGTTTGGAGAAATAAGTACATTGACTTGACAGCCATGGCCACGCGACGAGACTTGATGTAAGGTTCGATACACGCGAAGTGAGATCCATATTTGAAAGTACTGTAGAAATTCCAAAAATCTAGGCAACCTTGTCAAAATCAAAGTTGTCAATTTTGTTGATGGACGTTGATATTGTTAACTTGTGAAATATTTGAATTCCACCCTGAAGATTTGCGCAAATTCCAGTAGGCCACAGCAGGAAAATTTAATCCATAGGTTGGATTTTTAATCCTTCAGATATAGAAGAATTCTTTAACTTGTCCAATGGTTTCTAAAATCTGTACACCACATGGATGTATTAAAGTGTGTTGTATGACTGACCTCGCTTGGAGGCGTGGAAGCTGTCCTGCGGGGATATCTTCTCCACCTGGGCCGAGAGGCGGGAACGAGGCAGGATACTCGCGTCAGAGTTGATCCTCTCCACGGCGTAACGGAAGGCGAGCTCCTGTCTGTCATCCGCTGGGTGGAACAGCCCTCCTGCATCACACGTCAACAAACACACTTGTCAACACTCAGTATATTTAACTGATCAACATCACTCAAGCAACTACCAAACTCAATGTATGTAGTACAGATGTAACAACGCTCTTTGGTTTTCGTGCCACAACTATAATGTAGTTCTTCCTGTCCAAACTACGTCAAAACATCATTACAATTAGCTTGAAATATTTCGATCTCGCTGTGGAGTACCATCTCCTGACACAAATCATCCATCTCCGCACTGCACTCTCCATCAGTCACTGATTGGCTGAAACTGACATACTTGCTGTCTGCTATCCTACTGGTCTCAGGGCTGCCAACCAACCATTCATTGGAGCAGGGATGCCAACTGTCGATGTTCTCATTACCTGTGCCACTATCAAAAAGACTTCTTCAGGACTGGTTGCCAGTTGCTGCCTTCTTTGTTGAAGTTATTTTCATTTTTAATGATTTTCAATGGTTTTGGATTACTCTGGAGTAAGAGTGAAATGTTTGCAAATACTTTAGGCTTTGTCAAATTCTATTGCATGTTTCGTGTTGCTGTGGGTTTTGACGTAATGTGAACCGAAAGAACTAGATTCTAGTTGTGACAACGCTTTAAGTTTAAAAAAACTCCAAATCAGCCTACAACGAAGGAACTAAGATATTAAGAAGTTCATCAAGGACTAAAACGTTTTTTTTTAGAAAAAATAAGACGATTAACTAATACCTTGTTTGAAGATAACATGAATTTATCTTCATTTATTGAGTTTGTTTAAGTTTTTCTTTTCATATTTTAATTTCGGTGTTTAATTTATAACTCGTAAAATTATGCACGATTTGTGTTAATAACATTAAATAAAACGTTATCAGTAACTAACGTCACTGACTTAATAAGTAATGAGTAGTGGATGAGTAATGATTAAACTTTGAAACCCAGAAAAAATTGAAAGAAATATAGATCTGTAAAAGTTAATTATTCAGAGAACTGTGGTTAGTATTGTCTGTTACATGTTTTACTGGTTACGACAATAATACTGATTTTATTTCTTACAACACGAACTCAACTTTTGTAAAAAAAACTTTATGGAGTTGTTTTATTTGCATCTTAATATTATTATTTTCAATTGTAAACCAATCGTATAATTTGCATACAATTTGTTGCTAAGCTTCTACAACTGATGACGTTTACCGATGATGATGATGAACCGATGATGCATAATTGTTGAAACGTCTTGTTGTGTTTGTGTTTTTATAGTTTGTTACGGTTTTATCTGGAATATAATTTTTTACACTATACGGAGTGTTACATTTAGTTTGCGAAATATGAAAATAGTTAATTAGATGGTGAGTAAAGTTTCAGCAAAAATAATAAAAACTAGCGAGCTGTTGTTTCAGCTTGATAGTTGGAAGGGTTTGTTGTAAGTACCCTCAAGCCTTACAAGCGGAGAAGTGGATACAAGTTGAAGTGTTGTACAATATTGGATTATGTAGTGGCAACTGGCAATCTAAACTATCCTACCGTCATTGAACTTACAAGCGGAGAAGTGGATACAAGTTGAAGTGTTGTACAATATTGGATTATGTAGTGGCAACTGGCAATCTAAACTATCCTACCGTCATTGAACTTACAAGCGGAGAAGTGGATACAAGTTGAAGTGTTGTACAATATTGGATTATGTAGTGGCAACTGGCAATCTAAACTATCCTACCGTCATTGAACTTACAAGCGGAGAAGTGGATACAAGTTGAAGTGTTGTACAATATTGGATTATGTAGTGGCAACTGGCAATCTAAACTATCCTACCGTCATTGAACTTACAAGCGGAGAAGTGGATACAAGTTGAAGTGTTGTACAATATTGGATTATGTAGTGGCAACTGGCAATCTAAACTATCCTACCGTCATTGAACTTACAAGCGGAGAAGTGGATACAAGTTGAAGTGTTGTACAATATTGGTTATGTAGTGGCAACTGGCAATCTAAACTATCCTACCGTCATTGAACTTACAAGCGGAGAAGTGGATACAAGTTGAAGTGTTGTACAATATTGATTATGTAGTGGCAACTGGCAATCTAAACTATCCTACCGTCATTGAACTTACAAGCGGAGAAGTGGATGTTGAAGTGTTGTACAATATTGGATTATGTAGTGGCAACTGGCAATCTAAACTATCCTACCGTCATTGAACTTACAAGCGGAGAAGTGGATACAAGTTGAAGTGTTGTACAATATTGGATTATGTAGTGGCAACTGGCAATCTAAACTATCCTACCGTCATTGAACTTACAAGCGGAGAAGTGGATACAAGTTGAAGTGTTGTACAATATTGGATTATGTAGTGGCAACTGGCAATCTAAACTATCCTACTCCTACCGTCATTGAACTTACAAGCGGAGAAGTGGATTCAAGTTGAAGTGTTGTACAATATTGGATTATGTAGTGGCAACTGGCAATCTAAACTATCCTACCGTCATTGAACTTACAAGCGAGAGAAGTGGATACAAGTTGAAGTGTTGTACAATATTGGATTATGTAGTGGCAACTGGCAATCTAAACTCCTACCGTCATTGAACTTACAAGCGGAGAAGTGGATACAAGTTGAAGTGTTGTACAATATTGGATTATGTAGTGGCAACTGGCAATCTAAACTATCCTACCGTCATTGAACTTACAAGCGGAGAAGTGGATACAAGTTGAAGTGTTGTACAATATTGGATTATGTAGTGGCAACTGGCAATCTAAACTATCCTACCGTCATTGAACTTACAAGCGGACAAGTTGAGTGTTGTACAATATTGGATTATGTAGTGGCAACTGGCAATCTAAACTATCCTACCGTCATTGAACTTACAAGCGGAGAAGTGGATACAAGTTGAAGTGTTGTATACAAGTTGAAGTGTTGTACAATATTGGATTATGTAGTGGCAACTGGCAATCTAAACTATCCTACCGTCATTGAACTTACAAGCGGAGAAGTGGATACAAGTTGAAGTGTTGTACAATATTGATTATGTAGTGGCAACTGGCAATCTAAACTATCCTACCGTCATTGAACTTACAAGCGGAGAAGTGGATACAAGTTGAAGTGTTGTACAATATGGATTGATTATGTAGTGGCAACTGGCAATCTAAACTATCCTACCGTCATTGAACTTACAAGCGGAGAAGTGGAGTGGATATTGGATTATGTAGTGGCAAGTTGAAGCGGAGAGTGGATACAAGTTGAAGTGTTGTACAATATTGGATTATGTAGTGGCAACTGGCAATCTAAACTATCCTACCGTCATTGAACTTACAAGCGGAGAAGTGGATACAAGTTGAAGTGTTGTACAATATTGATTATGTAGTGGCAACTGGCAATCTAAACTATCCTACCGTCATTGAACTTACAAGCGGAGAAGTGGATACAAGTTGAAGTGTTGTACAATATTGATTATGTAGTGGCAACTGGCAATCTAAACTATCCTACCGTCATTGAACTTACAAGCGGAGAAGTGGATACAAGTTGAAGTGTTGTACAATATTGGATTATGTAGTGGCAACTGGCAATCTAAACTATCCTACCGTCATTGAACTTACAAGGAGAAGTGGATACAAGTTGAAGTGTTGTACAATATTGAACTTACAAGCGGAGAAGTGGATACAAGTATGTAGTGGCAACTGGCAATCTAAACTATCCTACCGTCACTAAACTTACAAGTAAATCCTCATATGCAAGTATTTTATGGCTGTAACTACATTCTGTCTAGGGTACTCAGAAAGTTATCTGTGCCGCAGTTTCTAATATTGCTTCGGGCATACTGAGCGAATTGACTTACCTATCCTTATGACATCTGGCAGAGCTCCTAACAATGGCAAGTAACCCAACAGAATCACCAGCCACATCTGCAACAACGAAGACATTGTTTTAAAACACTCATTTGGATACTGGACGGTTGTATATATACTGTATAAGAAAATTCCTAAGCAACTTAAAAGGTTTACTGCCAACATTAGCTTTGTTCAAAACAGTATATGTTGATTAAGTTTACTTACTCTGTGACAGAGCTTAGTGCAGAATCAGCTCATTTCCCATAATCTTACATGTGTATGTAATACAAAAAAATACAATCCTGGACAAACTAACGCATTGCTGGTAAAATATCAGCTAGTTCATATACAAAGATTTAAGCAACAGTTTTCTCATGGTAGCCTATAACTATAATTGTTGTAGTTGGTGTTGTAGTTCATCTATAATAATTACACCATGATCGTTAACAATTTCCATATTCCATTTCCATCACAATATCATTGGAAACTGACCTTAAATAAATTAAATTTTCGAAGCGGAGATTATTGGCAAATGGTAGAAAATATATATTTGTTTTAAAATAAAAAACAAGCCAACATTTGTGATTTATATACGCGCTTTTGACAGTCATGCTGCCATCTTCAGGTTAAGCAAAAGTTACATAAATTAAAATGTTTTACATAACACCATTAATTAATTTATGTAACTTTTCCTTTACCTAGATAACTAGTGAATAAATCACAAACACGTTGGTAAAAACGCATAGTACAAAGAGAATGGTAACCAGTGATATAAAGTGTAGTGTGTTGAAGGAGTGATGACAGAATGCTTGATCCTAGTGAGCAGCTGATAGATACAGAATGTAGGGTCAGCTGTGTCCGTCACATACATCATGTACACAGAGTAGAGTATATCACATTACACTCCCAGTCCACGTACTGTAGGCCATCACAGATACAGTACACCTGTTACACGGGTCCACATCAAATCAGTAAACAATCACGTTCACCTGGCTGACTACAGGTCTTGAGGATTTTAATATTTTATTAAAATACTATTTTGTACGATTTTGAATTGAAACATTTTCTACTCATAAAAGTTGCTCATTTACGAGTATAAGTTCGATGGAAATTATTTTCCCTACTGATTAGGGACAAGTAAATATAGGATGAGTTTAAGTTAGCGTTAAACTTTGATAGGTAAAACTTTAATATGAGAGGAATGTGATTGGGTTTGGCTGACCAGATAATCATCAAGAGAGAAAGCGACAAACAAGCAAGGCCGCTGGCAACCACTTAGGGGACTCTAACCCTCAAGACACGGAGAGCTTTGCCCAAACCCTAATAAATAAGCTCCATTTTTATGGTATGTATTCAAGTACGAGTATGTGCACTCAAATTAATTAGGTCGTATATTTTAAATAGATTGGACGTTGTCTCTGTCAATCAGAAAGATTTTTCTTAATCGGTAGAAGTTGACAGGTGTTCCCGGATCGGTCGGCCTTTTTATTGAACCT
Source organism: Matsumurasca onukii (assembly GCA_018831715.1). Classification (NCBI taxonomy): domain Eukaryota; kingdom Metazoa; phylum Arthropoda; class Insecta; order Hemiptera; family Cicadellidae; genus Matsumurasca; species Matsumurasca onukii. The sequence continues at coordinate 16,814,208 of CM032066.1, read as the reverse complement.
CTTAAATAATAAAATACACTCTCACTCAATCAACCTCTGACATTATTCCTAAGTAGGTAATCTAAATAAATACCATACAGCAACAAAATGCATCAAAGGAAATGGCTTTCCTGGTCCTTAATCACTAAACTAACTGCAGATTTATCTGAAGTTCTCAGATTTAGCTAACCATTAGATTTTTCACGTACTCTTGTATACTAAAACGAATCTGAATCTTTTTTACTTTGAAGCAAGAAATTCATCAATAACCTCAACCCGTGGTAGAGGTAGAATGTACATAATTTCGCATAGATTAACCTTAACAGGAAATTTGTTTAAGTTTGTACTAATATTTTAATACAATTTTATAATCAAAGTGTATGATTGACTATTTTACAAACACAAAGAACTTTTAGAATCTTAACATAAAGTTTAACAATTTATGATTTATTATTACCGAAATAATTTTGAAAACTACTCATTACTTTTAGAAGTTGTTATTGTTAGTTTTATTTTGACGAATCCTATTTCTGTGAAAAATCAATGGAATAAACCTTATTCAGGGACTTCCCCAACCGGGTCTAGCCTAACCTTAAATCACGGTCTACCCTGCTGCCGCGTCCTTTTACATTGATATCTGATCCAATCTCCCCTAATGGTGAGTGGGGCGTATTCAACATCCGGACATTCTAAAGCTGCCCAGTAATTGTGTGAACTACTCTTTTTATGTATCCTAGTATAAAGTAATCTGAGGTACTATAATGACAGATAATGACTGGGGGAGTATGTATGTGTACTTAGGCAGTCTTTAACAACATACATTTTGGAGTTTAATATTTGAGAAATTCTTGTATTCAAAATGTTCACAAATTGTAACATTCTCTTATCTAGTTATCTATAAATATATTCGAGGAAAAGTAGATACAAAATATTCCTGACTCAGCAACGCTTGGTAGCAAAGTTCGCAGAAGTCACATGTGAACATTTTAATTAAATGATGCCGTGTAAAAGATTTTCCAAAGTAAACTTGACAAGCGAGTGAGACGTTTCTCAAGACAAACTTTTCACTAATGAAACGCCAACTTAGACTTGTTGGAACTTTACTCCTACAACATCTGTTTGATGATTGTTCACTTAGATATGTGCTGACTGTTGTGTCTTATCTCGAGCTTGCCTCATGACTGCTTGCTTGTAACTGGTATGTAACTCACACAAACTCGTTTATACAAACAAGTTTATACCAATTTCCAATGCTATATTAAATCCTATGTAGACATTTTTCTAAATAGATTTTTTAATTCCATTCAAACTATACTTTAAGGTTTCCGAATGCAAGATTCAGGTATTTCCTTCTTTGAAAATATGAATTACCAGGTGTTAATTAACGTGTAGTCTAATTGTTCCATCTTTCTTTGGTTCTTTGTTTAGAGGTAGTTGTGGATGATGGTAGAATTTCAGGGGTTGCAAAAATATCTCCCAGCCAGTCAGCCAATGGGCAATTAGTGTCACTGGCCATGGACGTGCTTGGTTTCTCTAATTTTATTTTAATTTCTTTGCGTGTTTATGCATTTTATATTTTTAGACTAGTTGCTGTAAAATTGTCAGAATGGACAAAAACATTAACAAAAGAGAAAACATGGTGGGTGACTAGTAAACTTGCGCTGATTACGTTTAGGCTAGCTCATTACTAACGTTTTGTGTTACGTTTTAGGTTTCACCTGAAGATGGTATCAGACTCCAGATCCTAAAACGTCCTACTCTTCTTGTTCCCTAAAAAAAGTTTGAAAACGTCCGAAATAGTATTTGAACCTGAGATACTTTTTGGATTTATTTTAACGTAAAAAAATACATCGCCTAGCTCATACAACATAAAGATTGAAAATCAATTAATAAAATCCAATCAATATTAGAATGGTTCTGTGACTCATTAAAATGCATGAATATGTGAGGTTGAGTGACAGTGACTGCGGCTAATTGGTTGGTCCCCGTGATTGTGACACTGTGTCTGTAATAACGATATTCCCTCGACCTTTGCGTCTGTGAACTCCCTCCCCCACTCACCAGTGTATAGTGTATTTCTCCATACCTTGCTTTGTGTAAGTTTAAGTAAGCGGTGGAGTTGAAGCACCGAGATACTTTTAATGAGGTACTGCAAGCCGAGACGACTCAACCTTGTGTTATACAAGAGATACTTGCAACACATTCAAGTTCATCATTCGATAACTCACACTCGGGTGCTTTTGATGGAGTGTTCTATAAACATGAGACCAAACTTTGCATAAGATATGACTTATTCGTTGCGTAACCGTGTTGTTTTGCCATTATTGTTGAAAATTCGTTTGTCATATAAGGCTTTTGCAAAGTATGTTGAATGCTATTACGGTAGATACTGTGTATTATAGAATGTAATAAACTCAGCTTAAAGGTCATATCTTTACTTCCTTATGCCACGTGACGATCCTGTAAGATTCACATGAATATTCGTAAAATGTGTTGCGTTTTAATGCATTTATCTTCATTAAATATGCAAGTATCTTCATATTTAAGGAAAATGAATAAGAAATACGAATGTCTCCCTAACTGTTCGGCCTGTAGCTATTTAAATTGAACAGTACTAACACAAAATGGAACATAATCTTGTTAAAATTAATACTTTTGTGTATTAGATGATGTCGCTGCTTAAAACTTCTACTTTTACTTACGGTGACTACTTTGCCGTCGCTGTTGTACTTGTGAGACAGACGTATTCAAACATCACTTCTTGTTGGATTGATTAAACTAAAATTTCACGTATTGCTGTGTATTCTTCACCAAGAGCCAATAGTAAAATTTTCCATCGAAAATACAGTGTACTTTCGATAGAAAATTTTATAGTTAAAGGCTCAGATGAATTTTTATAGTTAAGATGAAAGTTGAGTGTTGACACGGTGTTTTCAGGTTTGTGTTTTTAATACAATAACGCATGTTTATATAAAATTGGCTACGTACAATATTGGATTTAGGATTTGAATGAACTGGTTAAATATTTTGGCAAGGTATAGCTGACTGTTCACACAACTATCTTTTAAACGTTAGTAAATTAAATTCATACTGTTTCGAAGGTATTTTCTTACCTAAATACCGCAGTGAACGTTCAAGGCAAGTAACAGTTTGGGTGAGTTGCAAAGTAAACACGATCCGTTTAAACAATTAGTATTTTGCCAGCACCAGCACCGATAGTAGATCACCATTGGTATCACCATATCAAACAACTTAAACTGGCACTCACATATCTCAAATATTGCCAATCGACTGGTGGTCGTCTGCTGTCTTGCAAGAAAATTACAATCTTTGGTCGATAGGGATGTCCTTTTGAAGGTGTACTATGGATGCTTTCATAGTGTTCTGTCATATGGAATCTCAGTATGGGGTAGTAGCTCAGACAGCTTAAGACTGTTTATTCTTCAGAAAAGAATTGTCAGAACAATTTGTAAAACCCATTCTTTGAGCCATTGTAAACAACTTTTTCAAGAACTAAAAATCCTTACTCTCACCAGTGTTTACATTTTGGAAGCAGCAACTTTAGTAAAAAAGAATCCTGATGTATTTATCAAAAATAACCAAATACACAAATATAACACAAGGCAAGCAGAAAATCCCCACTACAAGGTGTAAAGTCCACACTGGTAGACGTCCAACATTCAAGTATAACAATCTATAATAAATTAACAGAAGAAATTAAAGATGAAGACAACATAGAAATATTAGAAGAAAGCTTAAATCCAAATTGGCCGATAAAGCATACTATACAATAAAGGATTTTATGGAAGATCCTATCTGAAACAAAACAAAGTGACTGCGACGCCTGGCGTTTCTAGCAGGATATCTTCAAGTATCAAGTAAGTAAGTATTTCCAAATGCGAAGTATTGAACTAAATACTGATTTGATGTCTGAATAAACTACGAAAAGTTATAAATGTTACATCCCGGCAACTTCAAGTGAATATAAAATCACACAAAACCCCGGCGTGCGCTGCAGTTTGAATTGAAATGTTTGAAAAAGTGAAGCTCAGAGAGGAGGCGTGTTGTATCGACCCTAGCTATTGAAAGCATTTCTGTTTTCCCTCTATACATTCAACTCTTTATTTACTTTTTGCACAGCACATAAGATCTCTACTTCTATTGAAATACAGAATCATTCTACTTCATAACGTTGGTATTTAATATAGATTTTCCAACGATTTTTGAGGACAATTGTAATAAAACGTTTGTTAACAGAACACAACCGAAAATATATTTTTGTTGCGACTTTCAAAGAAGACGTTTAGTTTTAATAAGTATACAGGTTGTAAGTAATACCTTCTGAAATATCTAGTAAAATATCTAACGTTTACTTTTGACCTTTAAATTAACAATATTTTTAAATTCCATGTTTCAAACGGTTAATCATTTTCTATTGTTAAAAAGCATTTAATACGCAATGTTCCAATACTCAGATCTTTGGTCTGATGTAGCTCCTAAAAACGGGGTTTTAAATACAGTAGTGCCAAAAATAAAGATTTTTGAAAAAGCTGTGCACAAAAACCACCAGAGTGTTGGGTTTCTTATAATAAACAGTTCTTAAGTTGGTCGCCATAATGGAAAATGGTGGCATACTTATAAATATGTAAACCATAAAATTTCAATTCCTATAGTAAATTAAGAATATTTTCACACGAGCTCACCTGTATTTGCACTGGTTTTAAAATAATAATAGTAGCCTACTCAAGATAAGTCAAAGTCGAAAATTCTTTACTCGTGATAGTTACAATGTAACATTTAAATAGTGTCGTACATTATAGGTATATGCTAGGGTGACCTAAAAAATTGATTTGAAGTGGAATTAATTTTATAAATTTAGAACCCATATATTAATATGATTGCTGAGTCTTAAATGTTAAAAGGTTGTTTTTTTTTTACATTTAGCCTTAAATAATGCTCATTTAAAACAAATAATTTGATAGCTCAACAGACGACATAACTTTGATTTGATTATAGTCTTAGATGAAACTTTAAATTAGCACAATCTGCGTATAAGCAAAGATTTTCATGAGTCCGCGTCAGCGTTAAAGGAATGTTTTTGAAATAGCACAGAAATAATGACCTCAGAATTGAACCTAGAGCAAAAGAGTTGTAGGTAGAGAATTTGACTTAACTTTTGTAATTTTATGTTCTTCAGAAATGTGATTAAATATATTTAAATGTAGATGTATTTAAACATACTGAAAGCGATTTGCTAAAAAGTATGACTAAACCAGTTTAAACATATATTTTTATTTCAAAGTTATTTAAATTTATCCATCATGATAGCGTGCTCCATCAATTTTGAACAAGTCCATTTACCCTACAACAGACTTAATAATAGATTCGAAAATAGCTTTTGATCACCTATCTTACAGTACGGAAACCATGTTGGCTATCCTCTGTGCGTTTCTAAAAGTATAAATACTAATTTTAAATGAAAACTGAAAATTGCAAACAAATATATTAACCACAACATGTTTCGACAAAATTAACGTCATTGTCGAGTGGAAGCTATGACTTACTAAAACAGTTAGTTTCTAAAAGTACCACAAATCGGGAATGTACTTTTTTCGCATACACTTTTGGTACTGAAAATAATTTTGAGACTGGTTGATACTCGTAATTAGATATTTCTGTCTTATAACCTTTTTTACGAATAGGAACTACTTAAGCTATTTTGTTTGATTTTTTATTCATGTAGAAAGATTCCCGAAAGAAAAGATGAATTAATTAAATGTGCTAAAACTTGACAAATCTGTTTTTAATACGGTTAATTAATGGTAATCCACTCCACTGGAGTACTTGTTTTTCAAATCAAATCTACTTCTTCAGCAGTAACAAACTTAAAATTAAAAGAGTCACTTGTGCGTATTGAATTTTCCCGGATTGTATGAATTGAGGGTAAAAATTAAATCATGTGCAAGAAAAGATAACATAAGTGTAAAATTAAATGACCAAGATTTAAGAGTATTAATTCTTGGAGTGCTAATACCGTTAACTCACTTTATGACGAGGTGATACGTTTATTACAGTTACAGAACAATTTACTGTTTGGTGTAAACAGTCCATGATAATATTTAGTGTTTATTTATGCCTGTGTTTTCCATTCCACATAAACAAATCGTACGCAACGATACTGGAACAGCCTTGGGCATCATCACATAAAGCATGTAATTGAGTTCACCTTTATTAACTAACTGGTTTATTGAGCATATCATTATATACAATTATTTAATTAATTTTATTAAAGAACAAAAGACAATAAAGTACTCTTTTATCATTTTTTAATAACCACTACGGTTTTGGACTTAGCCCATCATCCTAGGTGTTAAGGATTATACAAATATTTTATAAAACAATAAACTTATAAACACCAAAATTCAAAGCAGATGTTAAAACAGTCACTCTTGATCGGATTTTTCTTTACCTTTTTAAGTTGTTTATATAATCAAAGCGAACTTTTGATTATTCTTTACCTTTTTAAGTTGTTTTGATTATGTAATAACAAAATTAAGCATCAGAATCCCACTGTTTTAACATCTGCTTTGAATTTTGTGTTTATAAGTTTGTTGTTTTTGTAAAATATTTGTATTAACCTTAACACCTAGGATATGGGCTAGATCCGAAAACCGGTAGTTGGTTATTAAAAAATAAAAAATTCTTTATTGACTTTTCTTCTTCAACCTTATTACAAGTAGCCCTGTGAACAAATGAATTGAACATATTGTTTGTGTAAAACTCACAGCCAGTTCTTAAAATCGCCCAACTACGTTTATTTTAATTGCATTTGAGCATAACACAGTTTTAAGGCCACTGTTCTCATTTTTCTATGGCTGATCGAAACCTAATGACTGAAGAACGCAAACCTAACAGTCCAAACTACCAGTTGTGAACTTCTATTTAAGATCTATATCACCGTTTAGAACGATGGAAAATGTCTTAAAGGAAATAGAGATTGCTATTTTCAAGAGTGCAATAAACATTGATCTATTTCTTAAGAGCACGTTTTATTGATAATGGATAGTTTTATTGTTATTTTCATTATTATTATTATTACTGCCAACTCAAATATTCTTGACCAACGACTTGTGCACTACGAACGGATGTTTGCTGCACATGATTGAACGAGAATGAAAATACAGAAATGCAAAGTAAATTTTCTATAGTTAGAAGCAAAATCTGCCTTTAAAAGAGTTCCATTTTATACGACAAACTAGGGGAGCGTATCTGAGAATTAATTCACTGGTTATAGCAAAATTTGTCAAACTAAGTTTTGAACAAGATAACGTTGATCGAGGACCTGAAAACTGCCACAGTAAGGACATTAGCGTAAATTTATCGAAGAATACAGAGTATACCCTTTTAACCGAAGAAGCGTATACAGGGTGATTCAAAAATAGGAGCGCCAAATTTTAGGGATTTCCTTATGCAAAAACAATGAAAAAAAAGTTTCCATAAACATGGGTCCTAAATTCTTCGTTACCCAGTAGCCATGTTTTGTATTTTTACTTAAAATTTATATCTCAGAATTAGACCGATTGCATTCAAACTTGGTAGGGTGTTTATGTGATAAGGTTAAATTAAGAAAAAATATTATTTCATAAAAAACTCATAGAAACAAATGGCGGCTATTTAAATTTTTCAAATTGAAATACCATGAAAATGGCACATAATACAAAAAGTTATACAAGTAAAAAAAAAGTTGGCATTTTATAATTTTACATTAAGATACAACTCGTTTTCAAAATTTTTACATTAATATTTTCATTTTTTACGTCTTTACAACTGGTACGACGAAAATTTAAACAGCCGCCATTTTTTGGGTTTTAAAAGTCATGTTTTTCTAAAATTTAACTTATACATATAATCACACTACCAAGTTTGAATGCAATCGGTTAAACCGTTCTGGAGATATAAATTTTAACAATGAAAACTGAAATTGTGTACCAGTTGTAAATTGACGTAAAAAAGTGAAAATATTAATTTAACATTGCTGTTTTCTTGTGTAATATTATAAAATACAACTCTTTTAAAAACTTTGTATTATGCGCCAATTTATGGTATTTCAATTTGAAAAATTTAAACAGCCGCAATTTTGTTTATGGTTTAAAGACATAACATTTTTCTTGAATTACTTATAGGATACTTAAACACCATACCAAGTTTGAATGCAATCGGTCAAACCGTTCTGGAATATAAATTTTAAGTAAAAAAATTCACAAAATGGCGGCTACTAGATAACGAGAATTTTAGGACTCATGTTTATAGGGCTTTTTCATTGTTTTCGAATAATACCCTGATAGATTTGGCGCTACCTTTTTTGGAAGATCACCCTATATGAAATGTTGAGGTTAGTAGTTTAGCATTGTTTGCCAATGCTGTTGTGTATTTGACATTTATACTTAACTGACCATGGTAAAAAAAAACAGTGTACTTGACTCTTTCACCATTCACTTTGTGGAGCGAAAACTAATTTACAGTTTCAGAAATAATTTACTAGAATTTTATGGTTACTAGGGACTTTGGTACTAGAGACTTTATGGTTAAGATAAATAGGGGCTAATAAAAGGACATTCGGTCATATAAGAATAAATGTGTTGAAAGTTCAGGTCTCAGGAGGTTAAGCTCCTCCCAGGTTCTCACTTTTAACGATAGGAACTTACTTGGCGCGCTGTTTCCCGCCAAACCTCTCCTTACTTAACCTCAAACTATCGCGAAAGTTAAGATGGCAGCCACATTACTGAACTCATTCACTTCAAATCTCGACCAACATATTGGAAGTTGGATAAATCTTTAAAAAGGAAAATCTTAACCTTTAAAGTAGAAACACGGCGTATTAAGTCGATGAAAGTTGACGATTCAGTGGACATAATTTGATATTTTTAACTAAACAACAATGTGAATCCCACTTTAAAGTTTAGCGCAAAACCCGACAGGCAAAATATGAACATTAGGTCAACTCGATTGAAATTTCCATGTTTCGCAATAAGAACACGGAAAATCCTAAAAGAGCATTTGAAAGGTCCAAAGGTGTGGACAACTTTGAACCAATATTTCGTTACTTTTCAGTGTACTTTGATATAGTATGTTGCGTTAAGAGTTAAAACATATAAAGTGTTAGTGACTGAAAGCAGGGAAGCCAGCTGGTAAGTGGACTTGTATCGAGACTGAGTGGTTATACTGGCAGAAGCTCGGCTGGATAAACAAGCTTGTTGATCTCATCCTCAGTTGATGCGAAGTTTGAGGTTTGCTTTCCACAGAGAAGCTTCATCGTAAGCTTATAAACCGAGAGAGACAGAGTTACATTCAATTAGCCCAAAATTGTAATCCTGTCAAAGTTCTGGTGAGCTTAGCTCATAAAACCACTCACATGGAACTGGTGTTTCATACTCTGTCTTGTAACACAAAAACTGCTGATATATAGTTTTAGACTTCCGCGCATTTAACCTATTTCCTAACTGTATACATCTAATAATTTAAGATTTCATAGCCTTCTATGAAGTCTTAAATTATTAGATGTACACAATTAGAAATAGGTAAATTGTTTAGGGTAAATTTAAACCTTCGTTTGTAAATTTTTAAATTTAAACAAGAGAAAGTGCTTATTATTTTAATTTAAAGTACGCGTTAAATAATTATAAGTACGCAAGATAATTATATAGGTCGTATCTTTATTTTTATTAAATGACTTTATTAATTTATAAGGTCTCGGAGCAATCCACCTTCTTTGCGAGGACGGTTTCTGTAAGAATAAACATTTATTGCAGAACTTAACTTAATTTTTTTATATAATTATCCGTTTAAGGTTATGAATCCTTAGGCTTGAAAATATTCTAGCCCATTCATTGGTCTAACCAAAGCTCCTACACATATGGTGTATATCTGTGAATACTGTCAGGACTTTGCACGTCCAGTTTTCATAACATTAATTAATTTGTTATAACACTAGAATTGTTTATGAATATTTGTCTCGCTCGTTGAGAAAGATCGATTGTGCGTAGCTGACAAGAGGCTGTAAGCAGGAGACGCTGTAGCTTGTCAGCCTCTAGCCCTGTGATGGATGGCTGACAGCTGGACAGATTTACCTTCCACACAACACCAGTCGTACAATACCACACCTTTTCCTCCCTTTACCTCGCTGAAACATAGGACACGTAACATAGGAGATTTTCCAGTTTCTAGATCAACTTGTTGTCCTTCTTAATAATATTTTCAACTGCAATTGAAACTGGGATCAAGCGGTTTGCTCCAAAGTAGAACTTTGGGCTGAGTAGTTTCCATTTACATTAAATGTTTAACTATTTAACAACCCGAACCTAATCTAGTTTTAAAGTACACAGATTTGAGCCAAACCTCTTTTGTTAGGGTTGGTCGGATTTCTTTAATTTTGCTTTCGTTGACGGTAATATGCCTTACCAATTTAAACCATTTGTATTGAAAACATCGATCGGGAAAATGTTCCAATCGATCTTTAATAAGAGATATAAAAATACGATGTATTACAAGAAGAGCTTCAAAAAGTGGGTGCAAATATCTTGACGTTGGAATTATTAAACCTCTTTATTAAAACCTGTGCTAGTATAAAACCTAAAACCAATGCGAGAAAAAATATGTTGTATTATGAAATGTTTATAGAGAAAACCACCTCGAAGAGCAAACCTGGTTTATGAATCTTCCTTCCTCCTTCCTCCCTTTCAATTACAACGAGGAAATGATGTGATTTGCCTTTATGTTAGGTGAAACCCGTACAGTAACCAACACCCTACTCACCTTATTTTACTGTACGGATCTAAATACAAGGGAATACTGAGTTTCAAAGCATGGTCAATTGAACTTGTGTTAAAACTAATTTGCGAATATTGATAATAAATGGCAATGATCAAAACAGTTAGTGAAGTTAATAATGAAAAGTTGTGAACTGTAACTCGAGTATGACTTTTAAGAAAACCCTTGTCTTCGAGAGATTAAAAAAGAGTTTATTCTCACTACAAGGGAATCAAATTATTTTGTAAGTTAATCTTCTAAAAATCAGGTGATGAAAATAGCACTTGTTTTAAAAGGGTGAACTTGTATTCACAAGCCTAGTCTGATCCTCACTCGTTACTACTCACACAACCATTTCAATTCACTTTGATGCATTTTCGTAAAACTATTTACCACCAATAAATGCAATCTTTGACAGCTGTTGAAACCAGTTTGACCGTTAACCAGGCGTGTGAGAGCTTTAATTAAAATTGCTGATCGTACAACTTTAAGCTTTTAATTATTTTGTATCACCTCACTCTTGTCTTGAAGTAGAACACGAGTGTTCTCTTGCAAACTAGTGATCACTTGCTCTTTTATTTAAAGAGAATAATTGGTTATAAAAGAAAACAATCGAAAGGGAACCCGTCACATTTTTGAAGATTATGCTAGACTTGCTGAGCGAACTCCCTCGAGATAACTCGTATATTTTACAAGGTTGTCATGAACCTCACTCTCTCTTTTCTCGCCCAAGTAAAGTTTCGACGTTAAAATTTTGGGAAACCCTGAGTAACAAAACACTAATTTACGTTCAAATTATAAACGTTCTATTTTGGAGATATTTGGGCTCACCGTGTTAAATACTAGCGGGAAATCTTCCACCAGAATCCACGTTATTTCAAATTTTTGAAGAAGACGCCATTCTTCTGAACTAAAGTCTAACAGAGGTTTATTTTAAATGTGCCAATACTTTAGAAGTACTTGAATAAATAGCAGCTTGCTGTGTTACCTGTTAGTTAAGTTATATTTTACTCGTAGTTCAAAGAAAAGTCTTAACACTATGTTATCGTGCAGGTGTCCAAAACTTGACACTGAACAATACTTGTAAACTTTCAATTTACTAAAATATGAATCAAGATATGACGTTGTTGTTACGTCATAAGATCTTTGTAACAGGGTAATTCGTTTAGAATTCGTGAGGTTTGTTTCTCCTCCTGTTTCAATGCAACTGTTCCATTTAATAAAATATGTCAGACTTTATATCAATATTGAAGTTAACTACAAGTTATTGGTTTTGTTTAACTGTTGATAAAATACGACGTCTCTTATTGGTTTGAAAGCCATTACGAAGAAGCAATTAAGGGAAACGGAAATTGTGAGGAAGCTAAGCCTGTTTATTGGTGTCGAGCTGGGAACTTGGACCACTCTTTCCAACCCTGCTTTACTTCTTTGCAAACTTTCGAGATCAACACTTAGAGGAGGTTTTATATTATATTTGTTGTGGTTTCTACACAAGAAGTGTTGTAAAGTGTGGTGACATAATAAACTGACGTTTAACTTCTAGAAATAAACTACGGGCCTGGACTCAAAAAAGTTTTTAAAACTCTTCATAGCCTTTTAGTTAATTGACAATTTCTGTTAAAGTACAATCAATGACTTTACATTTGAAGTTCTAACAACCTTGTGAACGATCAACCCAAAACAGGCCAAAGTAATGTTGTATTAGGTAGTTCAATCTCAGACCCACGCAATATACAGTACATTTAGCAAAGGCAAACCAAAATATGATTTAAAAATTACAACTTATTAATTGAGATGACCTTATTCAGTTATGAAACGGTAATATACTTAAGGCTGCTATTTTGTAAATACAGTAGTAGTCGTTGTTGCACTTTTGTGCTTCATTGCACTTGGTTGTAGCTGAAAATTTCGTAGCAAAGGTTTTCCAACACCAGTGTGTTAGAAAAACTATAATAAGAAAGAATAAGAATGTATTTATTTTCTTGATTATTTAGATAATACTTAAATCAGACAAAACTTAAATTCAAAAGTAACAATTAAACCTTCTACCTGCCAGGGCTGAATCTTACAGGCTAAATAAATACAGTATAAAATAACCTAGAGATAGCTAAACAAATTATTGTACAAGTAAATAGGCTGTTATAAAACTAATTTTAGTCTATGATAATTTATACAATAATACAAAAAAATATAGGATCTCAAAGGCATTGCCTGTTTTGAGATTCCTTCAATTTCACTTAATAAAATACAGCGAAGGAGAAGTATATAAAAGTTATCACTAAAACAAGATTGGTTTTTAATTTATAGTGCCAAAAATAATTTTATACTTAAACAGAGGTTTTGTGTATCCCTTCAAAACAATTATGCGAGCTCACTCCCCCGGACCAAGGCACCCAAGCGTTCCTGGGCTGGACGTCAACACCTTTATGTAAAATAAAGGCAACCGGCTTTTCGCCAGCCCGTATTAATCATGAATATCCAAGGATCGGAGAAGCGAGCATATTCACACCAAAACATAAACTCACTTGCAATACCCCCCACTATTGTAATATTGTAGACAAGAAATCTATATCGTTAGTTTCCAAAAGCCATCTCTTTAATTTATTCTGGAAAATGTGTCTAATTAAAGAAAATTTAATAAAGTCAGGTAATTTATTGAACATAATAAATAAAACATAATTTTAGAAATATTAAAGGGTTCATTATTATTTGAGTGTAGTAAAGGTAGTAAGTAAATACGAACGGAAAACAATAGACAGTATATTTTTTATTTATGAAAGCTAGAAGGAAGCTCAGGAGTTGAACCATCTTTTGATTTATGGTTAAGCATAATAATAAAATGCGTCGTTACGTTAATACATCTCCCGTCGTTACGCTCAGTTGTTTGCTCAACTGCCAGATAAAACGCTTTATTGCACTTAGCCACGTTTTATGAACGTTTATAGGCGAAATAATCGGAAACAGCGATTGTGTTTCACCGCTACTCTTCTAACGTTTCTTGTAAAATAAATGTGACTTGAAATTTAAACTGGAGTTTTGTTAATTTCATGAAAGTCATATACCGTTAATATTACGTTGTGCAGATATGTTTGAAAGTGTGATGTATGGTAATTCAATGACAAATAGTTATGCATTACTCGTATGATTAATATTAAATTAGACTTTATATCAGGGTGTTTTTAAATTACTTGTCGGGCTTTTTCCTCTTTTAATTCTATTACAGTTTTCACGTCATTACCGACATTACCAGGTGTACACTACCTTCCAAAGGATTTCTTTGCAAATGTTCTAATAAATTTATGAAAAGACTATACAGTGTAGCATTTTTATTATTAAATAAAACTAAATATGATGCCAATTTTTTCGGGAAAATTAAGTATATTATTTCGCACGAATAATAGTGGTTATTACTAGGTATCAGTGGATATAAAAAGAGGGCTGAAAACATTCAAGATCTAATAAATTCCATGAAACTACAAACAACATACTTTACCTTTGGTTTCATCACGCTTTCATCTCCAAAACCTGCAAACAACAACAGTAGAAGTTAAAATATGATCCAACACGCAAACCTTTAACTAAACCAAAATGCAACATCCAACATTACATAAACATAATAACTTGTAGACTCTTGTCCGGTGTTGAATAATTTGCAAATTGTCAATACAAATAGTACATTTTAATCCAGATAACTTCGAGTGAGCGTTATAAAATATAATGGATAAGAAAATAACGAAGAGGAATAACAAACAAGAACATAAACTGAGCAAATAACGTACTGCATGTAAGTTACACAATACAACAAAGTCTGAATATCTGTAGTTTGGTCGAAATCGCAATACAGTTTATAAACACCACTTTAATACTTAAATTCAGTAAAGGTTACATACAATATACTGTACATTTCTGTTAATGTGGTTCTTTTAACTCATCTGTTTTGCATATGTCGGGGAGAAAGTATTTTCACCCCAGGTTAACAGCTGTTTTAGTTTAGACTTATACGTTTCTGCGAGTATTAACAGTGTGTGTGATTAAAATTTTGTACACATTATTAAGAACTTATTTTTACTTATTTTTGAAAATGTGTAAATCTTGCTTTGTTAGTGTTTTGTAAACAGCTGACAGATTTGTGTTTATGACAGGTTACAAATTGTACAAATAAAGGTTTCGGTTCATTAACGGTCTGATAATCGCTTAAGATAGGAGACAGTGCAGATAAATTGGTCTTCACCACCATTTCATTTGGTCTTCATTTGCTGGAAAGTAGCAGTCCGTTTCAAGAATAAACACCTTAAATGTAAGGAAAACAAAATATTTAGGTAGTGGAAAGTGTTGACAAGTCTTAACTTTGCTTCGCAAATAAACAAGTTTTCAATTTAATTTAATTTTAGGGAATGCAAAGCATATTTGGACCAGAAAGTAGCAGTCCGTTCAAGAATAAACACCTTAAATGTAAGGAAAACAAATTGGTATACGTTTAGCCCACTATTTCTGTAACAAAGCCCATAAATCTAGTGAACGTGCAATGCATCCACTTCTACAGTATCCGTCCATTCCTGACATCAGTACACTACATAAGGCTATCCGAAATACGATATTCAGATGTTACAACTGTTCCTAAATCCAGTTGTATTGACACTTGACTGTGATGTTGTCAAGAGCACTGGGATTGTAGAAAGGTGAGATTGAAAGTGACAATATAATCTGCTCGTGGAAGTGAGTGAAGTGATTGTGAGTGACGTGAACATGTTGGATGTTTGACAAGATTGGGACGTTCCGTCACTTTGACTTATCAATCCTTACAACTCGAACCCGATTTGCTTCCTCTTCCAACATTCAATTTCTTTATTGTTTCGTTCAACAACTTGGTTTTTTTTACATAGTTTTATCCTTCATTAGCTGCCAATCATTTCAGAGTTTTAGTAAGTACATTTCGAAGCTGGTAAAGTTAAAGTTTATAATATGGCTACCATTTCAGCTAGTAGCCTAGCTTCAAAAAATGACGACCTAAAGGAATTTTTCCTCTTTCCTGTTTCCGACTAAGGGAAAACTAGTAGACATGGGAAATTGTATGACTTAACTTTATCTCCGTTAACCCTAGATGGAAAAAAGGAGAATCATTTTGTGTCCATACTTTTTAAATACCTTCCGTAACCAACTTATTTTCCGTTAAATTATACAAAATATGTTTTGTGTTAGAAATCAGTTGTTTTACATGTTCTACTAACTCTTAACCCTCCAAGTTATGTAAACAATTAATATTGGAACAAAAAAAAACCTTTGAACATCTCTTGGTCCAACTTTTAACAACAAAAATTTCAGTCTTGTGAGAACATACTAAATTTAAAAAAAAAGTATTTCTGTGATAATTCAGATTTATTACTTTTACTTTTTTACAATATTTATTGTGACTTAACTAATATTTTTATAATTAGTATCTTTGCAACTTTGGTTCAGGCCGCTGACACTCCATGGATGGACCAAGGGAGGCTCATTTTGTGTCCACACTTTTCTTACATTTACCGCAACCAACTAGCATTTTCTGCAAAACTATACAAACATTGTTTTCTGTTAGAAAACAGTTATTTTACAGGTTATACTAACTAATTAACATGAACTTGAAAATGAAATCTCATTTTAAATGTGTGGACATTTTTTACCTCTCTTGGTCCAGCGCGTCACACCAAACACCTTGGTCCATCTACGGTTTTAAGTCATACATGAAAACCCAGAAAATTATGTTCACATTTCCAAAAAGGTGTCTAAAGTCCCCAAAGAACAGCTGTTGAAAGTTTTCATCAACAAAACATAAAATTTTCACTCTTGAAATTAATTCTAAAAATCTAAAAAGTGTTTTTCTAGTTTAAAACTTATAGTTTTAGTGAATTATTAGTGTAAGTATTTGATCTATAACATAAAAATCATCCCAGTTACAATTATTAGTAGTTAATCCTAAATTGAGAAGTTTAACCTAACAATAGCAACATTTGGAATTCTTCTTAAATCAAAACAAACATGACCAGTCAATTTATACCTATTATACAGACAAGATCACAAAAAGCAAACAAAAGATTATCTGCTAACATAAATACTAATCCTGAACTCAAGTGTGTTAAAGCGGATGTTTGCTGTCAAACAGACTTTTCTATTCAACCTATTCCTGAAACTAGACTACATGAAGAGATACTGATCTGTCTCACTAAGTTACTGGATGGCCAAGCAACTTTGTTTAGGGTGATGGAAAACCTGCATTTGAGAGAACGAGCCAATGAAGAAACTATGAGAAGTAACCAAAATTATTCATGCGAACAACCTATTTCTGAAACAAGTCAAAACGAGGCTTTAAAAGCAGTGATACAAGGTATGAAAACTACAATAGAAGTTTTAGAAATGGAAAACAAATGTCTCAAAAATGATACTGATATTGGTATTGATAAAACTGGTTTTGAACCGAAATGGAAAGTACCGAAAAAGTCACAAAAAGTCAAGAGTTCTAATGACATTCCCTTTCTTCTAACGACCAAAAATCGCTATGATGCTCTTTTAACACACAATGATGACCTTTTCACATTAGAAGAAGATGATAAATATGTGGTTGGAAACATAAGTAAGAACCATTTAGTTCAGAGAAAATCCTCCCACAGTAAAATTGAACCGTTCAGCAGCAAAAGGTCGAGACCAACAAACCCAAGGGACGAAGAGAAACATTTACCAAACCTACATATGTTTGCTGACAGTCAGGGGCCTCTGAGCTAGTAAAGGAAAAAACCCTCAACCAAAGTCACCTCAATGTTTAAGCCAGGAGCAAGATTCCTTGATGTAATACCTACAAGTCAATATTTGGAAACAAACCAGTTTATTTACATCATGGCGGGTACCAATGATATTTCAAGAGGAGAGAACAACAGTCTCATAAAAGCCCTACCATCTGCTCTTGATTATCTACAACATTATAATATCTACAGTTCCTTTGAGGCATGATTTGGATACAACCAATCCCATTAATGAGGAAATTATATACTTTAATGCCTACTTAAAAGACTTCATCAGGACAAAGCCAAATGTCAGATTGTTTGATATAAGCCATATTAATAGAAGATATTTTACCCGACACGGACTTCACTTCAACAAAAAAGGAAAACGTTTAGTATCACATCTACTAGCACAAACCTTTACCACCTTCATCGACTCCAAGCCCACTACCACAGAACTTCCAGAACATCTAGATGACGACAGATCCACTTCAAAAACAATCAGGCAAGACAAATCCTACAGTGAAGCTACAAGAAACACAGACATTCATCATTTTTTAGAAACAACACAACTTCACAACACCCACCTTTGTTAAAGCCACTGGTAAATAACCCTTCCGAGGTAGGTAGATTTAACGTACCAGAGCCAAATTTTCTATCAAAATCAGTTAAAATTTTACATCAAAATGCACAGTGTGCAACCAATAAGTGTGACATGTTAGATATATTTCTATCAGAAATCAAACCCGACTTTTGTTGTTAGTGAACACGGTTACACCTCAGAAACCGCTACATATTTTAAACTTGAAAATTATGTAATGAGAAGTATATTTTGTAGGGAAAATTTTAAGATGGGAGGTGTAGCCATATTTTCGAAACCTTGTATACAATGCGACCAATTCACACTTAATTTAACAATAGAGAGACATTTTGAGGTGTCTGCTCTTGTTTTCCAATCAGATTCTTTAAACAAGATTATTTTAGTTGGATTATATAGACCTCCTTTAGGCGATTTTGATATTTTTCTAAATAGATTTGAAGAACTTTTACAAAAAGTTCATAAAACAAATTTTCTTGTGATTGGTGACTTTAACCTTAACGTAATAAACCTTTCTGATCCAAAAGTAAAAAAATTCAAAAATTTATTAGATACTTTCAACGTAACTTGGGCAATAAACTCTCCTACACGAGTAACTAGTCATTCAGCCACTGCCATAGATAACGTAGTCTCTAATTTGAATTCTGACATAAAAGTAGATTTGTTGAATTCTGCAATATCTGACCATTTTGCTCAAATCGTAACATTAGAGCACTGCGACTCGGTGAAATGTCCACCCAATCCAATTTTACAGAGAACCACAAGCGAGTGGAATATTAAAGTACTAAATGATTATCTTAGAGGCGAACAATGGGATAACTTACAGTTGTACCCAAGCACTAATGAAAAATATCAGTACTTTATTGATAAGTTGGTTAGTTATATTGATCTTGCTTGTCCATATAAAATGTCTACCGGTATTAGAAATGACAAGAAAGTTTCAAGTGGGTGGATTACCAAGGGTATTCTGGTGTCTAGAAAGAATATAAAACTGTACCATAAATTGCTTCCGTACTCTCTAAATCACAACTTCATTAACTTTTTCAAAAGATATAAAACAATCTATAGGAGAGTTGTTAGAGCAGCCAAGTCTCTACACATCAACCAAAAGGTAAAAAGTTCTAATTGTGTGAGCAAAACTGCTTGGAATATGGTTAATGGAATAAAAGGTAATCGTTCAAAATGCACGATTGAGATAGACAGAAGGAGTTCTGATTACTGACCCCATATTGTAGCAAACGAATTCAACATGTACTTTGCAAATGTTGCTAATAATGTCGCTTTTGAAGATACAACATTTAATATTGCAAATAATGGTAACATTTTGGGATCAATGTTCTTACAGCCAGTTACCCATGAAATGATAGATGTATTCCAAAAATGCCTCCAAAGATCCACAGACATTGATGGTATTTCGCAATGGTTACTTAAAAGTGTTTTGTACACATTATTAAACCTCTAACTTTGATAATTAACGAGTCCTTTGAAGAGGGTATTCCCAGATCTTTGTAAACAAGCTAAAGTAATCCCAGTTTACAAAAAGGGTCTACCAGTGTAATGGGAAATTATAGACCGATTTCATTGCTACCAATATTAGGTAAAATATTTGAAAACTGTACTACAAAAGACTTATTTTCTCGATCAAAATAACATTATATCTAGTAAATACGGATTTCGAAAAGGAGATGCACCTTTGATGCAATAAATAATTTCATGGAATTTATTGTTAAAAGCCTTGACAGGCAAATGAAAACCATGAGAGATTTATCCAAAGCCTTTGATTGTGTTCATCATAAATTTTTAATACAAATTTTAAATGATCTGGGAGTTAGGGACTTTCCTTAAACTGGATAAAAGCTATTTATCCAATAGAAAACAGATAGTGTCTATCAATAATTCAATATCCTACCCAGTGCAATTAAAATTTGGTGTTCCTCAAGGTTCCATCCTTGGACCCATACTTTTTAATTTGTACATCAATAGTTGTAAAAATACTGTTGACAACTCTATAGGAATCATTCAGTATGCTGATGATACTACTCTGAATTTCAGCAACCAAACAGTTGAACAACTCGAAATGTCCAGTAATGAAAATTTTAATGCATGTGTCCAGTATTTTGAAAATTTAAACCTTAAAACAAATTTGGATAAAACCACCAGCATAAATTTTAATTTGAACCATTGGATTAATAACGACAATGCCTTGGTTTCATTAGGAGAACACATAATTAATGAAGTCGATAGCACAAGGTTTTTAGGGCTGTATATTGATAAAACCTTATGCTGGGACAGCCAGATCGACCATATTTGTAGAAAGATGTCTTCTGGTATATTTCTATTAAGACAGATGAGAGATCTATGCTCCGTAGATGCTCTTAAAGTAGTCTATTATGGAGTGGTACACTCTCATTTGTCTTATGGAATTATATTTTGGGGTAGCTGTGCTGAAACTAAACTGTTAAGAGCATTTATACTCCAAAAATCGGCAATTCGAGTTATTTGCAAATTGACGTCAAGGACATCGTGTAGAGATTATTTTAAAAATCTACAAATTCTTACATTAGCGTCACAATACATTTTTGAAACTATATTATTTTGTGTTTCAAAATGTAATTTAGTACAGGGCCAAGATATACATTCTCACGATACACGCTCAAATTCTACTTTTAGACAAGATATCCATAGACTACTTATTTATGAGAGATTGCCGATGCAGGCTGGCGTAAAACTTTTAAACAAGCTCCCCAACGAGATCAAACGTTTACTGCCAGAACTGGCTTTATTCAAAAGGAAACTTAAAGAATATTTGTTGATTAAGGCTCCTTACTCTGTAGCAGAGTTTATTGCAGAACCTGATAACTTCCCATAATATGGAATATTTAACATATATTATTAAAAAGTATATTATTAGTAAAATATTTAGTAATTTCAAAATCAAGTTAGCCAATTCAAAGTACAATATCTAAATTAAAATAAGAAAGACAAAATTAAGAAGACGTATTATTTCACCGTATTTACCAGTGGCTTAAGCCCATTCTGGCATTTTAAATTGTAATTCACCTCTCATTTCACCAATATTGTATCATCTCCATTTCATCAAAGTCAACACAATTCACACACCTGACATAATAATAAATAAATAAATAAATACACATGTTCAAAATCGCTTGTTTTACAGTCGTTTTGTTGATAAAAAACTTTTTAGAGAAAGAGCATGACTTATACTCCCATGCTGAATACCGAGATTCGAACCCATCGACCTTTCAGAACTGTATACTTGAGATAACGACCACTCTGAGACGATTTTACTAAGATGTTTATAAGTACAGTATGTAATGTATACTAAGATATGCAAATATGTGTGCTGTAATCTTCTTGTGTAAATACGAGTAGTAACTGGAGATAAATAACGTTTCATATTTCTAGATATATTTGTTCTTATGCTTGTATAAAATCATGAGCCTTCCACAAAACATTTTAAAGAGCTATTCGATAACTCCCCGAAAGTAATTTGTAACTGCTATTAATTTTAACTAACCATGCGAGATGAACTCAATCAGAATTGATGACTGAAGCTGTATTCAAATGGTTTAAAACAATAAAACGTCATATTCGTTAAACGATGGTAAAATTTAGAAGCACAACGCAACGCATCACACCACAAATCGAAAACGTGTGCAAACAACCGGAATTAAGTCGTGCAATCTGTTGTCACACTTTTGCAGTAATTTTCAACATCAGAACTGATGTCAGTATTTGCTTTGAATTCGTCCGCAACAACCACTTAACCAGATTCAATATGAATATTGTTTGTGGATTTTCCACTTCACTGACTACTGATGGATACAACTAGACATTGACAATGAAATATCCAACTACAGTATTGTACTACACATATGTGAAATTCAACCGGAATGTTAATAATTCATAGCATCAGTTTTAGCCAGGGACTTGTTGTGGCAAATTCCCTTATTTACTGTATTTACAATAATGAACGTTTTTGAAATAAACTTGTGTACCATTCCATATAAATTATCCTTTTGAACTCTCTGAAAATATCAAAAATAGATAAACCGCCATCTATTTCCAACAATAACCAATCCTTAGTTGAACAAACTTATTTTATTTTTTAGTAATTACAATATTTAAGTGTTTGCTTGGAATTTAAAGCTTAAATATAGGGTTTTACGGTAGAAGAACTATGAGACAATATACTGTGTATCATGTTTTATGTTAACAATGATAACAGCAAGGTCGACCTGAGCACGACCTTGTTGCCTGGGTACGGAAGTTGTGTTGGGTTGCTGAGTGTAACAACTTCCGGTGTCACTACTGCAGCTCCTGGATGTGTCAGCACCTATGTAAGGAGTCCAAGCTGATAAGCACCGTCACTTTTTATATTTTACTGACCGATTAACTTTCGTATGTAAAAACTGGGTCGAGTGATTGTATCTGTAAAATCATTCCAGCGCACATTTACAAATTCAGTTGTTTAATGTGTATCATCTTCACACATCAATAAATTTAAATATATATTTTTATGTAGTAGATTCAGTCAGGATTTAAGATGTAAGTCAAGTAATAGTGATTGCAAGAAGAATTTTAAATTTAACTTTAAGGGCTTTAATAATTGACTTGGCATTCAGCGTCTTTCATTATGGGAAAATGTGTAAATACGTGCCTCAAGAAGCAGCGATCAAAAAAAGTGTTTTTTTGAATAAAACCTCGCCTTTAAGACAGTCCAATACGTAACCCCAAGTTAATAATACCTAAGATTTTTACTACCCTTTTTCTGTTACATTGAGCCCTAATAATATATAAAACAAAACTTGGAACGTAGTCAGTGAAAAAGAGGACAAAACCTGTTTATATGATTATTTCATGAGTGATTATAAAGACGTATAGTTGCTACATAAACATACTTCTTCAGGACTGGTTACCAGCTTCTTGAAAATTTAATGCTGTCAAACCTTTCTGAAGCAATGAAGTAGATGGATCTAAATTCCGTAAAAATACCGTAAAATAGCCACCATCTTAAAATGGTAAGTAAGATCATGCTGGTAATTTCTTCCATGGATGGGCTTTTAGATTTAAAAATGTATTTAAAGTAAGAGCTAAATCCAATAACTATTGGTGTGGGGTTTGATTAATAATTAGTGAAAAAACAAAATGGCAGATATCTGGTAAACAAAGCGTTTTCGATAAATGCCATTTTCTCTAGGTTTTGATCCATTAAGCCTATTCCTTAAGTTATTAAGTGTTCCTTAAAATACCCTTTTATAAACGGTTGAACAGCCTGTAGGCTATTTATCACAATGTATGTAATAATCAGTTGGGCTAAGAGGAAGTAGATGTGCGATAGATACTATAAATAAGTTGATAGAACACATCTCAGAGTAATTCAAGAGGCAAAACATATACATTCCTAGATTTATCAAAAGCTTTTGAATATGTTGAACCTTACAAGCTAATAAACATTCTAAGAGATAATAGAGTTAGAGGGTTACCTCTTTCTTGGATCAGTTCCTATTATAGTCCAGGATCAATAATTTTGAAAATGGTGAAAAGTGAAAAAAAATTATAGTAGGATGAAACCCGTTAAAAAAGGACGAGAATATAACAATAATGAAAGGAAAAATAAATTACGGGCGATCTGAGGTCGGGAAGTGTAAGGGGGCGAGTTTTTAAGGGTAAAAAACGGTGTATCTCGATTTCCGGCAAAACTAAAAGTGCTATGGAAAAAAGTTAAACGACAAAGTTGTAGGTAATAAAGAGACCTACAACTTTTGTCTCTGCACTTTTTTCACATAACCTCAAAATTTATCTGAAAAATTCAAATAATCAAGTTTTGGTCTATTAGGACAATAGAGAACAATATGTTCAAGTCATAACAATAGCACCATCTCTGATAAAATTAAAATTACGGTTCTACAACGACCAATAAAGTCCAGTCTTGTTCATTATAGAAAGTGTTTTTTTAAAACTCAACCCAATCTTGAACCTGTAGTAATTGTCACTCTTTAGGAGCAACTCTTTACGATATACTGTATATGTCTATATCAACACTTTGTTCGTTTAGTAGATATAATTCTAGCCTCACCCAGTTTTGTTAACCTTATAAAAGTCCTTGAAATGTGTAGGCTCTCCTTTGGTTATGCATATGCATGTACAAAAAACTATGTTGTATGGTGTATGGTGTAATAAATAATAATAATTCATTGTGGTACATACAACATATTTTAAAACTTTCACTTTGGGTGATTTTTCAAGGATCAAGATCAAAACAGGATCAAGTCAGTAATTGAATATTAAGTTTGACAAACAGTTCCGTTCTATTTCATCTGCATTTGAATGTCTAACAGTTGAACGAGTTGTCAGAATAAAATTAGTTTGGATTACAAAGAGTTCAGCTCGTTTCTGGATTTGATTACTTCTTTGAAACTATGCAACTCGTAAGATTGTATTAGAAATTCGTTTTTCATTTATCTCTTAAACTCTAGTTGAAAATAACTTAGTCCCTGTTTTGTGTGAAACAATAATGAACAATAATGTAAATTAAATGCAACAGAGGTGAACTTTCGATGACAGACAATAGGGAAGTTATGATACTAAAAACATTAGTCACTATAATCATAAGAGTGAATTGCGAACTGCGTTTACCATTTTCAACTGAAGTAAACATAACACTGCTGAAAGCAAAACAAGAATAAATCCTGGACGAAAACGGTATTTCATCACGTGTATTTCAGGCAAACCGTGGTCTGATGACAAAGATGGCGAGGGCTGCGTTTTTGCATCATTAATCTAACGATGCGTTCAAACTGTCGTTTAGTCAGCTGTTGTAGTGGTGGAGGAGTGAGTCTACTTTAAATGTGTAGACCTTACCGAACTGATTTATATTTAACACTTTCTCTACTTTAAGACTCATAGACAATTCTCTACATGCATCGATATTCTACAGCTACAATAGACTGGCTCGATTCTCAGTATCACTCGAACAATCCGTATGATACCACAATGCAGGCTTAACTTTGCTGATTCCTGCTTGTTCACTTCCTGTCTGAGTGACTGATACAAGTTCACTGCAGTAAAGGGAGCCCCTACGTTCAAATTCAGCTCTCGACCAGTTCCGTGTAAGCTCTTTGACGGACAGTTTATACATTCTCAAACCTGCAAACCTCTAGATATTTTCCACAAACCAAACAAATTTCATATTTTTTAAAAACTCTTTTCAATACATCCTCTTACACATTGCAAGCTGCTTAACAAAGAATACTTATAACACATTTTGACTGTTGTTGTATTAACTAATGTGTGCTATAAAACTAGTTATACATAACTAATATTATTTTTCACGCATATAACCATCCTTAAAAGTGTTTAGCTAACAGTTCTATATTGACGTACAACTGAAGTTAACAGCGTTAACGTTGCATAAAAAATAGCTTTAAAGCAATATTGGCGCGAGATAGCCAAGTCGACTTGTCATTGCGATAGATCTTAGTATAAACTATCGATGTTGTTGTCGATAGTTTGTTTGTGTTTATGAGTTAGTCTCCTGAGGAGAGGTGGCAAGGAAGGTGTAAGGATTGACAAAGCGGGTGACAACAGGTCCCAGCACGTCAACCAGCTAACTTGTGCATGTCACTCACTGTACTACAACAACTCGACTTGTCATTGCGATAGATCTTAGTATAAACTATCGATGTTGTTGTCGATAGTTTGTTTGTGTTTATGAGTTAGTCTCCTGAGGAGAGGTGGCAAGGAAGGTGTAAGGATTGACAAAGCTGGTGACAACAGGTCCCAGCACGTCAACCAGCTAACTTGTGCATGTCACTCACTGTACTACAACAACTCTTGTCTCACACAAGTTCAACCTAACAGCTGTGGAATCTCGAGGTGATATTCGGTTAAAGTTAGCTTCTTTCAAAAGCTAACATAGCTAAGGATTTACCAGGGTTACTTTTGAGGTTAACTCGCCCCCAGATCGCTGAAATACCACATACTCACAATAATTCATAGAACTACTAGGATAATCCAACCGGTTAGAAAACTGAGTTAACATATTTATTTTTTGAAAGATAGTTATAATAATATTTGGTTTTAGAACCTGTAAGGTATTTATTGGCAATCTGTAGCAAAGCTATTAACATATTTCTTATGAAAGATAATGTTTAAAGGTCCGCCTTAGCTGCGCAGCGACGCTGAATGCTAGAGTCTCCAAAATACGCCGACTCTATACAAGTTAAAATTAAGTATTTAAATTTTTGTACGCTTATCTATGCGCGTATATAGCGTTTTTCGAGAGTCTGCATTTTGAGTAGAGTTAAAAAGCTACAGAGTTTGGATAATTTCAAAATGTATTTGTGAAACTATTAAATCACTTATAAGAAAACCTCTGTGCACGTTTCAAAATCACCTTTAGTTTTAAAACGTGTCTGGTTTATTAATGTAAGAATCTTTTAAAGGTGAAAAATGTATCTGGGACTGGGACTTGTGGCGTGGTCCTGTAATCCAGCTTCATGGGGGTCAGGTTTTGAGGATGATATAGGTCTAAAGTGGCTCAGATAGTCTCAGTGATCATCTGATGATATCCGCACCATCCCACCATTGTTTAGACATTTCAGACCATCACCTGCGTGGTTCGGAAGTCACGTTAAGCCGTTGGTCCTTGTATATCCATTGGTCATTGGGCTATTAATTAATGACCCATTCTAAGGAAGAGTCGGCCTTAGTTTGTAACAAGACTACACTTCATATCTCATTACTACCACTCATCACACTCATCCTTCACCATATATTTGCCTTAAAATACCCTCATGAGAGTGGTCGGCATCTCAAAAAGTGATTTAGTGATATATAGTGATATCCGCGTTTTACATCTTGCCAAAGATTAACAAGTATCGCAAATATATCATAGTGGTTCAATAAGCCAACTTAACTTATTTTTAAAATTAAAATGTTAAAAATAATTGCAAGTTGTAGCACGAGTCAAGTAAACTAACTGTTGTGGTTGAGCCCATTTAACAATTGTGTTGAAACCCTTAATTGATTATGTTGGTTGACTTGCACGAACAATACAACAAGTGTTCGGTGTTATAGGTAGGACAAACTAATTGTTAATTAGTTGTTGCATTTTTCGAATCGTGATCTTGTTGGTCGAATTTAACCTTTTACTGACGGTGACGCAAAACCGAGGTCGAGTGTTCGAGCCTAGCTAGAGTTCAAATGCAACTTAATCTCGTACGTTGTTAAACTTGGGTTCTTGTGGAATCTTTACGAGTGTTAGTCGATTTGCTTCTAAACGCCAATAGAAGGTACCTCACAATATTTAGTTAAGACAACTGTGCGGATGTTAAGTACGGTATTTGAAAGAGTGTGTATACAAAGTAAACAATAAGTGTAATTATTACAAACAATAGTTGAAAGTTAAATAAATCAAAGAAGCAAGTTATTCGATTGATTAAAAGTGCTAATCTTTACTACACTGTATACACTATATACACCTGACTTAATTTCCCTGTTCATTCATATAAATATGAAGGAACCCACTAAAACAGCTACAGCTTTTTATTGGTTCAATTTGCATTTCTAGATTAGAAGTAAATCCGATTTAAACTAATCTGCATTTAGTCTCGTTAGGAGATCCTCTTGCCAATCTAAGTTCCAGCGCCAGTCCCTCGCTGCCTCGCTGCTTACGTCCAGTTCGCTACACACACTGTTCGTGTTTTCTCCTTTCGCGATTATTTGATATTTGCATAACTTATGTTTATCCACTTTAGTATGCAAATTTGGATTGTGTTCTAGTCTTTAATGAAGACATATGGTTACAAATTTATCGTGGTATAAAATAAGTAAAATTTGGAGTTCTTTGTGCTACATAGTACATATTAATGGTATCATCTATATATTAAAAGAACTGATGAAAATCTAACGGCAGTCACAGTACGACCGTTCTATCAGGCCGATTTCCTTCATTTTTTGTGAATGCTAGGTGTGTATGCATAGATTCGTCATCAAACATCAAAAATCGCTTAACTTTCGCCCTTATCAAGTTATACTCAAAAAAGGCTTTTTTCCCATTTTTCTTAGCTTTGTCCTGTCATATCTCAGGTTTTAATTGAGAAAAATTGTTCGTTTTGTCTAAGAACACTCAGTGAATCATGATCTTTCATTAGAGATATTATTCGACGTATTTAGTTACATCTAAGATGAGTTATACGTGGACAAACGATTTTTTAGCACTGTTAAGAATTTGAATTCGCTTGAGATAAAACATATGGGCAAAGTATTTAAAATGCCCAGCTGCTGTAAATTTAAACATCAACAAATAATAACAATAACAGTGTATAAGTTTCAAATCTCAAGGAAATATCCTAACTGAACAAGTATAGTCATTAGCGAAGTGAATAGCCAAACCGAGAGGCCGAAGCAGAACCGTGTACGAAGCGAACGGAACTGAGGCCGGAGGCCGAAGTGGGGGGGGCGAATCCCCCAGCTGGCCGAAGGCTAGTATCTTATTTAATTTTTTACGTCTGTTTAAGTAGTTTTAATGTAAGTCTTGCTTATAACAACTATGTGATGCTAACACACGTAATGTTTATTAACGTTAACGTCACATAAAGTTTGGGGAAAAGCAAAACTTTCAATTAGATAATGCCAACGCATGTTCTATCTGGAAAAAGTAATTTATTTCCAGCCGTCTGGAATTCATAGTTAGTTTCAGCTTCATCTCTAAACTGATAGGCCTAGTATATTCTAAAACACCTTTGTGTCTTCTAAACTGACAAAAATATAGCTTTTGATGTGTGGACTTTTGGGTTATGATTAATGACTTTCTCTCGTTTAATAACACGTTTAAGGTCGGTTTCGGTGTTGCAAATTTACAACGTCTACTTATAACGTCCCACGTAACTACAGATAAGATTAACATTACATAGAGTTTGAAGAAAAATGAACATTTTAGTTAAATACTGTTTGACTATGAAAATTGTAAAGGAAATACTCATTTCCGATTACAGGGGTCCACAGGGAAATGGGAAATATACGAGTATACCATCATAAAACACGCGAAAAACATATACAGTACAACAATAAACTCCCGCATGACCTGACACTAAAAAAGTTGGAAATTATCCACTCTCCACTCTTCTACCTTCCTTCTTTTAAGTCATATTCACCCATTTTGCAATTGGTGGTAATATCCTTTATACTTAATAATAGCTTTATGTATTTCTTTCAATGTTCAATTTTTTAAGGTCTCATTTTGTTATATTTTCTTAATAATTCTAAATTATATTTGATCAGAACAATATAGCGTATAAAGTATAAACATGATATTTTAAAAGTCTCATTACATAAATCTTATATGTTAAGACGATAACATTTATAAGAGTTATTTTGGCTAGCCTATAAAATATCGAAGGCATAGTTGGAGTAGTTTAAACTTTAAGCTTCTGTATGTTTGTTTTAACAATAATAAAGTCATGGCTGCAAAATCATGTTAAATAATACCTTTGAATGTGTACCAAATTCAATATTTTTTCCTTAACTTAGAAAATTATTGTATTGAATAGGTGTGGTGTAAATGTTTCATAAATTGTGTTAAATAATAAATCCCTTAGTTAGATATGTCACATGACCCATGCTCTTGTTAAGTAAAATATTCTGGCTCGTATTGGGACATTTTCTATTAGTATTGACAACTCAGAACTTGCATTAAAAAGTACTTTACTAAGTTCACTTTGTTACTTTTATTTCCCTGAGTTCTTCAAAAGAATGTTGTAAATATATACTTGTGTTATACCTTGATCAGACATAAGATAAGACAGGTTATCAAACTAATTATCCATTGAGCTACCCAGCCATATATTTTACAGTGAATAGTTGTCTAAATGCATAGACTAAACCTGTTTTAAGCATTTCGGTAGAGTAGGCCTAAATAATAATTTAGTCATTTTTTAAGCCATGAAAAAAATAAACTTAAATAAATAAACAGTAATAAGTTTACAAAAACGAATGACAGTACTGCTTTTAATAAGAAATGGGTTATGTTTCATTTTAATTAGCCTGTAGTAGCAAAAGATACATAGTTTTACCAACTTTGAGCATACAAATATATTTGCTTGTTTATCAATATTTACACATTTTATGGTTTAATATTTTCTTAAGTTCAAAAATATCTTCTTCCACCTTCAGTCATGATTAACATAATACTATCACATAACATTAGTGCCACAAGGTTGTCCGACTGCCTGTAGAACTGCTTCCTGTTATCAAGACAATGATGGACAGATTGTCTTGATAGTAAAGGTTATGCTGATTAAGTAACAAAAGGTTGTTGTCATAGCTCCTCTGGGTTCAGTTGCCTAGAAGTCTCCCTGTGTGGGATTCTCCCCACGATACTGCCCCTGAGGATTTAGGACCCAACACTAGTGTTTACGTTACTTTACGTTTTATTTTATTTCAGCAAATTACTTGCTCAGATCTTGCAAGTATCTAGTTATCTCACATTTATTTAAAATTGTTCCTGGTCTTGATTTAGCTTACATTTTAAATGTAACTGTTTGAGTTAATTAAGTTCTTAAGCTCTTAACATTTAATTTTCAACAATTCTTTAACGAAGCTTTTATTAAATAATTTTAAGCTTAAGTTCAGTGACGATAATCTTTCATACCTTCATACTCACAAGGATTTATCTCTTAAACGTCATTTTGCATTCTTAGTTTGTTATTTTTTAAATAAGCACACATTTTGGTTTGGTTTGAGAGTATTTCTACTCAACCATCTGGCCACACTAGACCTTGATCCATTTGGTTACTGAGGAACGTAACCCTTGACATTATTTGTGATCATTCAAAGATATTCCAGTTAGGTTCTCTATAACTTATAGTATACGAGTTGAGCTAACTTTCATGTGATTTGGACTAAACAATTTTATGAAATTTTTAATCATAGTATTGCTTGCTGAAATTCAGTTTAATTTTAAAGTATGGTAAACAACTATTGTTAGTTGATCACAATTCAAATACTAGTAGAATGCCCATGTGACCTGAGCATACACAATGAGTATGTAAATGGCTTCCAACCTGAATCTTTTAAAGAAGATTAAGATTTCTTTAAAGGGAATGTGAACTGATAACATCATGAATGAAGGTTATTGCTGAGTAAGGAACGTTTTAATTAAGAAAAGGTCCGGAGCGTAAACGGGAATCAATACGAGGGGTGCGTTGAGCGCGAGACGTACCTCCTCCCCCCCTGCAGCCGGTACATTGACTTCAGCCCTTGTGTGAGTACATGATGTGTGTGTAGAGATGCAGTGTGATGTGTATGTGACACATGTAGATGACAAGGTACGTGGCTTACCTGGGTCCAGGGATGAGATGATCTCAGTGTATCGAGCTCCGGATGCAGACTCCCTGCTACCCCTGTCTGGACCACGACACTAGCGCTCCTGGTGGCGACGCGCACACGCACATTCGCCACCCTCACCCGTCCGCCCGCTATCAAGCTCGACAGTTTAAACTTTAATTACAGCTTTTGGAAACAATGGAATGTTTAAGTGGATTTTATAGCGTCTGCTACTAATAAAATTACATGACAGTCAGAATATAATGTAGCCTAATTCGAAATTTGGGCGCTAAATAAATATTTTGTGGGAAGAATTGGTAGCATATGAAACATCCATGGATTGCTTTTATTGATGTCAGGATTATAGATTACAGATAAAGCTGGCGCACTTTAACTAAAATATATCCATCAAGAGCCCTTATTACTCGTGAAGTTTTAACTTCAACCACAATGCAAACTTCATTTTCGAAAAAATTCTGTCAAAACAGTCAAAATAGGGTGTATAGAAGTTTAACTTGCTATACTACGAAACGAAGAGTAACTTTTCAAATATCCTGTAGAATAGTTTCTGGGAGAAAAAAAGTTATTATGAATATTACTGAATTATTATAAATATAAATACACAGAGTAAGTTTTAATGCCACCCCCTTAACATTTGAAGAAAGGAAATATTTTTAAAACCCCTTTAGAAAATGTTAATATGAAATTCTATAGTTTGTATTGACGTACTTTGCGTCACTCACACCCACCCAAAAGCCGGTGTGGGGGTCCCCAAATGCTTTAAATACAAAGCTCCCTTGTGGCACCTCAAAAGAAAAGGAATTTCAATACAAATTCAACGACGCAAAAAAATGTTGATCTCGACTCTTTTTTGTAACACATTTAATGATTACAAGAAATCAGGTTTAAAACGCCACATTTCACATACAATTCTTTTGTTATGAAAACAATGCTTAATAATATTAAGGAGGCTGAGAGAAAGAACATAAATAAGTAAATACCTAATTTTTATCTTCAAATTTCTTTAGAAATAAATTAGATAAAGTATAACAACAAAAAGTTAGATAAATTAGATAAAGTATAACTAGATACAAGTTATTCAAAAAAGGTGCAATATTTTCTATGTTCCGAATAACGATTCAATTGAATATCTTGGTAAGGGGAAGATTTATTAGATGATTCAAAGGTCAGATCGCCAATCTACTACAAATCAACAGTAAATCCACCAATCAGATGAGACAAATCGTAGCTCGGATGGACGTGTTAGATTACCTTATCAACAACTATTTCTCATAACACCAGACTCCCTTCTCTTTCACACTCTTTCTTATTTTAATTTGCAAAATAAAACGATAAAGCTATAAGTTTGATCACTGTTTCGAAACAAACACTAACAGAAGCAGTTCAAGTATGTTTTAATTAATGTGACAATCAGATCAATTAACTTAATTTTAACCATCGTAAAACAAATTTATTTTGGTAATAGAGTCACAATCTAGCAGCTTAGTAAAGTTCACGGTTTGGTTTGGTTACCCGTTTTTCAATTTCACTTTACGGCAAAAAACCAACCCCAACTTGATCGATCGAAATTTGACTCACAAGACTACAGCGATAATCATCTTGAATTTAAACTATTTATATTGTTATATCTGTGGTGTACATTTTAGCTTAAGACTGACAGGAGTTGTTTTGTAAAATGGTGTAAAATTGAAATTGCTCGAAAATAAAGGCATTTTTATACATAGTGTCCAGTAATTAGGGATCAAACTTCACCGAGTGATTTATCAAGTCAAAATAAACAAAACATGTCCAATAACACATAGTCCTCCCTCGCTTAGTCTGTCTGTCTGTGTTTTTCCACCAAATAATTTTTATCACCGAGGTAGAGTAAGTACGAGTATAATTAAATTCAACATTTATAAAATAAATTTGAATTACTACCACTTCCGGTTTTAAAATGGTGGCCATATCACGTTTTCTAAGCTAAATAATGCAGTTATACAAAACGTGGCAAATGTGTTTACAAACATTTTAAGATCAAGTTTGTTGTGTTGTAATAAATAATAACGGAGAAATTTAATTTTTCCTGAGCGAACTCCTTTATTTACATTTAAGAACCAAAGGTAAATAAATGAATGCGCTCAGACAAATTTAAATTTATCCGTTATTAATCATCTCAAAACAACAAACTTGGTCTTAATATGTTTGTTTTATTACTCTTGTATTTGTACTTAAGTTTAAGCGTTTTAAATTATTAGGCTTAGAAAACGTAGTATGGCCGCCATTTTGAAAACAGAACTGATAATAATTCTAATTTATTTTTTAAAATGTTGAATTTGATTATACTAATAGGTGTGCAAAACCTTGAGTTTATATCTTATTCTACCTCGGAGATAAAAATTATTTAGTGAAAAACACAGACGGACTGACGGAAGACTAAGCGAGATAGTAATGTGTGTTATCAAAATTGTTTGGTTTATTTTGACTTAATAAATCACCTAATAGGTTGAACTTATTGCCACTTATATTTTTTAATCACTAACATCCCAAGGTGAACACCGCGTGGTTCCAGCAAACTCTGTGAGGGGACTTCCTCAGGCCTGTAAACATGATGATCCAGCTGCACATGGAGTATCAGTACAACTCCACTGTACTGATTACCAGCTCCGGTAATTGCTAGGTTAGCACACATAATTATCTGATGTGTGTATTGTACAGCTTTGTTCAACTAGAGTTCACAAACCAGTGATAACTTTTCACGATGATCCAGTGGTGGAGTCACTTAAGCTTGGTCACATTCATTAATGGTGTATTAATTAATGACCCAATCTGAGAACAGTGGCCTAGTTTGTAACAAGACTACACCTACACATAAAAACACTCATCACACTCACCCATGTCCTGATTCATTGTACAGAGTGGTTGTTCAAATCAAAGTATCAAAAAACTAGAGTTCACAAACCAGTGGGATACTTCAGCGTTTAGAGGATCGAATATGTAGACATTGCAAAACAATAACTGCCACTGTTCACAACACCAATATTGTGGTGGATTGAAATTTCGTAATAGTGGCGGAGCTCAGTTATGAAATTGCTTATCTCAGACTTTTCCGGCCCCTTCAGAAGAAAAGCTAATCCCGACGTTTCGAACAGTTGGGAAACTCCGCCTGTTGTCAAGGGCCTAATCTAAGCTGTGTGAGACATTACACTAAACACCTAATGGTTCACTTCACCTGATCAGGAGATCGGACGAATTCAGCCTTTTTCTGCGGTGACCACGGAGGCGGACCCCTTAACGTAAGACTAGTATTAGAAACGTGGTAAACAATATGACACACCTACATAATAAGCACCCCCTGAAAGTTTTTAGAGTCTTAGGTTAGTTTTTATACGTATGAATTATCTTTGTGTGTTCAGTATATGCATCATACTATGTAGCTATGTCATATTGTTTACCATGTTTCTTAGACTAGGTCCTAGGTTAAGTGTTAACTGTACTGTAGTGTAAGGTTAGATTAGACCCTTGACAACAGGTGGAGATTCCCATTTACCCGAAACGTCGGGAGTAGTTTTTCTCCTTAAGTGGCAGGAAAAGTCCAATATAAGTAATTTCAGGTTGTTAAAGTAAGCGATAATCAATGAAAGCTGTGCAAATAGCCCAGTTAAATAAAAGTAAATACAGCCTTCGGGTGAACAATAATTCTGATTTTTGGAACCAAGCTAAAGGGTTTGGTGTCAGACGTTCACATGTGTTAAAGGTGATGTTTTCAGTGCGTGTCTGTTGTTGGTTTTACTCGTGATGATTGCTGCTAATGAGAATGCAAATCCAAGCTTCCTCCTCCTCCTCCCCTAATCACTACCCCTACCTACCTTACCATTACGTAGACAACTGTGCCACTGTCTCCTGGTTGAACCTCACTAACTAATTCGATTGCCTTCGCCCATTTCACCTTTAGTGTCATCTACACAATGGGTTCACAAATCTAATAGCTATTGTTATTTTATACGAGTTTAAAAGTGTGAAATTCAAACTTATTAAACAATTATTATGTATATTATCTTTGTCTCTAGCCAAAAGCAAAAACAAACTTCAGTTAAATAGCTTTTGTTAGTGAAGAACATAACAGTGACTTAGTTTATCTAAGTTCTTATCTAAGTAACCTTATACGTATACCATAGATATGTATATGTGCGCAGTAGTCTAGACCTATTCAACCATAAAGTTAGGCCTAGTATAATTGTTAACCATACATTTTACCTTCAATACGTTAAAAATAAACTAGTATTGCATATAAAATTAGTATTTCACATTACGTCAACACATTCTTCATACGGAAACTTTTGGTTCGCAAACTCATCGTCAGTTTCAGGGTTACGTAGCCAATGCTCCTCCATACACAAACTTTGACAATAATAACAGTATAACAGCCAACCTTAAGCAAATATAAGGGTGGAAAATAGATTTATTTAACGGTTTTAGACCATTGTTGAAGTCCTTTCAAGAATAAATAACAGCAGGCAATAAATTGTAAGAACAATTGGATAATGTAATTTGGAAAGTCTATAAAAGTATTATTGTGGTTTAGGTAATTTTTATTTAACCTCAAAATCCATTTAAATCAAAAATGAATTAAACACTTTCATGAGAAGCCTTCACAGACAGCGTGACTCGGGTGCTCAATCCGTTGATAACTTGCCAACATAAGTCAAAGTGACATTTTGATGTAAAGGCCAAAAACGCCAAATAGAGACAAAGTGCCCGGTGAGTTGGGGCTAGAATATCAACGTCTTCGGCGTCCGTGACGCTTATCAATGCATTTCAGCCTTTTAGATAGTAAATTTACAAACATATGTTTTATTGCATCGACTTATTTTAATTGCAAACAGAACCTTGAGGCAATTATAAGCGTCTAATGGTTCTTCACGGGGTATTCTGTTTCCAGCTTCTCGAATCCATCACCAGTTCTAGGACCAGGAATTCTCAAAAGTCATCATTAAAAACATCAAACAGATATCGTTAGAGATTATAAGAGGTCAACTCAAAATTCCACATTTCACACAGAGGCACAACAAATAAACCAATGTTAACAGAATAAAATTCTTAAACTAAAATTGAAGACTAGTCTGCCGTGTTACAAATAAACTAAGAAATCGATACAAAAAAGAGTTAAAAGCTCAACTCAAATCAACGTTACAACGAGGAGATTGGATATAGCGACCGTGGGTTGATGTGGGTGGGTTAAAACTGGTTGATTTACTTAGGTATATGGAATCTGTTTCTAAGAAAGCATAGAGCTTAACTACTTGAAATTCAATAATAAATATTGTATTTAGCAAGGAGGTTTTTGCATGTATACGCTACAGCATTAATGCTCACTTAATGGCTCAATGCTTTCACTAAAAAACGGTTTCCAATTTAGTACATTAGCATACTAAAAAACTTCGTTTGCAAAACTTTTTACCTTGATGGGGTCATAATCCTTATCTTAGTGCCACCGGTCTCTATCTAGCCACCTCTTAGCTGAACCCATACAATACGCAAGACCTCAGCATGTTTGACTACTGCTGTGCACAAGAGGGATGGTGGTTACGCAGATCTGTGTGGTACAGATATAACAAGGCTTGAGGGACTCAACTCATCAAATATTGCAGCTTGGAGACGCGCCTCGGCAGCACAATGGCTGACATAGCAGTAGTCCGTGCTCCGTGCATTGCCAACCTTTTTAAACGCACACATATACAGAAATAACATTTATATTTAATGCCATGCCACCAAATTTCAAACCTCTAATAATTTAAAAACCCTTAAAATTTGTCGTATATCGAAATTATTTCATCATTTTGAAGAATTTTATGAAACTTGATGATTAAGAAGTTTTGATCGAAGATTTATTTACATTTATTCATTTTTTTACATAATTATGATTCTTATACAGGGTTATTACAAATGATGTTCATGATTTTGATTATAAATTTTTATGGACAAATTTACTTTTAGACCATTTTAATTGGTACCTTTGGAAAGAAAAAACTCATCAAGTCTTTTTATACTGGTTTGGGTGCGTATCTGCTGTTTCTTAAGTCAATTGTTGTACGTGTTGTGTAATGGTTGAATTTGAAGACAAGTAAAATGCTTGCTGTGTGATGGATTATCACATTAACTAATTTTTTATTAGTGCAACCAATTTTTAGAACCAAGTTTAATGAAGATCCTCCTAGTAACCAATCTGATCACTAGTAGTAATTAAATTTTAAAACTAATGGCCGCATTTGTAAACAACATGTTACTAAAGCTCATCGTTTGTGCTTGGGGCATGAATCGGGCGTGGAGGTCCGAATGATGACGTACTCTTGAACTGGCCACCAATATCTTCGGATAACACTCCCCATTATTTTTTCTTGTGGGGATACATACAAAATAAAGTGTACACACCAATATTACCAAACAAACGACCTGAGATCAAACCTGAGGCAAACCTGAGATCCAGCAATGGATTACCAATGCCATCGAAACAATGGATCAAGATACTCTTACCAACTTGTGGCAAGAGCTTGATCAAAGGATTAAAATCTGTTGTAGCACAAGGATACCCGTATAAAAAATGTATAGTTAAGAATAGTTGTGATGAAACATTTTTCTTTGTTTTCTGAGTTTTCTTAAAATGTAACCATTTTGTTTCTTTGTATAACATATAAAACTACATTTTATATACACTAGAAATCGTGAACATCATTTGTAATAACCCTGTATATACTCGTACTCGTGTACATTTTAAATAATCTCAAAGATTGTATTTAAATAAATTTTCTTTAATGAATGAATGAAATAAAATGAATAAATGGATGAAAATATCGTTCTTTTTCAAATAATAAAATGGTCAATTTACATACAGCAAAAAATAAGTACATTTATATAAATAATACTTATGGCTATTATATTTAAGATACATTAAATACACTTATAAGATGATATTACGTATACTAATTAGACTCAGTAATTATAATTGTATCTTACGTCTAGTTTTTAAATTCCTAGAAATAGCTTACGAGTATTCGCCAAACTGAACTAACAACTATCACTATCTTTTGTTTTAGCATCGGTGAGGCCTTAGAACTATATTATTGTAATGTTAATGCTGAAAGTTATAACCGTGTTGATTATTTGTAGAATTAAACCTAAACCTTACAATTAAGGTTTTACGTAAGACTGGCTTAAAAATAAATACATTTTTAATTCCAGTAATATTATTTGCGTATTATTGTGTAAAGTGTGTATATTAATCTAAGTTGAAGAAGGACTACTGATGTATCATTATCTGAGAGTTGGTGACCTGAGCTGGACAAAAAGCAACAACATGTCACCAAGTATCCACGTCTATCATTCATCACCTCCTTCACCCTCCCTCACCACAATAACACACACTTCAAATATCACAACTTCTACCTATAAACATTGCTGCCGCAGCTTCTTTACTTTGTAGTTTTCATCCAATGTTCTCAAGAAACATAGTAGCTCCACCTTCGTTAATACAGTATTGTACAGCGTGAGTTTAAGACTGACTGGGTGTATTTTGTGGCACAACGTTCCTAAGAAATACCTTTAAATGAGGCAACACGCGACTTAAGGTTGTGTTTGTATAGTGTACTTTAAAGAGAGGCTGTCTTTGAAACATACCCGTTTACTAAGCCTTAAGGTTTATACAGGGTGTCACAAAAATGTGTAGCGCGCGCTATGCAGAACCGGATTCTAGATACAACATTAAGTCAAAAATGTCTTGTAACATTTTTTCATTTCGGTTTAGTTTAGCCGTAATCTACCGTTTTGTAAATCTTTGAAAATAACTAATAATGCAAGATATTTTTGTGAAACTTCATATAAACCTTAATTGTTTTCCTAATAACATTTACCAAAATACTTTTGATCTAACTTATCAAATTTTTAAATGGCGGCCATTTAAAATTTTAAAGTCAAATGGTTTCGAATTGGAATTTGGCTTTGAAATTTTTGAATGGCCGTTATTTTGAAATTTGATAAGTTAGATAAAAGATATTTTGAAAATGTTATTAGGGAAACAATTAAGGTTTATATCAAGTTTCACAAACATATCTCAAAGGGTTTTAAAATTATGAATTATTTTCAAAATTAACAAAATGTCAGATTACGGCTAAACTAAGCTGAAATAAAAAAAAGTTACAAGACATTTTCGACTTACTTTTGTATGTAGAATACGGTTCTGCATAGTGCGCTACACATTTTTGTGACACCCTGTATAGTACAACCATTTTATTCCACCCTATTTCTAATATAGATAGAACAAATATCGTAAATATCTTTATTTATCTGAAGATTTACCTTGGTCTGGGAAAAGCAAAGTAACACGTAACCGACACACCTTTTACATGTTCCGTAATCCTATCCAATATACTACAAGAGACTGTCTGTTTCACCTTCACTGAGGTAAATATTGGAAACTCTCTCTGAACACAACCTTTACTTATCACAACATTCACAGCCATTGTTTCCAATTCATTTCCGGTTGAGATGTGTTCTGAACTGCAGAACCTTAATAATGAATATTTGAATATACTTAGGAGTTACAATACCATATAAGAATAAACGAATATCGTATGTTTGTTCAAAATTGTACACACGAACAATAAAACTATCTTGAATGCAACGAATACGAGCTAGTGCCTAAATTGATCATTCTATAATTGTCGTTTTACAGAAATACCGGGATTGTGCGTTCAGAAATGAACCCCATCCGCTCCGCAGTAACCTTTTCTTTTATTTTATTTACATTTTACTACAACTGATGAGTAGGGACTAGGGAGGATTTGGCTGGACAAGATTCACCAGAGTTTTATATGTTTTATCTGGTTGGCTATTTGCATATGCTTAACTACCTTGGTGCCAACTATCTCCGTCCCCAAAAAAAAAAAAAAAAACATAGAAAACCCAACTTTATAAAAAAAAAAAATAGTAAGGAATAGTATGAAAGTAATTTTTGAAATGTATGAATTCACCATTAAAGATTCAAACTTTGTGCAGAATGTTAAAACTGTCTTCCCTTACAATATATGTTCCCTCAATTTACCATGATAAAAAAAACCATTTTTCATGTATGACAATTATTTTTGTCTTTTGACAATGGTATGAGTTCTTGACACGTACCATACGTCATTACAAGCCTGTTACTAGTTATTCATCACCTCAGTTCTACTTGAGCTATATTGATTGATTACTCAGCAACAGTGGTACATGGTACAGAATAGTAATGTTTGTAAAGATCATCAGAAAGTACAACAATGGGACGTTGAGTTTGCCAGCCATTAGAGAGCTCGCTGCCGCAGCACAACACTGCACATTTGATGAGGTTAATTGAAGCAAAACCGGCCTCAGTCCTGTGAAACGATCAATCTTCCAGATTCTACTTTAAAACACTAAGCTTTTTCAACCTTATCCTGAAGTCGCTGACTTGCTGAACAGCTTAGCGTATTTCTAGGATCATCAGTAAGCCAGCGTACCTCTTGTACGGTTTCTGTTAAGTAGCACCCTAGTTTTCCTTTCTTTTCCTGTTATTAGTAGTATTATATTATACAGAGTGTCTCAAAACATGTATGCATACTTAAGTAAAAGATGATGTTATGGTTAGTAGATTGCGCATAGATGCCACATGGTTGAGGAAGCAAAATCAACATAGTTCGGCCGTCCAAACACAGATAGCGCTGCGAGCGCTTCCATCTCTCGCCGCCTCCCCTCCCAACATGCTCGAGTTTATCCAATGTCAATGACATAAATTCTTAAATGTTACCAAACCATGCGATTTTCTAGAACGAACCTACTTGTGCGTGTGACAGTAGCTCTAATTTAAACTCTTAAAAGAATTCCCTCGCAACGCTATCTGTGCTTGGGCTTCCGCAACTATGCTGATTTTTCTGCCCCAGCCATTCGGGATCTATGCGCAATCTACTTACCATATCACCTTTGGCTTCAATTGAATGTAGCTAACTGCAAAAACTCCCATATCTTTGGAAGTTACACCAGCCAATTATTTAAACCATTAGTTTTTCAACAACGTAACTAAATGTTATAATTCATTTGTTGTAATCTGTATGCTAAGTTCCTTATCTGATACTTCAATAACATAGCTTTACATGTACTATTAGTTTGCCAATCTATACCGACTGACCATGTTTAAATGTATACAATTTTAGAACATTTATTATTTTAGCAACAATAAACTTGTAGTATAACATTCTCAAATGTATATTTGAAATACATGCAGTTAATTTGTACTAACAAGGAAAGTTACTATTGAAATGGCCGTATTCAGTTCTTACATCATATCTTATAAATTAGCCATTAAATATAAACTTAAACATTTATTTCATTGATATTTTTAAATACATTTAATAGCTATAACATGTAAATTTATGCTTTAGTGAATAAATAATAGTTTTCACTCTATTATAATTAAATTATTTCTTATTAGTTTCATTAAACATTAAATTTATAAAATTTATTTAACAAAAATATAATAAAACATTTTTTAATTCATTATGAATTAATATAACTATGAATCAATAAATAATACATATTAGTGTTGTGTATAAATTATTAGCATTTTGTAATTACTTTTCCTTATTGTTTATAACTGATAAATATGCAAAAAATGAAATAATATAAGTTGTATGAATGTTATATGGCATACAACTTGAATTCCTGGTAATTTATATTATTTTATAAAAGTTTATTTTTATGAATAAACATGTTATTACATAAATTTGATATTAAATAAAAAATTATAAACTTTATTAATATTGTTATATTAAATAGTATCAGTTAAATATAATTTATTGAAAGAACATACAATGATTATAAATTCATTACAATATTATATTATATGATTGTATAATAATATACGACACAGTTTCTCCTCAGTTCGCTGTGCTTGAGGGGTAGTATTAGTTAAATATAAACTGTATGTAAGGCTATTCAATTTGAAAAAGAAG
This sequence comes from Matsumurasca onukii, assembly GCA_018831715.1. Taxonomy (NCBI): domain Eukaryota; kingdom Metazoa; phylum Arthropoda; class Insecta; order Hemiptera; family Cicadellidae; genus Matsumurasca; species Matsumurasca onukii. The sequence continues at coordinate 16,771,708 of CM032066.1, read as the reverse complement.
ACATTTGAATTTAAAATTTAAATTTGATATTTTTTGAGAAACTCTGTACAGTATAGATTGTTAAAGTAGTATTAAATACAGGTACCACTCAAACCTACAACATATATACAATGTTTTAATAAATAGCACTGCTAGTTTTGCTGCAATGTTTATCGCTTCTTTGGCAAGCTTCGGTCTGGTGTTATCACATCTTCAGTAAAGCTTTGTCTCCGCTGTACAGTTATCTACGAGTATCTCTCTTTCCTAGAGTCCTGCAAGAGACAATATATATATTTCAACATTTCTACTCATAATATGTAGTTCTCCAACAATACGCCACGAGGCCATACTTTAAACAATAAGGGAGGATTTATAACACTTTTGATGATGGTTAGGTGGCAAGGGGGGAAAGTTCTATGAATACCAAGTGTTCGACTCAACAGAGCTCTTCAGTTCTTATGTACCCCCCTCCCTTCACTACATACCCTTCACTGTCTACTTTCTGTAGTACCATTCATTCTTCCACCAACTTGTTTATATGCCGACGTTGATCAATTAAGTTAACTAACACTGACATAATCTCTGTTTATGAGTCCGAGGATTAAAAAGAAGTATGTCGATACACTTTAATTTAAGGTAACTAATATCAACAAAGAGAAGGTAATTATAGTTAAATATCTGGCGGGGTTCAACCGGCCGCCTTTAGAAGTGTTGCCCTAAATTCCTTAATCTATTGTTAAACGAGGTTCCTAAATACCACCGGAATTAAACAAACAACAAAACACACGCTACTTTGTGATGGTTGCAGGTTTGTGGTCCCTGTTGCACATTTAGCTTTATACCTCTATAGATAAAGTTTGCTTGATAGTCGGAAAATGTATATATGAAATGTTAAAAATCGAGTTTAATAGATATTCTAATGATATGATTTATGATTTAATACATTTTAACCCATGTCAACAATAAATGCATATTGATTGTAAACATCAAAAATACAACGTATGATTTCCACAGATTAGTAGATCAGTGTATACATCAGAAGAAAATAACAAGGAAATCTCTACTTCCCGCGAGCCACACTGCTGTATTCTATGGTGTGCTTCAAACGTCTCGATAAATGTTGTTCGTCATCATTCCCACACACTGTTAGTTTCAAACCAAAGGACCGGTCCTTTCACTTCTTTCACTTTTTGGTTTAAAGCTCACGGCCACATAACCATGTTATGAAACTGTACGATTCAGAAGGCATTTCTAAGACAATGATATGATATCAGCACCAAAATGAAATCAAAATCGTTTTTTTCTGGAAACAAACTAAACATATTAAAATACTTCAATTGGACATAAATGTTAGTGCGTGAGTGAGGAGTTCAATTTTAGTTTATGCACTTTACAGTAGTATCTGTGCTGATGAGGACTAATCATAAAAGTATTATTACACTCAATGCTTTTGCTATTGCTCAATGCAATATTACAGAAAATAATAAATTTTCAACTAACTCCTTAATTGAAGAATCATATGGAAATGGCTAACAATAACATCCGACGTTTTGTGTGTGTATGTAACGGAAAATGAGACAATGGATATATAACAGCATTTTCAAACAGTTCATAGATTAGTCTAAAAAAAAAAATAAAATATTTGCAAATACCAAAAGACATACAAGTTGTAAAGCACTTTGAAAACTCTGTGCTATTCATGAGTAATCTTATTTGCAACCCTTTTATAGTTCTAAAATTCAATTTGTTTTTCAAATAACATTTGAAGTATTCATAAAGCTACTTACGATCAAGCCTATCGGCCCAAACATGTCAAGCCCACAGACAACTGTACTAGTCAATAGTGTGTCTTCTAATGTTTCAGTGTCTTCTAACGTTTGTGTTTTTGTTTCAATAATTTGTGTTTTAAGAGGTTTTATTAATGTGGCTCGAAGTTCTAACGTCAATTCTGCTCGAACGTGAGTCCAGGACCTACGTAAAACAGACGTAGCGTTGAATCAAAGTTCTGATTCAACCTAAATTTTGTGAAACCCTATTTTCAGTTGAAAGCTACCAACGCAAAATGGCTGCATACTTAATTATAAATTATTTACTTATCTAAACATTGACTGATATGATTACTTGTCTCGAAACTGAGCAATGCAAAGTGAGTTTGAGCGGTGTGTAGTGGAGGTTTATTTTAGACTGCTTGTGCGCGGCGCGTGCAGTGCAGTCAGCTGGTCAGTCAGTGCGGCTGTGTGGAGGAGGGCACATCAGCATGTGGGGCCTCGCGTGGCTCTTGGTCCTAGGAACCTTGACAGCTGATGGCAAGAGACAACAGTCGTCGTTCTACAGAACTGTCAACAACTTCACCATCGGTCAGTACCACAGAGTATGACGAACAAGACGGGATTCATCAAAACATCGTCTAAGTTTGAAATTGACACATCTAATTTGGAGGATACGATAGAAGTTTAAGGGAAATAGTAGTTTTACGATAACTTTAAAACTATTGCCTAAATAATAGAAAAAATATTCAAAACACGTTTTGTGGTTCTCAAATGCCTAACCAATAATATCCAACACACTATACGTTTCCTTAACTAATATTTGAAAATCAACCTTTTTAACACTTTCAATTTTTTTTTTTAACAGTTTTTAATGTACAAATTGTAAATAATGTTTATATCTTATCGCTTAAAAACGTAATGGACTAACTTTCATAAATCAAGACACCAACAAGCAATTTAAATCAAACAATTTAGTAACTGTTACCAAATTACACGTAAGTTTAGAATAGCTGAGTTTGACAGGTCATTTGTTACGGAGGTTTAATGTGTGTTACGGTAAAGTTGTGTTTACGTTAAATTGTTCAGCGTACAAACAACAGTTCGTACCCAACCGAACAAGATGAATAACAAACACACAGTTTACTTAATAGTAATTATAAGCTTCGTCACACACAAGTCTGGTCGAGTATTTTATACTCGTAGTTTCACCTCAGGGTTACCTCGTATATGTACCTTAATACTGTGCACTTATCGTATTTAGGTTTTATGATTTCCAAATGGGATCTAGATGTGGTCCACTGAGTGAGGCTAGGCTGAGTTTCTGAGCTATTCCTGACTTTGTGATGTTGGATATTTATAGGCGGCCAGTACTTGCCAACGCGTTATGTTGGCTCAACTCGTTCTCAGTTTGGCACATATTTTTGGGAAAACGTAAACACTTTAAACATGGCAAATCTATGTTATGGTTTCCATTGCGTTGTAACGAGGCGCAAACTGTACTGCGGTGTTAAATCGTTTATCTAAATTTAGTTATGATGGATATTCTAATTTTTAAAATGAAATCACGATATGCCATACAATTAATCCAGGGTGTGGGAAATCCAAAACGTTCGCCATAGTTGTATATGATTTCACTTGAACAAATATCGGGTTTCCCAAAAATTGCTTTACCGAGAGTAACAAAGAGAAAGTAAAGAGCCTTTATAATTGTTGTTGTAAATATTTATTTTGTTTACATATTAAACTATATCAGTAAGAGTTTTACACCTACAACTTTGCCTTGCATTCAAAATGCTTCCGTCTACTTCCATGCCTTTTCACAGCTTTTTTACTGAAAATAGAGTCTTTGTTACACGCAGTTTTATTATTTTAACTTCAAACTAATTTGAAACTGTTGCTCTCAACTATTTGCTATATTTGATGGCTTCGTGCAACCACAACCACTCTAACGACTTACGCGTATAGCTTAGTTTCATACTTATTACACCATGGTCATACCGAGAAACGTCAGTTTTACTATAAACATTTAACATTTTAGTGATGTTCGGTAAAGTGACTTTTGGGACACGCGGTAAAAGGTGTCCCTTTAGGCAGTATGCCGTTCATACACTCATATTACTATAACAAGAAGAATTTTACTATTACTAGTTACCAGCGTATTAAGAGGCCCAAAGGGGCATTTTGTACTAATAAAACACATACAGAGTGGACCAAATTAAGCGTTAGAAATTAAGCATGGGAAAGAAAATTTGAGGTAAAAGATGAAATCAGTGCTGATTTTCATAAAATCATAGCCATAAAATTCATTAAAACTGAAATCATCCGTATTTGTAAATAAAGTAATTCAGAAGGTTATAGAGAATCGTGGGTTAAAATCTCATTATTTTCAAATATAAACACTAACTGAATTGCATACTCTTAATAACGTCTCAACATTTTGTAAGGACATTTGTGTTACGTAGGTTTTGCAAAAACACATAGTATATATTTAGTTTTACGAAACATAGAGAATATTCCATAATTGTCCATGATATGTTCATGGCCACTATTTGCAAACAGCTTGATATTTTCAAATGGTTGTTCACTAAAATGTCGGAAAAATACCTTAACAATCATACACAACTCTAACAGCGCTGAACCTTGAAAATGCTGGGATATGAACTTCGTCCATCAATTTGTGTATGATGCTAATATAGTTTTGTTTAATTTTAATCAACACCATGGGTATGATTTAATGTACTACTTTTTACCTTCTACGAAAAACAGTTTGCCCATCACTGTACTGAGTTGTGACCTAACACTGTGGACGTCAACACTCACTGGGCTCAACAAAAACCAACAAAAACTGTGTGTCAAAACTTTAAATGTTTAAAGTATAATTATCTTTCAAGTTATATTTAAAGTATAAAGCGTTATTTGGTCGCTTTCATAATTCCTATATAAAAGTTGATTAGTTTCCTAGCTATTTAAATTTAAAACTTTAAATAGCCATCATTTTGAACCAAAATATTTTTCTCGTTCATATTTTTTGTAGTATAGGTTTTGGTTATATGTTATAGATTAGGTTATAGGTTTATTTGTTATGCAAAATTTCAACGGATTCGATCAATTTCTTTTTGAGATATGAAAAGTTTGTCTTGTTCAACGAGGTGAAGTTAGGACTACAAAGTCCTCTCTAACACTCGACCTTTACCTAGCGTCACAGTATAGTCACATTACAAATTGTAAGTGGTGACTGCAAGGATCGAACCCGCGCCCCGGTGATGATGAGCTCCGAGTGACTTTTGCCGTATATCCGCCACGAATCCATTAGTGAGATAAAACACAAAATTGCGGCCAGAAGAGAAATAAAGGACTATGGACGCCATGTTATACTATGAAATTTGTTTGTCCTAACCTAAGGAACAATTTGATATGAATTGTTCCTGAGAGTTCCGGGACACCCTGTATAATGGCAAACAGATTATATAAGGTAGTGTCGGAGCCACATTTAAATTCCACTTGTTATTAAAATGTTTCGATCTTGAAAAGTACTGCACGTTTTGAAAATCCGATCCATCCTAAAATGTACATTTGTCATTTTGCTCTAAACAGCTGCTTTAGACACACATGTAACGTGCTAAAGTTGCACTTTTACTCCCATGGGAATAAAGTTTGTCTTTGATGATCTTTTACTCCCTAGGAACAAAAGCATCATTTTGATGATCTTTTTGTGGCATACACATCAGCTGTTTCAACGAGTTTGTTTTGATTGATTAGAATTTTAACACTGACTTACAAGCTAACTGAAATTAATACTGACATTATGTAGGGGATTGTATTACCTAATTTTAATCAACCTTTGTATTCATGCTGATATGATTCACTAGAATATTTGATCCATGTTACGTAAAAGTATTTTTGTTAAACTTAAATGAAATAGTTTGTTCAAGAATATATTTTTGTTGAACTTGTACAAGAATATATTTCTACAAACGCAAAAAAAGGCTTTTATAACAATTTAAAATAAACTATTTTGTTAAACGTCACCAAAATAAATAATTACAATAAAACCTTATTTTTGATTTTGCTACTGGAATCAAATATTCTGGTGAACCAAATCAGGTTAACTCATAGGTAGACTATAGAATGATGAGTTGAGAGGATATCGTTGAGGCAACAGCACAGGAAATTGTGTTTCACAGCTCATTTGAATGCTGTGTGGTGCAAGGTACACCAACTTCCCTGTGCCACGTACATATGCTGCATCCCCGTGCATACACATGAATACTGCAGTGTGAACCCTCCCTTACTACCCAAGACAACTTTGTTCATAACCAGCTAACTGTCATTCACGGCATATCTGAAACAAATACAAAAACAAGGAAAGAAACTGAATGAAAGAACTTGTATTATTTTTAAAATTGGTAAGGTAAAATCCATTTTGAAGGAATATTATTATTAATTTAAAGTAATGAAGCAATATAAGTATCCTTGAATAAATGTTAACTTACAGGACCAGTTTCGAGAATAATCTCATCATCAGTCGTGTCTAAACAAGTAACTAAAACATAAATAGAATTTACAAAATATGTTTCCAATCATATGCAATTTAAATCTATAAATTAATATGTTTTCTTGCCTACTTATCGAACTTACTTTGGAAAAATGAGATATTCACGCCGTCAGCATGGTAAGATCCAGGCCCGGGACTATGAAATAAGCATCGATCCTGATCCCCAGAACACGTTTTGAGCATTTTTACAAAACTTGGTATACATAATTATGTGTATAAGTGTATCATCTCTACAGTTCGTATTTTGTCCGAAATTCAGCAAATTTGGTGAAATGTTCCTTGTGCAAATATCTCGGTCGAGTTTGTTAACCAGCATAATCGGACCACCGGAACCCCACTTTTAAGGGCCATTCTCCACGAGCAGGTAAAACGCGACCGTTTGCCGGCGTCTGAACCGCGCGAGTAACAGAATTTAAATGGAGCCGTCTCCACGAGCGGGAGCGCCGGCAAACGGTCGCGTTTTACCCGCTCGTGGAGAATGGGCCTAAGGGCGATTTTTCACCAAAACAGTAATTTCGTCTGAAGTGTTTTTTTTTATATAACAATTGAAGTGGTCCCAATTCATTTGAAATTTAAAATGTTTTTTTCCTTTCCTGATATTATGTAGTGAAACTTTTAGTAAAATATGCCGTAAGTCTGAAGCGAGGCTGTGAGTGAGGCGAATTAGAGTAACAAATTGCAAAGGAGATTTGATTACTTCATGCCAGCGGCGCTTTAGCACTTGTCAGCCTGGTTTAGTTTGAAAACAATATAAACATTATTGTATTAAAATAAATCTAGAAATTGTTTCAAAGGTAGGATTTTGGTTTTAACAGTTCATAGAATTTAGGTTGTTATTGGGTTCGCTTTTCTTGTTGGCATATATGTGGAAATCTTCTTTGGTATTCATGTCCTATCCTTTTCTTTCGTATTCTAATATAATCATATTGTCTTCAGTTCTTGAAAAGAATGATTTGAAATGATCGAGTGTTCTATCAAATTTGATTTCATTGAAGTGGTGTTTCCTGACTTTAAAGCTTGTATGTGTTCTTTGTATCTAGATTGGGACGGGCTGCCAGTGTGTCCGATGTAAAGGCTTTCACAATAATTGCCATTTAATTGGTCTATTCCTGATTTGTTGCAACTGGGTGATGGGAAATTTCGTTTCTGTGAGAATTTATTTATAATTTTAAAAGAGTTGTTTTTTGTTTTATAACTTATTTTTAATTATACGTGTGTAAAGGCATTCCTGACAAGTTTATTACGTTTAGTACTGTATGGTAGGCATATGTATTTGGATTTATCGTGTTTTATTTACTTCTTCTAATTCGTTTTGTCTCTTTTTATAACAATTTGTAGTCATATTATCAATAATTTGTTTTAATATATGGATATATTAAACTATAAGGTAAGTAAGATTTTAAGTTACAAGCTTTAAAGTCAGGAAACACCACTTCAATGAAATTAAATTTTGCAGAACACTTAATCAGTTCAAACCATCCTTATTCAAGCATTGAAGACAATATAATTATATTAAATACGAAAGAAAAGGAGAGGTCATGAATACCAAAGAAGATTTCCAGCACATGTATATGCCAACAAGAAAAACAAATCCAATAATTATATCCTAAATTCTATGAATTGTTAAAACCGGAATCCTATCTTTGAAACCATTTTAAACATCTAACTCATTACGAGTATTATAATACAATAATGTATATATTTTTTCAAACTAAAACTTAGCAAGACAACATAATTATTTATAGATTAAAATTGCATATGATTAGAAAAATATAATTGGTAACTTCTATTTATGTTTGAGTTACTTGTTTAGCTAAAATGGCTGATGATGAGCTTGTTCTCGAAACCAGTCCTGTAAATTAAAATTAATATAAGGATACTTATGTTATTTTGTTACTTCGAATTGGAAAAAGGCCATCATACTAAAATTGGAATGAAAGTGACAACTATTATGTACTTGGACATAATTATATACCATGAATTACCATTTTATTTGATAGCGTTGGTAAAACAACTACCAAGTCATGTTGGCCATATTTAAGAAGTTACTCCGATATGATATTGATATTTGAAGTTAATTCGCGAAGGTGGCCACAAACATGTTCCTAGTTGTAAAATTTTGTCATACTCATGGTATCTAAAAGAGATTTAAGTCGTGGAAACTGGTTGAATTAAATTACTTGTTTTATACTACCACTTTTTTCCCGTAGTACAACAACAACAAAGGACTTTACTAACAATACCCATTGAACTAATGTGCTTGAGGTTGCCAGCTTGGTTACAATCGTAAAACACTAGGGTCAGTTTTAGGACCTGTTTTATTTATACTATATGTTAATCAACTGCATTCATTAAATAACTTGCAAAATATTGTTCAATATGCTGATGATACGACATTAATTCAATCAGCATAAACAATCCCATTGTTAGAAGAAACCACGTATACATTCGCAAATATTTGTGTTCAGTATTTCGAATCACTAAATTTGAAAACCAATTTCCAAAAAAACAAACTTTATTATGTTTGATATTGGTCGATCAAACAATAAAGATTCGCCATTAGTTAGTATAGAAAAATGACATTATAGAGGAATCTGATAGTGTCAAACTTTTAGGACTGAATTTAGACAGTAATTTAACATGGGAATCACATATTGATTATCTTAGCAAGAAAATGAGTTCCTGTGTATTCCTTTTAAGACAGTTATCACAATACTGCACGATTGATATTTTAAAAACTGCATATTATGGCTTAGTACATTCTCTTATGTCTTATGGAGTATGTTTTTGGGGTAATTGTTTCAAAAGTAAAATATTGAGAATTTTATCTTGCAAAAGTCTGCGATAAGAATAATTTGTCATCTAGGTAACAGAGATTCTTGCAAAATGTCTTTGAAACCCTTAAAGTTTTGACCTTACCATCGCTAGTACATTTATGAAACAATAGTTGTCTTTCTAAAGGTTTATGGTCCAAGGTAGAGAAATTCATTTCCATGAGACAAGATTCGCAAACTCCTTCCGCATAAACCATCACAGAAGAACACACAGAGAGCGACATCTAAATTATATTCCCTTACATACAAAAAGCTACCTTCAAAATGGTGCACAGGCAGGTGAAAATAGTTATTTGAAGTGGAAAGTTTTGAGGAAAACCATGCTATTAAACAAGTTTGTAAACTTCTTTGTTTGAATATCAATTGAAGTACAAAATTACGAAAATTTCAACATATTTAAAACTAAATTAAAAAACTTCCACGCTCTTCGGAGAAAACAAATTTCAAACGTTTTTTATATTGTAGAGGAATTTCGCGTCGCGTCGCATTCTCTGTGTGTTCTTAATAAATTATATTCAAGGTTCCTGGAAAAATTAACATATTTAAAACTAAATTAAAAACTTTCTTCTTTCAAACTTTTTTATATTGGATATTTGATTTATGACTACAGTGTTGTTACTGGTGGCTCCTTATTGATAGTTCAAAACTGTGTATATTTCTAATCCAGTATATTTATATTTTTATTTCAAACATGTAGATTTTTCAATTGTTTTTATGTACCTTAAACAATGTAGTTTTGTAAAGGTTTAATAAATAAATAGTTACTTTTATACATTTGTAAGGATTCTCTTGAAGATAATTGCTCACGAGACAGAGATTCTGTTCTACAGTTTCACAGGTATCACACTGTAAATGCGTTGCTTCTGAATGTGTTATACAAGACGGTTTCTCACACCAGATGTTGCACTGTGGTTAGTCTTACTGTTGCACAACTTGTAGCAGAACATCTTCGTGCCATCAATCACTTTAGCCAGAGTCTACACATCTGAAGTAACTTTGTCAAGATGCACTTTCATCCGAGGTTTCTTCGGTCCTCGGCAGAACTTCTGGTAACTCTCCAAGTACTTGTAGTTCTGACCACATTTCACACAAGGGAACATTAGACCTGGAAATAGTTCAGCGACTTAAGTCAGTTCATAACAATATACACAATAGTTTTAATACACAAGTTTATTTTAATACAGTTAGAAAGGTTTCATTACTAATGGTTATAGTGGATAATTTCAATCTAATAATAACAGAACGTGAGGGTTACCAAAATATAACATTAAAATTATTTTAAGGGATAAAAACTCGAAAAAAAAACTTAGATTTATTCTTAAATTAACAAATAAGATATATTTTAAGGTTTTACTTTAAAATATTTTGTTTCAATACGTAGTAAAATTGTCTTAAGCACTCTGGAGCAACTTATTTTTAGTTTAGTTTTATACTCCAAACCTTACGTGAGGTATATTTAGCTTACTTTCAGTCACATATCTCTTATGGTATAATGTTTTAAGCTCACAACTTACTCCTTATTCTGGAACCCATAATTTGGCTGATGCATTTAAAGTATTTCAAATGCAAAAGAAAGTCATAAGAATCATGACACTCAAGGAATCACCATTGTTTATGTTAAAGAATCATTCCAAAAAAGGTCTATTAGATGAACAGTTATGTAGCGATCAAACAAACTTCGTATATCAATAGAGCTCTTTTGAAAAGATTCAAACAAATAAATTCTCAAAACCTGCCTAGTTAGTCAACCAAAATTCATAACACAATACTTTCCTGGAATTCATAAAATTAATAAAATCAATAAAACGGCAAATATCCTACCCTTCTTTGTCTGAAACCACCACAGGAAGAAACTATATTTTCAAATGTTTTACCAATTGCTCTCTTCTTTTAGAGTCCCACCCACGTTTTACGATAGATATTTTTTTAACAGATCAAATATTTGAACATGTATTTGTTTTTACATGATTTCAAAATGAATTGTTATAATTATTAGTGAGTATCCAATATTGTAAAAGCCGTGCTTCATATCCTCTCTTCTTCCTTTATTTTCACTCACCCAAAACGTTTTACGGAAAAACCATACATCGTAACCTATTTTGAAAACACCGGTAATCTTGCACAAATCTCTTTAATAAACAACCAAATCACCTGAAAAACGAGACCTCTCCTAAATCCTTAACCAAAGTCTCTTCAATTTTCTTCTTAATCCCTGCGTTTTTAGCGTTTTTTAGGAGTACTTCGCTTGGTCATCGAAACAGTCCATATAAAAGACCTCAAGGTTTGCGAAACTGACTTTTTGTTCCTTTTTACCTACACAACGTGTATTTTTCGACTTATATTTAACTTTAGTTGTTTTGTTTAGATCCTATATATTTGTACGTTTTTATCTTTTAATAAAATGACCTTTTACTGCAAAATATTTCATTTAAGTATTGTAAATGTATGACAAAACCACAATTAATGTAAATTGATGTACATGATGAAAACAAATTACTATGACTCAAACAGACTATATTCAAATAAAATGTTGGTGCATGAGTTATGTCGTATTTATATTATACGATAAATGGACCGTATAGTCTGTTTTTATATTTCCAACGGGTTTTCCTTCTAACTAAAGCCATATACTGTGGTTTCTAAGCTTATTACAATTTGATACCATGATTTGTTCGGTTTCTAGCCTACAGGTATCAACATTATCCAATGTTATGTAAGTAGGCCTATCTTGGTCAAACATTAAAGTGCAATAATTTTGAAACGTGGGTTGTGGCATTCATCACAAAATGTAAACTCTTTTCAAATGATGTCCCATTAATTGATGCCCCTTGCCGTACGCCTTTCATAACAACAATATACTTAAACCCCTACGGGATGTCCCTCATTAGTATCGTTCTATTTTTATCTATGTAAAAAAAGTTGTTAATCCCCTCAACATTTACTAGTTATTATTTAAACGAAGATTTAAATTTTGTCCATACATTTCCAGCACATTTTCCTCCTAGCTTTTAATGCTATAATATCTGTTGTAGTGATTTTGGTTTTGAGGCATGGTTTGGGTCATTATACTCATCAAGTACAATTATGCGTCTCAAGGCACAACCTTTAACTACAACGTTGTACGATATTTTCGATTAGACGTCCCCCCGGATAGTTATACTTTGCTACAGTTACTTTGGTATAGTTTATCTTTATTTCCAATATATTTTGTTTAATTGAAGACTTAATGGGATGAAAAACTCATTTTGTAAATGAGTACACATAGACTTACACACTCAATTGGTGGTTTTATGTAAATAACATTTTTTAGACTTAATTCATATGATTAGTTTGTTCTGTTTTTACTCACCTACATTAAAAATTTAACATAACTTTGAACATTGCATAGACTATTGTATTCTTGAGAATTAAACATTCTATATTATTACGCTCGTATGGTGTTTACGCAGACACAATTTACGCTCACGATACTATACTGGATAGATAAGGTGTTCAAAGCTAGCAGTAGCAGGCATGTGAGTCTTGTGGTGTTGTATATTTGAAAGGGTTGGTAAAGTGGCGCACTCTTGACTCCCAGGAGTACAAACCGTGACACACAGTACATGCTCTACGCTCTACTACTACGCAGTCTCATGTACTGAGCAAAGCTAGTAGCAGACACAATTTGCATGTGAGTCTTGTGGTGTTGTATATTTGAAAGGGTTGACTCCCCAGGAGTACAAACCGCATTGTATAAAGGGTTGGTAAAGTGGCGCACTCTTGACTCCCAGGAGTACAAACCGCATTCATACACATAACATACAGACACACAGTACATACGCTCTACGCTCTACTCACTACGCAGTCTCATGTACTGAGCAAAGCTAGCAGTAGCACACGAATGCTTGCATGTGAGTCTTGTGGTGTTGTATATTTGAAAGGGTTGGTAAAGTGGCGCACTCTTGACTCCCAGGAGTACAAACCGCATTCATACACATAACATACAGACACACAGTACGCTCTACGCCTACCTACTCACGCACGCTGAGCAAAGCTAGCAGTAGCATGCTACTCTCTTGACTCCCAGGAGTACAAACCGCATCATACACATAACATACAGACACACAGTACATACGCTCTACGCTCTAAACTACGCATCTCATGTACTCAAAGCTAGCATCAGACACGATTTGCATGTGAGTCTTGTGGTGTTGTATATTTGAAAGGGTTGGTAAAGTGGCGCACTCTTGACTCCCAGGAGTACAAACCGCATTCATACACATAACATACAGACACACAGTTACGCTCTAGCTTGCATGTGAGTCTTGTGGTGTTGTATATTTGAAAGGGTTGGTAAAGTGGCGCTTACTCCCAGGAGTACAAAACCGCATCATGGTCACGCTCTACTACTACGCAGTCTCATGTACTGAGCAAAGCTAGCAGTAGCTTTGCACTTGTGGTGTTGTATATTTGAAAGGGTTGGTAAAGTGGCGCACTCTTGATCCCAGGAGTACAAACCGCATTCATACACACACATACAGCACCTACTTCATGTGAGACTCGCTCTACTCACTACAAAACCGCATTCATACACATAACATACAGCACACACAGTGCTGAGCAAAGCTAGAGTAGCAGACACAATGCTTGCATGTGAGACTTGTGGTGTTGTATATTGAAAGGGTTGGTAAAGTGGCGCACTCTTGTTTTCATACACATAACATACAGACACACAGTACATACGCTCTACGCTCACCTACTACGCAGTCTATTATGTGAGACTTGTGGTGTTGTATATTTGAAAGGGTTGGTAAAGTGGCGCACTCTTGACCCCAGGAGTACAAACCGCATATACACATAACATACAGACACACAGTATGTACTGAGCAAAGCTAGCCTATATTTGAAAGGGTTGGTAAAGTGGCGCACTCTTGACTCCCAGGAGTACAAACCGCATTCATACACATAACATACAGACACACAGTACATACGCTCTACGCTCTACTCACTACGCAGTCTCATGTACTGAGCAAAGCTAGCAGTAGCAGACACAATGCTTGCATGTGAGACTTGTGGTGTTGTATATTTGAAAGGGTTGGTAAAGTGGCGCACTCTTGACTCCTGGAGTACAAACCGCATTCATACACATAACATACAGACACACAGTATATTACGCTCTACCTACTACGAAAATGTGAGTCTTGTGGTGTTGTATATTTGAAAGGGTTGGTAAAGTGGCACTCTTGTCCCAGGAGTACAAACCGCATTCATACACATAACATACAGACACACAGTACATACTCTTCTACTCACTACGCAGTCTCATGTACTGAGCAAAGCTAGCAGTAGCAGACACAATGCTTGCATGTGAGACTTGTGGTGTTGTATATTTGAAAGGGTTGGTAAAGTGGCGCAACTCAGGAGTACAAACCGCATCATACACATCATACAGACACACAGTACATACGCTCTACGCTCTAGACTCAACCTTGCGTAAGACCCTACACATAACATACAGATGTTGAGCAGTGTTGTATATTTGAAAGGGTTGGTAAAGTGGCGCACTCGAATAGCACTCAAGCAGTGAAAGATACAAATCGATATTAGAATATATCATATTGAATCTTGAGACTTTAGTTAAGTACCTACTGTTCTTCTGTTACTGCCTCATTTGCATGTGAGTCTTGTGGTGTTGTATATTTGAAAGGGTTGGTAAAGTGGCGCACTCTTGACTTGCATTCATACACATAACATACACACACAGACACACAGTACATACGCTCTAACCACTTACTCACTACGCAGTATCATGTGAGTCTTGTGGTGTTGTATATTTGAAAGGGTTGGTAAAGTGGCCAACTCCCAGGAGTACAAACCGCATTCACACATAACATACAGCATCTCTCTACCTACTACGCAACGCAGCAGACAACAATTTGCATAACCTTGTGCTCTCACGTACATATTTGAAAGGGTTGGTAAAGTGGCGCACTCTTGACTCCCAGGAGTATTCAAACCGCATATACACATAACATACAGACACAGTACATACTCTCTACGCTCTACTCACTACGCAGTCTCATATGAGCAAAGCTAGCATGCTTGCATGTGAGTCTTGTGGTGTTGTATATTTGAAAGGGTTGGTAAAGTGGCGTGATAAAGGAGTCTTGTGGTGTTGTATATTTGAGGGTACACACACATTCATACACATAACATACAGACACACAGTACATACGCTCTACGCTCTACTCACTACGCAGTCTCATGTACTGAGCAAACATCCTTTCACAATCGCATTCACGTCATCTTAGCCTGCTTTCCAATCCTCTTTACTTGGCAGATCCTATTTACGTCCATCTTTTGCATTCACAGACCTGTTTTCAAAGCTTATTTGTAATATGGTTTGTATTACAAATAAATCAATAAGTTGAGAAGCAATTAGGTGTGATGTTTCTAGAAAAGCATGTTATCAGTTTAGGCTTTCTGACAATCAAAGTGAACAACGAAAGGCTTTATCAAACATCACAATCGGTTCAAGACTCAACCTTGCGTAAGACCCTACATGTTACTCGAATAACACTCAAGCAGTTATAAATCGATATTAGAATATATCATTTAATCTTGTGTTTTCTGTCTACATTTTACTATGTTGAAGCTATATTTTATCAATTGAACGCAAACTGAAATTTTAAAAATTTGTAAAGTTTATAAATGTATACACGTTAAGAACGCAAAGACATTCATAAAGAATCTTTATCCCAGTTTAGGTTACTCATATTTCACTGAACATATTCTCCTTCTTCTTTCTTCTTACCCTAAAAGTCAGTTTAAGAAGAAAGAGCACTCGAAATCACTTCTCTTATACATTACCACAATGTATTTATAACACATCTCAAGTGCCTTAAATATAAACACACACGTTGTGAATAAAGAAATTTGTGGATCAAAAAAAATACATCTCAAGATTATGAAAAAAAGTGTTTTAAAAAGATCAAATTCAAAAATACATGTGGATCTCAAAGTTGTCAAACCTTCTGGTGATTGGTATATTAGTGTTGAGCATACTCACAAACATAATTATATTTCGCGTCGAAACCTTTCTCTAGCGTGTATATTTAGGAGCTAATGTTTTCATTGAAAGTTTGTGATTTTATCTTCTACGAAGTTTTATTAACGAGCCGACATCGTACGAACTGAAGTTCCGTTTTGAAATGTCCATAATTCTTGTTCAGAAGTTCATGATGTTAATGTGAACCGTAGTATAAGTTGACCATAACTGACCATTCACACCGAGCTAGGGTAAATGTTGGTATAATTTAGTTCCCTTGGCCTAGGGCAAGTGGTAACGGTAACGACCTAGTATTGTGGGATTGTTCCTCATAACAGTTACACCGCACAATAATGTAACTGTTACTGTGCAACTGTTACACATAAACCCCACTCCCCCAGGCATGGCACTGGCTCACCTCTGGAATATATTAACACGATTTCCGTAACATTCATAATCACACCCACAACCACCACCCTTGCACATAGACGTACTGTGTATGTATGCATCAAGCCCTGGCTTGTGGGAATTTGTAACAAAGTACCATGTTATCGTTTCTTATAGTATCTACATATCATTTATCATTGGGTTAATAGAATCAACTAATTAAGAGGCTGCCGGATAGAGCACCTCTGGGCACCGCTTATAACATGGAGTAAAATTGCATACGATGTTTTTAACTGGTTAACGTACTGAAATAAAAAATCTGTTTTAATAGAAGCATAAATGCTATTGAGATTGCTGCATATGAACTAAGAGTTGCTAAGACTTGTACTTTCGTCAAACAATAAATTATTAATTACGTTTAACACTTGATTCTCCCATTAGAACAAATAATCGTAATAAATATTTTGTTTAACAAGGAGGTTTTAAGGTTTGCCTTTATATGCTGCTCGTATATATTGCTTTAATGGCTCTACTCGTATGCTTCTAATGAAACACTTTTCCCATTTTTCTACTCAAAACATGGTTTGCAAATTTCCCCATGTCAAATTCCTTTTTCCGGTTAGAGGCCACTCGGGCTCGTCACTCGCACCAAAATTATCCTAAAATCGGTTCAATCAAATCAAAATATATAAACGTTTGTCATTGGCATAAATAAATATAACTGATCGAATTATAGAAAAGTAAATATTAAAACAAACTTGCGTTGTTCTCCTGTAACAACAAGTGGTGGATTAACAGATAGTATTATCAAATACTATGTTTGGTATAACTCTGCAGAACGTATAGTGTTACCTCCATGTTTCTCCCTTGGCGTAGTGTTAATATGGTCTATAATTGAAAAGTAAACATTTTAACACAATTATTATAAAAGACACCTCTGTTTCTCGTTATTCACGGCGGTGTGATGTCTGTTTACAGTGGGTTTGTTCCACCCGGAGCAGATGCAGCAGGAGTTTGCCTTCACCAGTGCCATAGAGGCTGTGAACATGGACACCCGCGTCATTCCCAACATCAACCTCCTGCCCAAGATAGAGTACTTCTCTCACTTCGACAGCTTCAACACCAGCAAGAGAGGTATGGCTGAACATGGTGGCTATCATATTACTAGTCACATGGATTATACTCGTATTTGCCTCGTCTGAACGACGTACTAACGGTTGACGTGGAACTTTAAATTAGGTATACGACAAGACTTTAGCACCTTGCCACCAACCGCGTTTTCAGCTTCCGTGTTTGCGAGTCATAACTAGCTCAACAGCGTCGTATAAAGTGACCATTAACTGCGTCACAATCTAAACGTGTACTTGGTTGATATTTTAGGACCAAACTTAAAGTTCCTACGTCAACCCATTATTCATTAGTTGTGTTTAGTGTTAAAATGTGTTTCGATATCATGACGACGCAAGGAGATAACTACTGCTAAGATCCTAAAGGTGATGTTTAAAATACCTTTGAAAAACAGAAGGTGTTCACTTTCTAAAACGTTTACTTGGGATCAAGATTATCACGTTGCTTCTTCTTTTTCGGAAGGCAAACATAAACTGAAAATTAGGCATGTATCGTTTAAAATTAAATGAAACTTACACACTGTGTTGTTATTAATGCAATTGATTATATTTTAAATGAAGCAGTTGGATAGAAAAATACTATATAAAATAGTTTATTAAAAAAAGGGACAAATAAGATCGTACTCCAGAATTGGGACAACCAAACAACTATAAAGTCAAGTCAAGTAGTTTTATTAAAGTAAAAAGTGGTTGACAGACAAACCAGGAGTGACTAGTTTTGTCATAAGTTGATTATACATGGTGAGTGGCACAGTTGGCGTAGTCCCAAGCTTCTTCGTCACTAACGCTGTTTGAGGAAAACAACTTAAACCAGCAGCAGTATAGTCTAGCTACTGAATACTGCCACTCCAAACAAACCCTGCAAGTGCATTTTATTCTCTGTTACATGGCCAACTTTATTCCTTTATATCTGTTCTCAACTCAGTTCTTTTTGTGTTTGTGCACAGGTTTTATTCAACGTTCTAGTTAACAATAGTTTTGACGAGCTTTATTTGTTATTAGTACTGGTTGCATTAATTGTTTTACATACGAGGGCAGAGTATTTCTTAATGAAATACAGCACTCGTATTTTGAAAGGTTTGATTTATGCTGCAAAGTCATGTATTTGGCATACGTCTTCACAACTTCAACATATTTCTAATATTTTCAAAATACTTGAAATGTTTTCTCTAGAAACAGTTGTTTTGGACACATGTATTGACGAGCAAAAGTTGCTTTTTTATTCCTTGGGAAATAAAGGTTTGGCTAATCGCTCATTCAAAAGGCTGCGCCTCGGACGTTAAACCTGAGCTCGTATCAAAAGCTTGACTTGAAGTGATGAAATATACTATTATGATTGTAGTAGTCTCTACATTGAAAAATTATATTTTTTACACATTTGAGTTTTTTAATGTAAGGATAGGGCATATTTAAAGGAAAGAACATGTTTTTTCTTTGTGTTTGATTTATCCGAAATGGATGGCTTTGAGTAAGCTTTTTACTCCGAATTTCGATCAACTGTCAATGCATGGTTGTGTGCAGTGTGCAGTTTGCTGGACGAAGGGGTCGGTGCTATATTCGGTCCTCAGTCTGTAGGCACCACCGGCATCGTCCAATCCATCTGCGACAACATGGAGATCCCTCACATCGACCTGCGCTGGGACATATCCAACAAACCTGCCGGCTGCGTCATCAACCTCTACCCTGACTCGCAGCTCTTAGCCATGGTGAGTGCGTTCTGTTCTGGCAAAGCATATTACTATGGGGTGCCTAGGTTTTAGGGCAAACCTCCTTGTGGAATTTCAAGTCCAAAGAAATTAATAAAGAGTAATGCGTAAACTGTAAACGGTATTTAGGAGTGCATTCATATGTCCAATTCCCCGGGTGGCCATTTCTACAGCTGACTGTACTGTTGACAGGCTCTGATCAACGTGATACAAGACATGGACTGGAAGTCGTACACGATCTTGTACGAGGACTACGACAGTCTTATCAGATTGCAGGAAGTGTTCAAGGCTCATGAGGGCTTGTCTCAGTCCGAGGGGTTCCCTCCGTTCACCGTCAGACAACTGCCCACTGACGACGATGATTACAGGTACGCGGTACGCACCATGCTGTCTGTAGTTGTCATGTTTGAATAGTATTAACAAACAGTTTTATTTGTTCTATTGTTGGCCAAAGTGGCTATAGTCATATGTTTACAACAACTATTCTGATTAAATGCCACTACATTTGAAGACTTGCTATTTTGTTGATAGTGGTATTTTTTCATTTGGTGTAATAAAATAATTATGAGAATATGGTAAAATTTGTATCTTAATTTTAAGCTAGTATGTTCATTGTCAGAGTATGGTGGTGGCCTCAGTAGAACCTCAGCAGCTGATTCTCTCCCTCCTTAATCATTGCTTGATTAGCATTTAAAATACTACATTAAGTTGATTTTAGATTTAATTTGTACAAAAATGTTTGCAACATTGTTTACGAAAAGAAGTAATTAAAAACTTGAATATACTCTTGGTTAATAAAAGTTATCAACTGCCAATCTATCGTTTTGAGTTTTATTTTTAGTGTCGTATATTTTATATTATATTTTCAGGCCTCTTCTCAAAGAAATCAAAACTTCTGGAGAATCCCATATTGTGCTAGATTGTCCGACGGATAAAATAATGACCATCCTCAGCCAAGCAAACGAAGTTAAACTGTTAGGAGAATATCTCAGCATGATTATCACCTCTCTGGTAAGTTAAACAGCTTTCCTTCTCACAGTACTTTCAAGTAGTACTAATTGTTTCAGGTTAATTGTGATTATTGTTTTTGTGATAAATGCCACATGCAACTTGCAGATACTGTTATTTGTATTGAAACCGTATAATTTCTTTTACCATCAGTAATATATTCTGTCAATGTATTGGCCGAAACCAAAATGTTTTCTAAAACATGTTTTTACACTTATAACTTTCGTGATATATTCACATCTAACTACACACCTTTACACTTGTCCAAACTTGTAGGACACTCACACCGTAGACTTTGGAGACTTCAAGACAGACTTGACCAACATCACAGCCCTGCGTCTGATAGATCCCCTGTCTCCTCCCGTCACGTCCACGCTGCACGACTGGGAGTACGAGGCTCACCGGAAGCACCAGACCTTCAACCTCACCGCCACCGACCTCAAGGTAGTTTAGTCTAATTCACGGTGGAAACCCTGATTATGAGGGTACTAACTATTTTATGTTAGTTTGAAAGTTCACGGGGGTCTTCCTTTTACTAAATTAACTATTTTAATTAAGAACGTAAAATAACCTTTAAATAAACTGCACACCTACCTGCATTGAACTACAAAAGCTAATCACTTGAAAAGTTCTGCAAAATGGTACAGCAGTTTAGGCGCGCTCACCCTGAGTAGTTCTGGAGAATATGAATCACTCTTAAAAGCTAAACAATATGAATGTTTTTATCCGTTTGGAGGCGAACATATACTTTTGTTAATAACTGGGAAATTCCTTATTCATCCTGATGCAGATACATCTGTCAATTTAAAAATTCAACTTACTCCCAGGGGAGGTTATCCTATGACACCAAAGTTGTATATTGATATCCAGATCGAGACATTGCTGATGTACGACGCGGTGAAGCTGTTTGCTGAAGCACTACACAAGCAGGGTCAGCACATCGTGCCTGAGAGCATCAGCTGTCACGAGGGTCAGCCCTGGAGTCATGGCTTCAGTATCATCAACTTCATGAAAAATGTGAGTATGTCAACACGTTACTCAGGATACGATTCATAATCCGTTCATAATATTGTGCATTCACCTACATCTTACATCCGACGTCCCTCCCAGTCCGGTGATTGAGGGAGTCGTCGTAGTTTATCATTAAATAAATAAACTCAATCAATTAAAACTCTAAAAACATTACATTAAGCATTTTTTTAGTTTCATAAATCTTAAATGTATGTAGTATTTTTACTTCCATGCCTTAACTTATCATCCATACCCGACTCAAGCCGACGCACAAACCTGACCTATGTAAGCGCGTTTCTTTGATCATCATGATTTTTCAGGAATGTACTAATTAGCTGAAACAGTTATATTTAGTAACAATTTACATTAAATGTATGCATATGCTACTGTATTATTGTTATAGTAGGTATGTACCATATTAAAAATACTTATTATTTCTATTATAACTTATTTTTCTTTGATGAGGACTGCAAAAATGTGGGAAAAGTAGGTTACACCAAAGCAAAGTTGTGTTCTTTTAACAGTGCTTTGCATAAGGTAAATAATATAGATGATGATCTAATGTTCAAATAAGAGACATGATGGTGATTCTCACTTTACGAAGAATGAGAGTTTTTCGAAGTCTTCAGCTATAACACTTCTTGTATTTTTTGTGTTTTGAAAACTGTTTTGTCTATGCTTAAACCTGAACACTTTCGATCATGTATCATACTGCATTGTTTTCTTTTTCTAAAAGGTTGCCCCAAAAATATTTGTCGGTCTGCTCCAAACCTAAAAATTAAATAATAATAACCATGTGTCTTTTCCGCGCAAAAATGTTAGTTTGCACCTAATAAACTTAACCTAATATTTGTAAATAAAATTTAAGCTTCAAAACAACAATACTAAAATCACAGTTTTTCTTACGATACAAATTGATTTCAGATGGACTATGATGGGATGTCTGGTCCCATGCGTTTTGACGAAAGCAACGGACACCGCAAGTTTTTTGTCTTGGAAATTATTGAGCTAACCAAAGATGGATTCAAGAAGATTGGGACGTGGAATCCCGAAACTGGAATCAACTACACAAGGACGATATCTGAGATGGAGAGAGATATTGTTACAACCATCACCAATAAAGTGTTTATTGTTAGTTCTAGAATTGTAAGTATAGTTTTTTCGAGTTGTAAGTTAAAATTAAAATTATATACAGTAGTATCAGTTGACAAAGTAATACATAACTATCTACATAAATTGATATGTACAATATTGAGCACGGCATCAGTATAATAATATTCACAATAGTTTCACACTACCAATTATAACAATAAACTACGAGTATGTTTGGCATATCCGATGCTTGTAACGTGTCATGGTATGGCTGTTCTACAACCTGTTTAGTAGTCCTGATTTTAGAGTTACCCAGCAGGTTGAATGATGTGTTAATAATAAAATAACCCCCGATAGTTGTTCAATTAAATATTTGAGCAAACTTGTAATGACTTGTTCCACAGGGTCGTCCTTACTTAGAATATGCTCCAGACTGGGAAGAAAAGGAAGGAAATGACAGATATGAAGGCTATTCTATGGACTTGATTGATGCTATCGCCAAGGATCTCGGATTCAAGTATCGGTTTGAATTAGTCCCTGATGGACAGTACGGTTCTTTGAACAAGGATACCAAACAGTGGAATGGCTTGATTCGAGAACTTAGAGAAAAAGTAAGTGTATACTTAATAATTTACCCCATACTTCCTGGTTGCAATTATGATCACAATACAATTTCGTTTTACGTAAAGCCTTTATTGTTTACAAGCACAAATATTCTAAAGACTATGTTTGCCGAATTTAAACTCTGGAGACGTTTTGGTTTGGATGAGTAAAAGAAAGCTAAGCAAGCAGCTGTGATTTTAACATGAACATTAAACAAAATCAAAAAGTGGTTGATGTATCATTCCTGCAGTTTTACCGGAGCTCAATGCGTGTTATAACAATAAGGTCAATGACACGTAAAGTAATTAAATATAAATAGAATACACCTTTTCGTTAGAAGAAATTCTCCTAAAAATGTGAACATCATTATGATGCTGCTCAGTGTACCCAATAGAATGTCTGAGCCAAGTTTCATCAAACTAGACTGTTGAGGAAATCTAAACAGTACAAGAGTTTGCAAACGAATCCAGTTTTTGGAAAGCGTCCAATGTTGTGTTGTAGTTGATGAGACACAATCATCCATATTCTGAATCAATACACGACACACAACACAGAGCATTGTCTTGCATATAGTCTCTTGCGTGAAACAACACAAATCCGTTGATGACTTGATTGTTTTCATTTAATTACGCGACGTGAAGCACTGATAACACGGCGCTTTACTTACATTGAATTCAACAACTGATAGAACATCAGTGTCAGTTAACGTTAAGTCTACCTCTGCTTTATAAACTACTCGCAGCTGATACCTTTGCGCCTGCAGCTGGTAGCTTGTAAAGCTATGGTTACCTAGGAAGCGGTGACCGCTATATTACGGTAGCCTGTGAACTTTTGTTTTCAATGTAATCATACGGTAGTGTTTTCCTAGAGAGCGGTGGCCGCTCTAATATGATTGCATTGAAAACAAAAGTTCACATTATTTTGGTCGTAAAATCAACGCTTCCTAGGAAACTATAGCTAAAGCTGTTAAATACTGTAGAGTATTTGATTGACACCTGTTCACAGCATTAGCGGTAGCTGATAAGGATTTAAATAAAACCATTTGTGGTGATTATTTAAATTTATATATTTACTATCAGGCATGGGTGCCACTAATAAATTCTGTGGTGGCGGGTGAGTACCACAGAATTCCTAATGGTGAATGATCCCAGAGACCTTCCTTTAAGAATTTTGCATGTTTTAAAGCAAAATAATGTGGAAGTTTGATATCTGAGGCTCCAATCTTTGCTCAAGAAACATTTAATTTTCTTTCTTGGTAGATGTAAATAGTCTCAAATAGTTACTATTCATAAAACAATGTCATGTAAATTTTTGAATCAGTTATAATACTTAAATATTGCACAATTCATCTCCTCTCCATCACCTTCCGAGCCTATCTGTCAGACGGAAGCGATGGACGCATATGATTGCAACAAGAGATCTTAAATTGTCATAAGAACGACTATGCTTATCTAGAAAAGGGAAATTATCAACACGCTTCAAAATAGTTTAACTGTCACATGTTTGTTTTTCATCATTAAAGAGACAAGAAATATGTAAACATAATTTATGAGCAAGTAACTAACTGGCCAGAGCAGATTAAATCGTGATATGTTAAAGATGAACAGCATCCAATGATAACTGTCGCAGGTTTAATTTCAACCAATGAGGGTACATGGAATGTGTGAATATACGAGTATAATGATCGAGCAAGTGAACGAATAAATTAGATCGAAACGTGATTGGTTAGAGATGAGTAGCAGCCAATGATAACTGTCTTATGTTTAGCCAATAGGGGACATGGAATATTTGAAAATGGTTCGTGTGCAAGTCAGTATAGTACCTCAAAGGAACAAAGGGCTAAACACTCCCAATATGAGAACAATTCTGTCAAAACAAGTTGACAGTCCTCTTTTCGCCGGAAATGTAAAACGCGCTGTTTTTGTTGACGGAAGAGCTAGGGTTTCATATAAACTGCTACTTAGCCATATAAAAATACAAATAGCTTAGCAAAGAAAAATAGATAGAAATAAAATACGATGAATAGAATAATGCTTACACTATAATGCATTTCAAACCGAAATAACATTAAAAATTCAGAACTGGTGTTTAATTCCTAGTGGATGTCAGAAATGTAAATAAAGCCATGATGTTTTTACGTTTAGCTGTCGAGCTTCTAGTTAACTATTTGCCCCTTGGAATGCGACGGTCATTGTCTTAGAACCCTCTTAACATTGAGTTTGATCTTTCAACAAAAGTAAAATGCTACTTGGCCCAATACATTTTAAAGATAGAAGGGCCAAATACTGGACAGATAGAAGAGGAATCAATGCTGTTTCTACATTTAGCTGCACCTTACTGAAGGTGTATGACTTAGCTGCTAGAATGCGACACCGTTGCAGTGATCATGTTCTTTCTTACGTGTGTCGATAACGTAGATCGTTGTTGAATAATCTTACAAGTATGGCCAAGTACTTTTCCAGAATTGTTATTTTATACGTATTTAAAATTGGTACACTTTTAAGCATGATTTTCTTTTGTTAATATATTTTATTGTTGTTGATTTTCCAGATTATATTGATCGTTAATACTGGTAAATTTATCTTTTGTATTCATAAGTTTTTATTTTTGCTTATTGTACGGTATTTATATTAATGTTTAAGTGATTATTTAAATTTATTTTTCTCTCAGAAATAACGTATGTTTTATATTTAAACTTTATGGTTAAAATGGCGATTGCCGTAAATAAATATGAATTAAATTGAATCATAGAGGTTTCAGATTTTTCAAAATCCGTATCCCTGCAACGAAGTTATTCATTAACCGTTTCGACAGTTCATTCATGTTTTATTCGTCAGTAGTTTATTTGTAGAACTTCATGCTTTTCAGAGAGCTGATCTTGCGATTTGTGATTTGACTATTACGTTTGACAGAAGAAGCGCCGTAGATTTCACTATGCCTTTTATGACTCTAGGTAAGATGAATTAATTATTATATTGATCCAAATTCTGTACACTTGATATTTCCTACTTGAATAATGGAAAAAGAAGAAAACAGTTGCCTTTAAACATGTTATTTCACTTTTCTCCTTATGAAATCTTTAATTGCCTCTTTTTCGTTCACTGTTACTTAATAGTTAATGGAATGTGAGAAACAATCGTAACAAACTGCTTTAATATACTCTGATGGATAGGAATAACTAGAACTCATCTTATAATGTTCAAAGGAGTTCTCAAGAATTAATTATGAGTAACAACAACTCTGGTTATGGTGGGAGGTTGTGCACAAAACTTTAGACAACTAATTGTGAGGCCCCGGCTAACTATACTCCCAACTGTAGTAATGTGTTTCAAACTGAAACTGATGATTCTAAACCGAATGCTTCTAAACACTGAACTGCACGAGACAGTTGTTGGGGCTTCAAAACATATAGAACACCAAGATAAGCTTAGACTATTGATGTCTTGGGCTGTCACAATTTAGTATTGTACAAGATGAGTTCTATGTATAAGAATAATTTGCTTTGACATCTGTAAAGTGATGATGGGTTATCAGGAATCAGCATTCTGTACAAGAAGCCGGAGAAGCAGGACGTGGATCTCTTCTCGTTCCTCTCTCCTCGCGTTCAATGTGTGGATCACCATGGCTACTGCATACTTGGGCATCTCCCTTCTCCTCTACATACTTTCAAGGTTATTGCACTTTTTTCAACTTGTAAAAGAGTTCCGATAGCTGTAAAATTAGCTGGTTATTTATCATAACACAAAACATTCAAAACAGAAAAGTACGTTGAATAAAATTTAATTTGGTGATAAAATAGTAGACGTAACTTTTTATACTGAAATAATAAAAATGTTATATTATTGTTCCTTCACTTTACTTCGGAATCAAAAAATCAGTTATATAACCAAAACCATCGGTGAAAATAGTCTATAGAGCAAACTGTCAGTAAAAAAGTCAACTAACGTTTTTTAGCTTTCTATTGAAGTTAATTGAGTGTGCGTTGACTATTTTTTATGTAGTAGACTAGTTTCTAGTAAATCACTAATATTGACTAAATAGTTTCCAACGCTTAGCTGCTAGATTTATTTTTAGTTAATTAAAAAACGCTATTTCAGCTAAACTACTGTGCTTCTTTAGTTTGTGAAGTGATTATTATTATTATCTTTTAGTAGCTCTAATTATGTGTTGATTGTTGTGATCTTTCTTTCTTATATTATATCGTAGCCGTGTTCACGAGCTTAGTAAAGATCGAAAGAACAAATAGGAAAAAGTGTCATGCGTGTTTAAAAGTAGCTCTATATTTTCTTTTTGTTCACGTAAACTCTAAAGGCTAAAATTAACACATTATCCATCTAACGTTTCATAGACCTTACTTATTACTATTCATGTTGAAGTAAAATAATGTCGTTGCCATGTTCGTTTTGTTTAGTTTTATCGAGCATCTAGGCAGTTAGTTACCTTAAAAACCTCAAATGTGGCACTGACAGGATTTCCCATTATCATTAGTGGCAAAGCTTAAAATTTAAGAATATACGTAACTTGTTCGTGGGGTTTCTCATTTTAACTGAAATAAAGGTATTATACCGTGTGATTACAAATTAAATAAACAGTTTGGATAGCTTGTAGAAAATTTATTATTTAAAAGTTTAGATCATTACTTACATGATCATATATAGAAGAATTCTTTAAGTTTTTATTGAAAATATTTATTCCGGTTTCTGATGGTTCTTGGAAGAAGAACGGCCCGTAAACCTTTTCACAAGATAGCGTAAAACACGTTCACTTGAACACGAGAACCGCGTATATGCTGTACAGTCTCCTTTGGGTTTTCTGTTCCCCATAATCGTACATTATGTCTATTAACTTTTCCACTAATGTGAAAAGTGCATTCATCACTGAAAATTAGGCGATTAAACAATGTGTCGACATTTTCAAGACAATGTCGCATCTCCTGACAAAAATGTGTACGTACAACTTTATCATTGTCATTTAAACTTTAAACTAAATTTAATTTATAAGGTGTTATTTTCAAACGTTTTCGCAGAATTTCCACCATAACTTGTATCATAAACTTTAAGATATTCCCCACTAGCCTATATCACTTACTATGTTGAAATAAACCAGTTTAATTTTGTAGAGGCTATCGAAGTTGTCCATTTAATTTTTAATCACCCGGTATAATGTATTGGGAGTGTTACATTTTATGTTTTAAGTGAGCAAATATGAAAATCAAATGATGAATCCAACAAGCCTCTGTGTAATAGAATGTCTTAAAACTTAGAAATCTAGTGAACGTACAGGTCTACTAACTACTAAGCAACGTTAATCAAATAGTTGAAACCTTAGTTCAAGCGAAAGTAAACAGCCGACATTATAAGCTTTGTGATTTTAGCCATTCTGAGATTACTGCTTGATTGATTTGTTAGTCTAATGTTAGTTAGTGCTGTTAGATAAGAAGGTGAGCTGTTGCAGGTGCTCCCCTTATCAGTGGGAGAACCCTCACCCCTGTAACTCAGAACCTGAGGAGTTGGAACTCACGTTCAATCTCACCAATTGTTTATGGTTTTCCATCGGTTCACTCACTACTCAAGGATGTGATTTGCTGCCAAAGTAAGACGTCTACCCCCGGACATGTTGATATGTTGCATGATATGTGATGTGCTTTGTTATCATAATACCATTACAGTATTTTCATTTTGGTTATGCAGTATCTGTTATCTGTAACCTACTAACAGCCTACTGTCAATTAACAGTTTCCCATCAAACCCTTTTGTTTTTATGTAATCGAATTAAGTTCTCTCAGAGTCAAAATTTGAGCCTTAATTTTTGCAAAATCTAAAACCCCAAGCAGATAGACTCAAACTATTTTAACGGATAGCACAAAAAGCATTATAGACCTTTGTTTATATAACCATTAGTTCAATTTAAAAATAAAGCAATTACTAGATAAAAAATGACTAACCTGTGTGTGGTCGTCAAGACTGTATTAGGTGCAGGGAAAACAATAACAACCCTTAAGTTGTAATTGAGAGAATCGCGTTGTCTCCTAACACCACCTGTTCACAGGATAACACCCTCCGAGTGGAAAAACCCTCACCCCTGCAAAGAGACTCCTGAATTCCTAGAAAACACACTGACAATGAACAATTTAATTTGGCACAACTGTGGATCTCTCATGCAACAAGGATCGGACATAGCGCCGCAGTAAGACGACTCATAGCATGTCCTTTATACAGTAGAACTAGCTCTGGCCTCTGGTTAACATCATTTATCAAGTGTAAAGCCTGAGTCACACTTGGCTACTTAATAGCCGCTACTGGTTCGCTGCTAGTAAAATAGCTGCCACTAAAGTTGTCACACACAAAACATGGTAGCTGCTACCTAGTAGTTGGAATTGTGCTACTCAGTTTCATTTTGTTCTGCCTGTGCCAAGCGTGTAAAATGTCATCTGTTGGTATTAGGCGTAATGATTTAAACTGCTTGATATTGGGGCGTGTAAAAGACGTTTGTGATAATTTGATCAAATATTTACGAAACAACAAGAAACGCCTCTGGATTCGTGAATGTATCGACGGAAGAGATAAGCTGGGCGCATCTTTCTCACTGATAAGAGAACTTTCAACAGGACACCCCAAGTCTTACCAAAACATCATGCGATTGTCTGTAGATAAATTTAATGAGTTACTTAAATTGGTAACTCCTCTTATCAAGAAAAAGATACAAAATTCAGGCCAGCGATTCCGAGCCGCACGAAATTAAAGATAGCCTTAAGATACATTGCAACTGTCAAAATTGTTATGACATACCCTCCGGACCACTTAATATCACTCATTGTCACTTAACTGTTTTAAAAATACACTTGAAACAAAACTCAAGAGTTGACAGAGAGCACGCGCAGTTGCAACTAGCCGGTAGCTCAGTATGTCACACTAGCCGCCAGGTTGCTACTTGCTAGCCGCTAGTTGGTCACGTGACTCAGCTCGATTAGTAGCACGGAAAATAGAACATGTTTGATTTTTGATGCTAGTGGTTTTGACTAGCGCGCTACTGTTAGTAGCCGCTACTACCTAGTACCTAGTAGCCGCTACTTCGATAGCTGCTAGTAAAGTAGCCAAATGTGACTCAGGCTTAAGGCGTTTGTCACATCAAGTTGGTTTCAGCAAGCTAGTTGTCGTTCATTTTATTGAAATTCTCACGCGTTTCTTTTCAATAAAAGTGTTAACATGACGAACAGTTTGTCTTTAGCTTGCAGAAATCACCTCTGTTTGACAAAGGCTTTAGCTATAACCTAATGTGATCAGAACTGAAGCGAAAATAGTTCGTTTTGATAAAATATTTATTAACAAAGGAAGTGTGCACAAGTTCAGTATGATCACAAACCGCCATTTTCAACACTGAATTTATTTCTCACTAAACTTAAATGCTTGGTTTAAATATTTCAGAGAGCTAGAACAATAGAGATTTGGACTTTAAGGGAACAAAGAACTGCCATGACTTCTTGCCATGATGTTTTACATACTGTTTACATGTAATGAGGCTGAGCTCGCAGTGGGAAACTTTGAAATGGGAAAATAAACTAATTCTTATTTTCTATAGTCTTCCACCAAAGGCTAAACTAGCTCTGTGCCAATACGACAGTATCATTGAGCAACCAAATTCTGGGTATAAAGATTAATATGATTTAGAGTTACTCTCTTCGTATTTATTACAATTTAGATTCTTAAAAATAGTACAAAAATGTAATAAGACTTAATTTATTTAAGTATGTCTACAATATTTTGGTCCTGATATCTTTGTTAAGATATTCTACCGTTAGATATAAAACCCTAAAACAGCCTCACCATTCCAAAAATTTGTTGAAAGAGCGTTAATTTCACACATGATGAAATCTAATGTTTCGTCATAAAATATTGTAAAAATTAAATTGGTCTAAACGAGGGTTTGAGAAACATATTTTGTCAAACCAAAAGTGTATGTACCTAACCTTCATTGCATGAAGTCCACAGTATTTTGATTGTACCCGAGTATTCCCGAGTTGAAACTTTGCTTGATTGCAAGTAAATTTACATTATGTTTCGAGCACGTTATCACGCTAATATTTGACTGAAAACTCATATATCATTAGTTTTTAATAGCTTATCATATCACGTGTGCAAGGCTACTGCCATAACGAAGACATTTGATGTAATTGGTAATTAATTCATGCTTTAGCCTTTTTGTAACGAGTCTGCATTTATCACAATAACTATAACATACACGAGTATTATTGTATGTATTACATATTGCCATAATATCAACCATTAAAAGATTAGAGTATTGAACTGAAATAAATCATTTCTTTTAAATTGTTTCAATAAATGCCTCATAAAATAAAAATGTCATGTAGCCTACCTCTTTACAGGGCTTATTATTTTTATGTTAATGCCACACAGTCCCCAAAGCAGTTGATTGATTGTTTTAAAAATTCTATATTTGATGTGTTACTTGTTATTTATTAAGAAAGCATCTGTAGTACAAGCAATTATTGCGCACAGTAGTAGAAAAAGGCATTAAACATTTCGAGTTGAAAGGTTTTACTATGCACAAGTATAATTTAATGAAATTATTCTTTTATTAAAAGGTTCTATACTGTTAGTTGATAGAATGTATATTTGGGAGCCTTGTGTCAGTGAATGTGCTACTTAGTTCAGAGGACAAGTAAAGATACATTCATTCAGAACCCTCACCCACTTAAAACTAACTTAAAGGCGAACTAACTTATAGAATGAATGTTAGTTTTTATATTATTTTCATCGAACACTACCCCATACAAAGATCGGAAGTATGGTTAACCGGAAGTGTGGTGTGTGCCAGGGCGGTGTCGACGCGGATTGTGGCGGGCATGTGGTGGTTCTTCACACTCATCATGATCTCCTCATACACTGCCAACCTGGCCGCCTTCATCACGCAGCAGAAGATGGACAACACCATAGACAGTGCTGAGGATCTGGCCAACCAGAACAAGGTCAAGTACGGAGTTATGGGAGGAGGCTCCACTGCCAACTTCTTCAGAGTAAGTGTGACACGTTTGAAATAAAAAACAAACTAACATGACTAAAATCTTTTTGTTTGTTAAAAACCCAACCAAATCTATTTAATACGACCATGGGGTTCAAAATATACTTGAATTTTGTTATGGTAGCATTACAACGTAAAGTCTCATGTCAAACTGTTTAATTTGATATCGAAACTCATGGTGTATGGTTAAAACAAATTAGTCCTCGATAAATACAAAACTGACCACTAGGCCTCAAACACAATATACAATTGGTGTTTTATAAAACGTGAGTCAGTCACACTGAAATAATTTTGTCTTTAACGTGTTTGCTAACTAACTACTAATTTTAATATAAAAGTCCACATTCAAGTATCTGCAGACGAACGGTTAGTTATAAATTTGGGAATTAATTAAAACAAGTTAAAATAATTAAATAATTAAAATTGTTATTACCTACATCAAAAACTAAACGTGTTTAAACCCAAATATTGTGTTTTCTCAAATTATTAGTATAGCAACAGTAAACCGGTTTTACTTGTTTTATTGGGTTGTAGGTTTCAATGAAGCCATATTTGGACTATTTGAAGAAATAGATCTACTGACCTTCTTGGTTATGAACATCAATATTTCAAACCTGTGCTCACAACGTGTGTGAATGTTCCAGGACAGCAACGACAGCCTGTACCAGAAGATGTACAGTGTGATGGGCTCAGCGACGCCCTCTGTGTTTGTGAAAGACAACAACGAAGGGGTGGACCGAGTGCGCAAGGCCAAGAACCGAGGCTACGCTTTCTTCATGGAATCCACCACCATCGAGTTCCAGATGGAGCAGTACTGTGACCTCATGCAGATCGGCAGCACTCTCGACTCCAAGGGTTATGGGATAGCTATGCCTTCAGGTACGGTGTGAACAGGAGCTACTAATGTGCAGAAATGTGGTAATTGTGGTACTGAATTAATACTAGTTTTGTATGTGGCTTCTCACAAAGATCTAGATAGGAGGGATTAGGGAGTTTGATTATCAAGTGAAGGTTAAAGATAGGGGACTTTCTGTGGTCGTCAGAAATTCTGTAAATCTGCTTATTGTACAGCTACCTGATAGAAAGGAAATATAAATGTATATAAGGCGGGATGGGTCAGTATTCAAAGGCTGAAAAACGGCATCTGATGCATACCCTCATCCAGGTATGCATATAGTATCATGCAGCACTAACATTCTACTCGGTTCCTGGTACCTACTCCTTTCACTAAGTGCCCTGAGAGAACCTCTCCAATCCTTTCAATCAGACTTTTCCCCAACCAAGGTGGAAAAAGTGTGTCATCCCTCGATAACAAGAGACCCGATATTCGCTGCTTTTCCCAGTCATATTGGGAAACTAAACGGCACAATACCAGCTAGGGTCCCAATATGGGTTTCTCATAAAGTAATTTAGGTGTTTGATAAATAATTATTGGGTAGTCTTTGTTGCGTATCATTTCTTTTCACGGTTTTGATATAATTTTACAGTTTTACT
This sequence comes from Matsumurasca onukii, assembly GCA_018831715.1. NCBI lineage: Eukaryota > Metazoa > Arthropoda > Insecta > Hemiptera > Cicadellidae > Matsumurasca > Matsumurasca onukii. Next base: position 16,738,077 of record CM032066.1, on the reverse strand, counting down.
GTATGTGATAGATCCTTTTCAATTCCAAGTCGTCTGCTAGGACAACAGCAAAGAGAGGATGAAAGCTGTTTTCAAAGACAAAGAGAGCATGAACGTGAATTATCAATGATTAACTTGATACAATTTAGTGCTTTTGAAATGGTTTAATGTAAAAACACTACAATAATCTCGCAACAGATGCTGTTAGTACGAGTATTTGTTGCGTTTGGCTTGTGTATTGATGAAGAGTCAGGTTTATTGCATTCTTTCTAGATTCCCCATACAGAACAGCCATCAGTGGATCAGTTCTCAAACTGCAGGAATCTGGGAAATTGCGAGATTTGAAGAAAAAATGGTGGAGTGCTTGGAAACCGAACAACACAAACTGCGAGGTGATTCATAATAAATTTAATGTAGAATAATAAATTGAATATGCATGTCAAACATTAAGCTTTTACTCAATAAAATAGAACCTATGCGCTTGTAAAATTAATATCCTTTACGTGAACATGTTTATCTAATAAACTATATACAGGGGGATTGAAAAGCCCCTCCATATTTTGCCTCTTTTACTGTAGCTAGACCATTTACTTTATAAAAAACACAAAACAACTGATGAAATGGTATTTACTACATTATTAACAATGTGTTTGTTTTGATTGATGAAGTTGGAAAATGGCTGATTCGTTAAGTACCGAGGAACGAGCAATAATTGCTTGAATATGTGAGGGTTGGCGTTCGATTGCGAAGGTTCGTCGAAGGTGGATAGCTGAAAATGGCAGAAATGCTTTTCTTTACCAAAAACAATAAAGAGTCGTCATCGAACAGTATTGGAGTAATGGAGCCCTAGCACACTTTCATTTGGATATACGAGCTTGGCTTAATGAAAACTTTCCAAACAAGTGGATAGGGCGAGGAGGTCCTCAGATTTGGCCTGTGCAAAGCCCCGACCTCACCCAATTTTCTTTTCTTGGAGGATAGGCGAAAGAACAAGTGTACAGGTCAATGCCAAGAAATCTCCTTGAACTGGAACAAAAATCCGTTAGGCTTTTGTAATTGTGCCTCGAGCAATTTGAGAAGCGCCACAGCAGCTGTCCCTAAGAAGTTACGGAAGTGTCTTACAAAGAATGGAAGCTATGTTGAGATTCAAGTAAACTTATATAATTTATATTATATAAAATGGTATTGTACTAGCATTATTTCAAATAAAAAGTACCTGAATTTTTAATCCGTTTTTAATAAATTCTGTTTAAAAATCTGCAATTTTTCAACCACTCTGTATAGTATATTCACCCAAAGCGTCTGAATTTCAATGATAATTATTTAACCAATGTGTTTAGATCTGGACGTGGTTGTTATTTAATGAAATTTCATCTTTTATGTTCGGAATAAATAGCTAAACACAGCCAAATGAGTTGTCCATGGCTGTTCCCAACATCAAACACAAGCTCTTGGTTTACGTAATTAATTCGAATTATTACTGATCATCTTACTAATTAAACCATTTATTTTCTGTTTTCGAACATCCATGGTACAAAATATTTCAATATGTAATTATCACAAGATGTGTGTTACAGAAATTCCTGTCATCAGCAGCGCCCTCTAACGAGTTCGACATGGAGAACGTGGGCGGAGTGTTCATTGTACTGCTTGGCGGTTGTTTCTTGTCGTTCATTGTCGCCATCCTTGAGTTCCTTTGGAACGTACGAAAAGTGGCTGTAAATGAGAAGGTACTGTGTCAAACTTCTTCTTGCTTAGTTCACTGTATCAACTGACATTAAACATGAACCCACTTTTTGACGTAAGTTTTAATTATCAAACCTGCTAAAGGTGTTCATGTTGTCATTATGATCTTAGAATCAAAGAATAAGAACCCTAAAAACGTCTCTGATACTTTGCAAGTTCGTGGCTTTCGCTGAGAACTAACACAGAATGCAGATATGAAAAAATGCTTTCAAATTCTCAAACCTTTCATCGTTTAGTATTCTTTGCTATTGTGTGTGTTTTGCATCGATCGCCTTGTGTCGCAGATATCTCCCTGGGACGCATTCATGCTTGAGCTCAAGTTCGCAGTGCGCTGTCACGGCACAACGAAGCCTGTGCGTCTGATACCCAGCGAGGGCTCGCCCAAGGACAGTCTCCAGGGATCTATCCTCCCCTTGGACATGTTCCCTACCAAGCCTGAGAGTCACTCCCACTCCACCTCCCACCAGAAGACACCGGGGAGTGCCAGACACAACATGGCTGGCTGGACTCCCTCCGACCTCGACCTTCCCAGCAAGAAGTGTTAGTGATTACTGAACTAGCTGTAGTTTCAGTTTCCTGTCCAGTATTAAGATGTACAGGGTGTGCTATAAGTAAAACGCCAGCCTTCGGAAATAGTTTAATGGGTCTAAATAAAAAAAACAACATTTTATTACAAATCCCTCCGTTTACCTGATAGACACCAGTTTGTTGTTTTATACTAATTATTGTGTATCCTCCATATATCTTATTTTTTGCTCTGAATCTTGGTAGGCTATGTTTTTGTATTTTTGACAAGAATTTACAGGTAAAGGCACTACTATGGTCAAACGAGCAGCTTGCAAAGTACGGATGTTTTATGGTGTTTTAAACGCTCTCCCTTAAATAGCGGGACAACCACAAATTTACGAAATTGTCTCAAAACAATTTACTCTGGGAAGTTCAATCAACCACCTATGAACACCAAAATCCTAAATTTCCGCCAATAGCTAGCAAAGTGACAACATAGCAAACATAGTGAAAAAACTGGATACTTTACCTAGTTTTTAAGATAGTTTCTCTTATAACTCAGTTCTTCCTAAACGGAATTTCATTACTTTAATATTGCTAGTTTGCTGAGTAAATTTCGCGAAGAAAAATATTTTGCAAGTTCCCTCGCCGTTTTCCCTCTGTTTAAGGAAAATACCACAACACAACATAGTGCAAAATATGAACTTCTTCAACTAGCGAAGTTCTTCTTTTTCCGTAACGACCTTACCAAAGTACAAAGGCATACTGTACTTAGAAATTATGGGAGATATCAAATAATTTGTGAACAGAAACAGTGGCTCTCAGGTAAACAGAGTATTTTCGGCAAAAATATAATATTCTTCGTTGGGTTCATGATGAAACTTTAGAGGATTTAAATCATTACTCATTTTTTTAAACAAGTTTCATTTTTTAGAAAATTATATGAAACTTGTTTTAAAAAATGAGTAATAATTTAAAAATATAATAATTGATTTTATTTTTATTTACATTTATAGAACCATTTCCTGAAGTTTTGCATTTTACTTGTACGATACACTGCATGAAGAGGAATATTTAGTTCACAATCGCTTCAGTGCTTATATTTATTTATTTATTGCTTCAGAAGTGAGAACACTTAATTAAGTTTTGATTAATGTTAAAATGTTATAATTTTTTCAGTGTCACTATATTTGAATAGTCAGAATTACACAATCTAACATAAAACCTACAATAGAACAAACTTGATCGTCGTCCAATATTACTTCTTTATTGTTGATTTTTACGTAGAGTTAACGCCAAAATTTATACTGACCGCATTTTTCATGTGATCTTTTTTAACGGGTATGGTATTGATTAACTGTTGTTTAAAGTGATCTATTTCTTAAACTAGTACCGAAAGATAATTAAGTATAACTATAAATAATTATACCTGAATAGTGAATAGCTTAGGCATAGAACACTTTTGAATTCTCGTTGTAATTATATTGTCAACTGTACTTACTTTTAACACTCCTTTTACCATACGGTACAATATTGAATGTAGTATTCAGAATTCATATAAACGTTTTGTACTGTAGATGTAATAACTTTAGAATAATTGATTTGAAATTGTACATTATTGCATATAAATGATACTTTTTAGCTGAGACTGTGTTGCATTTTAGAATATCATAATGATATTATTAGAACGTCATAAGCTTCAACCAATTATTTAACCGTATTACTTTCCTGTTGTAAAGGTTCAAAAACTACTAAGGCGGATTGTCTAATCCTACACATGTATTATTTTAATGGTTCAAATATATATTCTTGTAAATTTAAACGGAATAATTCTTGCCCAAAGTGTTTACAACTTTAGGTTATTTTCAGAAAATTCAACAAATATTATGCAATTGCAAACGTCCCGCTTTATTCCATATGCTTGTTGTTTCGTCTCTATACAGAATCCCCCGGAACTCTCTGCCACAATTCATATAAAAATAGGTGACCCGTACTGCTCCGCAATGTTTAAATTTACAGCAGCTTGGCATTTTTAATACTTTGCCCATATGTTTTATCTCAAGCAAATTTAAATTCTTAACAGTGCTAAACAAATAGTTTGTCCACGCATAACTCCTCTTAAATGTAACTAAATACGTCGAATGATATCTCTAATGAAAGAACATCATTCACTGAGTGTTCTTAGACCAAAACGAACAATTTATCTCAATTAGAACCTGAGATATGACAGGACAAAGCTAAGAAAACATAAGAAAAAACCTTTTTTGGGTATAACTTGAGAAGAGCGATTTTTGATGTTTGATGATAAATCTATGCATAAATACCTTTCAGTCAAAAAAATGAAGAAAATCGGTCTGATAGAACGGTTGTACTGACTGCCATTAGATTTTCATCAATTCCTTTAATATATAGATTGTTCCTTTGGTTGAGACAAACCAATTTCACAGCATAAACATGGGCTTACAGTGCCTAACTTTTCATCTGTCTGTTTGTGTGTTTTTCACAAATTATTTTATAAAAAATGTAGTAAAGATAGAAACTTAAAATGTTGTATGAATGTGTAACTAAGTCCATTTCAAAATTGCGGTCGTTTAAAGGTTTTATCGGCGAATTCCACAAAAACTGTTATAGCTATAAAAAATTACTAAGAAAATAAAAGTGGCAATGAATAGATAAACAAAACAACACCACATTTACAAAATTCATATAATTATTAACTGAATTGTGACAATGATTGCAATACAATGTACCATAATACCACTATACTCGTACACTGCGTTGACGCTGCGTATTATTGATCAGCAGTTTTCTGTTTACTTCACATTAAAATGAATCAGCTGATTATTAGCAAAGCTTTGTTGATAGATAAAAAATAAACCCATATTATTGTGTGTCAACAGTTTTTGTTAATCATGTAGTGGAAAAAATTTAAAACATCAAACAAACCAATATTGTAATTTTTTTGTAAACTTTTTGTAAAAAATTTACAATATTGGTTTATTTCAGAATTTGGCGATAAGATGGTGCAGATGGATTCATTTTTTGAAATTTACTTTGCAACTCGTCTGCTAAATTAAAACTCAATAAGTTTATAAGTTATAAGTTCAGCTCTTTGAAAATTGAGTTTTAATTTAACAGACAGTTGCAAACAAAAAATATTTGATATTTTAAATTTTTCCTTTACATCCAATATTAGAGCTCATCCTTCAAGAATGATGTAGTGTTCTTATTTTTGTTATGTAATGAATTAACTTATTTTATCATTAACTACATTAATTATAAAAACATAAACAACTATACATTTTAAGGATACTGCCTATGCATTACTTTTCGTATGGTATGGCTAATGGCAATCCAATTAAAGCCCTATTAACCATGAATAAAAAGAGGGTGTCATACTTCCAACCAATTGAAGGAGTTATTTTATTTGCCTGAAAAAAAGAGAAATTGTTTAGTACCAGTAATTGAATTGTACTCTAATGTATGGCCTACCTTCAAAAGTGCAAGTGTCAAAAAATGCACTGGGTATTGCAAAACATGTAAGAGAATTTTTCATGTAGCCTTCATTACACAAAGTAGTTTTTGAGTTTAAAGTAGACGAAAAGTACTGCTGTACAGTGTACACCCTCCACAATAAGAATCAACCATAATGACTAGCCTAGATTAAATAAAGTTAATCTTATTCGTACCTGTGTAACTTAATGTGGAAACTGAATTAAGAATATACATAATATTGTTAGCTTGAAATCGTATTTATTCATTTCGTGAAAATTATCAACAAAATCGAGGACGTGCAGAAATAAATTAAAACGAAGTCCTATATAAGAATGTACAGAATTTAAAAAGTCAGGTTTGTTTACAAACATAACAAAATGTTACGTGCATAGAGTAACTAAAGATATTACGTGTGAACCAGCTGTTGTCATGAGAAACCAAATGCGACAGTGGCGCTGTCTTGAGGCGGCGCCAAAATCTAACTCTGCCCCGAAACCCGCTAGAAAATCTACCATTGACGTTGACTGGCCCTGATTAAGGTTTCTAGTTTTAAAATGTCAACATTTGTGTTTGGAGTTCTAATGAAAAATGTTTGAACTTCCTTGCTGTATTTTGACATTAACAACTAAATGGGAAGTTTTGGCTGAATGTGAAAGATAAGATCTTTGTAAAATAGTTTTCATTTTGTTTTACAAACAATTAAGCAAATTTAGTCCTCTTATTTTCAGAGCGCGTTTTGACATTGACGTTGAAGGAAAGGTCCAAGATGGCTTGCTCCTTCAAATTGCTGATCTATGCTTTCACAGAAGTATCTTTGAGGTAAACTGGGTTTTGAAGGAGCTAGTTAAATGTACGAGTCGTTAATTATAAAATTAATGGTTGACATTTAGAAACACTTATGGTAAATAAGCATGGACCCAACGCTAATGAAGTTTGAAAATATGTTTCATGTCTTAATATCGATGGTTTTACCGACACATGGGTTTTAAGGACTTGATTCTTTCCATGGACGAGAAAAAACTTACAATACATTAGCCTATAACGAACAGAACAGGAAATAACTAAAGACAGTTAGCGTGTATAAGTCGTCCAATCATATAGAAACAAAGGCAAATAGGATATTTGGCTCCATAGTTCAAAGAAAATAAACGTTTGACATAATGTAATCAATGATTCTACAGCAATTTGTATACTTATAATTTAGAGTGGTAACAATATTTAGTTGTAGAGAGCCTGTTCTTGAAACACATTATGGTGTCAGTTAGGTGACAACAGTTTACGACATGTTTGGTCCAATTGGCATGAAATTTGGTACACATGTTCCTTATGTAAATCTCTAGGTTAAGTCCGTTAACCAGCTAGATCAGACAGTATGTTTCAAAATGGTGCCCATTCAAAGTTTTGATTTTCCTATTAAATTGTAGCAATACCATAAATGAATACAAAACTCACCCTGCATATTAGCATTTTACATTTTCAATCAATCAGTACAACTCTGGTTGCTCTAGAACCTACCGTTTTAAAGTTATTTCAGTGTTAATTATTTACTCGGAATGTCTTCACTTTGACATTCAGAGCACTTTGGCAGAAATAAGTTTGAACTAAATAATAAATAGTTAAATACATTTACTAGCCTAGGTTGTCTAGGATACAGAAAGTAAACAAGTGTATTATTTCAAAACAACTAAAACTATTAAAACTATTATCGTTTGAAAACTATTAAAGCTGTTGTTTGTTTACTTTACGAAACCATAGATAAATAAATAAGGTAAATCATAAAAAGAAATTGTAAACATTACTAATAGTTTTTATTGGGCAAACAGGGCGGCCCTTCAAATCTAGATTTAAAAGCACATTCAAGCTTTGCGGTCTAATAACGCAACGTCTATGAAGTCGTCTTTGCCGAGCACTTGCTGAAACCAATCACATATTCGAATATGGAAAAGAACATGGTTATCCTAGAAACTGACGTAAAGGTGGCAGCAACCAGAATTGTAAAGAGGACTTTCATATTTATGTCAGAAAACCAGCGGATCAATTGCTTTATACTACGCATATCACTACCAATAATGCTATTTTTGAATATATAAAACTTAAAAGGTGAAAAAATTGACCAAGAGTCCACTGTTTTAACATCTGCTTTGAATTTTGTGTTTATAAGTTTGTTGTTGTTTAAAATATTTGTATTAACCTAAACACCTAGGATGATGGGCTAAGTCCCGAAACCGGTAGTGTGGGTGATAAAAAATGATAAAAGGGTACTTTATTGTCTTTTGTTCGTCACTAATATTAAAAGTAGCCCTGGGTGAACAAACCTTTTCAAATTACTAATAGTGTATAATAATATTAAAATGAATCGCAAAATGTGTTGGTAAGCGCATAACTCAACAACGCCTGGACCAATTTAACCAAATTTTTTAAAAATGTTCGTTGGAGTTCAAGAATGGTTTTACGGCGAGAAAAATTTGAATAATTGCCGGAAAACCCTTAAAACAGCCCTTTTTCCCATACAAACGTTTTCTAACTAAAACGTAAACAATTTGAGCTTTATTGCTATTTGTTGCCAGCTGATATCCCTATTTTACAGACATAAAAATATGTACGGCTAAAAAAAAAAACAACAACAAACTGTCAATGTCGATTTGCCGTTGTACATTGTGTTGTTTTTCTTGGATTTTCTGTAACCTAATCTACTGAGTTTGCTTTTGTTAACTAATACATGAAACAAATTCGTATATCGTGTATTGTGCAGAGTGATTAATACGTAGGAACAAAAAACTACCACATTACAAATCTTTTTGACAGGACGAAGTCTGTCGAGTCCGCTAATAGTGTATAAAAGAATGTGTAGAATATGGTTGTCAAATTACACTTTAGGTAAAGTTACAAGGCGTTGTTGCCCTAGCTCGCACCGAACAGAGCCTCAGTTGGGATCACAGTAAAAGCTCCTTCAGGCTCAGACCGGCGGCAGTAAAGACGCCAAGTCATCTTGTGTTTTTGCTAGAAATATTTTGGTCTACGTTAATGTATTTTAGATGCGAAGTTCATTACGAGGCAATTTTCTGAGGACGGGACAGACCGGCGACCCGGTGCGGCGTGGCGACATTACCGCTTACCCACTTCCTGGACCCTGGTCAGGTCACTGTCGCTCCTAACCGCATTCACTGTTGCCGTTCAAACACTCAAGAATTATTGTTTCTAGCTTAAAAGTTGTCCTACAATTTTAGTGTGGAATAAACCCACCTAAGTTTGAACTGTTCTCTAATTAACACGGAAATAAAAATTATCAATTTAAGAAAAACCTATGTTTATTTTCACTAGGACCAAATCACAACAACACAATTTATTATTTACAAAGTATCAACAATATAAATCAGAATGTACAAATAAACAGCTGTTGCAAAGAGCAACATAAAAAAGTAACAGTTCTTTACATTCAGCTTAATCACCTTTGCTGAATTTTGATGAATATATTACTAGCAACAATGATTGTTTTTGTTAATTAGTCTTAAGAAATTGATCTTACTACTGTACAACAAAGTATCCAAAGTGTCAAAGTAATCCTAGTAACATTAATTTTATTTTTAACAAGTATAATATATCGAGGCTGTAAATGTTTTAAAGTAATTTTGTCTTCTAGCTAGCAAAATATCTGCAAGGACACTTCAAAATATAGCAATGATATTGGTAACCGCATTAAAGTACGAGTATATGGAATTATATAAATCAAGTTTTGCCAGGGTCTTCATTCTACAAAAAAAGCAGTCCGAACCATTGCAAAATTGCAATGGAGAGAGTCGTGTAGGCCAGCTTTCCAAAATTTGAAATTGTTGACACTACCTTGCCTCTATATTTTAGAAACATGTCTGTTTTTCAAGTCAAAATGCGGTCTCGTAAGAGGAAGTGACATTCACTCTTATGAAACTAGAGGCAGGGAAAACTACCGAACTGGGAGACACAGAACGGCAGTTCATGAACGTTTACCTTCTCAGGTAGGAGTTCAGCTCGTCAACAGGTTACCAAATTCGATCAAAAGTGCCCATGAGCTTAGGTTTTAAAACTCGCCTGAAAAATGTTTTGGCCGCAGAAGCATTTTACAATACAGACGAGTTTATGGCACACGACTGGGAAAACGCGGAACACACAAACTAGACTATAGGACTAGAGTGGTACAATTCGAATGAATGAGAGAGAGTGAATGTCAAAATGTATGTATGACTGGGATTTCGATGTTAGAATGCGTGGAAAATTTTAGCTTTTCAAAATTAAGTGACGTTTGCATAACATGTTAACATGTTGAACGCAATAAACCATTTATTTATTTATATTCTTATTTTGTCATAGATTAAATATATGATTAGAACAGGAAGGAGGAGGCGGTTGGTAGAGGAGAGAAGAGGTGGCGCAACACTTGATAGAGGCGACACTGGACAATAGCAGTGGTGCGAAGCAGCAGCAGCCGCCATACAAGCGAGACCCGATGAAAAGATACGATAAGAGGACAAGGGAAGGAGTAAAACAAAGGGAGGAGGGAATGATGAACGGACAAAGGCGGCGGTTAGTTGAAAGCGAAGCCTGATGCCGGCACAGATATATTACCTCAGATCATACGCGTTTAGGCCAACAAGAAACTAAACTCTAAACTTCGCGATTAATAATTTGAATGGCGGTGAGTGGAAGGTGACTTATGGAGGCGGGCGCGGTGGCGCCGCCGGCGGGGACCCCTGCTCGCTACACGCGACTCACCGACGAAAATTAAAATTTAATACGTTTCGTAAATACCGAGTAATAGAAATAGTGGCGGTGCCCTTTGAAGGGGTCCTAAAACAAGGTATTCGAGGAGCTGACTAATGAGGTAGTGACAGAGGATAAATCTACGAGGATATTGGGATGTTTGGACGACACGTCACACGATCTCCGGCATTCCGGCAGCGGCCGAGTGTGCCGTGTGCTGTATCAGCTGACTGAGACTGACATGAAGCAAATAAGTATACGAAAACTGGTGAACATTTAGTTACAAATCAACACCGTCTTGTAAACCCTACTTATTTTAAAATATTATTTTGATAATCAATAACTAAGTAGACATATGGTAAAAGGTGTGTTGTTATTATTGGTTCGGGGAGAGTAAAAATTAACAAGCAATACTTATATATGTTGGTTTATTGGGAATAGCTCTCAAGTAAATTCATCATTAGCTAAATACTCACTTTGGCAATCATCTCACTAACGTAAACTTAACACACAAATAAGATAGCCTATATTCATAACTTGTTAAGCTATGTTAGTTCGGACCTTTGTTGGACTTTAAGGCTAAAATGAATTCACTTTTCTTTTCATTTTGGTGTTACAAAAACATTTAACGTATCATATAGTAAACACGATAAGATGTTTTTGGAAGAAGTACAGTCATTATTTCAAAAGGCTTAAATAAAAACTAAAAAGAACACTTTAAATTAGTTTGAAAATACATGCTATAAACGAAAGCGAAGAGAAAATTATGAAAGGTATGGGCCCAGCCTTGAAGAAGCCTGTTGCCAGTATAGTTTGTATGATGAGCCCTCCACTGCCGATTTATATCAAATCCCTGTTATACTGCAGAACACGACACATTTAAGTTTAATCATGGTTCGAACATGTACTAGTATTATAAATATGCGTTATATTAGACCTTTAACCCTTTGTAGTAGGGACTGAACATTAAATATCAACTGCGAAACGCTAAAAATGTTAACTTTTAACTTTATTTGCAGTGTACATTAAAAATGTGTTGCAAAAACAAAGATATAAAAAGAACAAACTGTAAATACATTCACACACATGCACGCAGGCATGTCATACATATACACAGTCACTCACTCCCTGGAAAAAGGTAAAATTATTGCTTTTAGGATTTTATTGGTCCAGAAACTCAGCTATATCATAAAATGCATGTGATATTAAATATTTCTTTAATCGAGCTTTGAACAAATTTTGGTTACTTTCCATTATTATTTATCCACTGACAATAAATTAAAAACTTTGCACCAATTTGAGAAGGTAATTTACTAAACAATTTTGTCCTGTGTTGCTGAACACGAAAATTCTTTCTGATTCTTGTCTCATATACTCGTGTATGGAGCTCTCTTGCCAAGGCAAACTCTTAAAGCGACAGGACAGTCTCGAAAACATAAAGGCTTAGAAGAGTCATTAGACCTAGACTTTTAAAGGTTTCATAGTAGTGGGCTCTAAAATTTAAATGTCAAAAGATTCAAACTGCATTTTTTGTAATCGAAAAACACGTTCAAAATGTGGGCGAGGACTACTTCCCCAAAACATAATTCCATAATTTAGGTGAGAAAATATAAGGTTGTAATATGCTATGAAAAGGACTTGGGGAGAGCTGAAGCCGGATAGTTTTCGTAATCCGAATATACCAGACGCAACTTTGCTGCAAACATTGTTTATTTGATTTTCCCAGGTCCCCTTTATCTATGTAAATTCCAAGGAATTTTATAGCCTTCAACTACAACATCATCTACCATGGTTATTGCTGGTGATATGCAAGGTTGAGTTCGTAGACAAAATTGAATTAGTTGTGTTTTAGCGTTATTAGTTTTTAAATTATCTGCTAAAGATCTTGAACACAAATATTAAGACTGATGAAAGTTTGAATTTCTAAGGTATTTTGTGTTTCTGCAGTAAAACAAATGGTAGTATCATCTCCAAATAGAATCATTTTTCCATAGTGTATTGAATGTTTGGCATTATTTACATATATTAAAAATAAAACACGTCCCAGCACTGATCCCTGGGGACACCATAGCTAACTTTGATTTTCTTCTAATTTTGATTTTAATGTGTATGTCTTGTATCTTCAACGAAATAAGTTATACAGAGTGTCCAGTAATTAGGGGATCAAACTTCACCAGTTGGTTTATCAGCTCAAAATAAAAATAAAAATCCTATAACACATAGTCCTATCTCACTTAGTTTTCTGTCTGTCTGTGTTTTTAACTAAATAATTTTTATTTCCCAGGCCAATTAAGTTATAAACTAAAACTTTGCACACTTGTTAGTATAATTAAAACCAATATTTAAAAATACATTTGAATAATTTTTACTCCCGGTTTAAAAATGGTGGCCATATTAAACTTTGTAAGCTTAATAACTCAAACCCTTAGTCTTTATGGTAAATACAAAGAATAACAATATGTGGGGAATGTATTTACAAACATTTTAAGACCAAGTTCGTTGTTCTTAAACAATTAACAACGGAGAAATCTAAGTTTGCCTGAGCGCACTCCTTTATATACATTTAAGAAACATATGTACATACAGGAGTGCGCTCAGGAAAAAATTTAAATTTTATAGAGGCTTTTATAGCCTCTGCAAGCACACAATTTTACAGAGTGTTCAGTCTTCAAAAACAAGCTGTGCAAACAGACCAGGTGACATGGGTGGACTGGGAAAATTAGAGTGAATGGGAATAGTACGAATGTAAGTTATGTACGTTTGAAAGGGATCTAGATGTGGATGAATGCAAAATTTTATATCAAATAATGGACGATTGAGGTGCATGTTTGAAAATATGTCTATTCAACAAAATATTTACTTTTATTTATTTATATGCAGTGTTACCACGATAAGCTGTCCCAAACGGATTACGGCCGAACCAACTGTCATAAAAAGAATACACTTTAATCGCACTAAGTCGCATACTTGAAAAATCATTTAATCTTCTTGTTATACTGATTATAACCGAAACCTGATATTTTCAAATTCTGGAATTTTGGTTTGTAAAGGACATTTTATGCATTGTTAGTAGGCTTATTTTTCGCCAAAATGGTGGTCATAACAATTTTTACAGAACATCCTGTAGTTATCTTATGAATACATTAAACTAAACTGCAAAAAGCGTTTAAACTTTATCTAAGCTAATCAACAAAATGCCACGGGTACATATTTTTTTAATAATTTAGTCACACAAGAAACCGAAATTTGTAAGTTTTAAAGTTCACACTACGAACAGTCTTCAGGAACAATAGGAATGATTAACGCTCCAAGTAATGTTTGAGAGATATTCAAAAGACGAACTAATTTCCTTTTAAATAATTTAATAATTAAAAGCGTTAAATTATTTAATATTTAATTCCGATGTCTATTGGGGTTTTGTTGGTGAGTCACCTGTTTGTGATTTGTGTCATCTACGTTACAGTTGTAACTTGTAATACTTAAATGAGAGGAACGTCAAAATTCTTTGCAATGGGCATATAGGGAGGGTTTTGATAATTCCAACGTGTTAGTAATTAACAAGTTTTCTGGAATTAGTTTATTTTGTATTTGATTGTTGTTAGAATTACCTTCTAAAGGTTTCCTGGGCTGAATAAATAAAATACAACCATATATAGATAAAATCACAGTGTATTGAAGGTGAAAGGGGCGACGGGCGGTACTGCTGGGGCTGGGCAGCGCGCGAGCACGCACTACCGTACACTGATCCACTATTTTCACGGTCAGGGATTAAACATTTCTTTGAAACGCGTTTGTGCGAAAGTAAACACTCATGGTCCTAAACCCCACGTGTTAGATAAACGAACAGGACCACCTCGAAGCCCCAGGACTCAGGAGCTTTCTACCAAACAATTTCGCACTGACAGTGAGCGGCGGCGGCGCCTTTGATCTATCACTCATCAGCACCAGCGTGTCGCCTAATGGAGAGGAGGGCTGCGGCTTCCGCCAGGCGTACCGCAGAGTGTACCGCATCATACCGCACCGATCAATCGTCAACCCTTTACCACACCAGCCTATCAAACCGTGACATCAATGTAGTCAATGTAGTTTTTTCTTAAAAAAAAGCAGTTCGAACCATTGCAAAAATTCAATGGAGAGAGTCGTGCAGACCAGCGTTCAAAAGTCTCAATATGTTGACTCTTCCCTGTCTCTACATCCTTGAAACCTGCGTTTTCTTCAAAACCAAATGCGATCCCATAAGAGGTGTAGACATACACTCTTATGAAACTAGAGGCAGGGAAAACTACCGAACTGGGCGACACAGAACGGTGGTTTACGAGCGTTTGCCTTCTCAGGCAGGAGCCCGTTTTGTCAACAAATTGCCAAATTCGATAAAATGTGCTCCAACGCCACAGGCGTTCAAGTCTCGTCTAAAAGCAGTTTTGACCGCGAACACTTTCTATAGTTCAGACGAGTTCTTGGCACACCAATGGGAGACCTAGTGAGAAATGGCTACCGGCCTTCGGATGCTTAAGTGGGAGAATTCGAATGAATGAGCCGATATGACTGTGAAAATTGTATGTATGAATGAGTTCTCGATGTAAGAATGAGTGACAAAATTTTAGCTTTTAAAATATTTAAAACCTGACGAATTTCATACAATGTATTTTGTTAACGAAATAAAATATTTATTTATTTATTTATTTTAGTCAACAGTCGTCCTCTGTGCAACCCTCCAGTCAACCCGATGCAATCTTGCAAACATCACAATTTAACCACTGGAATAACTAAATTCCATTAAATAAATCGTTCATCAACAAACAATGCCATGCTTCCGAGGATAAGTATTTCGTAGAAACTGTCACTATGCTTTTCATGCCTCTACTATAGAAGAAATCAAAAAGATCACATTCATAGAGCCTAGACAATTTAACACTTAAAATTACATTCGAAACCCCCAACAAAGTAAGGTTGATTCAGTATTATGTTTGTGACAAACAGATTTAGTTCATAGCCCAACTGATATGCTAGCCTCTTGATAAGATCTCTACGGTCTGTGAAATGATTGTCAACAAGTAAAACACGTTTTAAAAGTTCATTTTATTTTAAGGTCATGTCGGTTTTTAATATTGGAGTAGTTCTCTCCATAAATCTGACGAGGGATTCACAATAGCGAGTTACCATGGGTTACAATTGAGTTTTAAACCACAATAATGTAACTGTATCCAAAACTATGGAGGTTTAAAGATTTGGAGCTTGATTCTTGAAACCTAAAAAGTACGCCATTTCCGCTAAAGTCAACCTTTTGAGGTCATGGTTTGCGACGTTATTCTCTACTAATGTAGGCATTTAGTCTCGTGCCAAACTCAACCTAGTATTTTTTAACAAGTTTCCTTACAAACTCCAAGTGGCAGTCAAAGAAGATAATTGTGACAGAAAATGCCGCAAGCCTGATCACTTCAATACCAACAACTTTCCAGGGCATGTCACATGACCTATACATGTATATACGAGGGATGTTCAATAAGTAAAGAGACAAATGTTTGTAGAGTTAACACGCTTTATTATACAGGGTGATTCTAAAATAGGGCGCCAAATTTCAGGGGTGGGTTCCTCATGCACAAACAATGAAAAAGTTCCTATAAATATGGGTCCTAAAACTCTTCGTTACCCCGGTAGCCTTTTGTATTTTTACTTAAACATTTATATCTCTAGAACGGTTTGACCGATTGCATTCAAATTTAATAGGGTGTTATGTGTCCATAAGTTTTTTGAGAAAATATTATTTCGAAATACGAAAATGGCGCATAATATTCAAATTTATAACATAAGATACAAACTCAATAATTTTACGTATAATATTACTTTAGCCAGTTTTGTTCACATCTGTTAGGTGTACAAGTTACCTGTCAAACAAAATGAATAATATTTACAGAACCAAATGCGAACTTTGCAATTTTTCTGTGGGTTTTTGAATTTCAATTCATACCTTTGACGTCCAAGACGTCCAAGCCATACTTGCCAAAATACTGCCGATTTTTCGTCTTTGCTACTCAAACCTGTTTGACTCTCTTTAGCAGATATTTTTTCAATGGCCCATTTTTAAAAATTGAAAATCACATGAGTTTGCAATCAGATCAGGATTGTATTGAAGATGGGGTTAAATTTTCGTGCCAGTTCAATACCTGTTCACTGCCGAACTTTCAATGTTATGCAGTGTTTCAAGAGCTTCACGTGGGCGTGCGTGTCTTGGAGAAAAGAACACCCTTAACTCAGAAGCCAGGACCCAATATGCGCATGTTTTCCCATAATTTAGCTTATCCTGCCAAAACGCTTCAAATCACTCACATTTATTGGCTGAATTTTTACTGGTCTATCCACTTATACAGGTTTGCACGGTTCATACAACTTTTCCTCTATTGTTTTATTAACCTTGAGTAGATTTCTGATGGGTTTGCTCCTTCAAAAAACAAATCCTGATGTCGGCTTGTCGTTCTCTTTAGATGCAATCTCTCATTGGACTTGCCATTTTAAACACATTGGAAATGGGAAAAACATTCAATAATGACGATAAAACTGCTTTAATATGTTCACTGGGATGCCTACTTATATTTTTGATAGCTATTAAATCAAATGGTCGACTAGATAATTTTATCTAGGATCTTTACTTATTGAATTTCCCTCGTACTCTCATGAAATACTTTCATCCGGCTCCTCATGGAACCTTCTCTCAGGATGACTTCTAGTTAGGAACTTTATTAAAAAGTATGTTATATTTTATGATGGCAAATTTGAAGTTTCTATTTCTTTAAAATATATTAAGACGAACCGAGACTTTACTAAACAGTATTTGGACTACTCAGACTGCTGTGGTGGACAGTCCAAGACGCTTACATCTAGCTACTGTGTTGCATTGGGTCAAATGAATTACATAGCAGCAAAACACAGAGAAGTATATAAATTAGCAGAAAATGCTAGGCAGGCTGTTGCAAGCGTGCCTTTTGACACTTGTGCCGGGTCGACCCTGTTTTCACACTTTTTTTAACCAGACACATGCCGCTAGAACATCTGGCACAATAAAGTGTCCGCTCCAACTCAACATTCGGCAATTTTCAGTGAGGGTGAAATGTATGCAATGATGTCTGATGTCACTGAAACCAAGAAAATTCATTTTCTTTAAGTTATATGTAGTATATACGTATTTTCGTGTAAATTTTACTTTTTTTTATATAGGGCCTATATCCCTACGTAAAACGGGTCTGTAAAGGTTTTAAACACCACTATTTGAACTCATAAATAAAATTGTATTTAATGTACGAGTAACATATTAATTTTAGAACGTTAAGCCCAAATTTGATTTGTTGAATACATTTTATTCGAACGAGTACGTTTTGACTAATAGACGAGATTTTATCTGCAATTTTGTAAAAAATCGACCTTGATTTGGTGACAAAGAAGGTCGTTGGGCAAGCGCGCCAAAGAGCGCGATCTTGGGTTGGAGATAAGAGCTTCATCATCACCACAAAACCGCCCTTTCCTGAGTCAAAGGCGCCGACAGCCACATTGTGCTATCAGGGCTGTAAAGACACCAGCGAAAGTTCAATAAAGATTAGCATCTGTGATAGGACTTCCTGTACTTGACCCAACTCTGTGCCACTCACCCTCCCCACTAGACAAGAGCGAGGGCTAAGTGTGTGCGTTTTGACATAAGTGGCTGGCTTTGTATTATTATTTGATTTCGTCACTGGTTTCAAAACGGTTCGAGTCGAGGATTCGGTGTCTTAATCAGAATGTAATAGCGTATATAAGATAAGTTTCCGTTTGTGTGGTTTAGGTTTGATTCTAAAATGTCAGAGATTGTCGCAGTCCCACCTAAGAACATTGTAACTGTGGAACACACCAACACGTTACACAGTAGACTGCAGAAGGCGGGAAGCCGGAAGTTCTCTGATGCTAATGCCGCATACCGTGTAGGAGAGGAGAATACGTCTATGATCTGATTAGGCCGGTAATTGTCAAATTACGGCGCGCTCAAGTTCAAAGCGGCGCGCCGATGGCAAACAGTTTTTACTTCGCGGATTGAATCGGCTGTTAGTATTGTCACAGGCCGGCAAGTTATTACGCCGCACACACTATCCCCGCACAATTTGAATAGAGTTTTCTAATGTCACAGAGTCGTCTCATCTGCGCCTCCTTTTTAGGTCGGCCACGTACAGATGAAAGATAAGTTTGTCGGACTATTAGACTAGCCTTTGTTGTGTGCGGCTCGCCACACCGC
The DNA here is from genome assembly GCA_018831715.1 of Matsumurasca onukii. Lineage (NCBI taxonomy): Eukaryota > Metazoa > Arthropoda > Insecta > Hemiptera > Cicadellidae > Matsumurasca > Matsumurasca onukii. Next base: position 16,719,359 of record CM032066.1, on the reverse strand, counting down.
CACGCCACGCCACCACCTCGGACAGTATGGGACAGCGCCGCGCCGCGCCGACAAAAGTTAGCTTTATGTCCTCCCTTCAGTCGTAATTTAACCCCTTTCCACTTTCTTCCTTTGTTTCCTGTAAAGGTGCATTCCATCAGAGCGATTCTGAGGATCTGCTTTGTCTAGGACTCTAGCACCGCTTCCAAGAATTGAGATGTGGTTCGGGCTTGATTAGATCAACTGACACTCATTGGACTCAAAGCTAGAGGCGGCTTCGTCTCCAGTAGATAAGTGTTGATTTCACAAGGAGAACGTTCTTGAGTGAGTCTGAGTAGTATACAGGACCTTTATACTCTCCTCACGCCAATTAAACTCTTAGACTGCCATCTGCAGTGCAAATCAATGCCCAAAGAAAATACAGAAGAATGAAGCACAAGGCACTTTTCAGATGACTGAACGCATATTATGAAAGGTTTAGAAGATGTTGACTATAAATTAAACCCTGAATTCATATTACAGGAGTCCTCAGTTTCAACAGATATGTAGTGAAGTTTTTTGTCTTGTCTACACTCGGACCTGTGATTACTTTTAAAGCTGTTCATTTTGATCTGGACCTTCGAATAACCGTTTAGTAACATGGGAAGTTCCATAAACCTCAGTTTTAGCAAATTTCCGTAGGAAGTAGAGCTGTTAATTTATATCACCATATACGAAACGTCGTAGAAAATGTGAATTGTTTGTTTGAGCATTCCTAAGGTCTCCTGAAAATGAAATTTTATTTATTAATATGACAAATATTTTTGTAAACATTCCATTTTCAGTCAATAACAACTATTTGGGTACATAATTTTAAATTAGCTGAAATATTTGTCTCAATGTTAATTTTTTAGATTTGATAGCTAATCTGTTCTGGAAGTCAACTTTGGAACAGTTTTACTCCTGCATAAGATGGAATCTTTTCATATAAGCAAAGTCTGAAGTCAAAGATTTTGTCTTACGCGTGTCAATGAGACCTCGCAGAACATTATAGTTTCATAAATGTACAAACAAGGCAGGTTTTGTTTGAATGCGTTGAACCCTGAGAGGAACTGTCCAGAGGTTCAAGACACCCTGTGTCGTAGAAAAAAACTTGTACAAAATGTACTTACAAAACCTCAAAAGCCACTACGTTAACAAAATTAGACCAAGTTATTTTATGTGAAAGCCTAGACTTTACTGCAACAATTGCCATCTAAGGGTAATTAGCCTCTTACTTGTAATCAGTTTAAAACTGATTTGTTGTTAATGCATTTTGTAGGCGTTTCGGCATGCTTAAGCAAACATTCTCACATAAAGGTTTGTTAGCATATATTTCTTCGAACGATTTTTGGATTGCTTCTTTTAGGCGTGTAATTTTTTGTGGTTTTGTGGTCGTACACTTTCAGCTGTTTTGCAGTGTAACAGAGTAGTTGTATTTGTTAGAACAATACATGAAATGAGAGCCAAAGGATAGGCTACACGATTGCTTAAATTAATTCAATGGGTAGTGACTTTTGAAACACACTGTATGTATAATATTCTATATAATTTTATAAAAAGGTGTAATATTCAGAGAATTTTGTTTAACATAAGAGTAGTCAATTTATTTTATTCTACTCGTGTAGTATGTGTGACAACTCAACCCACAAGTAATGGTAACTTTTCCATGGTAACTTTAAATGCCTGATATAGAATTTCTTTAGTCTACTTCTAACTAAATGTAGTTACCAGTCAAGTAATTCTGTTCAAGACTGTCGAATCTTCAAGTATTGGAAAACTAAACTGTCATAAATTAAAAATGGGCATAAATATTGAATTTTTGATACAGCTTAAAAGACCCACTTATAGCGCAGTTTCCATATTAATAATAATCCCAAAATATGAAACCACTGTTATATTTTTTGATTTCAGTCAACACTCATTTTTATTTCAACTGTAAAATTGATTTGTTTATGATGAATATGCTTTCTAAGATCTAGCCTTTGTGCGATTTCTTCTCCGAGTACAAGAGACAAGGAAAGACGTAAAATAATAACAAGTTTTTAAAACCGCGTAAAATAACTAGAGATAAAAACACATTAGTTAGATTTACAAAACTGCAACTGGTGGGCTAATAAAACATGATTGATCCATGTGCGTATGGCGAAATGTGTTTGTCCTGACCCAAATGCTCCTACAACGCATGTTCAGACGTTTAAAACGCTCAGTGCAGTAAAAAAGTACTCATATTATAACGTTTGAAGTATGTAAGTAAATCATAAAAAGACTGGTTGTGAGGTGTTTTCAACTGTGATGTATAAGAATACGATGTTTTCTGCCTTAAAGTAACCAAAAAGGCATCAACTTTACTTTTTCGTAGAATTTAAGTGAATTGAATATATAGGTTGAGTTTTAAATGTCCCCCCAAGTCTCCATAACTTTTGAAAAGGAAACATTTTAAAATCCTTTAGGGAATGTTTTATAGGATTCTGAAGTTGTTTTGACGTACTTTGCGTCACCACCCCTCCAAGAACCGGTTGAGGGCCCCCAAAGATTTTAAATACAAACCCCCCATTTGTGGCACCTCAAAAGAAAGGTAATTTTAATACAAATTCAACGACGCAAAGAAAGATTTTTATCTCGATTCCCGTTTTTTGTAATACTCATTTAAAGATGTCAAGAAATCAGGTTTAAAATGATACATTTCACATAAAAATGTTTTGGGACAAATCTTTCTTCAAAATACCCTATCGGATCATGTTGTAGGAGTGTAATGTTTCCCTCAAAAGATTTTCAAGAAAGATTTGTCATAAAAAATTGTATGTGAAATGTGGCATTTTAAAGCTGATTTCTTGCTTTAATAGGTAATACAAAAAACGAGTCAAGATGAAATATTTTGCGTATTTGAGTTTTTATTAAAATTCTCTTTGAGATGAGTTTCCACAAAGGGTTTGTATTTAAACATTTTGGGAGGTCTCCGGTTTTTAGTGGGGACTTTGACGCAAAGTACGTCAAAACAAACTTCAGAATCCTATAAAAACATTCCCCAAAGGTTTTAAAATTGTTTTCCTTTTCAAAAGTTAAGGTGGGGGGACATTTAAAGCTCACCTTGTATGTTATCTTCATAAATTTAGAGGAGTAAATCAAATTTGTTATTGTTATAAATAAAATAACCAATAAATACCCCAGTACACCGCTTAGTTAAGTAAAAAGACGTCAATAGGTAAAAAAAAACGCGGAGTATGAGAAAGAGAGAGACACAGATGTCATACAATCTTCTTTATCCTTTCTAACTGTTTGATAAAAAAGGTATTTCTAGGATATTGTTCCATATGATTGTTCAAGAAAATCTTACTTATTATCAAGCTCAACCGATACCAAAAGATTTAGTTCGAAATCATCTAAAAACAACGAACATATTATTTATTGCACTAACTAGTCCATAGACAATTGAACCCAGGGAAGCTATGTCAATAACCGTTTATTACTTTCTCCGTTTTGATAACAAGGAAGCACCAGAGTAGTTCTGCAGGACATTGTGACATTAATGTTATAAGATTGAATTCAATCAAAATCACGACTGAAGTCGAAAGAGAATACGTATAACAAAACCGAAAAAAATTGGAAATAGCTACATATATGTAAGGAACACTGTGAGACTGCTGCAGCCGACACGCGGCACACGGCACACGCTCCGCGGCACGTTGCGGCGGCCTCGTTTGAGCGCTCTATTAACGAACGCTTATCTAATTTGTCACTGCGTATATTCGGCGCAATGATGGGCACAATCAAGGAGTGATTAAGTGGCCACGGCAGAGGGGAGGAGGAAGCTGTGACATCAGCGAATGTAATTACACAGGCCTCTCTAGGCTCTCCCACCATTCTACTCTACTCTGTGCCTCTCGCTTCTCTCGCCCGCCTATTATGTAAACAAGGGCTTCTCTTTGATCTCGCCGCCTCACCTGCCTCACCGTTTCCAATCGCCCCTCCCCACCCCTCCCCCTTCCCACCTAACAGATGACAATAATCTTAATTGCTCACAGAAGGGATTTGGGTAATTCATTGCCGGGCCGCTCAGCCCCTGCCTCTGCCTCTGCCCACCTGTTCCCCGTTCTGCTTCCAGTTCTACGCTACGTTTTCCAGTTGAGATTTCATGTTTTCAGATGGCGCGGCTCACAATGATTTATCTACCATGAAATGTTCCCGTGAAATTACGTTAGAAAAGTCCTCTCGGAATTCGGCTCCTTTGTTAACCTCTTGTAGTATTCCTTGAAATTCACGGCTGTGCAAGGCGTAAACATTTCAATTACAGCTTTTGTTTTCTTACTCCCTTAAGACATATTGAAAGAAAGGTATTTCAATTGAATCTAAATATCAGACCTTTCCTAATGACTTCAATATACGTTTAAGATAATTTTTGTTAACTGTAGACTATACGTTCAAACCCCAATATGGTCGCAGAAATTATAATCATGACTGATGAAACAACGAGTGTTCCAATGTTGATTTCGAACACCGTGTCCGAATTTAGTGAATCAAAACTGCGAACACGCAAAAATGTAGTAAATAAAACATAACCGACATGTAGCCACAAGCGCTGTGAATCTTAGCCAATTTCCAATAAAACAGAACAGTTGTTACTTATCTATTTTAAATTAGACAAAATTCTTGTATACACTGTTAGTAATTTTTACTATTAATTTTTTTAATTTGCCTTGTGTATTTACTCTACGGTTTTGTTTAGTAAACAAACAACAGCTATTAATATTTGTATTTGTTTTGACATAAGAAAGTTGTTTACTTTCTGTATCCTAGGCAACCTAGGATAGTACATTTATTTAACTAGTTTAGAAATCAGTTAAAACTAATTTCTGCCCAGTGTTCTGAATGTTAAAGTGGAGAAATCCGACTAAATAATAAAAATGAAATAACTTGATAACGGTAAGTTCTAGTAAAATCAGAGCTGTTTTGATCGATTGAAAAAGTAAAATTCTACTATACAGGGTGATTTTGTATTCACTTATGGTAAAACTAAAATTGTATATGCAAAACAAAACATTTTAAAACGGCTGATCTGATCTAGCTGGTTAACGAACTTACCCACGCGGTTTACAAAAGGAACGTTTTTACCAAATTCCATGACAATCTGACCAAAAATGTGACCTATAGCGTGGTTACACATACATTGTACATATATTCATCTAGTCATCTACTGTTAATAATGTCTCTATGTACACGAAACGGATCTGTTATCTATTATTTTGTTAATTTATCACTCCTTATCTATCTTAACCTAAAATTAATTTATTGTATGTAACTTAAATAATTTATTCAATCTCTGTTAGTTTATATATAAAAGTGCAACGTATTTTTTTTTGTGGCATTTGATAAATGTTTGCCAAATGACTTTTTACAAACCGCACCTTTCTACGACGTAGAAATGAAATTCACTAATAAATTATTTATTTAACTTAGTTTCAAGCAATGGCACAAACCCCTTCGTCTTATGTCAATCATAAAATGCTTCAATCATGGCTACCAACATTAATTTATTCTACACATAGATACTAGAAATGTTGACAGTCATTCATGTGCTTACCCACACCAATGGGGTTCTTAGGTTTTGCTATCAAAATGTCTTAAGGCATAATAAAGGAAAGCTTATAACAAGATTTGCTATTTAGAGCTGTATTAAAGGTAGGCTTCCGTTACATTACAAATATTATCTTGTGAAAATATACGCATTATTACATTATTCGTGCCAACCTCATCTTTAGAATGTCAAATTATATAAAACTGAGGTTTCATTACATAAGTGTAGCTGGGCAAACCAATTAATACACATGTTGCATAGGATTAAGATGCTTGAGATGAGTTAGAAGCCAACAGCTCTTAACACTTCTTGTACTATCAGAGTCCTCTTCTTGTCTCTTCATAATTATGCAATCATAAAGCAGTCTTCAAATCCGAAATATTGGACTCACCATCATTTATGAAGTAAATCTTCTAATAATTAGTTATTATTTATGTTTAAAATTATTTTACTGTATTTTAACAATAATACTGCCAGACGTATAAATAATACGTTGAAGTATTTTAAGAATAAATTTAAAAATCAAATAAGTTAATATTGAAACAATCTTTTTGATCAGCAATGCTGTCATCTTCAGATGAGATGAGGATGGTAAATTCTTTTACAATTCCAATACTAGAGCTCATCCTTCAAGATTGAACTAGTTGGTTAAGGCATATTTAATTGTAAATAACGAAGATTACGTATCTTTTGCCAAATTATTATTGAAGTGTGCAAACAGTGATCGCCAATAAAATATGACGTTTAAAAAATCAACTAACTATTCATAAATAAAATCTTCTTTGTGCCTAGTAAAATGTATTCTTTTGTCTTTTTCTTTTTATTTCTTCTCTTTGAAAACACTTTCTATTCTTTTTCGGACCTTTTAGAAGTGTAACGGTTTTGAATATACTCGTAAATAAGAACAAATACTAAACAATAGACCCTTTGTGAAATAAAAAAAGACCCCCGCGCCTCATTTTCGAGCGGGGATCAAAAGCACTTTTGGGACACAAGTTATGAACGATACTTTTTGTCATGAAGCAATAATATTGAGCAATAACTTTAAAATATAGGACATATTTGATAATTCAAAGTGTATCACATCATCGTTGGAAACATGAGGTAAATTTACTGTTAATTCACCAAGCTATCGGTTAAAAAATGTACCAATAATTAAAATATTTACATACATTAAAGAGTTAACAATAATAATACTAACTAGCGGGGAAAAAGTCACTAAAACTATCAATTCGTCATACCTAACACGCATTTTCGCTTCTATTTATCCTTAGATTTGCATGATGATATTTAGATATTTAGATGATATTTGCATAATAACATTTTAGAAAAACTAAGACCTGCTTTTTGTGTCCCTAAATTGAAAATATTGGCATATGTTTAAGATTTTCTCATATGATGCACTATTATGTTGTCAAACAATCTTTGTATAAAAAAATACAAAAACCATACAAAAAAGTGTCTTTACAAAACTTATGTATTTGAGTACATATTTTGAACACTACAACATCTGTGGTGGCAGGACCACTGATGGCATATTTTATTAATGTTAAATAACAATGGAAAAATTGCTTATATAACTTGTGAATCAATAGACTGACTTCGAAACTAAAATTAAGTTTAGATACAGTAATGTTCGGTTTAAGTACTCAGTAATGTTATTAATAAGTAGGAATGAACAAATAGGTTTAAAGTTTAGCTATATTTATAAGTAGACTAATTTTAATTTATTAAGTTCCTTTTAATGATAAGAATGAACAGTACAGATTAATGTACTTGGTACAAAAAAACTCGCTCTCTATTAATAATAATATTTCAAAGTTAAAGAAAAGTCTTTACATGTTTCTTTGTTAGGTATTTTTAATAATTTAAATTGAAATAGGACTACATTACGTATAAACAAATTGTTCCGTTCAGTAGTTCCTTCTTATGATGTCCCCAAAACTCTTTCAATGTTTTTTGTTGAGATTTTGCGATTGAAGTTTGTTTTAATTATAAACCGACGTATTAATTAATTATCTTACAACAGACCTTCCAAATACAACGTAAGCTCTGAGAAAAAATGATGATTAAGCATAGATCAAATTTTACAATCCATCAACATCGGAAATATCAAAAAGTCCCACTTTACATGGCGGTTCTGAAACCCAAAGCCACTGTCATTTTCCTTGGGCTCGTCAAATCAAGCCTGCTATATTGCCTATTTGTTGTGTTTTATTACACATTATCCTCAGCTAATGTTGCGCCGAGCTGAGTAGTGAGTAGTGAGTGAGTAAGGGGTAGTAGGTCGAGCTGTCCCCACTACACACTACACAGCACTGTGGAGGGGTAGGGAGTTGTGTAGTGTTCAGTTGTGTTCAGTAGCTCTGCGTCGTGCGTACCTGCCGTACTGTCTCTTCATATAGCATACTGTGTCGTGCTACGAGCTGCGTGTTGTCTCTGTCTCAGTAGGACTTACAATCAGCTGTTTCCTGACTCACCATTACATGTGCTCACACTTGCCAACATGACGGTACGTTACCTTATCAATACTATATTAAACAAAGAAGTTAACTTTTTACGTAGCACAAGAATTTATGTTTAAAATTTAAAAAAACTATTTAAGTTATAATAATAACATTTATTAAAATGTATACAAACAGTAAAATGAAGTAAAACTGTTCACTATGCACAAGCAATGGTTTTGTTTGTTTGTTTAAAACTTGTCAATTATTATCAGTATATTTCGTCTGCTTACTGTTATGAATCTAATTTTCTTAATTATAAAACTGTGTCAAGACCGAATTTAATTGGAGGATTATTCAAATCTGTAGCTGTATTTTATGTTTTTAATAGTGCAAGCATAATATAAAACTGTGGTGGACCAATGACGTAAGATAACAATAGTTATAGGTTTGTTTATAGGAGTACTGTACTTACTTGTACCTTCGACATGTTTGTTAGAGTACAGTTATTAATATAATTTAGTTTACACAAGCATGCAAAGAGGGTCAAAATAGGCTTTATTTCACTGTTTACCTTAGAGTTGGTGTTGTACACTTTGTGGCTTTAAAATGCTATACATTTACAAGCAAGCCCGCCTCAGTCAGTGGAAGATTTAAATCAAGAGAAATACAACGGGCGCTGTTTATTGAACTATTCCTATCTTTAAAGCAACATGACCACAAACAAGGATTTTAACCCCAATTTATCAATTTATACAGGTTATAAATTTACCCAGAACCCATGCTCGGATAAACCCCATACCTGTAACAGTTGGCAATGTAATAATAATACTTTATTTCTTTTTTTTGTTATACAGTATGTACATGAAATACAAGTTAATTTTTACTAGTCCCGAAATGCCAGTTGACCTTTACAGTTTAAATATTAACTTAACTAACACAATTACACGCACTATTTTGTCTTATGATTATTTTATTGGTACAAAAGAGAAATCTCCCACTGATGGGAGAAAACAATCCTTGATACATATTTAAGGCTGGCAGAAATTATACTAAACATACGTAACAAATAAATTAGTTGCGATCATATAAAAAACTTAATACACACAATTAATTTTATAATTAACTAAACTCAGGTGATAAAAGTTGTACATTTTACAAAATATAAGTGACGTGTATTTTGAATAGTATTGATTGTCACGCAGACAGCTTCCACCCACCACGTTCCCCTCTTTCTTATGTTAAACTCGTTTCAATATGGAATTATTAAAAGCAAACCTACAAAGCTAAAAATTGCTTTTGTAAAAAGCTATCTGGAAACGTTTGGAGCACTGAACAAAATTTGAAGAAATTTTCTTTAAATCGATATGCTTTTTAGCATTATTCAGGTAAAGGTTCCTTAAAGCCGTGGCTCAAGACCTGATGAAGTCTACATACAAACATCATGTAGTTAATTTTTAAAATCTTATAAAAAAGGTATGGTACATTTAATTTATTTGCAAACATTATTGTTTTAATGAGTTGAAGCACGGCACAAGAAAACTAGCACACGTGTGCACCTAGTATAAAATGTTTAATTTATTGTCATCATTCAACTAAAACACGAGCAAAAATTAAAATTGTGTATGAAATTAATCGAAGCTTAATTTACAAAATGAAGTTTATTGATTTGGGATCAAGTTTTGTCTTCGGCTGCGCCAACTTGGGCTCATTTCAAAACCTTCACTTTAAAAGACTTAATAATAAATAAACTATTTTCACAAAAATTACTTTAAAATCGTCATCATTTAAAATTTGACTATTAACTACAACACACAATAATTGTAAGACGTCATGTTTTCAAATGTGTACGTTACTCTTATTAGATTAACCTAAGAAAATCTTTACAAACCTAATTTAACAAGTGTAGATTTCATAACCGTATAAATAAACTTGTAAGATGTTCAGTTACCCTATTTATACAAGAACAAAGATAAGCACTTTTGATTTGTGGGAAATGTGTCTACAGTCAACAGCACCTTCATGAGTTACCTAAACGACACATTTTTGCATTTAAACATTTTTAAAACAACCCCCAACCTGAAAAAGTTGACATAAGGCACAACTGTCGAAACTAATTAATTTTATTTGTTAGTTTTACTAAAATACGTGTCTCACAGGTAGTCTTAATCACAATCCACAGTACACTAACAATGTCGACCACGTAACGTGTATCATGTGAGCTCATCACTACTGGAAGTGTGTTAAGTAACTACGCTCGGTAAAGGTCGAGGTTGAATGGTACTGAGGACTTTGTAGTTAAGACTTATCAATTTTGCCTCGAATAAGAAGACAAACTTTACCTTTTTATTTAAAGAAGCAGCTCATGTACTCGTAAGTCAGTTTTCATGTTTTAAATTTTATCTTTTAGAATATTCAAACACTGTTTTGATAACTCAACCCAAGTTTCAGGACACAACTTGTATTCTTAGCAGATGAACTAGATAGTTTGAAGTATTCTATTATGTTTGTAGTTTACAGTGGTGAACATCAAAAATGGTTAATGACATTTTTATACAATTTCTTGATTAAAATTAAAAAATTAATTGTTATGCAAACATTTTTTATTTTCTTAAAATCATAAAATGCTTGGAACATACTTCAAAAATATCAATGGCTATAGAATGGAGAAAGTTACTCTCACCCACAGTACACTGTCTATTCAGTAAATCACAAAGTTTGTTGAACGTAGCTTGTTCCATGCTATACAAGTTTTGAATTTTCTGGATGGTCATTCAGCTGTTGACTGATGACATTTGGCTTGAAGTACAGTATCAACATTTGCAGTCCACTAGGAGTGGTCCAATAGGTACGAATGTACATCCTACGTCTACGAAGTCTTCGTCTAAAAACTGCTAGTAACAACATAACTTCATTCTCCTCTGATGACATACTAGTATACCAATCTACTAAGCCGTGTCCGCTGTCAGACATGAGACGTGAATCATAAGACACTAGATATACAAAAAACATTTTCATTTAATTTTATCAGACAAATGTCTAACCCGCCTTACTATGAGGTTTCTTCGCTAGTTCATCTGATCAGTTTCTATTTGTTAGATTAATATCAATGGTTGTTAGATTATTTCTCGGTTGCTGGTAAGCTAAACAGCATTTAGATCAATTTTATTTTCAACAGTCGACTATTTCACATAAGTTAGTTCGGATCAAACAAAACCTAGAAATGGCTGAATTCCTTAAAACAATGAACATCCAATTATATTTTACTACATATGAGGAAAACTATTATTGTGCTTTTCTTAAAGTTAATTCTAAACGTGATTATAACACATATTAAAGCTCTCCTTTAAATATCTGTCTTCATAACTAATTTTGCATAGTTTCGAAAACTCTAGTTTTGGTTTAATTACTTTGTAGGTAATAATTGCCTTTTTCTGAGAGTAAATCTCTAGCCTTCTGACTACAAAGTTGTTATGTTATATAACATTCTTTAGAAATATGACAGTTTGAAAAGAATAATAGTGGAATCAGAAGAATGTTTTGTTTGACACGATGTAGAAGTTGTGTAATAGTTTACAAAATTACGATATAGTAATGAAAGGACTAGGGCTACGCCCTGTTGAAGTCACGTATCATGAAAACAAAAGCTCATCCGAACATTATGGCAAATATGGTACAACATTCGTATACATTTTCAAAATGTATATCAGAGTAGAAAAACTACAAAAATAACATTTCTAAATAATGAGTGAATCATCGTAAAATGTTGGTGAATAATTAAAGCGATTAAAGAAAAGTTAAAGTGTACATAGCACGTTAAACAATTAAAAATAGCTAGTTTAATTTACAGAGTCTCAACACAGAAATCTGGAATTCACTCTGACAAATTTCCTTAACAGTCTAACATTTAAAATGTATTTTACTTGTCGTATAAAGCGTGTATGTTACTAAATTGTTTACTCGTTCTTTTATGAAAACAAGGAAGCAACCCTCTTAGCGCGACTTACACAATATAGGCTAGCTACTAGCATGCTCTTGTTACAACTGGCAGTTACTCGTATGTTCAGGACTCGTCTGGTGTATACAGTTTGTCAGGTTTAGCATGGCCGGTGAGATGGGCTATAAGGCCATAAGCGGCCAGCAGGAAATCTCAAGGCCACCGGCCATGCTATACCTAACGAACTGTACATTGTACAGAGAGACTTGAACGCGCGGTCGAACCGACAGCGTCATCCTGCCCCAAACCAGGCACTATGTATCTGTAGCCTATCTACGTGCTAAGCTTTAGAAGCTAGTGTTACTAAATATATTTGCGTGAACCAAAATATATTATTAATATTGTTACGTTTTATTTGTTTAAAATAAAACTTATTGTTTTCGCAAACAGTAATACAATTGTAGTGTACGCCTGATTAGACACCGATATCATATTGACACATGTCGTAAGGCAGGAAGGTATGTAAAAAGACAGTAGATATTTTGTTTCTTAGTACTTTAACTTTCAAATATTTCTAGAGAAACAAGCAAGAGCAGAGTAGTATAAAGGTAGTGCTAATATTGTATATAAATACGATCCACCAAGTGTTTTATATCGAAGATTTAAATTACCATCGAATCAGAAACTTTAAGGGTAAAGAACACAGTACGGGCGGTAAAAAACGACGATGTCACGTGACCAATCAACGTAGTCCACGGGTAAAAAATACATGTTTTTGAGCGTCTATAGTAGGCTAACTACGAACCTCGCATCAACTTTTTCCACGCGCCTTTGTTGGGTTCGAAGTTTTCAAAAAGGCGTCGCTGTCAAACGTTCGTCTTTAACTGTGTAAGCTTTAAATGAAAGCGAAATACTTCACACAGAAAGAGTATCTTCCACAAACGCACTCGGAAGGCCGTTTTTGTAGGTTTTATTTTAGTGTTTTATCCGAGCATTTTAGAATTAACGTAATTTATTTTTAACTGTACGAGCTTAATTTTAATTGGGCTTCCAAGTGCGTTTTTTTAAATACACATTGGACTTTAATTTTGGACTTAAATCAAACGTTTAAAATCGACGCAGTTTCCAAAACTGCACGGCCATTTTCCCGCCCGTGTTGAGCACGCAGAGATTTGTATTTCAATGATGTCGGATTAACTATAGTTACTGTGAAAGTCCTCTCAAAAATGAAGAACATGCATTTAATAGTGTGGTTTATTTGCTTTTATTTTAGGTCACTTATTTCTACTCGGTCGTGCAGTTGATGATTTTTCCTCCTTAAGAATTACAAATATTACAACTGTAAGCGTTACTAAAATTGAATTAATAATTGGGTAACTATTTATAACAAACACCCTTGACTTAAAATTTATGTTCATAACAAATTGTATCAAGATTGTGTTGTTATACACTTTTAAGTGTCCCCAATTATATTTTAACACCACTAATAATATCAAATTATTTAATTAAATTAATATATTTTATGTTATTTTAATTTCCATGTTAAAATTGACATTTTTAAATTTAACTATAATTATTCTCACAAATACACAGCTTGAAGGAATAACATATGTAAATGTATTCAAATGCCTAAATATTTAAATCGTGTGAATATAAATTATTGCTGGTTCCTATTTAAACCGGCTGATACTATAACGTAATGTCTCAATAGTGTATTTTTATTAACAAAAGTTTTAAAGGTCTTCCAAATTCGATAGAGCCCCGAGACCACTGGACACAGCGTATGACATGGAGTAACAACTGTAAACGATGTGTTAAACTGGTCAGCGTACTTAAATCAAAAATATCTTTCAACGGAAGCATAAAACAATTAAGGCTGCTGCATATAAACTTTAAACTTGTACTTTCGTCAAACAATCAATTATTTATTAGGTTTATTAAAACTTGATTTTCCCATACAAACATACAGTTCGAATCATCGTAATGAATATTTTGTTTGGCGAGAAAGGCTTTACGTGTTTGCTTTTATATGCTGCAGCATGAATGGCTCAATGCTTCTAATGAAACATTTTCCAGTTTTGGTACGTTATAATAAACTTAAAAACATCGTTTGCTAAATTTTCCTATTCTAAATCCTCTATCCCAGATAGAAGCCTCTTGGACTCTATTCGGTGGCCTCTAAACAGTACTATTAAGGTTTAATTTTAAAACTTAGTCCGTAAAATGAATTTTCTTTGAAATAAACTATGTGTACGCTTTCATGGTGCGAATATGGTGAGATGAGATGAGATGAGGATTGTAGTGATGAAAGTGAGTGGCCAGGTGATTGGTGTTTTACTTACTACGTTACCCAGCAGTGTGCGTGTGTGTGTGTGTGTGAGAGTGGGCGGGGGTGGAGGGGAGCTGTGGGAGGGGGCGGTAGCAGCGGTAGAAGAGTCGTGATTACGGGGTCGGTCACTTGGCGGCAAGATCAAAGCAACTGAGCATGCGCACCTTAACTGGAACTCTACAGCTCAGCTGGAAAACATCCGCCTTGCCCTACATTCACCTGACGACTAGTACATCATACTATATACACTACAACATAGTGAGGCTAACCACTAACAGCTACAGTCTGTTGAAACACATACAAAAAGCACAATAATAAAGAGTTTAAGAAAAAGGTTACTGTTGATACATTTTTCAGGATCTGAATAAAAAACAAACCGCTAGTGTACCTAATGCAATGTTAAAATATCTCCTTAATATTATTTGATTTTGATTTTTGGAAGCTATAAAATTACACGCATCAAAGCTGTACGTGACACATGCTCATTTCCAAAGAATTTACCAATATATATTTGGTTATAAAACATGTCATAACAATATGTTGTAAATTCAGTTTTAGGAAAATGAGACAACACATTGTTTAGAGTTTTGATACCACAGTTTCACCAAGTTTGAGCTTTGACTGTTTGACTACGGAATTTAAAAGATAATTTTTCTAGATTAGTACATATATTTTTTTTAAATGAATGTCTGTTGTCCACAACCATTTGAGTTTCTGTTTGATTATACGAGTACATCTCGTAATCACGAAGGGTTACAAAAGTACACCCGAAAGGTTACAACACTATACTATCAAAGTGAAATCGAGGACAGTCAAAAACGCAGAGTTCTAGTTTACCTATTCAAAAATAAGCCAGTTCGAACTGATGCGCGCGTGGGGAGGGAGAGTTGCTGTTCCTCGAAGTCCTGAGAAGTTGTGTGTTTCACACTTGCTGCCTCGACACCTAGCCCGCATAATTTCCCACTAATTCAGCAGATTCAACAAGATTTTATGAATCAATGGGAGTGTATAAAGAATTCGTATGGGCCATGGTTTTGTGGTATCACGATGTAGTTTTTAGAATATCCTACAAACAAGAATCGATAACCGAAAGAGAAATCTAGCCGGTGGTTTTTGTACTCGTATTTGTGTTGCAGGGTGACAATGATTGAAGCCTTTCCAACATTTTGACGAATTAACCTAATTTAACCATCGAATAATTCAAATGATTTTTAAACACTCACTTTTGGCGTATATTCGAATGCTATTAGGCTTATAGAAATGGCAAATAGTATGGTTAGTTGTTAAAAGTAATCCAACCATAATCATGTTAAAAGAATAAGCCATTTAGTCATTGGTACACTCTCGTGCAATACATGCAATATCATGCAATATATGTCAAACATAAAACTATAATTATCTTTGATCTAACAGCTGAGTACAGAGAGAGCAAAATTGGCATACCAACAGTAATGCAGATTACCTTACTCGTATAACGCTGCTACTTTTTACCATACGAGAAAATACTCCGTCAGTGCCACAAAACGTTGGACGAAACTGAGATTGAAAAGGTTTCTCAACAAAATTCCTTGGGTACACCTTGACCATTTGCTCAGACTATCCTCAGGAATTTATTATGTTTTGAGGAAACTGTCCGACTCAGGTACTTATGACGATTATGGAGTAATCTAAACACACCTATCTTACGGATTGACGCTGTGGGGCGGTTGCAAATACAACCTTTCCAAAATGTTCGTTCTTAAAAACATGCAGTTCGAATCATCGCAAATTTTCGTAAAAGTTAGTCGTGTACAAACATTCAAACACCTGAAACTGTTTACTTTAACCTGCCTCTCATTTTGGAGACGTGTCTCTATTTCAATTCAAAAAGTAATACTATAAGAGGTAGTTACATATACTTTCATGAGACTAGAGGCAGGGACAACTACCGGACTGGGAGGCACAAAACGGTAGGTAGTTTTGAACCGTGAACGTTTCCTTCTCTGTCCGTTGTTCCCAAGGCATTCTTAAAACTCGCCTGAAAACATCGCTAAAGAGTTCTATAACATATACGAGTTAATGGAATATAATTGGGAGACCCTATAAATCGGTTGACTGACTAGGGTCTAGAGTTGTAGCCTACTATTCGAATGAATGGGGGAGAGAGAATGAACATTTTGTACGTCTGAATGTAATTTCGATGGAAGCATAAAAGGATAATTTTAGCTCATTAAAAAGACGATTGCCATACATTTTACGTAGAAAAATGTTCATGCAATGAAATACTTATGTATTTGTTTATTATTTTCACAAAAGCAATGTACCATTTGAGCAGCAGTATGTGCCTTTGGGTCACCTACTACACTACTTGGCTGTTCTTGGGCACAATGCGAAAGCGTGGCGGCAAATCAGTTTGATCTCGATGGAAAACATAAATCAAGAGGGTTGAGTTGTGGGGTGCAACAGCAACAATGATGTCTACCAGCGGGAGAAGAGAGATGTTCGTTGACTTCTGAGTAAATATGGGAGGTCTGTTTACCCAGTCAAATAAAGCGCTTGTCAGGTGTGAGTAATGTGTAGTGTCCAGTAGCAGTAGTCGGTCACACTTCCAGGAACTCAACTGACAGGACGGCCTCTATTCTCGCTCAGCGTGAGTCTAGCCATGCCGCTCGTGTGTGGACCGTCGCCGCGCGCCAACATCAGGACTAGACTGACAGATAGCTAGTTGCCATGTAAACTGTACCGGTCGCCCATGATGATTGGCCGACGCATCTCTTGGGTTAAGTGAAGTTTGGCAGTTTTGACTCAAAATAATACGTATTGTTCATACCAAGTTGAAATAGAATGTGCTCAATTATCTGGATCTCTTAGTCTGAAATTTAAGATAAAGAAATGACACAACAGATGATGACGCTGGATGATGGCGTTTGACTTGCGCTGAGTGTCCTAGTTGTGAGCCAAGGCCAAAGCCGAAGTAGCGGCAGCGGCAGCGGCGCGTCTCTCATTACAAGACAAGGCTCTGATTGCCGCGTGGTGTGGCTCGTGCCAAGCCGACACGACACCCGGCCTCACGACATCACTCATCTCCCACATTGCCTGCTCCCTCCATACTTCCCTAGTTTCCTCTCAGCTTACGAGCCTCTTTTTCCTCTTCTCACCCGACCACTCATGAGGGTATTTTAAAGGCAAATACGACCTAACCGACTGCAAGCAATGTGTGTCGTGAAACTGATGGTCTGATACCTTCGGGTATCCAGATGATCACTGAGAATCTGAATCTTCTACCTCCATGAAGCTGGATTCCCAGTCATGAATCTTCTATTTTTAATGCTACTTGCTGAACCTTCCATATAAGTACAAAACTAACTACTTAGCCAACCCTACTGCTATTACTATTTAACCTACTACTTACTTTCTAACTTAATCTTCTGACATGGTGGCCGCTGCATTAGTTGGACCTTAATCTGATTGAGCCTCTGTTTAAGTATCTTAGAACAGTTGACAACCTGAGGTGTAAATGCAATGGGACAAATACTGGTATGTAGAGCGTGTAGAGTTAAAATTAGTTATGGTCAATAAGTGAAGTTCAGACTGTTTGGTGGATTCAGAACAACCTCCACCAATCAGGCGATTTTATTATTGGACGGTGGAGCTAGCACAACGGAGTCTTTTCTACCTTCACAAAGCCTCGTACTGCTCACCAAATAATTAGTCACACGTCTCTCAAAAATAAATCAATGTAGAATTACTGAACATTAAGAGCTTTTTAGACAACGCACTATATGTGTAGGAAGAGAGGCCAACATTATCAGATTGGGGAACGAAAATATCTGAAACTTGAACCTACCATTAAATCTACAAAAGCCATTATATGATTTAATCGGTGTGGTGGCGGTGTTTCTTGTCAAGAGAGATAGTAAACAACCTCGTTATCATTAACCACCGGTTTCCGGCGCGGTCACTTTCAAAATTAAAAATATAGCAATAAACATACCTAAATTATAAAGTGCAGACAGCCATTAAATTATAAACAACGGGCGAAGAGTGGGAGGAGGCTGCGTACGGCGCAATATAGGCGGCAAATTTAAAGGCAGAGCTCATTTTATGTGGTGTACAATAGGGGTAACACAATCACGTGTTGCATAATGTTGTGGGCCACATCACATAAATCAGCGACAAGTAGACCCGAGTCGCCGTCAATTTGTTTAGCATGCAGATCAGAGAGCGGCGCCTTATCAAGTGCTTTGTGAAGCCGCCGCCTGGGGCGCTAGCTGTAGCGGGGCCCGCGCTAGCTGCTAGCTCATCCACTGCTGCGCGCCGCGCCCGCCTCTCACCCCACTCCTAGTGTAACAACGCTAACATACAATGCGTATTTGTAATTGCCTATACGTTAATAATAGTATCATCCAATTGAAAAATAAATTTTGTTTTGGGAAAAGGACGAAAAAATAATATGTTGACTATGGTAATAAAAATGTTTTTGTACATTCTGCTCTGAAAACAGCTGCTTTAGACACATGTATTGACAGTGCTAAAGTGTAACTTTTACACCCAGGTAAATAAAGTATTGTTTTGATGATCTTTTTCTCAAAGCATTACAATTCAGACTGCTGAGTTCAAAACAATATTTACTTAATTAACTCTTTATAATATTAAAACATTTATTGACATTTATTTCTCATTATTATTTAAATCATGACAAATGCAAATTTAACGTTTTATTTAACTTGGCCTCATGTCAAAAAGTGTCACTTTAAAACCTAGTGATAAAATATACAATTTCTTTAGTCAGTCTATCGTTTCTGGTTTTTAACCGACTTCCTACACAATGTTACATAGCTCATCACTGTTTACACAGTGATTTTTATTTCGAAAGTAAATATAACATATTTATATTGTTTTGTTTTATATTTATTTGTTGGTTTTTGAATTGTTAATTTTATAAAATAGGTTAGACAATTCTATGTACAGCACTGAGACGATGGGCTTAGCTCCCGAAACCGGTCGTGCAGTCTATTGAAAGATGAAAAAGGGTACTACAGTACTCTGTTTTCCTTGTCTTTACTAATAACATTAGTAGCCCTAAGTAAACTTTTTCTGTTTAATAAAATATTGAATATATTTTGACCCAATATATATTTTGTAGGAAAGCTAAAACAGCTTTTCGTTTTGTTCAATGACGTGTCTGTGTGTATATGCATGGAGGACCATGCAAGACCATGAGACCATAAACCATGAGAGGTTTATAGGTTAAGTGTAAGAGAGGACTTGTTAGTCCTAACTTCGCGTAATAAAGCCATTTTTCATTTCATTTCATTCATTTCATGGAGGTAGAAATAAACCTTTGAGTCTTATGGAAACTTTGTAAACATAATTATATGTTTTAATGTTTTAATGATTTCATGACACATGATTTGTATCCGCTTATGCTGAGCACTATAGTACTACCATATGTTTACTTGATTTCAGGCAGTACAAGGTGTACTGGGGGTTGTATGGTTCACCATCACAGTGACAGTAACTCACAGCCAAACCCATGGATTAGTCAACTTGGTAGACGCCCCTTACCACAGTGACCTGCTCCGGGTAAGCCAGCAATTCAATCTGCACTGCATCTACTTATAGATGTGCACATTTTCATTCAATTTTTATAAACATGTTTGTTTACTATTGGTTTGATTACATTTAATTACTGATAAACCATTCAAACTCACATTTCCGTCGTTTTGTTCATAATTATGGTGCGATGTGTATATATTTATAACTCCGGAACAATTTGGTAGACAACCAATATATTTTTGAAATCAGCATAATTTTTTATACCCCACATCGATTTTATGATTTTTATTTCTTGCCTTTAACCCAACCATATATTACCAGACCCAAAATCAGTAGGGGTCTTTGGGTTAATGGTATACAACGTGTCGAGTTTCAAACAAATCCGTTGATATTTACTAATAAATATTTACTAAAAAATATATAACATGGGGAATTGACCTCAAAAACCTCATAAAAATAAAAAATCTATATAATTTTATTCGTTTCCCCCACCCTACACACTAAGGACCATTTCTATTCAAAAAATCTGAATTACCCCAGCCAGATTCCGAGATCTCAACACTCTGGACAACCTAACCGAAATACTAATAGTAAGATTATTATTACTGATAAACCATTATAGCAACTACATTTCGTTGTTTTTGTTCATAATTATGGTGCGATGTGTATATGGCTTTTATTTCTTCTCAACCAATTTATATGTGTTGAGAGACGTTGGAAAAACCAAGAAACGCATATTTTTTATACCGTGTTTTATAACGCTCAACTTTTAAACTCAACCAAAATTTCATACTATTACCTCTGCTCAAATAAAATGTAAACTCTGCTCAGTAATTAATGAACCAAGAAATATACTCGTAATGAACCAATAATTGCCTGATTAATATACTCGTAATGAACCAATAATTGCCTGATTAATATAACTTTGTAATACTCTGTTTCAACTAACCATAGGAAGTACGATAAGTGTTCAAATCCAGATAACTGGTTAAGCTGATCAATGTTTGTTCGCTTTATATTTTAAAATATGTACTTGAATTACATGAGTATGAGCTTTGTACAATACATGTGATAGCAGTAAAGTTGAATGTTTATGGACTGATACCAGTGTGTTGTAGGTGCTCAGTGGGCAGTCTCAGGGAGATGCCAAGGCTCTTCACAGAGTCAACCTCACAGGAGATGCTGTTTGTAATGATGGATCTCCAGCAGGGTTAGTATTTCACAATTCATTTCAGTTCATTTCACATATTGTAAAATAACAAAATGCATCTTGAGATAAAAAAAGAATTATCATAATATTATTTCGATTTTTGAGCAACTTACACGTTACATTTTTGTGTGTCACAGTCAATTTTGTTTTTTGTTCAGGTTTTATCTAAGACCATATCACGGGAGTAAAAGATGGATCATGTTTCTGGAAGGTAAGCTGATGAACTTACTTAATTACAGCAATATTTATTAATACATAAAATTATAATAGTTTAATACAATTGCAATGGTAAATAGTTGTACTATTTGTAGAGACAGGAAAATTGACTTGTATTTCCTGTCTACCTGAAAAATAAATACAATTTAGATTGTAATGATATATGGACATTGTTATCTGTTTCTCAGGAGGGTGGTACTGCTATGATCAGCGGAGCTGTCACAACCGATGGCATCGGATGAGTCATCTTATGTCCTCCAAGCAGTGGCCAGATACCAGAAATGGTAGGTCAGTGTTACGTTTTATATCTCTTTTACACCTAGCCTATAGAACTTAGTCCCTAGTCTTTCATAGAGTTAGTTTCATCACCCCAAAATTAGTTTTATTTGTCAGAAGCTTGTACAAATAATAATTTGAAGGTTTCTTTTGTACCCGTAGTGTAGAACTTTGCAGGGTATGCAGAAGCGTAGCCAAGGGGGGGGTTCGGAACATGACCCCCTGACTATTGAAAAGGCTCCAAAACGGCCCTTAAGAAATATAATGTCTACAATAGAATTTATTTTTAAGACATGTTGTTCAACTTATGGAAATTAATACTATTCCTAAAGAACAAAAACTATACTAATATAATTATGTGGTAATATAGAAAATACAAAATAAATATACAATAGCTAATATTTGTCAATATTCGTAATATGCTCGGAAAGGCGAGAGTAACTATGACTCTCACAAGGTAGCCAAACACCGAAAAGCACCTATCCAATTGACATATTAATCAAATCAAAATTCTTTATTTGTAGCATGACAATATTTCAATTGCATTACAAACGTCATTAAATCTATAAATTTTAGGTACTGAAGAGTAGTTGTTACAAAATCAGATTATGACATCTTTTGGTTTCAGCATAAAAATGTTCCCCAAAACACCTCAAAACTCACAATTTTCTTTCAAAATTTAGCAAATTGTTAACATTTACTTTTAACTTATATGACAGCTCTTCTAGACGAGTTATACGCTCTTAGCAATTGCCGAGGCTCCCATTAAATACACAGTTTAATTGATTTAGAGTTCTCAGCCTACTTCATTTTATATATCTTCTTGGGTTTTCCAGCTTTGTAATTTGTATGAGTGACTGCTATTACTATTAATAAAATCCGGAAAGGTTACACAAACAATCATTGGTGGTTGGAGTACTGTGGTAAAAGCCTCCTTACAAATTATTTCATCTACTTGTAAACAGCGGATCCGTATTGGTATCAACGACCGCTCATCTCTGGTTCGAGAGTCACCACTACAATTTGTAATGTGACTTTTTCTAATGGTAGGTTGTGGTGAGAGGACTTTGTAGCCATGAATTTGTCAACTATTTACAAACAAGTTATTTGACATAACAAAAAAAATGCAATACAATGAATTCCAACTGACTTTTTTTTACCTTTACAGTGTAAAGTGAGCACTCTCAGAGTACATATTAACTTTTTTCCAATGGTTTGTCTAGCCATGAATGGTTAAACAAAAAAATGCAACATTCCAACTACTGATTTCCGCCATTACTGGTGATTTCCTCGTGATGCCTCTTACGTAATCATAACGGTACATTTACCACCGGATGGGAACCACCGCTCTAAGATCACTGGTCGCTTTGCATTTGGTTGATGTTGCCATGCTTTTGCAAGTGGATTCAAACAAAAGTGTCAAGTACTTGTATAGTGTCATACCATTGAAGTTCAAAGGTAATTGTGATGTTAGATCAATAAATTTGTAAATTTAAATATTTCTCAAAACAATTTTAATTTCAGTTGGTGGCTTGCTCTCTCCAAACCCAGAAGAAAATCCATATTGGTGGAATGCTAACCATGTGTATGTATATCAATTTTAAATTAGGTATTAATGTAACTTTTACTCTTTCAATTATTTTTAAACTGTAAAGTGATAGTTCCATTTGGCAATTTCATAAGAAGAGTTTCAACCTTCTTCATAATCCATGTATATACTTTAACACCCTCTCAAAAACTCACTTTTTAAGAGAGTAAATAATAGACTTTAACCAAAACCGTTGAAGTATTAGTATTGAAGTATACTTAAATGAAGTGCTTCCAAATGCAGTATTCTTTGTTATTAAAAAGGAAATAACTTTCAGATTTCTATAACTTCAGTTATTAACTAAATATAATTTCAGCATGAAAATTAAAATAAACGTAATCAGACATTTTTCTGGTTAAAAGTTAACCAGAACTAGAAAATGTTATATAGTGATTGTTCAAAACCTTGCAATTAAAAATGCCAATTACTCTTATTTATTCTTATTCAATATTGAAATCTAAGTTTACTGGGGAAGAAAAGTCACCCCTCTTTTCAAGTTTAAATTTTTGACATTAATTTTGTTTATTCGTGTTTATAAGGTTTTTTAGTCTACAAAACTACTGCTTTATTTAGGCCTCTACAAGACCTTTCAGTAGCACATAGTTTTAAAGAGTAAACTTAATTCCCCTGATATCAAAGCTACAACTAGCTATGTTTTAATATATTGAAAAAGAAAGCATTAACAGCCATTTTTTACACAACATTATTGTAAAAAATAAAATTAAAATTAAATAACATTTGGATAAAATGGTGATAAAGAGATAAATCTTGCGTGAAGTGTTGTCTTTTAACATGTGATTAATAATCATACCAATGTCAATAATGGTGATAATAAAGTGCTATCTAAACTCCTTTTATAAAATTTGGGGATTCCAAAATAAATTACTATTGTTTAGCTCCAAACGCCTCAACCAATAAGGAGTCAATGCAGACGGTTTGTTATTTCTCAGCTGTATTCTCCTGGAAATGAGTCAAGTTAATGGCTTTAACAATGACATATTATAATGCATTTCAGGTTTGTGCCTTACTGCTCAAGTGACGTGTGGAGTGGACAGCGCAGGTCCTCACAAGGGATTGAACCCAAGTTTAACTTCATGGGCGCAGAAATCATACGACAAGTTATCAAAACGCTCCTAACTCAGGGAATGGCATCAGCTTACTCATTGCTTCTTGCAGGCAGCAGGTAGCTTTTAAACTTAAATAATAGCTAACAAGTTTTTAGAAAATGAATATAATATTTTATTAGATGCAGGGTGGACATTGCTTAGTTGTGTGTTTAATGCTGAGAAGTAACACTATATGCTTATCATATTGTGAGTGTAGTGGCGCTACGTGGTCGAAAAACAGTGTGTGTAGTAACCCACTATATACTTGTACAGCTGGTAGATTGTAACAATATCCTCCTTGCTCTCCCTGCTCTACTTTAATTTCTCCATCTAAAATAGAAAAAAGATCAGTTTTTTATGGCAAAATTAAAAATTACGGTCCATTGCTAGTATTTGCAAACGACATGTGGGAGCATTCTTTCTGCTTGTGATATAACCTGAGCCGATTAGGGCAATTTTGGGCATCATAAATATGGCGTTTGGAGCAAAGTTCTTCAACAGATATAAGGAAGTATTTTAGTTCACTATAGCCTCTATACGGAAATACTTCAACTGCAGAAGTGATTGCATTTGCAGTCACAGAACTACACTTATAATTAATTTTTATAAGTGCAATACATAAACTCATGTTCTTCATACGAATGAAGGTTACAAAGGATAAATCCTTGAATCATACTTTACCATGATCATGAATCACAACAAGCCCTTAAGAACATGTTCCGCCTCATTTGAATCAAAACCACAATTATTTAGTTTGAGTGCTTTTTCGTGTCACTACTCAGTAAAATTGTCAGTATTAAGTAAAATTGGTGAGCTCTGTCGTACCAGCGATTTTATCGTGTTAATACGGCTTAGTAATAATTCTGTATAACGGGTCTTTTTCTAAAGAATAAAACCAGACTATCAAGTTTTGAAATACTGTTTGTATTTTAATTCAATCATATCATATAATTAGTTTAATTAGTTATTTGTTCCTCAGTTGCATTATTACCAAAAGTAGATGTGAATCAATTGTTCCGAAAGTGTCTTTTTGATTCTTGCTCATTGAATGTTTGCATTTATAAAACTCAGTTTAAGACCCAGTGGTAAAACATATAGTTGGTGTAGAAAAGCTATTTTCCTGAGCAGTAATGCTAGCTTTGTTGAAAAAGAAGTTTGTGTAACACTGAGCGTGGTATAGTGCAGGTGGTATGGGAGTAATGCTGAACCTAGACTCAGTCAAGGCGGAGTTGCAAGCTCACCCTCACATTGCTCTGCGGGCGGTGTCAGACTCAGGCTGGTTTCTAGACAGAGCACCATTCACACACACGGGAGAGGGCTTGGCTACCATCGATGCACTCAAGCGAGGTATACTGCTGTGGAACGGCCAGATCCCGGCCAAGTGTCAACAGGTCTACAGCCAAGAACCGTGGAGGTGCTACTTCGGCTATCGGCTCTATCACACTCTCACTAGTAAGATATTTGTCATTTAACTTTGAACAATGAGTTGCTAACTTTTCCAATATCAAATTCTTCTGGAAAAATAACAAAACTAATCTAGCCCACAAAAACACTTTTATTTGTTGTTGTTACACTTTAATGGCAATAAGATATAAATATGGTACTACAAAAATACTGTATTTAATATGTTGATACTAACAAAAGACCATTTTAACCTCTTTGTCAATTTAGCTCTTTCTCCTAAAAAGATTCTTTATGAAATCAAACTTATATAATTTCTTCCTGTAGAACCTAATGAAGTCAAATTTAGCAAAACTGCTCTTTAGTTTGCTCTACTACAGTTTGGAGGGCTACCTAATCAGCCAACTCTCATGGTACTTTTTATACCTTAGTATTTAGTTTTTTTTACTTGGTTCTATTTACAATTTTAGATTGTTAACGTTAAATGCAAGTGAGACAACAAATCCTCTAGCTACAGAGAGCCCTTTATTCCAAATTAAGTACTTTACTGTTTGCTCTTTAATTACCGTAGCTTGACAACGTATGCTCAGCTCTGAGTTGTGTTTATTGTTGCAGCTCCTCTGTTTGTATTCCAATGGCTGTTTGATGAGGCACAAATGACTGCAGATAACGTTGGCACTCCTGTTACCAAACAACAATGGGACTACATCCATAAGATGGGTGATAGTCTTAGAAACACATTCCAGAATGTCACGTAAGTGTAGTTTTACCATTAACTTCAAGGTTAATATATGGTGTAGCCGTGTAGTGTCTAAATTATTTAGTCAAATCTTTAGTAAATGCCTAAATGGTTATGAAATACTTTAACAGTAGTGGTTTTCAGTCAAAAGTTTTGACAGATTGTTTAATCTAAAAGTGCCATTCGGTATACTTATAAAACATTGGGCTTGAACAGAAGTGGTGATGGGTATAGCTCAACTCTTTTGTGTGATAAAAGTGTTTTGAACAATGAAAAGAAAATTACTACCTTGCACATTTTTGGTTTTATCATACTGCTAATGTACCAAATTAGTGAGGAATTGTAGAACAATTAACATTGTTTATCTTAGCCCAGTGAAAAATACAATAACATTTTACAAATTAATATTACAAGGTATACATCATTAGATTTCTTAGAATTTTATGTAGATAAGTGTAAAAGTGTTGTTTTAGTATCATGTACTTTTAATTTTACTAAGCAAACCGTTGAGCTTTCGCTTTTTAGTAGTTTATTCCATCCAAATGGCTTACAAACAATACAATGCATTTTACATGTTCACAGGTCTGTGTTTGCTCCGTCGTGTATATCTCACTCCGTACTGACTAAGCGAGACTGGCGAGTGCTTCGGATCGACGACGTCTCACTTCCTCAAGCACTCAGGTGCTGGGAACTGCAGGTCCAGTTCCCTGACATCTCCTTTCGCAAGAAAGACAAGTGAGTAATTTCCACCTTATGTAGAAAGTACTGTGTCAGTCCTGTCAGCGATGTTCCTTGGAGTAAATATGTCTGAGGATAAATATTGTATACCTAGGGCCGGCTAGGCGGGGTTGGAATTGTTGCCCCAAACGTTCCGATATCCACTCCTCTTTTCCCTTAAAGATCTTGCTGTAAATCAAGTGTGTATAATTATGACTATACCAACCTCTAAACCCTCCTACGAGGTTTGATAAACCATTTTTGCAACTTGTCCATATTAGCCTGGCTTAAGGTTGTGTCAGTCACACACTTTTTCCAAATACACTAGAGTCCCGCTAATCAGAAATAACAGGGACCGGGCCCTGTTCTTATATAAGCAGAATTTGTCTGTATAATATTTTGACCGTATATGACTCATATAATTATATTGTCTGAGCGACTAATATTTTATATTTAAATGTAAGAAATTATGTGTGTGTCCTCTAGTACTCTGCAATAACAAACAGCGGAACTAACGCTATATGACGAGCACTACACAGAAGTCTGTGGCAGTAGAGCTTACATGCGTAACAATTACCTCCCCCAACACCTGCCCCAAAGCCTACACAGTACAGTCATCCGTTCTAAAGAGCAAACGATGACTCACCGTGTCATACTGTCAGTGTGTGTTTTGTTCAAAGCTATTTCTTGAGAGTATACCTGCGTTTGTAGTGCGTCATTGAGAGCTTGTTCGTTATTACACACATACAGTATGACATAAATTGGAAATCTACGTTTTATTTATTTTACCAACTCAGCAATTTTATAAATCTTTTCCCCTAACAGTGTTTGGATTAGGCAGATTTTCTGACTAAAGGTTCAGATTTGCGGGTCTCTAGCGTAGGGTGGTTAGATTAGATTAGATTAAGTAGGGCTGGTGGTGAACCAATTGTACGTCAACCAAAGGTTTATTGTACTGCCCCGGTTGTCTTAGCTTGGGAGACCCACCCCTGTGGGACCACATAACCTCAAGGTGACTCCTCCCAGCTCAGACAAGTGAACTTCAACCCAATTACGCCCCTCTAGAAGACATCTTCTCCTAGTCTCCAGAGAGGGACATTCTAATAGGATGTGCCTAGCAGTTTCTACTGCCTGCTCAAAGTCTACATAGAGTATTACCATTATGCAATCCCAATTTCTGTAGATGATGCTTGAAGTGCCCATGTCCAGTTAAATATGATATTAAGAATCTGATGTCAGAGCATTTTAGTTTTAAGATGCTACTGGAGAGCCCTGCTAGGCCCTTTTAGAGCAGGTTACGATTGAGCTTCCTGAGAGGCTTGTCCACTTTTGACAATGTGCCTCAGGTATTATCCCCAAGGACTTATAAACCAGAGCCGACTTATCCCAACTGCCGGTTCCGGTCCATTAAAGGCGGACAGTGCTCCCCTCCTTGCAAGGAGGTCTGCCTTCTCGTTACCCAAGAAACCCTGATGTCCTGGGATCCATTCTAGATGAACATTATTTAATCTAGAAAGGGCGCAGAGGGCCTGAACACATTCCCAGACCAGCTTAGAGGTGAACTGGCCTTTGTCCAGCGCCCTAAGGGCTGCCTGGCTATCGGAGAAAATAACTATACGTCTGCTCCTAGTACTAGACGTAAGTTCAATTGTAGCGTAGGGTGGTTAGATCAAGCTACAGTTTTAATGATTATAGAAATTTAGAAGTTAATTACACAATATAAATAATATTACAATCTTTGAGCTCAAAATAATATTAAAATCTTTGAGAAAACCAGGTCCCTTGCCAGGTTTTAGCCCTACCCTCCTGCTGGCCCTGTTTACATAAAAACTCTTGGTTTATCAACTTTTTTAATACCTGGGTTCTATGCCATGGCATTTTAAATTAGTGACTTAACTGGGGGTTTGCCAGGTAAGATTAAATTTTACAGCAGATCAAAATACCGTAGCTCTTGCCTTTTAATAGTTATTATACTTAAGACTAGTGGCTCCAACTGTAAAAATTTCAATAATACTTATTTAAATTTTAAAATGAAGTGTATTACTAACGTTGTTTTGTCAAATGTTCATACTATTCTCATACTTCCATTAGAATATAAAACTAGCTGATGTACTCAACTTGTTCATGGACCTAATAATTCAATCATTATTCCTGCCAAGCCAAAACATAGTTTTTGAATATTTTGGCTATTGACTTTTCTTTGCATTCAAAATGCTTGAAAATTCAAGCAAGTGAAGCCTATTGTGTTACAGCTCTGTGAGTATGTTGTCTGATTCACCATTATATCTGAGCAAATCTGCCAGGAACCTGACCCGAGCCTCGAGGCCAAACCAGACAACACAAGCCACTCAACGCAAACGCAGACGCCGGAAAAACAGAAACAAGAACCGAGGCAAGAAACGTAAAGGTACATTCAAATTTTAAATCCAAATATAATCATATATACAAGTTTTCTTCTTGATTGGTTCATGTGTGTAAAGTTAACTGTTAAAGGAAATATACATGTGTAATATAAATCATTCTATTTTAACCTGGCATCGGGCACTTGAATTTCAAAACAACATCAAGCTCTCACGAAGGATTCTTCTGGGCACATAAACATTTTTGGCTTATACAACAAACCAATTTACATTCATAAATGATTTTCAAACTCGTTTATTACTATTAACTACTAAGCAATATATTATAGTCATAATTATTATTATTACACAATTGTTGTACTTAGTAAAGTGATGCTGAAATTTATAAAACTTTTGCTCAACTAAAAAAATGTCTTAAAAATGTTAAAATGTCTTAAGAAGGCTGTCAAATCACAGGTAAACAAACAGGCTCTCAAAAAGTTACAGCTGTTAGGAATTCCAACTTAAATTATTTTGGTTTCTTCTGCTAATATAAAAATGAGAACTAAGCTGCAGAAAATTATGAGATACAAAATTTTAGGGGTAGTTTATTTTAGGGTATTACTTAGCATTTAGAGGGAATCTCGTGGATGGACGAGTTTGTTTGATCATGAGAACTTTAAATAAACATCATTAATCAATAACTTTTGGTCTTGTTCTGCAGAGAGGAAAGGCAACAAGATGCGGCCTCAGAGATCAGCAGTGGGAAGAGAGCAGGCTTGCCAACACCGGCTGATAGAGAGGTGTTCTTGGCCGCAGTGCAACCACTCATGTCCCAAGCTGCGAAACCCTTTTACAGGTACTTGTCCACCAACAATATTCTAAATGTATTTTAATTTTGAATAAAGGATCTCTTCTTCTCTTTTACTGAAAACTTATGTTGTTACCATTTATCACCCCATGCAACTTCCTTATTGCTAACTGAAAATATAGTGATGACTAATGCTTAGACCAGTCTGAAATCAAAATCGCCATCCAGTCCAATAAAAAAATAGGGATTTTCAGCATTGAACGTGTTATGACAGTTTATCTAATAGGGCTGGCTATTATTTTACTGGCTCATTTTCGCAAAGGAGGTTGAACATCAAAGACTAGATTGACTCTCTGAAACTAAAACTTTTGCATTGTTATGATCATATTGCAACAACAGTTACAAGTGTTAGTTTGAAAGTTCATTATAGTGGCGGAGAGCAATTTAGTAAAAGGAAAGAACGGACTTTTGAAAACGGAAATTTTATGATGTAGCGGTATTTGCAAATATTGGTTGGAATAGTCTTAGGTTAGATCAAGTTAAGATATTAATTAAATGTAGTTCCTAGATTAGTATTGTCCAAGACGGTGGAGTTTTAACTACGAAACGTTAGGTAGTTTTTCTAAGTGGCAGGAAAAGTCACTAAACAGTTACAACTTACAACATTCCATTTCATCTAACCAAATTACTTCAAGATCGTTGGTATGGGTCACTTTGTTCACAGCGGCGCTTCTTAAGTTTAAACGAAATACAGAGTGTTCGAAATGAAACATTCTTCCTTCATGTCTGACTGATTGGGATTGATCACTGTTGCAGGTGAGGAGATGGATTTCATCGAACTTCTCAAGTCGTTTGGTTTGGACATGATGAGTGTCGCCAACGCTCTTGGAATCGACATCAACACATTAAACAACATGGATCCACAAGAACTGCTTAACCTTCTCACACAGCAAACTAACTGAGATGTTTATTCTGTATGTACATTTGTGTGTATAGTACCAGTCAGGTAAATAACGTCATACTCATTCACTGTAAATATTGTAAATGTAATTTAAAGTTTGATAGCGGTTAAGAGTTTTACCAAATTCAGCTAGCCTGGTTTGTTGTACCAAAGTGATCTTCAAAATTGTTGTAAAGTCACCAGCTACATTTATATTAATTCACACACGAATCTTCACTATCTACCTTAAGAACATTTAACCATTCTGATCAAAGACATAGCTTAGTTGTACGGTACTTACTATCAGTTTACTAATTTTCAATATCACAACACAGTTACTATGTTTAGTTTTGTGTGTTTATATTCTCCAAAATATTTGTCTCACCTAGTTGTACAGTTCTGGTAAAAAGTGAGAACCACATACGAGGGGGTACCCAAAAGTATCGGGAATCGGTCGATTGAGCGATAGTTCACATTTTGGCCGACAACTCTTCCTGAGTTTAGTGCACTAGTATCTGTGTGCTTTTTCTAAAGTAGTTTTGTTCTGATGGTTTAATTAAATAGACAAAGTTCAGCTGTTACGGTTGCAATTATTAAAAAGCTTACAAAGACAATTTTTTGAGCAAAACCAGAATGAAACGAGTATTTTTCCCAAATTCAAGACGGCACCATGTCGATTAAAGACAAGCCTCGTCCCGAACCTTCTAATTGTTCAAAACCGTCAATATTGCAAGAAGACCGTCGCAGAAGTATTGGGAATGCTTCCTGCTGGAGTGTGTTGAAATTCAGTTTAGCGAATTCCAACCTAAATTTTGGCAGTATGGAGACGGGTTCTTTCATCATGACAATGCGCTGCCCACGTAGCCTTAGTTTTTTGGCCAATACCAGCATGACCACCCTTCTTATATTCACCAAATCTTGCCCCAACTTTTTATGTTCCCCATAATGAAAAATTACATAAAAGATCACCGTTATGACTTAAAATGAAGGAGTGAAAAGGCAAACGAGGATGGAGCGTGTAGCCATTCAGACTAAGGAGTATGAGGGTGCTTCAAACCATGGGAGCATCGAATGAACAAATGCATTACACTAAATGGGGAGTATACTGAAGGTATACATGTAAATTAGTAAAAAAATAATAAAATATGGTTTTATAATGAAATTCAGTATTTTGGGTTCCCTTTGATTCTTTTGATTACATTATTTACATAATCAGTATTTCTCTATACAAATAATGTAGTTCAAAGAGGGGAAAGTCAAATGTATTTACTTCCAAGAATATTGTGTTATGTTTTAGCCTGAATTAAAAAACAGAGTCTGAAGTAGCTGATTAAAACAAATAAGTTTGCTTTCATCTTGTTTATAGTAATATATTTTGAGGTTTACATACAGTTAAACAAAATAATTTTTAATATCAACAGAAATAATAATTTATGTTTAGATTCTCTACATTGGTTGTTGTTTTGTACAAGAAAACATAAAGATCAATCCTGTTGTTTCTTTTTAAACAAAATAATGAGAACGTTATAAATAAAAAATGGGACACAGCCTGAAAAGTTTGAAGTTTTTATACAAATTCAAAATTGTTGTTTAAAGAAAGTCAAGTGTAAGAGAACTTGTCAATGTCTTTTCTCATTACCAGTAAAACACACAATAGAGAAACACATGGTGAAACCAACTCTTAACACTAATGTGAATGAAAAATCACGAGAATGTTTTTTTTATGAATTCTCCACTCAGTTGACTGTGGAAAGTATTTAACTTTCTGTTTTGAGGATTGGACTAGAGTTTTCTTCATTTGGTTCAGACCCAAATGCTATTCTAACTCAAATGAAAAATGAGGTCTCAATAGAGACATATTACGTCATATTTATTTTATCTATCCCACAACTGTACTAAACCAATCCTATTTAGAACTGTGTTCAGTATTACGCCTGTTCCAGTTTCCAGTATGTAAATTGTATATAATATTATGTAAATTCAAAAGAGTGCATTTAGAATGCAAAAGAATACCAATACTGTGTATAATTGTGTATATATACTTTTAACTTTAAAACCATTGATATTCAGTGTCCTCGGTAAGCAATACAATACCAAAGGAAAAATATTACACAAAGCTGCCACTTAAGGAAGGGAGTGTATTATCAAGTTTTTGGCTAGAGGAATGTACAAGCCATAACATTTTACTGCAATCTCCTACAAAAGGCACCTGATGTTAAAACTTAAAGCATCGTCAACTCCTGATTAGTTCTAAAACTTTAAATGCCCCTACATATAATAAATATTACTACTTAATACTTGTGGTTGAAATTTGTTGGAAATATTAATATTTGTATTCAAATGTTCAAATTTAAAATATATTTATTGTTTGTTTGCAGTCTGCATCGGACAAAGTGGTTAGTCTTGCAGTCTTACATGAGTATGAAAATGGTAACACTGATTTGTGGTGCAAAACAGTTTAGTTTATTAGTTTTGTCAATCATAGTAAGAGAAATGTATTGATAACAAATAAAACATATCTCTTTAGTATCAAAGTGTACAAGTTCATTCCTACAAAAGTCTAAAATCTAATCTAAAAGGCACAAATGTTCTTTAAAATATACATAGTACTTAGGTTTGAAAACTTGGTTTAAAATTGTAAATGTATGTAATTACTAATTTTTATAAATCTTAAAAGTACAAATGCTTTTAGCTGTAAGGATTAAGTCAATAATATTGTTAAGTAAACTATAAATAGCACAAATCTATTTATTTTGCTCTTAGCTTGTTTATCTTTGACTGTTATAACATAGTTGCAACTACCTCCTTAGATGTAAGATGTAATTATTTAACTATAAAGAAACTATATTGTATTAACATGTAGCAGAAATAAATTGTGTAAAACACTAAATGTTTTGTTTTTATTCAAAGCAGTGTTGTACTTGTATTACTATTTGTCAGGTTAGTGGTAGAGAGGACTATCACAGTTCTAACTTTTGCCTGAAATAAAGTAATTTTTCATTTCATTTCATTTTTATTTGTTGTAATACAGCGGGGATGAAGGGTAAAAGGGCGATCTATCCCACACCCCCAACCCCTTTGGTATGATGATACTAAAATACCTTATTAATAACCAGCATATAGAGTTTGCTTGAAGATGACAGATACATTTTTGAAAGCACTAGTAAATAAAATATCACACATTTTTGTATTTTTAATTCTTGTCTACTATTTGCCCATAATCTCTTTGTCAAATATTACTTGTGCCATAATAACTTGTGTCTGAGGCAACTTTAGTCAATTACATGCACCAGTTTTGTTTTTAATTTCAGCTATTTTGACCCGAAAAATAGGCTATTCAAATAGTTTATTGCATCAGACAATATTTACAATTGTATTGCAATGCTTAAATTATAAAGAAAGTTAAGAATAAAAAGGAAAAATTAACACACAATAACACATTTAAACATACATTTACTCGCAAAAAGACAGAGAAACTTAACCACATGAAATAAGGTATACTGGACTGTACTATAAGCTAGTAGAGCACACTGCACCACAGCACCAGCTGTACATTAACACAAAAAGCTGCAAAATATTAATTCTTTCTCAAATTAATGAATAATTTCTAATAATAATAAAGTAAATTTTATATTAGAATAGAAATCAAAACATAGTACCCTTTAAGAATTTTATAATTGCAACGACTAGTTTCGGCGGTCATACCATTTTCTTGGTGCAATCAAACAAATTTGTTGAAGTTTCAATTTTTATTCTAATATACAATAAAGTAGCCCTATTTGAATTTCCTTCTATAAAATGAAAGTAAATTTTATACACACCAGCCAATGGCCTGGCAACGGGCAATCCTGCTGTCTAGTAATCAGGCACTTTGATTGTACCGGTGCTACCAAACAAATAGCTGGTTGGCACAATCTTCTGGTCTCAGTAATTTCAATATAAAACCATTTTGTGAATAATCAACTCATATATACAGTATGTGATTTTAATGATTAGTGTGCTAATTACATTCATTTTTAATTTGTAATTCTTGTTTATTATTTGGCATATTTTGAGCAATCTGTAATATTTTGTTAACCAGGTACTTATTTACGCAGCCTGTTAAATGACCAAACGAGTAATGAGAAATCATATTGTAATATGCTTCCGCTAAAAATCAAAATATAGAACCATCCTTGCTCATTTTCAAAATAATTTAAAATATTCAAAATTTTAATTAATAAATTTGGCTGACTGTATGAGCAGTTTTGTTTTGCTTTGTTGGATGTGAGAAGTGCAACAGTTGGTTGTTGGTGATGGATCAGGTGAGTGACAGCTCCTGAGTGGAGGATGTAGGGAGTTGAATCAATTACTGTTTGAGTCAAGTACCTCAGTTCAGTGTCACCATGCTACTTGCAGCCACCTCTCTACTGCTCACCATCAATCAACTGGCAGGTAATCAGCCAACAGCTGTTATACCTCATTCTCTCATATATTTCATAACATAATCCAAACAACCACTGATACTTTTGAAGTTTACTAACTTTAATCTTAAAGCATCTTCAAATCAATATGTGTAGGAAAATCAAACGTATTTTCTTGAACATAGTTGTAACACACTGACTGGGAAGAGAGTTTGATACTGTACTATGTTTGTTGTGCAGCAGAAGAGTACGGGGGGTTGTTGGAGACCAGCCCTGTGTGGCTGACCGTGTCCTCAGTACCTGTAACTCAGCACGTGGAGCAAGCCATCCAACTCAACTGGGCAGAGGGTGGAGGAGGTGGCTCTGTTCACAACAGATCCGTTTGCCAATTCGTCTTTTCCGGGTACGGTACATTATCTTCTACAAGGAAAGGGGTGCCAAATACTTTGGGTGAAGGGTGAGGTTTGAGGAACTCTTTAAAAATAATCAATCCTTTTTGTGAGTTTAAATGCATTTTCAAAGCCTTTTCCAGATACAGAATATATGTAAGCTTAAAGTAATTTTTCCCTTAACATCACTAAAACAATAATTCCCATTAAATTTTATGATTGTTTAACTAAAATCATTTAACGAGTTCCAGGCAATTTGTTTACTAAAACTTGTCTTTTTAAAATAAGATGGTTTTCCTCTTGATCTTTTAAAGTTTGAAAGACAATATCTGTTACTGTTATATCTATCCTTATGTAGTTTACTATAATTATAGTGCATATTTGAAATGACGATTAATGATCAAAATCATTCTTTTATTTGAGTTTCAAAGAAATTGATGTGGAAATTGAGAGTTAAATGTTGAAAAAGCTCTTCTTAATTTTTTTGATTGTATTCGATTTAGAAATAACTTCTCATTGTATATATAATATTAATAATACAATTTTTTATTTGTCTGAGGCCTTTCAAATGACAATTATTTATCTTCGGTTTGTATGCCTCTCTGAAGAAAAATAACACTTCTATTTGAGAGACCTCATACAATAAAACAAATTTATTATTAGACGATGCGAAGTTATTTTTAAATCTATGAATCACATGTTTCAGTAACCATCATGCAACATGCATGTGTTTTGCTTTGTATAACCATGAGTCCATGACAAAGTATTTATTTAACAGAACCGGTGCTTGAAAGTGAGGACAGATGACTATCCGGAGGGGCAGTTCCAGACATCTTACTCGTTGGTAGGCGCCCAACTCCCCGGGGGCTGGGACCTGGATAACCCAGAGGACCCGGAACCAGGAGATCAGTGTGTGGCTTATTGGATCAGCTCTTACAGCAATGAGTCATTGGAGCAAGTAGACTGCCTCAAGATCAGACCTACCTGGATGTCTGACAACAGGTATGAGTTCAGAGCTGTAGCCAGAGGTTGATCTAAAGAGGTTACTTTTAAGCCAGATTGTGAATCTACAACATTATTTATAAATAATGTAAACCTTTTTTAAAACCACATAGAAGAAGGTTTTTAGTTTGTCTTTGCTCTTGCATTGTTGTCGGAATTGTTCATAGTTGTATAAGCCAATACATTATAGCCAACATAATATTATTATTTTTCCAAACAAGCTCTTGGCTGGGCCAAATAGTTTCTAGGCCAGGCATCAACCCTGACTTAAACAACCTTGACATATTAAAGGTATAAAGTAAAATTACTGTTTTTACTTTATGAACTATTTATTAATTTTGTCAATGGTGTTTTTGTTTCAACCTTATAATCTTCTTATATTTGTTATATAGAAGTTAAATATTAAGTTAAATGTTTCTGTTAACTTTGATTAACATTGATTTGTTAAAGTCTGTCGTTGGGATCGTTACCTCTGACCTCAGTACTGTGGCCTGGGACACACAACTCAGGGTGCTACAAGGGCGGCGAGTCACTGAAACCTACCCTGGCTCGCTTTGTCTTGACTCAGGACTACAATGTGTGGACACAGCTGGTGTATGGCATACGATACATAGATCTCAGAGTCGGCATTTATCCAGTCAAACAAGGAAACGGCTCTGAGCGCATGGATCTGGAAAAAAGGTTAAGTGGAAGTAGAAATGTGGAACCCAAGATTAATGAGTCAACAATCAATAACTTAAAAAAATATTGGAGTCGGTGCTGCTTCTTCTTAAATAATATTGCCTCAGCAGCACCGACTCCAATATTTTTTTAAGTGAATGAAGATTATAACAACTCCTAAATTGTAATCTACAATATGGCAAATAGTGTGCGCATTTGATAGTATTTTTATATATATTAGCAAATTAATATTTATCATATTGGTTACTGAAATGGTTACAGCTGTAATATCTTACTGTAGTGTAATGGATAAATTATTGTTTGTTCACACATCAGTAACCCATTGTTTATAAATGTATCATGTAAAGCAATACAGGATTGCATTACCCAATTATTTCACACTTTTTATAGCATTTTACTGTTGGATTGTTTTTGAAGTCGGTTCAATTTTTTTGTTAAAAAGTTTTTATTAAAAGACAAGCAAATACAGTAGTATTTTGACTATTTTCTGAATGTTACAAAAGTTTTGCCAGCCGTACACAATATTTAGCTGAGTTATAGTACTGTATTACAAAAATATTTATTGTTTGAAAAAAGGTTTTTTTATTTGTTTACTGTTCACAATTTGATTTAGTTTGACCACAAAAGTTAATAGCTGTGATAATTATTTTAAATTTTACTGGACCAAGAAATATGGTATTTCTACCACCTAATTGTACCCATTAATGTTGATATTACTACTTCCCCAATATCCAACCAATATTTGATTTAAGATGTTTTTATTAATATTATTTTTTACATGTTATTTACTTTATTTGTATACTTCTAGGGCTAAATCTTATAAATCTACAACACAATATTTAGTTAAGATACTTTTGTATGTGGATTGGATTAAAGAAAAACTATTTTATGTAATGTTTGCAGTTTCTGGGTGAACCATGACATGATCAAGGTGCGCCACTAGTGCCCATCCTACGAGAGATCAAGCAGTTCTTGAGCAAGGCTCGAGGAGAGATTGTGGTGCTGGACTTTCATCGGTTCCCGTGGGTTTCTCAGGACGCCACGCTCGCCATAATCGCCTGGTGGAGCTCCTTAGTCAAGAGCTCCGAGATGTAGCTGTGGAGTTCCATCACAGCTGGCCCACACTCGACACACTCTGGCAATCGGACAAACAGCTCATCATCACTTACGGAGACAATGAAGTGGCCAAGAGTGAGTAGATTTATTTATACAGAGTAATCAACTTAACATGTTGAGATGATTTGAGAAACTAATAATTTTTAGAGAAAACCTTAAGTGGGGGACTTAACCTAATTTTAGAAAGTATAAAAAAGTATGCAACAACGTTTTCAAACCTGACTCTGAATTTCATTATTGAACACCGCATTCCAACTACAGAAATAAGTTTCACAGTTTTAAAAGTCTTTAGCTTTAACTTTTAAAACATTCTTGGTTCCAGTGTGAGTATATAGTTATCGATCCACTCAGGATCTATTAACACAATTAGATTTGTACAGTTTTTCATGTCTTTATACTCATCTCAAGTCTTTATAAAAACTTATGTAAAGTTTAAACTCAAATAAAAAGGATTTAACAAATATATTTGACAATGAAAAACTTATTTCAAATCAATACATTTTTAAGGTAGAAGTGGAGTACTCTAAAAATTACAAGTAATTTGAAATAGGAGTGAATTAGCCAAACAGCAAAATGTAAAGGAGTAGAAATAATTAGGAGCTATATCTTATGTTACAGATTTTTGTTGTGTTTTGTTGACATTTTAAATTAATTGCTTAATTAAAAATTCTCAAAATTTCATATTATTTTTTATTTGAAGAACGTATAATTAGTTTGACATTTAAAAAAGGCACTATTTTGCTCTACATCATAAAAACGATGATGTACCATTTCAATGGTACAGTTCCACCATTTCATTGATACAATTCCACTATTTTGAGAATCACATAAAATTTGTGTAAAAACATTGTATCTGTTAGAATAAGCAGCAGTTGAGACCGAGAGCTGGTTAGCCGCTAAGTAGCTAACAATTTGCATGATTGTCACTGCAGTACAGTGTTTCTTACATAAGTTGCAAAGTTTCTGGGTTTTCAATACTTTTAGTTGGACTTGGTGTAATTCTCTTTTGGAAGAAATGATTAGGAAAAGCCCTTGTCAATGTTGTTATAATAACTTTGAAGTTGCTTAAAATTTAGAATAATTCAAAACTATTTAGAATTTATGCACTGTACAGAGCACTCTTGGTTGTGGCCACCTCTGAGGCAGCAGTGGGGCAACCAGCAGACAGTGGAAGGATTGGAGGAGTTCCTGGAGAGTTGCTTGAACGACACAAAGTTGCGGGACCCAGAGCGAGGGATGTGGGCAGCCATGGCTCAGCTGACTCGGGACCCGGGACCTCATGTTCAACCCCGGAGCCAGCCTGCGCACCATGGCTCAAGCGGTCAACCCGCGCCTCACCGCCTGGCTGCGTGACGCCTGGTGGACACAAGCTAACATCGTCACCAGCGACTTCTTTCTTGGCAACAACGTTGTTGATGTGGCTGTTGCAGCAAATATTCAAAAGGGAAATGGTGCTGCGAGATATGATTTGGTGTGATTAAAAGGCTAATTTGTGATACCAAGTTTACTGTTATTATTTTTGGATAAGACATTTTATACATTGAGATCATACTTTAAGAAATCAATTTTAAATGTTTTTTATTTGACCTTTTCTATAGTTAAACCAGTCAGTGAACGGGGAAAAGGAAAGTAAGGGGGGAAATTATCTAGTTGGGTGCATAAGTAACCTTTTGATCACATTTTATCCTTAAGTTTTAAAAACTTGCAACATTATCATACAAATTAATGTAAATATTTTTAAGCCCCTTTAATGGTTAGCAAATTAGAGTAAACGTTTTTTCATTTCATAGTATAAATACTGTACATGTTTTTGTTGTTGTTGTTGGACACCTGCTCAATTCATTTCCTCACTGTTATAAATTAAAAAAAACTATTAAAATGAGTTATTATTTTATTAAAGTACTTATACAACAAAACATAACTACACATACAGTACATACTTTAACAAAACTACTGCATCAACAAAACTAAAAATAAGAAAACATAAGTACTCGTACATACAAAGTAAAATGTTGGTAAAAATTAAATGTGAATTGAGTACCCATTGTAGCATGTAGTTATGTAACAGAATCGATAACTCTTTATTGAAATCATAAATAGAGTTTCCTAGTTTACAGTTCAATGGTTGCATTAAATTTAAAAATAGTTAAAGTCAATGTAGGTTATGTTAACTAGCATAATAGTTGATTAGTTGAATAACTCCCAATTAAATATTTAACTTCAATAACTCCATGTTACTGAACAATACCATATCATCTAAAAGGTTAAAACAAATAATATGTATAAACACAAATCCTCAAAAGCTCAAACATTATAATAGCTCATTTTAGGAAAATGGACTAGGTCCGAAACCGGTCGCAGCAAATAAAACCAAAATATTATAAAGGGTGCTATGTTTTTCTAACGCTATTATAAATAAGAAAGTATCCCTGTTTTGTGATTCTCTTTCGAATACTCAAACAATATATTTACAAGTAATGACACACAATTTAAAGCAATATAACAGTTCAAATTCAAAATAAATACTCAAAAGTGGAGTATGTGCTAGTTAATAGATTCAAATACTGCTTAATAGAACACAACTTCATGATGAAGGTACAACAAAGATTAAACACACAATAAATTTTGCCAATAATAAATTATTTTACAGTCAAATCACATGAACTGTAATACACAACCTAATGTTTTGATCATTATTTGTTATTTATTAATCAGAATGGCTAATTAAAATACTGTATTCTGAACTAAAACCGCTTAGGTGGAATTTGTTGAATGTTCAGTTATAAATTCACTTGATTCAGTTGTACTCGGATCAGAATAACTTTTCCTCACAACAAATTGTTTTTTTCTTGCCAAAATTCTCTCTTGAGGGTTCTTGTTTCTCCTGTCGTTACTGTATCTGTTTAACTCAACCTTACTATCAGGATTAGTACGCAAATTATTGTCTCTGTGTTTAATTTCCGTTTCCAATACACTATTCTCATGGGTCTCAGTTTCTCGGGAGGTTTGTCGGCTTTCCGTCCTGTTCCTGCCAGGAACTCCAGTCTCGGCAGTGTGGAATATCTCGTTGGTGAGGAAGACATAGTTGTGGTGGTTGCCTGGGATGAAGACTGCGGAATCTTGCTCAGGTTGAAGTCTGCTGAACTCGATCTGATCAGTGAATATGCTGACGGTGTCGTCACATGCTGCCTTGTACCACCAGTCACACACCAGATACTTCTGGCTGAACACACTGCCTTCAGGGCACAGGAAGGAGTGCTTGGCTCCACCAACACCACAGATGTGGAATGCCTGCAAACATGCAATTGTATATTTTAAATGTAACTTTAGTTTTTTTATAATTCAATTAGACAATTTTTCAAACTAAAAATAAGAAATTAATTTTTTAAAGTATATTTTATCACTAGGTCCTAAAGTAACGCTTTTGGTACAAGCTCAAGTTTAACT
This sequence comes from Matsumurasca onukii, assembly GCA_018831715.1. Taxonomy (NCBI): domain Eukaryota; kingdom Metazoa; phylum Arthropoda; class Insecta; order Hemiptera; family Cicadellidae; genus Matsumurasca; species Matsumurasca onukii. The sequence continues at coordinate 16,677,158 of CM032066.1, read as the reverse complement.
TCTGAGGTGAGGCCGGATCAAGATGATCTTTCTCTCCCTTCGCCTAGTAGGGGTTGAGACATGTCGAACTCCCCACACACATTATTAAGTCTGTAGAGTTTCCTCCAAGAAGTTTTACAAAAGTTGAAGAAACTAGGGCTTAGACCGTTTTAGTAGTTAAAGTCTACTTTTGAAGCAAAACACTAATCTGTTTGGGTTTGCTCGGCTCCTATATATTTCAGCCAAAGGGGACCGAGCTAGGTGGATTACCCTCTGGATCCGCCACTGTCAAAACAGGTGTTTTTAGATAAAAATGACAAAGAAAACGCTTTTTTTGGAAGTGACTACTTTGTTGGGAGGTCAAGTCACGAAAGGATACTACTGTTTTAGAATTTTACATTTTGTTTTGTTGTGTTTACGTGCATTACAAACTCAAATATATTTGTTCACACTATTAATTAGGTACTACTACTTTACATTCTGGTTATTCGTGATTTGTTATCACATACTTGACACCTAGTTTCTACATCTGCGTAGTAGCCTGGCACCAGTCTGCCTGTGCAGGTGAAGAAGGTTGTAGGCACTCGTGTGAAGGTGGGATAGTCGATCCCTGGCTCTCCAGGAATCCCTGAGGCTGACTCACCCCTCGCCCCTCCCTCTACATCATGTTGCTCCAAGGTTGCTAATCCATCCACTTCTTCCGTCTCTTCATTCTCCTCATCATAAGTTGACTGATCTTGTGCCTTAAAATTTTGAACGTAATATTAAGTACCAAAGAAGATTAAGAGATCTGGGCTGTGTCATAGGAAGGCTAAAGAAAAAGTTACAAGATGACCATAAAAAGCCTGGAAATGTTATAGTAATACTCGTAGATCATCGAAATATAATTACAATTTTGGATTTAAGGGTCCGCCTCCGTGGTCACCGCAGAGAAAGGCTGAATTCGTCCGCCCAAGAAACACATAACACCGCGCACGTAACAACGGGCTTCCTTTCAACTGATGCAGCCTAACTGTCAAACCCTCCGCTTGCAAGGGTTTCGTAGAAAGTAAATAGCGCTCTTATATGAAGGTTAAATTCGGATATGTTAATTTTTATGGAAAGATAGAGAGTTTATCTGTGTTTGCTTGTGATTAGACTTTTTATAAACCATTTTTTAGCTTCTTAAGTAAGGTCTAAAAACATTCTATATTTTCTAACTTTAAACGATAATATAGCATACAAACTAAGGCATTTTAAAAAATGAACTAAGGAAAACCTATATAAAATGTTTATCTTTCATTTAAGAGTTGTTTCGTCAAAATAGCATTAATACTCAAGTCTATATTTTATTTCCCGTAAACCTCTGCAAAAACGCTCTCCCGAGCAGCTGAGGCGGACCTAACACACCACTTACTATAGATGGTGTATTTCATCACTACGTGAATTTTTTTATTCAAGCTGAATTAAAAGATTGAAAGTAAACTTTGGGGCGAACTATTAACTATAATTTTTGTCATGGTGCATTAATTTAAGTTTTGAAAGTAAAGAAATCCAAATTAAACTACGACTATGTGTTTTAAAACCAGCCAGTTTGAGTTATGTTGTTTTGATGAAAAGGCTATTACATCGGTTTGCTATTAGTCAGTGTTAAGACAAAGTCAATGGAAACAAAGTACTGGAATGAAAGATCATAAAAACCAAGATTTTACTAGAAAACAAAACAGGGCATCATGATCACGTTATTTCAAAAAGAGCAAAGAGTACAAAACATACCTGGTGTTTAAAGTGTTCCAACCATATTCTTTTCGAAATGAACGTAACTAGTTCAGCTCTAGGGTGAGATTTACGTTTTAGTTATTGACCTTTTTGTAAGATTCAAATCAAATTTTCGTTTTTGTGGGACGTCTCGTGAAGAAAGTTCCATAGGTTTTAAGTAAGCCCAGTTCAGTGGCATATCCGGTTAAAGCTAATATTGAGTTAAGATTAAAATCAGAGTTTAAACTATTATTGCGGACATTTTCCATCGTTAGTGAGCAAGATGATCGCGACGTTTCGGGATCTGCAATCTGATCCCGTCTTCAGGTGAAAACGGAGATTACAATGCCGTAAGTTTTGTTCGAAAAACGTAACTGTAATTAAAATAACGACGGCTGAAAGTTTGGGATCTTTAACTTAGACGCTGTCAATGGACTAAAGAAAACCTTTTGAGATAGGCTTAGCGGCATTTGGTTCTACTTAATAACGTTTTATACATCATTCAATTAAAAGAAGCATCAAAAGGGGTTTCCAGGTTTTATTGAGAAAATTACATGCATATTTTTTAGTTAATCTTTATGCGACATTGAGGATAAAGAAAATCTCATGTATCAACGAAACTTAAAAGCTCACAACGCAACCCACACCCATGGTGTAATAAGTACTGAGTTGTGACATTTGAAATTACTACAGACCATTTAAAATACAGTTTTAATTTTAGAGAAAACATACCTGAGTAAAAACTAACAGTACAAAAAGCACAATAGGAAGAAGCAAACGAGTACACATCTTCACTGAAGCACCTAAAGGTAGGATTCACTTTATATAGTATAGAGCGTGAAACACGTTGCACACGGCACGGAGGAGGAGCACGCAGCACGCAGCAAGCTCCGTGTGTGTCGTGTCTACAGCACACATAAAGTGTCATATGTGTATTGTACTGTAGTTTGTATAGTGTACCTAGGAGAGAGGAGTACTTTCCCGTAACATCCTTCTAGTAAGTTGTTCTGTAATAGGAGGAAGACTAATATTGTGTATAACCTTAGTATAGTGCCATGCACGTGCTAAGAGTGACCTTGAATTTTGTCCCATAAGAGCAATGTAAAAACGTGCATTTTCTTTGGACACACCACGCCTACAGTTTTCATCAGACGTATGAAATAAACTTTGTTTTAAAGTGCATTAGTTGATTTAGTGACTCCGCTGAGCCGAACTTCTATTTGATTTTTAATAAAACCGTGGCATAAATCCAAAAATTGAAGAAACTCTGTATTTTAATTTCTTGTTTTTACTCGCAAACTAATAATTTTTTTTAATTCGGCTACATTACATTGTAATCTTAAATAAAACCTATTTCAAAAAGATATATTAAGAAAATTGTAGACGTGAAGTGTCTCAATAAAATACCTGTTTTTACATTGTTCTTATAGGAAAAACAAAATGGCGGTCAGGTACTATGCACTCTTAAACGCCGATCTGTTCCCATTTCCCTTGCAGTAATATTATCAGGAAAAATAGTAACGACCTGAGATGCATGGCCATAGAGCCAAAAACTACAGGATATTTCCTCTGATCTTATACATACATGGAAATATTAACACACTTTGATAAAGGCCTGGAGAAAATAAAGAATTGTATCGATAAATACAAAAAAGTATTTTCTGTTGATTTTGCTCGTTCACAAGGTATTTTGCTGTATTCAAATCATTCATTTAAATTTGTTTAACAGTACAGGATGTTTTAAATAATTATTCTTCAGGTTTTGTTTGCTTATATCTCATCGCTTATTATTCATCACAAACTATTGAGACAAAAAAGAGGTTAAATCTAACGTCAAGTATTATACTCATGTGTGAAATAAATATATTGTTATAACGTCTGTTGCGTACGTTCATTCCAAACAAGAATGGTTACTATTTAAAGGAAGCCCCAAATCTTTTCGGCTGAACACAAGGAACAGAATCTTTTACCCAATACTTCTCTTCAACTTTGTTCTAGCCTCTGTATCACACAAATTGTTGTGAAAACTAAAACTTCAAACTTCATTGTCAACAACTAAAGAAACCTTCAACTTTAAGGGGACTCCAACTTTAGCCTCTTGTAAGTATTGTCGATACATTGGCTTATGTCATCGAATGGCTGGAGATAATTTACACAACTTATGGAATTTGGGTACTTCCTACTCTAACGTTTCGGGTAGTTAAAAAACTACCAGAAACAATAGGGAGTGAGTGGCAAGAAAGTCCGTTCTTTCCTTTACTAAATCTCCACTATTATGAACTTTAAACTACTACATTGTTATACAATCTGAACAAACACGCTTATGTGCATTTTTGTTTCAAACCGTTTGAACGTTCAATGATAGAGTTTCGAGGAACCTTTGTGAAAATCAAACAAAACTTGAAGAAATCGTCTTGGAATCGATTATTAGCATTATTTGAGTGCAGATAACTCAAACACCTTGTTTCAAACCCGATGGAACATTTAAACACACCTATGAGCGTAACTGGGGAAATCTATTGTGGGGATGATATCATTCAATATTGTTAGTTTGAAAGTTCATAATAGTGGCGGAGAGCAATTAAATAAAAAGAAGAAACGGACTTTTCCTGCCACTTCTGGAGAAAACTACTCCTAACGTTTCGGGCAGTTAAAAACCCCATCTGTCTTCAGAGGACTACACTAATATAGTCCTGAGCTACATTTAGTTATATCTTAACCTAAGATCTAACCTAAGGCTTTACCTTTGTTTGTTTACTTAGCAGTGCTTATTTATATTGATTAAGGAGTTGAACTACAAATTGACTATTTAATTACCTTTAAAATTAATGAAAACACTACTGTAACTATCGAAACTGGAGACGGTTTATTTATCTACTGGTTCAATTTTATACTTATAGTGTTATGTACTCCATAGAACTTTTCTAGTCCTTCAGGGTTCGATTAACCCACAAATCCATACCCAGTGCATAACATAATCATTGTAAAAGTGTGCAATTTTTTTTATCAAAACAGTAACTACGTCGTATGTAAATTATTGACAACAGATCATTGGGAGTGTGTGCTTATATGTACTTGTAGACTTTCCATACTCATTGTTTATTTCATTATGCTTGTAAACTTTGCGTTTATAAATGTTCATAAATTAATAGCCAATTGACGCATTTTGAAATAAAAATGAATGTGACATTTTATAAGTACGGTCTATTAAAACTATGGTCTTCACTTGATTACAACCACTATAAATACGTCTACACGTCAATGGTCTGCCAATGTAACACATGCTTACCTCCCTGTTAGAAAACTCATTGATTAGAAAACCTGTATTCATTAAGACTGTTTCCACCAATGTTAAGAGGATTAGTCAACCAAGCAAGAACCCATGTTGACCACCGAAATAGCGGTATTTCTTTCTCACGATGACCGGTGGACGAGGGGTAAGTGGAAATCCAAGTTGGTAGGTTGTCTTGTCTGGCTCAGTTCTTTGAAGAGTCGCACGAGCCGCCGACCTTGCCAGTCAAGAGAAAATGGTAGAAGCGATATTCCAACTTTGCTCTGCTCGCTCAAAAAGTGGCAAAACATGGTTTCGTAGTCCCCTGTTTCCGACGTCGTTTATGAACCGAACGTACAAATGCGGGTTTATATGATAGGGTAGGACTACTCTATGTTCCTTATACATAAAAAAGGCAAAAGCTGCTTGTGAAAAAATTTTTATACAGTTTTAAAATAGCCTATTTTTGGCTAATTTTGACTTTTTTGCTAATTTTGAAAAAAATTGTTATACAAACCTACAGAAAACCTTTCAGAACATGGAAAACAACTTTTCTTATCTCTACACACAAAAAGTTCTAAACGGGGGATTACGAGAGCATGTTTTGACCAACTTTTCTGGGGTGATCATTTCTTTTAAGGGTCACAGTGAACAAACATTTGATGAAACAAAGGGCCGGTTTCCTAAGATGATTTAACCTCAAACAAAGCTATAACCTCTACTGAACCAGCCGAGGTGTTTTCTGAAAAGTTAATGCCTGCCATTTTCTTAGGCTAACACAGTCCCAGGTACCGGTTATATGACTTATCTCAGGTATAACTTAGTATCGAAATCTAACCTCAAAATTCATTGCCCAAGTCTAATATTATTAATAATTCTATTTAGGAAAATCTATTATTATAGCTAATAGCCCCAATCTAGTTCATAAAACATATATCGTCTCATCTTTAAAGGACTTTCTCTTAAACACCTTTCTTTAAATTGACTTATTTTTCAATGTTTGTAATATAGGAAGATTATTGTAAATTATGTAAAATTACTGTTAGTCATATCCCAAATGGGCTACTTCTATCATATAGGCCATCTGTATTTTTTCATTCCGTAACACTTTTTGTAAACCAAATCCAACAGGAAGGTTATTTTTGACCATTTGAAGTTCTGTCTCCTTTAAATCGAAGTAGTTTATTGGCCATCCTTAAACCAAATAAAAGCCAAGCCAACGAATATGCTAGCTTGCATTTTAGCGTAGGTTAAAAATTCCTCTATCAATCTATAGTTACAAAACAATTTCTTTTACAGCAAAATAATTATACACAACCGAGAACCGAAACCTCTTTACCTATAATGAAATCCATTGTCAACAAAATCTATACCCCTATGGTATACTCTTCTTAAAACCTTTGGGGAAAAGCAGCCGTTTGAACCTCTTGGTATAAGAAATGTCAGGGTAAACTTAAACACTTGTTACGAGACTTGAGGAAACCGGCCTAAAACTAAACTTCAACTGCAAACCGCGTGGTTGCCTGTGGTGTCGCTGTGCGTACCGCAGTGAAAGGTACTTACCAATTTGTAGTCAATATTTACTTCCTGCTGTGACGTCACTCGGCCCCATTCCTGACAAGGCCGTGGAGAAACCTACACTACTCCATACTCCGTACTCACCAGTAGACTAGACACACTTGACACTTTCGTAACTGCTGCTGACTGCGTCATCCGCTGACACTGACCTGTAGAGTGCTTCAGACTTACCAGTAAAGTTCATGGCAGTAAATTCTATTTCGATCTCAAATTTCCTTTTGCAATTATTGTTGAAGACTTTTGACTTCTAAGCCGTTTAGAGGACTGGGTTTATACCAATTCTTGTATACACGTGTCCTAGGGACATTTATTCAATCACTGAGGCTTAACCGGTGGTTAAAATTTAACCGGCAGCCAATCAATAAGAAAGCTGGATACTTTTTAAGACGTTTAACTTAGCCTGTTTTGGTATTGTATTTTAGTGTTACAGTTTGTATTTAAGCTTTTAACTATTTTAGCATAATGTATACATGTTAAATTAACAAAGAATAGATAGGTTTGGATGAATTTTCACCTTTATTGGATGAATATTATCTTCAATCATTCATTAAAGTTTCGAACGTTGCGTGAAAATGTAAACATTGCAGACTGTAAACAACCTAACCAGTGGTTAATTAACCAGCTAGTTAATACTTCAAGCTAGTGTTTACAGCCCCTAGTGTTTTACAGAAAATAGCGTGGGAGGTTGGGTACTACATTGATTTGTGACCCACGCTGGATTAACGTACAAGTTATTAGTACCTATAGTACAACTATTTAATAGGATAATGTCTGGGTTTCAAGGATATGTTGAGATATTAATGAAATACCATTTTCTTGTGTGAAAATAAAGTTTTAGTGTTTTTATTATTATACTCATACAACCTAACTGCAGAATTTGGCACATGGTATCTTTTCCTCTACTATGGTATTAAGCATGAGCGTTATGTATTTTGTTATGTTACAGTCTATTATGGTCTTTTCATAGATGAAAAGCTGTCTTGGGATCACCATGTTGATTTGGTCTGTAGCAAAGTGTCCAAAGGACTATTTTTATTAAGGAAACTTTCACTCCACTGCAGCCAAGATGTTTTGATGATGGCATTTTTATGGAATCATTCATCCCCATTTATCTTACGGATTATTCTTATGGGGTAATTGCTCTGAAACAAAAGTCCGAAGGATTTTTATCCTACAAAAGAGAGCAATTAGAATAATTGGTAAGTTTAAATTTAAAGAGTCCTGCAGGGAACATTTCAAATCCTATCAGTGTTGCCTTATCCTCTATGTACATTTTGGAAACCTTGTTGTTTTTTAGGGCTAAGTGTACTATTGTCGAGAACATTAGTCAATACAATACAAGGAATCAAAATTATATCCCACCAAACTACCATAGGCTTCAACTGTACGATAAACTTCCTGTTGAAGCCGGTAGAATATTATATAACAAACTTCCCGACAATATTAAAAATTACTGTATGACAAAATTCAAAACAAATCTTAAAAAATTCCTTGCTCAAAATTCGTTTTATAGTGTTGCGGAGTTTATGAATATTAAAAACTATACTGATATTATTTAATTACGATTCAAGGTCTTACTTGTGGTGTATATTATATTTTGTTATTGTCAAAAAAAGTGTATTGTAATTAATTTGACATTAAACATATTGTTATTATTGTTATTGGTAATCCGCCCTGTGTAGTACGAGCCTTTGAAGTAAGTAAGATAATACTCCTATGTTTCACAATGACATGTAATTCCTCAGTGAGTTCACGTAGGCCTTAAATAGTAAGAGGTCAAACGCCTTTTACATTTGATTAATTTTGGCAAATAATTAGACGTACGTTTCTTAGCCAGAACATTGCTAGCACTTCTTTCAACTACTTGAAATGTATTGTCTACGCTGATATTAAGTTTAACCAATTATGCCCATGCATTGCTATAAACCTTTGCTTCGTTAGTAAAACAGTAAATCCTGTCAGATGGTTTTAATTATCACTAACTAAAGGAAAGGAAGAGAAAAATAAATATTAAGAAGCTATTGAATAAATAACGAGCTAATTGATATTTATTTGTACTTACATTCACTAATAATTTACATCACAAGGTATAAATGACTTAGACACACCACATTAACATTTTAATTAGGAAAACGCAAAATACTTACATATCTAAAGTTCAACAGTAAAATGTGTGTACAAATGGTTATTTACAATGGTACTCGAATAACTACTTACAATAAGTTTACAAATTATTGTATTACAATGACACCCCATAGCTCACAACTCAGACTCTTAATTATAAATGAAGGCTTGAATTTTTGATTGACTATTAATATTACGAGGATTAACCTTTACTCTAAAGGCTTACAAATAAATTGTAGCTTTTGCTCAAACCTTAACTGAGTTAAATTCAATATGAGTCATGTAAAAAGAAAAATGGTAAAGTCTTTATGGGTGTACCTTTTAAACATTGGTTGACATCGTCAACTTTGAATGGACCTATTTTAAACAACGTTCTCGTTGTTCAACAGCTGAGTGAAATCATAACCACAGTGTAAAGTTCCATCAGGAATGGGTGTTATGAGATGTTCTTTACCAGTTAGGTCAAAGGGGTTGGCAGTTTTGGTATAGTTTATCTATGAACTGTACAGGTCTAGCGTCTCCTGCGCCTGGCGAGACCGGCGTCCTTGAGAAGGCCGAATATCCTCTGCCTGGGGATCTTCTCCGCCTCGCGGTCCACAACCAGGTTCTCACCGGGGGTGAACCAGCTCTCCTTGGCCAGAGCGGAGGCGATGCGCTGGTTCTTGTAGAAGGGGTTGAGCAGGTGAGGAGGCAGTTGAGCCTCTGCGGCAGCGTTCTGCACGACAGCCCTGTGTACGTAGCTAGGCTGCTGGGGTTGCAGTTGTCGCGGCGCCACTTGCTGCTGCTGGAAGAAGGGCTGCTGCACCGGCGGAGGCTGGATGGCAAAGGACAGCTCTTGTTGGGGGAAGAACTGCGCCGACACGCAGCTCAACCACGTCACCACCAGTAACACTATCTGCATCGTCATGTCTGGAGCAAACAATACACGCTTTGTTAGAAAATAAAGACTTTACTTACTATTTAAAGCTTGAAGAGTTTGTGCTAATGCTAATGGTCTCTAGAAGTAAAACACAGGTCAATTTCCTCGTTATAAAGAAAAGACTAGTTCAAACACTAAATTCATCCCCGGTGAAGCTGCCGTATAATGCACCTCTCTGCGGAGTGCACCATCTCGTCCATCCCACTCCTCCGCGCACAGCTCTGCACTCCACACGATATGCCAGCCTCGCTTGGTAATGGATTTGGCAACTAAACTTCGAAACATTTTCTCTACCCCATTGGATGTCTGAAGACGGGAGTCCGTACTTTTAGGTGACTTTGTCATGTTAGGTTCTTCCCAAAGTGTGAGGAGTCTAAGGAGTGTGTAAGGGTAATTTATCAATAAACTACGTTGTTTTTTCCAACTGTACACTATACTCTGGGATGGATGTTGTGGAAGTGTTGATGGTGGTGTTGCGACAGCTGGCGCGGACACTCCTCGTCCTTGCGGCAGGACGTGTTGTGTCACGGGTCACTGGAGATGGCACCGGTCCTCAGCTTTCCCAAACCCATCGACATTCCGGTCGCAAACTGCCAGTAGTTCAAGGCAAGCATGACACAACTCGCTCAAGGAAACTGCTCCGCACTCCACAGAATACGGATGGAAGTCATCGGGAGTGTCAATGATTGAAAACATGAGTGCAACAGTTTATCTAGGTTGATTCTGGTATAGTGGTTGCCTATAGTAGGAGTTAGCTTCATTTTACAAATTTCCGTTGAAATTTGACCCTTACTACTGTATAACTCAAGCTTCAGAACTAAGGTTACCAATTAAGTCAAAATACAAATAAGGTCCAAATATATCATGTTTAACGCAACAGACACAATATCCTTGAAATTAAACAGGTTGTTACTACTTAGCCTTCATACCTTTTACTATTCAACTCAATTGCACAGTCATTGAGACCATGGAATTAGCGTCTGTTTACTGTTCCTAGAGTCTAAAGACAGGCTATTGCACTAGGAGTAGGAAGGACTACAGGAGCGAGGAGTAGCTAGGCGCCATGTGATTGTTTGCGCGGTGGGTAGGCGAGGTGGCCGAGTGTAGAAAGTGGTTTGGCGAGGGTCAGGAACTTGTCAAGCCCGTGTAGCAAGTGTGGCCCTCTGGCCTGGGCCCATGGAGAGAGTCGCTACCAGGGCTTTCCTCGCTTCTGGACTGCACTTAAGAAAATCCGTCAATTAAGAAACTTGGAGATAATGGCCTGGTCCCGTTACGTTGTTTTCCCGTACCGCCACACCAAAGCTTCTGTGCTACGAGATGCAAGAATAAATGAATTTGCGTTTGAAAACTTTTGACCAAAGCTATTCCTTATACTTGGCGCAATGCTTTTCTGATGTAACGGGTACTACGATCATCATCAGAAAAACCTTTCCACCAAGAGCAGTCATTTTCATTGTTGACTTGCATTTTAAACAATAATTACGATGTTGAACCGTGAGTTAGAAATTAACTTTATATCAAAACAAGACATACGTTGCCATACAAAAGTCTGCAGCATATGTAACGTTAATCCAGAGTGTTAATGTCGGTCTAACCAGACGCTTTACCAAATATTTTAGTTAAACATTTCGGAGTCGGTAGATGTTGTGTGTAAATGTATAGACAGAGGCCTACAGACAAACTACAACTTTTGCAAACGCCGGTTTTAATATATGCGTGTGACGAATGTTTAGCTAAAGGTTTTGAAAACACAATGACGGCTTCAGTTAACTTTAACTGTTCTTTTACACTCGTTGAACACTAATTGTGCATAACTGCTGTCTGCTTAGCATTCATGTAAAGGCTGACATAATCTGTAGAAAGTAGCAGTACTAAAATGAAGAAATTGACAACCATGTCTAATGTGACTGCTCTGGTGACTATCTGATCAAGATCATCTAAGCCCTGGTGACATCAAACTGAGTGTGTCTGGACCACGACAAGCTTTGCCCTGAGCCTTAGAACATATACGCCGAGCCTTAGGGTGACTAGTGAAATGTAAGGTTAACTCTATGTATAAATAAATAAACATGCGTTTAATCGCTTAAGAATAAGGTCATGTTTGTTTATGATGTGTTTACTTGTGTACAGGGTGGCTATAACATTTCACTGGCTAGAGGGATTCGCATGTTAAATTTCGTCATGTTGGGACTGTATACAAGAGGTTGATCTAGGAACTTTAAATTTGGTACATAATTTTGAGCTTTCGTTTATTTGAGTAATGACTAGCTTAAAACATGGTATGAAAACCTTTATTGATAACCTGAGTCACAACGCCACTTTGTGACACCGAATTCGCAAAGGCTAAGGTAAAATTGTGTTATCTATTTAGTTTTAATTGGCAAAATACAATTTCATAGGTTATTATCTCAATTACTTACAGGGTGTCACAAAATGTGTAGCGCGCTATGCAGAACCGGATTCTACATACAAAAATAAGTCAAAAATGCCTTGTAACATTTTTTTATTTCGGCTTAGTTTAGCCGTGATCCGCCATTTTGTAAATAATTAATAATTCAAAAACTGTTTGAAATATTTTTGCGAAACTTGATAAAAATCTTAATTGGCTTCCTAACAACATTTTCCAAAAACATCTTTTATCTAACTTATCAAATTCCAAAACGGCTGACATTTAAAAATTTCAAAGTCAAATTCCAATGTGATTCCATTTAACTTTGAAATTTTTAAACGACCTCCATTTTAAAATTTGATAAGTTAGACTGAAAATATTGTTGGAAAATGTTATTAGTAAAACAATTAAGGTTTATACAAAGTTTCACAAAAATTTCTCAAAAGGGTTTGAATTATTAATTAATTTCAAAATTAACAAAATGGTGGATTACAGCTAAACTGAGCCTAAATAAAAAAAATGTTATAAAGCATGTCGACTTAGTTTAGTATGTAGAATCCGGTTCTGCATAGCGCGCTACACATTTTTGTGACCCCCTGTATAAATCAAATAAAATGATGTACGGACTTTATATGTTTTTTAGATTTTGTATACATTGTATTTTTAATCTTGAAATTTCTTCTTAATTTAAATTATTGTAATATTTTATGTTGGAGTGATCCTTTCGAGTCGTAGTTTGTGGTATGCAACTCAGGAATGTAAGCACTTTACAATGGTATGGCACAATGTACAGCGGCGTATTGTACTAAATTGCCATTTGTCATAAAAGCCTGGATATCATTGATATGGATAATGAAACAAAACTTCACAGCAACTAGCACAACTTATTGTGCGATACCCTCGATGGAACGTCTCCCAATAGCATTGGATTAAAAATTAGTGTGCAACAGTAGCTATTAAGATTTAATAGCAGTCCCCATTTGGATTTAGTCCGAGATATTTAAAATAGTGTCCATAAATTTGTCTTATAACTTTAAAACGAAATATTTTCTGTTAGAGTTATCCTTTTCAGACTCGTTTTAATCAGAAACGTGAACCCTTTAAAATGGTGTGCCACAACAAACAGCCTTTCACAGCAACCGTTTACAATATCCTTAAAGGGATGTCGCCTGGCATAGTAACCAGTAATGTTAAACCCGACATTTATTACTTTAAAACTATAAAACATTACCAATTCCCAAAAATGTTGTTTCAAGATATTTGTTTACATACATTTTCAACACCCTGGATCATTAGGAACATCTTATAAAAAGAAAATGCAGTTAAGGTGGAGCAAAATCACACACACGCATACGAGTATATCAGGTTATCCATATTGAGTGAATGAGTGATAAACAGCTGTACAGCTTGTTTGAGAACACTATTGAACACAGTTAACTTACTGAACACTAACACTGAACACTGAGCACTGAACACTGAACACAGCGTGGAGTGGAGAGATGTGGCGCACAGTGCAGACTGAGTAGATTGCGGCTTGGTCAGAACAACAGTCACTTATAGCAAGCATACAAGGCCATAACACCGCCCTGAACTTGGAAACTGTCCTTCCAACACATATACATTACCAACCTGCTAACAGAGTCATTTTGTCAGCATCCCACCAGAGGGGCTAGCTTACTTGCTTTAAGCCATTGCTACAGTGCTACGAGGCTCTTCCCCATAACATCAAGCAATGTGGTATACATTAATTGGTATGAGTTAATGTAATTCATTAAAGTGTTTTGAACGTTGTGTGAAAATGTAAACATTGCAGACTGTAAGCAACTTAACCAGTGGTTAGTTAACCAGCGAGAGTTTCAACATAAATTTCGTGTAAACCAATTTATTTATTTAAGTATTAGTTTTACACGAACCAGTCAAAAATATTATTAGGTGACCTCGTCCTTATCAAAATGTACAAAAAATGGTCGATAGTTTGGGTGTATACGAGTATTGGTTTGGAAAATAAACATTTTAGAAAATAATGATAGAACGTACTAAGCCCTCAGAATCTAGTATACAGTAACACTGTAACAGTAGTGCTGCTGAGAAGGAAAAGGTGAGTACAACAGACTAATATTGTGCAATATTATAACTCTTTGTTTAAATTTTGTTGTTGACGATGGAGATAATTTCAGAGTTTAAACTATTATTACGGACAATTTTCATCGTTAATGAGCAATATGATCGTCTGTCTTACTCACTAACGATAGGAAAATGTGCTCTGAGTTATCTCTCTAACAACTAATATAAAATATAATTTTATTTTTCTTTATGTATCGCAAATGTGTATACTTAAACCTTTAAAATATGGGATGAAAGCATTAATAAACCATTAGTTTGGATACATAAGAATGGGTTAGCAAATCTTACTGTGATGAGCAGGCGTACACGTGTGATGAGGCACAGGTAGACTGAGGAGTGGAGGAGCCGAGTCCCTGTGTACAAGGTCAGGGAGTCTCCCTTCACTTCACTAGCTCATCACTCATCAGCAGTAAACAACCCACAATTTGCACCACAGTCCACCAGTGTGTGGAATGGCAAGGGCGAACTCATCATGTGGGAGGTGTCAATGCTCACAACCATGTACACTTTGACCACAGAGAATTCTTGCACATTAGAACACATACACACAGCTGTAAAGGTCTCGGAATAGTCGATGTTGCATCGAGTTGAGGTAAACATCATTATGCATATGATGGCAAACGACTCAGCTGATATGTTTCTGATGTAGAAAGTGAACCACAAATTGGTGACCGATGTAACAGATTAGGGTTTCAAGGCTGCCCACGGAGCGTACGTTGACCTCGTTAATTAATGAAGCCAGCTGCTGAAGTTGTGAAGCAATCTGTGTTGTATACAGAGCATAAGTAAAATCTGTGGTGGTGAACAATAAACACGTCAGCATCAAGCAATCGTTCATCATCATTGGTACAAATTGGTATTTCATTCTTACCTTCTTCATTACCAAAGATTACAAAGATAATTTCTGTAGTACCCAACTACACAAAGTACTATAACTACGGAAGACAGAGTTTGGTACAACCAAGGAAAATGTGGATTTCCATGCAGGTTGTTCTTAAACTGTATTACTCTTTACCTATGTTTTCTCCTGGTTAATGACTACCCAGCTTGACACGTGTATCGAGTATTTTCATCAACTAAGTGTCTTCAACTCTAATCCTAAGTCACAATGTGAAAATAAGGTCCATAGATAGCCTCTTGCCACTTTCAAGAAGCTACACTTGAGACCTTAGATTTAAAGAATGTTTGAATCTTTTTATGGATGTAACATTCGCTGGGTATATGTTCAAAGCTCGTCGTTAGTACAAATGTAGGTCCTGAGAAAAATTGGGTGTAAAATTTCGTTGCTTGTGTTATCTTAAATTGTTAGCACTCATAAATACGGGTTTTGAACACATGGTTCTTTGGTTAGGTTCCTTGTTTTTGTGTCAGTAGTCTCAGATGAATAAGCTCGGTAATAAAGCAGGTAAAACCTGGCAAAACATTTAAAACGCTCTGTACTAATAGACATTCTACATTATGACAACATATACCTAAAATCCCAGAACCTTTTTTGAAAGTAAAAAAGTATAGTATTGTACAGTATAAATCAAAATGAGTTGTTGAACAATGTTCCATATCAGATACACTCGTACCTTGGTGTGATTGAAATAGTACACCATTCAGAACAGCGCATTATACAAGAGCTCGTATAATTGCACCAATTACGAAATTGGGTCCGTTATTAGAGCTGTAACAGCTAGTTTGTGAACTGATTTGTAAGGGATTGGCACTGTGCGTGCGTGAGTGAGCTAATCATCCTCACACTACTCACTCTCTCATTTGTCATTTACTAGAGAAACCTCGCAGTTAAATATCCTGTCACTTTGTGTTGTATTTAGAAACTAAGGAAAGGTACCTCCTGGTATACTCTCTATGTAGTATATTATATAAAATACTGTACTTAGGTAGATAGGTGATACATGAGTTTGAGGTTTTGTGCAGACTTCAACATTAGTATCTCATTTATGTGACGATAATTGGACAGACGTAACAATAATTTATTTTGAAAGAGTTTTTCTATAGATTACGTATTTACTTAAATATTTAGTCTTTATGGTTGATTTACCAACAAGAAACGACAACGTCTAAAAACCTATCAATACAGCCCTACTACAAGTTCAACAGCTCTGTGTGTTTTTCTGAAACGGGTTTAATACATTAATACTCTGCTTTGTGGCAACGACCACTCTTAGAGGGTATTTAAAGGTGAATACAGGATGATAGATAGTATAAGTGTTTTGATGTATGATGAGGTGTAGTCTTGTTGCAAACTAGGGCCGACTGTTCCCCAGATTGGGTCATTAATTAATAGCCCAATGACCAATGGAATGGACCAACAGCTTGTCGTAACTTCCGAACCACTACATAACGGACTACTACAAAAGAAAATGTTATGGAGAGAATAACAATAAAGTAATCAAGCCATTTTGACTAAACACGTATACTGAGGGTTTATAACAGTCGGAAAGGATATGGCTGATGGCATGCTCAGTGATACGAAGTAATTGAGCGAGGCGCGCGAGTGGCAATCAGCGAGTGATGTATCGCGCTGAATAACAGGTTCAGTAGTCTCAGTCGCAGTCGCAGTAGTCAGTTAATTGCGATAATAGTCGGAGCGGAAGTCTAGCGCCAGTGTGGGGGCGGACAGAGAAAGGTCCAAGGTTTCATAACGGAATTAGTTATTCTGCGGAGCGGGAGGTGTCGCAACTGAGAAAGCAGAGGCTCATCCTTACACAAACTGCTAAATGTGCAGACACACTTCCCGCGTCAACGTTGCGAGTTTTCCGCAAAGAACCGTCGGGTGGGTATATGTGAAAACCAAAGCTGTACAAACTTGACAAATCGTTATATTGACATATTTGTAAAACCAAATATTGTTAACGTCCATTTGTGTTCATTTTCACATAACACTTTTATAGTTAATACTGTACGAGGAAAGCGTTTTATATTTCCGTATATATTTCCCCTTAATTTTAGTGCTGTATGTGTACACAAATAGGTTCGATTGGGGTTTGGTACTAGACTAGTTAAAGGAAGAACTCTAATTTATGTTTATACATTTTGTTTAGTTAAATTGCTTCAATAATATGCGATATTGCCTCTAAATTCAACTCACACTAAGTGACTCAACTTACACGATCGCGAATGGGGATAGAAGGGTGATCCACACTACGAGTCGTATAATCCAACCTAAGTCGGAAACTCAACTTTGAGGGAACATTGAGCCATGAAACATTAGATTCCTGTAGCGTGCAACTAATGATTAAACTGCAATGTTGCTACAATTGATCACGTTATGTAGAAGTAGCAAGTCACGCTCCTTGCAGGCGGAGAATAGACAAACAATTACACATGTATGACGTAACAATTGCTACCGTCCGCGGCCTCTTGACCCACTAACCACCTGACATCAGCTGATCAGATAATCAACGTGTAACATTCACACAAGAGCCATCATAATCATAGCACGCGCCAGCTTACTCATTGTAAATGTATCGATCAATGTCAAACCATTATTGAAACCGCTATGTAACTGACATGGATATTACATTCAAAGGTAATATTCTTGTGTGATACTTTTTTGGCAAACAAATTTTTAATTTGGGTTTCCTTGGTCATAACTAACGATTTTGTTATCCATAAAGTAGCAGAAATGAATAAAATCTAAAAGATAAGAAACTAAACCTTATTTTGAACCCATGTAGAAAAAATTAGTAAGCCATCCTACCACCAAAACGTTAAACCCCTTTCAGTCTTTAAATCCATAAGTGTATATACTTGCTTACTTAAGCTAACATGCACTAACATTATTTTATTATGTTTAACCCCTTTTTATTAATTCTAAGTCTATTGACTGTACGAGGTAAAGTATCAACCACCATGTATAGTGAACAATACTTTCACTTTATAATTGATACTGTATGTGAATTTAGCTGTATGTTGTACTGTATTAACTACTTGTATGAACCACATTAATCTCATGACTTTAAAGCTCAACTAACAAATATCCACAAGATGCAGCAGAACCTCCAGAGTCAGAGATCAGCGTCAGACTACTTGCATAACTGTGGTGGAAGAAAGTAGAGGGATTCAGAGACACAGAGAGTAGCAGCTGAGAATGTGCTGCATCTCGAGTTGCAATCTAAGAGACAAAAACACACAGACGCAGTCTACACTGCTCTCTGGTAGCACTTTCCCACACCTCGGACATTTCCCATCCATCATCTCTGTGCCTCTGTCACCAGTTAGATTCCAACATTGTCGGTAGAATTTGTACAAGAAGATTTTACAGTAATAGATAATATAAGGAAACTGAAATTCCCTAAGGTTTTCAGCCGATCGTCACAGTTTCAACGCACTGCCACTAAGAAATCTCGTTAAAGCTCTTTGACTATGTTATTTTCAGTTTAAAAAGTCTGTCAGCCTTGCCATTGAAAACACACATTATTAATGTTGAATCTTGAACCTAGTTATCAATGAGTTAACCCTTAAAGAACTAAGAAGACTTTGTAACTGTGGATATGTTCTATAAGCGTTTAGAAAGTAAACACAAGTAAAAGATTTTTCTATCGAACGTCTCTCCCGATATTTGGACAGATAAACCACAATCTCATAATTTCAAGAAGTTCATAAGTTCAAGAAAACAAAGGACGATAAAAACTAAAGGAATTCAAAATAAACACTTCTTAAATTTAATTTTCAAAACAGGATTTTTTACTTTTCTAAAGCAGCCAGTAATTTTTACGGTCCTGAGGATAATACGAAACAAGGACTTGTCCATAATAGGCGTTTAATATAGGTTTTGACATTTTGTTAACGTGTTCATTCATTGTGATTGACTATATTGGCATAAAAATGTAGCTTTCTTGTGCCTTATCTTAGATGGTACAAGGGAAGTGTACTCGTATGTGTGTAGGTGTGGAGGTGCGGAAGTGCGGAAGCAGGAGACAGCAAGGACGGTGAGTTGTTGGAGAAATAGGGTCAACATGAGGCCCGGGGCCCAGACCTTGGCCTTGGCAGGGGATACACACTGAGGTGCATCTGTACATGGCTACAGCCCTGAGAAGGACAACTGCTAGGTGTGTCCTGTCTGAGTCAGTCGTATCTTGATCAATATTGCTGTCGAATCCGGAAAACAAACTTACTGATTTTAATTGAGAAAAGATAACTAAAAGTTTAATGCTGGAGTTAGGTATAATTCAAAGTTTAACAAAAATATTTATAACCACAGCAAATTCACGCTGATTTCCATAAATTCGATACTATTAAACAAAGACACTATTTTCATATGTCTCTTGTTCCACGTTGACTTTTTACAATTTTCCACGGATTTTCTGGAAAACCGTAACCTTCTTAAGAATGAATCTTAGATCCAACATCGTTGCTATCCTCATAACTCTTCACCGGCGCAATAGATCATAACTAACTCTAGAAGCACCATAGAATTTTCATAATCAACCTCAGAAAGGTTCTGTAATAGATACTATTTCTAAGTGTAAATATATAATTTTTGAAAATGTAAAAACCATAAAGACGAAAGGTACTATAACGAAAGGACGATGAACGAAAGGAATACGTTAACGAAAGAATACGATGATAACACAGTTACGGAAGCGAGAATATCTCAGACTAATTCGATATTCATTCCCAGAGTAGATCCCGGTACTCTATTCTCGCCAGTGCAGGTTACTGCTTCTGTGTGTTGCTTACACTCAGTGAAACAGCTGATGTAATGTTCAGTGAGGGTGGTTAGGCAGAGTCGTATGTTTGGAGAAGAGGAAGATGAAGAAACACAACACACAAGCAACACCTCATTAACAGCCAGTTAAACCTTCATTATCTTGGCGTCCAGACAGCCTCTAGACTCACCCTTGTTTCAACACAGTTACAGACCTCCTCACACAACATCCGGTTGTTACAATCTCAACGTGCATATAGCTTGGTTACTGGGGAAAGAGTGCGTTTTCCTTGTAGAACTGGTTCAAAAACGAGAGACTCCAACGCGCGTATACACAGAAACCCGATAGCAACGGGGGTCAAAAGAATGTGCACTAAACCTTGAGTTATAACATAAAAGAACAATGTGAAATGTTTAATGGATGTGGGTAAAAGGTTATTGTGTGACCTTGAACGAGTGAGTGTATATGGAACACTCCCCCGCAGTCGTGACAATGGTTGTGGGCAGCCCTGCGCTTGCCCAACACACATGCTGACCCTCATTAGATGAACACTGTAGTCACACACTTGACATCCGCTACTTTCAACTCACCTTGAGCTGACAACTCAACTTTGTTCACATTATAAACACGGCTGGTCTTATTAGGGGCTTTTATATATTGTACGTAGTTAAAGGTTTCATTACCAAAAGGCCAACCACCAGCCAATAATTTAGTCTTTCCAATGAAAATAATGTATACATCTGGATTTTAATCACACTGGTTAGCAAATTTCCTTAACAGCTCGTTATTCATTTCACGTGAAACGTAAACATATACCGAGTTTCATTACAATTGGATTAAAAACACAGGAAAACTGTGTTTTTGGGGGAGAAGCTTGCACTCCCCTTGCACTGGGGAAGCACTGGGGTGGGGGAAGCACTCAGAATGCTGGCGGGGGAAAAGCACTTGTGGTGTAGATTATCCCCCTTGTTTACAGAAAATGCACTAGAACTCACGTAAATGCTTGTGACTACGCGTCGGCTATGTTTACAATTGTATTTTCAATTCCACTAAAGGCTGACTAATACTGTTATTCGCTAAAGAAATCGGATAGAGTTTTCAACAGCACGCTTAGTTAATTAATTAATAAGCCATAAATCGTAGAAGCTACTTTAAAATCTCTGTAAATGTCTCACTGACTGATATTTGAGCAAAGAAAAAACGGAATACACTAAATGTAATTTTAACCTTGTCCTTGTGAAACAGCTAACGAAAATGTAAATGTTTAGCATATTATACCGTAGTTCCTTTGTAACCTGGACAAAATTTCTTGTGTTTCACTGGAAAAGAACAACTCACAACGACCTTATGCTATAAAACAACGAGAATACGAACAGGGTGTTACCCTATAAATATGAGTTACAAGCCAGCAGCCAGCGTTATATCTAAAATAGCCATACAACGGGCGCAGGTTAGAATGATAGATTGTCCTATATCATCGTGAACTTTAACTCGGATGTTATTCGTTAGTGCATATAAACCTTGCATGTCAGTCATATGGTTCAGCAAACGCATTCTTCTGTCTGCGAAGTCATCTTGTCTATAAAGTTATTTTATAGAACTATTGTTATCCATAACGCGTTTTTTACTTGACACAATTTTGTGAATTGGGGAATGATTGTACACTATAACCCAACTGGTTGCTAATAACAACGGCATACCCAGGATGATGTGAACAACGTGTATAACAAAGCGTCAGGGTGAGTCACCTAGGATGCTGAGACCAGTCAGTCTATTGTTACAGCTGATTGTGTTTAACAGCTGAGTTTGCATAACAATACGTTAACCTTGGTCCACGGCCTTCCAGCATATCATCTTCCTTCCGACCTCCTTCCTCCTTATTTCATCATACGTCTGCACTAGTTTTCCTTATTTTGTACGTCTGCCTCATTTCATCATGCGTCTGTGTCTATGTTTATACATTTAATTATTTCCGTTAACTTCAATACATTTCCTTTTTAGATTTCTACTGTACTGTTTCAGGTTTGTTCTTTTTAACTTCGTACTAGCCTATATATACGGATATTTGCTTTTGTTTGCAAACCCTAAAGGTAGCTAATTATAAACCCATTGAATGGATAAATATTTTCAGAACCTCAAGCCACGTCCAGATTATACATTCTACATAGTTGATTATGGAAGATGGGTTCAAAGCCACAACATGTCTACTTTAAAGGTGTGTACGCTTTAACACGTTAGGTGTGTCAAGCTTTCTTTTAAGTAAGGCTTGTCAATGTTCTTAACTTGGTTTACAATGCACACATGAACTTGCATCAGCTATTGACGCTATATTTGATATTTCAAAGTTTTCACTCTCATACATCAAGATGCCGCACAGCAAGATTAGTACTCGGCGTATTTTAATAATTTTTTACTACATTTTCTGCCACAGTATTTACTTGTGGACATTGGCACCTCGTTTCCTCATTAAATATCGAATTGTATCTGTTTCTGTGTTCTATTCGTTCGTTGTATATTCTAGGCCCTAAGTGTATACTTCTTATTTCCTCTCCTCAGTTTTACCAACTCATTGAGGTTTTGAGCTTGCAATGCCAGAGCCGGTGTAGCATGTGTA
This sequence comes from Matsumurasca onukii, assembly GCA_018831715.1. Lineage (NCBI taxonomy): Eukaryota > Metazoa > Arthropoda > Insecta > Hemiptera > Cicadellidae > Matsumurasca > Matsumurasca onukii. The sequence goes on along the minus strand of CM032066.1, from coordinate 16,654,763 downwards.
TGTGAAGAACAACTGATCTTCTGACCCCACTTTCACTCAGGCATTCTAATAAACGGATTGACCTTATAAGCCTTCTTCCGCGAACTGACGCAATATTCAAATCCCGTCTGCGGAGGAGAGAGAGTCCTCCTGGCAACCAGTTGTGCCCAGCCACGGGCGGCGGTCGCGCTGTTGACCACTGGCTCATAAGATTTGTTTTAAAAACTCGCTAGATTTTGAAGTTTTTTGAGGATATTCACAAATCTTAGTAATTGGTACAAAAGGGATTCATAGTTGGTGGATCAAGTTAAGAACTAACACCTTATTGGTGTATTTGAATTATTTGATGTTGGTATGATATTACTAATTTAAAAAAGTAAATTTCTTACCTTAGCGATCTAATAATTTCAGAATTCCCGAATATTGGATTATTAATTAAATTCATGATCAGTTCAAATCAAAAGTTTGAAAATTTCTTTTGTAGATAAATTATACATCCAAGATATTTCAGCTGAATAAACATTGAAATGGTAACTGGCGTTTTGGGGCAAATGAATTTAAGACATGTGGCACACCTCAATAAATCAATTTCTCAGTAAACAATTAACTCCTGACACACTTCAAATTTATCATCTGAAGAGTGATTGGTCGGTCGATGATTCAAAATATGGGCAACTTTAGAGTGATATGCTTACTTTTCATCCCTAATTTGTAATGAGACATTAAATACCACTGTTTACAGAGTTATAATAAGGCATAGTAAAAAACCTGTGCTCGATGGTTTGAATTCAATGAATTTTCCATAAATTATGTTAAACTGATATCAAGGAGAGTTCGATCATAATTTTCATTTATGGTTCATCAAAGAACCTAAGAAAGCAGAGCACGGTTGACAATCTCAGTCCAATTTTGTATCCAAGAAGGTGCAAGTATCAATCAAACTAATAACATTTAGTTTATTCTAAGGAAAACAATTTACATTCAAATTCCCCTTATCTTATTAAGGTGGATAATGAATTAATGTTTGTCATTGACTGATCAGCTACTATCAGGAAAGAAGCCGTGTTTGTGATTCTGTTGAGCACCAGTGATGAAGAGGGCAACATTGTGCAACACTCCTCTGCCTGGGTTGCAGGTTTGAGGATACAACCAGTGGTTACAGGACTGGTACAGGTGGTCTGATAAGCATCCTTCACAGGATTTGAGGAAACTGCAGCATCGGTCTCGACACACAGTAATCACACGGATAGCTTTCAAACATTACACACTATCATTTCACTCACGTCCGGTTCGTATAGCAGTTCTTAGTGTTTTTCAATTTCATAATGTTCAAAATATTTTTAGAAACTTACATTTATTTGTATTACTAAGATATTTTAAGTGTTAAATGTGTTAAGCAACCAAATGTATTATACTGTAGATTTAGACTTTTGCTATCACATGCCATCAAATTGCTATCGGTAGGTTTTGAAAATGCTCAGTAATCATTGGCAATGCCGGATTTCTTCTCGAGCGTTGCAACAAAAGAGTGAAACTTACTCACCGTGAATGGTTCTCGCCTTTCAGTTTTCGGTAAAATTAGTGACAGTTGTGTTCAAGCCACAATGAGCGAGTGAGCAGACAATGCTCGAGGTCTGAGTTCATTACGTTCAGACAAGTCACATTACGTTACATTACAGACAGTAGCTGGCAGTGACAAGTATTGTGAGACTGTCTGCTCCGGCGTCCTTCGCGCACAGAAAGTAACTAGGAAAAATGTTTACATTTTGTTGTTATTTCTTTGATTGTTTTTATTACCACTTTAAACTAATATTTTTTACCATATAGAAGATGTTTTAATCTTTTCTTACCAGCTCTATATAGTTAATTTGTTGTCAACGTATCAAATAAACTTATAAACCACTTAGAATTTAACGCTCATCTAGTTCGTTCAAGAATAAATCATTGAAACAATCAACAATTATTGTAGCCAATCAATCATACCTATTGCAGTTTTTCATTTCAGGAGGATGCTACGAAAATTAAGATATGCAGCGAGTCATTTAAGCTGTCAACGTCGTAATTATGTATAGAGCTATTGAAATAAGTTGATGAACCCAACAATTCACAAAGCGAGCTAATGAGTACACAACTGTAATATACTACCTCGCCTCAGAAAATAAGATTAGATATAGTATGGCTCAAAAATAACACTATGACGTAACGTACGACATTGGAATTACAGTTAAGGTTTGGCTGAGATTTAATATTTTCCTTCACATTATTCTTTGACCCAAGTTTTTTATTTTATCACATAACTTTATATAAATTATGAAGTATCTGAAAATTTGAATTTACCATTAGAACAAGTCATGTCCTTAATAGTCCTTTACAGTCTAACTTGTAGTTTTCAATGTTACAAACGGCATCTTACACTTTAATCTTTGGAACACTTCCTTGGTGACCAAATTCAACATAAGGACATTAAACAGACATACGTCCTGACTTACAGTAGTAGTGTTGTATCATTGTTAGCGCCAAAGTCAATATCCTACACCAAATAATATTGAAGGTGAACACCATTTCTGGCTAACCCGTCACATTTCTTTATAGCAAGGACATCTGTCGGCGAGGCTCTGAACTCACTCAAAAGGCTGATTCACTGATAAGAACAACGTGTAGGGTCTTAGTTAACACAATACGATATAATATATATGTATAAATCACAAACCCGTGGCGGATTGGTTTCGCATACGCCTCTGGAGCTCATCTATTTGGTGGCGCGGGTTCGATCCCCACTATTCACCACTAACAAATTGTTAAGTGACTTTGCGGTAACGCTAAGTAAAGGACGAGGTTGAGTGGTACTAGGGCTTTGTAGTACAAAGATCGCCTCATTAAACAAGGTAAACTTTACTTTTGCGTAATATATATTTTTGATGCGGTGTGTACGAACTACAAAATAATATTTAAAATTTTATAGAACACAAATTTATATTCTTACAATAGTAATAACACTTAAAGGTATATTTTAATTGTTTGATAATGGAATTTATTAAATTTAAGTAATGACTTAATTTGAATAACTCAGTATTGGATTCAAAGCCGAAATATTTTACAATAATTCAACATTACATAGCTTTACCCGACTAAAAATGTTCCCCTGAGTTTCAAAACATTGCATTATTAAGGAAAATAGAAGTTGTTGGATACAGCTGATCTAGTTGTATGTAAGTATCTAGTTCAGAGACTAGACTTCTTTCACTGACCAGAAATGTGTAAATTGTAATTGAAACATATTAAAACATAAATAAATCATACAAGTAATTGCTTAAAAATATACCCTCGAAGTTTGTAGAGGGCTTTATCTATTTCGAAAATGTCTCTCGTGATTTCCCTCTCTCGAACCGTCTCTGTGCCAAAGCAGCAGAGATTTCACTGTGTAAACTTAAATAAACAAGGATACGCATTTATTAAGTTAAGAAATGACGCACTTCCACTCAGAGTTTCATTGAAAACATCTATCAGATGTTGTTCAAGATTATTCCGCTCTTCTGCTCAATGGAACTCGACACTGTGAAGTGTATGTCAACTGAGTTCGCTGGAGTATTCGTACTTCTACTTCTTTGTGTCAGGTTCTATTGGAATTGGAGAGAGGAATAATCTTGAAAATACAATCTACACTACCATCGCAATGATATTATGACGTAACAGCTTAACGTCGTGTCTTAGCTATAATTTTTTATCATTCATGTTTTCTAAATTTTAATTTGTATTGACTACTTCAACTTTACACTTAGCTGCTACCGCAACCAAAAGTGTACTGCTAACCACATTTCAATAGTTTTACATTTGTTTAAGGATGATCTAAGGAAGCGTTGACCAATATTTTACGGCCGTATTATAACGGCGAACTAGTACCTTCAATCTGATAGTGTTTTCTTAGAGAACACCACTTTCATATTATTGCATTAAAAACTCAAGACGGTAGTAAAAACAGCCGTAAAAAATTGTTACCGATTCCATATAAAATCACACGATTACTCTTTATCTACCCAGTGAGATACGTCAAATATAGAAGGTAGGTGATGGAATCTTAAGTCCCAATCTATATTTTCTAAATCTTACAAGTAAATCAGGTCTACATTAAATGTTAAATATTCATACTACAATACGTATGTTATGTGTTATGCACTGACCTGTGGAGGACTCATGGAGCTAGGACGCGCGCTGGACACTTTCTGAGCCGCTCCACACTTTCTCCCGCCATTCCAGCAACCCCGGCTTTTGGCATAACCGCGGCAACCAGCAACCTCTCCTCCTTATCAATCTCATCACACCCATCGTCACACCACACAACCCACAACCGCTGAACCCAAGGTCAGTCACGTAATCCGGCTCTACACACGGTCTACTCTGACACGGCTCAAGTTAAATGAACAGTAAAATTTTAATTTAGAGAACTTTAAAATCTTTAAGAAACCCAATGAGCAACTAGGGGCTCTACTTAAAGTACGTTTGAGAAAAACTCCACTTTTTATCTCTGCTTATGTATTTAATTTCCTTAGGTTTGGATACTAACCATCCTGCGTTTCAACTCCTCGTGCTGGAACCACCGAACGCTTTACTTCAGTCTAGTAGAGCCTAAGCATCGTATTTGCTTTTCTTCTTGTTTGTTGATCTATAGATACAATCTACTCGTCTTTCTCACTCATTTTTCCTTCTGGGACCATGCCCCACTGGCTTTTACATTGAAAGCATCTTCTTAATGATATCCTCCCTTGTAATATCTCAAGCTGTGCCAGGATGACCAGGCTGGTCCCACCGCTCGAGCAATTGGGGACGAACTTAGCAAAGAAATGAAAAAACATCAGAAACATAAATAGATTCAAAGTACTACTTAAAAAGTGGTTATTAAATATGGAGAACGTTTCAAGTAGCATCCATGTTATTGGATGGAGCAACTGTAGATTTTATAGAAAGGTTTCTTCTGTTTTAGTTTAGATAAGCAAGTTTGAAGTTATGTTATCAACACATTAAACACATTGAATACACTGATAGCTCCAAGGGACTGTCGAGAATTATGAAACGTTGGTGGGCTACAGTGGAACACGCTGTACATCACTACGAGTCCAATATCAGTGATATCATTGTGCAACTGACAACTATGTATATAGTATAAAGGGCAGCAAGCCAGCCATCAGTACTGGAAACTATGGCCAAGGACATTCAAGTCAAAATTATACTAATTCAAGCATGAATAAACAACATGAATAAAGTAAACTATGGATAAATAAACTTTATTTCAATTGATTTTCATTTCAATTTACAATTTAGTGTGTTCTATTGTGTTTTGATCCTCACAGTAGGCCTATATATCTGCAGTTATCAGACTTATACAGTTTCCTACATTCAGAAACGTTATTTTGTGTTACTGAGTGAGGAAGTAATCCGGTTTACCATGTTTCGGTTCCATCCATTCGCTACTGTACATAGGGCATGAGAAGCTCGTCCATTGTCCAAGCACCCGCAGTCAGAACACCTTTCTTACCGGCACCGTATTAGCAGCTTGTCCAGTTCATATTTGCTATTTCTATACAGTCATGTTTTATCGATCGTTACAGGGAATGGGGTCCCATAAATAAGCTACGGGTCTAAAGCGCGAATGATTCTCTGCGGAGAAAATTGCCATGACTGGTTTCTAGACATCCAAAGACTAATCGCAGATTTTTGTAATAAGTAAATACAGTAAACATAAATTAATTACTGCAGAAAAGTGTAGGCTGTAAACATAGCCGACACTTAGCCACAAGCTCTACGGTAGATCTTCGCGAATTTCTAATAAAACGAACACACTTTTAATTTGTTTTTTCAAATGGACTAAACTCCTTTATACACTAATGTTATTTTTAAGATTTACCTTGTTTACTGTTTGGTTTGGCTAGAATGCTATAATCCATTTATTTCATAATGCATATTATAAAGTAAACCAACAACAGCTGTTAATAAGAATATTTGTGTTGAAATAAGAAAATTATTTAACTTTCTGTATCCTAAGAAACCTAGGCTAGTCAATAATAGCTGACTTATGTGTCTGTTAAACACAATGATTTTAACCATTATTGGCAACATTTAATTTCCACCAAATGCACTTGACAGTGCTCTGAATGTCAAAAAGAAGAAATTCTGGTTAAATAATAAAACTGAAATAACTTTGAAACAGTAGACTGTAGAGCAACGTCAGTTGTTTTGATCGATTAAGGAAGTAGAAATATTATACACAAGGTAAATTGTGCATTCATTTATACTTATGTCGCTACAATTTTATAGGTAAAACAAAATTTTAAATAGCAACCATTTTGAAACGGACTGGTTTGTACATATACAGGGAGGGTCAGTAAGCTCAAAACTGCAAACCGCGCCTTTCTACGACGTTTCCCTCCCTTTGGCGAGAGAAATGAATAGCTCAATATTCAAATAAAATTTGCTAAAAAGTATTATGTTTTGTCACAAGTCTGGAATGTGGCCGTAACCCATGTATAATCGAGTATCAAGTGTGAGGCGAAGCCGAGCACCAGAATCCGATCAAGCACCTTTGTAGCACTTTTGGGCAAGTTTTGAACGCTACCTTTCGGCCTTTTTGCAGTTTTATCCGAACTGATTACTCGAACAATCAGTGTCAGTCACAGCTGACAGTAATGTTAACAATAGCTTATCGTATGGGTGAGATGAAAAAATATATGTATCGTAACCGACATGTTTATGTAAACATGATTTCCAATTAAATACAACATTAAAGTACATGTATTCGTATTATTCTACTAATGCGCTAGATATATTGTGCTAGATATATTGACTAGGACTCGTGGCGTGGTCCTGTAATCCAGCTTCATGGAGGTCAGGTTTTGAGGATGATATAGGTCTAAAGCGGCTCAGATAGTCTCAGTGATCATCTGATGATACCCGCATCAACTCCCACCAACGTTTAGACATATTAGACCATCACCTGCGTGGTTCGGAAGCACGTTGGTCCTTGTATTTCCATTGGTCATTGGCTATTAATTAATGACCCATTCTAAGGAAGAGTCGGCCTTAGTTTGTAACAAGACTACACCTCATAACTCATTACTACCACTCAACACACATACACCCTCATGAGAGTGGTCGGCATCTCAAATAGTGATATCGTGATAAATCCGTAAAATGAATTATTCTAGTTAGCCTTAAAAGAATTTGTTGGTGGGCAAAATAACCATGGGGTTTTTTATTTGTAGCTAAATAACTTTTTTTTCTAGCAACAAAAAAAGTCCGATGTCCGAGACTGGGAATATCGGCGTGTTACGAAAATCAACGTTATCAGCCTTCTACGATTAACTGTACGAGGTTAGATAGTTAAGTTAATTACTTCCTGCATCGTATAAGTTCAAAACATTTCTATAAGTGTATTTGTTTAGTTACTCTCATTCAATGTGTAAATTAATGAGTATAGTGAGGTATAATATAATCATAAATAAAAAACACAAATGTTTGTACACATTTTATGTAATTTAGTAAAAATATGTAATTATGGTGCACCAAACATAATTAACAGGCTATACGTATTTTTACAATCATCAAAAGTAACTTTCTTTGCATTATTATAGGATAAGTAATTACCAATAATAACTTTTCCTTTAATTTGTGCATTGGTATCAGAACATTTAATATTGATGAAATAAATTCTCACAACATTTTAAATAATTAAATACTGATGTTTTTTAAGGTGAAAAAACCTTAGAGGCTTAGTGTTACATAAGCGTTCTGCTGGTACGTTAAACCACTGCAATAACCCTAAACATACAGGGTATAAACAAAATGTTTTTAAGTAACGTAGTTTTACTATATTTAGATCAAACTTCTCTTTTATTGACTAAAACATAATTTGAGTGTCATATTCTCAGGAATGTGCAATCCTACCGTTCTACGATTTAACACGTTAAGTTACCAAGTTCTGCAATATACGAGTTTACTAATAATGTTTATAATAAGTAACGTAAAGTACATGGCTCGTGTACAATTACTTTCTGTAGTTTATTCTACTGTTCTCGTGTTGCCTTCAAATATAGTTGCCTGTCTGTGAAACACTCAGGAAAGGTTGAGTAGTACTTCTTACTTTTTGAAGGCGAAATAATGTAATTTATTTTATGATTATTTAAAAGATTACGCGATGGGATATAATTCTGTGGCGTCCCGAAAATTCCAGGTCGGGTCACAATCCTCATTCAAATGAGCCAAAATATAAACAGGACCTGACCCGAAATCAAAATGATGGATTGAAAACCCTACTACTATCGGATTTCTTAATTCAGATTAAAAACGTTGATGTGTGCGCAAACCAGGATATACACAACTTTTGCTTTTGCCCCCACTGTTGCTTTCTTTGTTTAGTTTTGCATAGCGTATATACCTTTTCTAAATTGATTGTTGTTAGAGAGGGGATACCAAAAACATGATTTTATAGTTTTCCAGAACATTTAACTTTTATCATCTGCAGAAACCCAAGTAAGTAAACTAACATTGTTTTAACCATGTATATGAAATTTACGTACCGGTACTTAATCGTACCTAGTTCTCAGAACAAAATACTACTCGTAATTATTAACGGAGTAATTAACACTTTACTCAGATGGTGTTATATTCGCAAGAAAGGATGATATATAAGAAGGGATTTTTGCAAACATTATAAAGTAGGTAAAAAGGTTGTTGCGGATAAAACGAGGAAAGTTTGATAAATATTTTATTCGTCAAGTTTAATCCAGTCAAATTGTCCTATGGCGGAAACTATCATAGCTTGCAGCGGCCGACAATAAGGCGATTTCGTCTGATTAAACTTGAGAAATAAAATACATAATTATCGAATTTGTTTTAGTTTGATACATTAAATCTTTATTAGCCCACAGTTTATGAACAACTTTCATTTTAATATTAATTTTGGTCGAGTAGATAATATTGTATAATTAATAGGGGAATAATTTATTATATCACTTCCTCATTAAATTGCGTATTACTCTGAAAGTTACGTTTATTTAAGTTCCTTTGTATATAAGTTAAACTAGTTCCTTTGTCTTCATTTCCGCAGTAGTTTAAAGTTTTTCGTCAAGAAAAAATTGAAACATTGTTCTAAAAAATTGAACGAAAAATGTGTCCTTTTTTTTAACCTTTATAACCAGTATAAATCGTTACTAAGGTTGAACAATAAAAACCATAATTTATACGCAACGCACAATTATTCAAAGAACACAACAATGTGGTTTTTAACTTGTATCTATTCATTTGCTTTCACAGCGTTTTGAACCCAACTAAAAAATCCGATAGCAGAAATCCTAAAAAGTATAGTCAGGGAATTCCGTCTGGCCTACGAAAGATAGGATATTTAGTTCAAACTTGCTCAAAATCAGGGACGTTCTCGAAGTCTAGAACAAATAAATAAGTATAAATAAATAAATCATTTATTGCGGAAACATTTACATGTCATGCAATCGTCAACTTTATTTTTAATATCTAAAATTATTGTCCATACATTCTGATATTGAAGTTCAATTCAGACATACATTTTGTTTCATTCACTCGCTCTCATTCATTCGAATTGTCCACTCTTGTATTTTTTATTTTTGTAATTCTTCTATCTTCTTGTAATTAGTATTTTCCACGTTCTCCCAGTTATGTGCCACAAACTCGCCTGTGTTATAAAATGCTTCTGCGACCAAAACTTTGTTTAGACGAGTTTTGAACGCCTTAGGCGTTGGAGCACTTTTGATGGAATTTTATAGCCGGTTGACAAGTCGAACTTCTACCTGAGATGGCAAACGTTCATGAACTACCGTTCTGTGCCTTACAGTTCGGTAGTTTTCCCTGCTCTAGTTTCATAAGAGTGAATATCAACTTGGGGTTGTATTTTGAAACAGGTGTCAAAGAGGCAAGGTCTTTGTGACATCTGCGTACTGACTGACTTTGTCCCACTTTTGTAGACCGATGAGCCAACATTGTTGACTGTAGAGCAGGATGAGTAGACATTGTATGGTTGGATCCCTTTGATATGAAATACTCATCGGATAAACGGAGGTACTGGACCTTTGTCCCTTTGTACCGTGTCCTCCCCTTACAAATGTTTGAAATATAGACGCAACAATATTGAATTTAAGGCTTTTATTGCATTTTATAGTGTGTTGAAAGTACTGTTTTTAGATAATTTTGATTGTTGGCAAAGCAGGTTAATCAATTATTCATTTTTAGTCGGACATTTCATTACATACTGAATGTACTTTTTATGCAGTCCTATAAAAGTCTCATATCAATAATAAAAATAATTAAAACTATAGGTTACAATTTAAGGAAACTATTGTTAGTATAAGTAGGGTTTTAAGATTATTATTATTAATTTCATGACATTGGTCAAAGTAAGTGTTTATGGTATGTTCATTCATTTATGGTTGGTTTAAGTTAATTATCATATTTCACTTGCAATGTATACCTTACACTGCAAACATCTAACAACTTGAAGTAATTGGCCCAATCTAGGCAACCGGTATCTTTAATTGGACTGATGACAGAGTTTTAAATTTTTTTCCTTTAAAACTAATTGCAGCCGATGCTTGGTATTTGTTATATAACGCAGACAGCAAAATTAACTAAATAACTAATAAATTTGTTAATTCCGAAACTTCAAAAATAAATGTCTATTGTCATTGGAAAAATATTTTTTATTTAACAGTGGTCCAATATTGAATAACTCAAAAAGCAACTATTGAACAACTACTTTGTTATTGATTCAAAACTTTGTGAATTATGAATTTTGACCGGACTGGAAGCCCCTACACATTTTCACAAATAATTAGTCTCAGGTACCGTTCGAAGTTGTGCTACGAACAAATAAATTACATTTTATGTCCTTGTTCTGGAGTAAATGTTTGATTTGTGCACAAAACTTATGATGTACAGTTGATGTAGATAGAGATATTCTTGAAACTCCGACATTAACTAACTTAATTTACTCTTAATCTTCAATAATTTCTACTAACTAATCACTGCTTTTATAGATAGTTTAATTTAATTTGTGGAAATTACGTTTAATCCAAAACAGAGTACCAAGAGCTCAAAATGCGACCTTGACACGTCATTGGGACAGTCCACATAAAAAGAGCCAAAATAATGTAGTCAGGGTTTGCGACTGGAGGAACCTGGCGGATTTTTGTTTCTCTCTTGACTACACAATGTGCATTTTCACTAATAAACGGCCGCCATTTAACTTAAGTTGTTTTGTTAAGACCTTACACAAAGTTTGGTGAACTTGTATGTTTTTATCTTTTAATGTTATTTTTATTGCAAAATATTTAATTTAATTATTGTTCTTTGACTTGATCACAATCAATGTAAATTTATGTAAATGATGAAAATAAATTACTATGACTATGATGATGATGCACGATTCATATCCTAGCATTCGTTCCACTAGGTAACTAAGTTTTAAGTACAGTATATGACAACTTATATTAGTGAAGGTGTATATTATTAAATATAAAATAGAAAGTTCTTACTTTTGCTTTCGACCACTTTTAATCATGTTTAAAAATCTATTTTAGCTTTCCTTTCGCAGATTTGTTGATATCAAAATATTACAATGTTTTGGTCGTATATTGTATGAATTGTAGAAAGATATTTGGGAAAAACACACAATACAAAAAAATACTTTATTGAGCTTACGTACTAACATCTCACAAAACACATACCTATACTAGGTGGATAGTATCGTCAATATTAAGAATAAGATGATAAGGAACTAGACAAGTAACATTGTTTAACATAATGCTGCTGGTATGTTAGTTTTGTAATAATTTTAACCCAGTTAATTCATAAGGTCTTGACCTAACCAAAAAACAAACTATGAGAAAATCGTTTAGGATTTTAAGACGTGTTAATTTTGTTTTACACCAGTAGAAATATACCAGGGTGGTATAACTTTACCGTACAAGTGTAATACTGTAGGTTTCTATGCATACTCATATGATTTGTTTAGTTTGACTGATTGTATTTGATATTTTATTACGAATTGAACAAACCAGTGCCGTTTTATGACAATGTATTCACATACACAAAAAGGGGATTGTTTAAGGTTTTTATTAAATTTAACATTGACCTAACATTGATCTAATGTCCACCCGGTTTCCTGTAAAGACTATTAAAACGAAAGCCTATTAAACTTGGATTTTATTGCATCATTTGGCACGATAAGACTGAGTACTTAACAATGTTGTTTCATTTTAATAAAAAGGAATAGTATATGATAGTACTGTATAGAGAACTTCATGTACACTTAATGTGATAGATAATGACAATACTCTAATATTAAAAGCTATTTTGATATATCTTTCAACCTACTATGTTAATCTCACATGGTAATAATTTGGTATCCTTCGTTTTACTTTAATGTCCACCATAAAAAGGTCTGATGACAATCTATCTGGTTTTGTGCGAGCTCGAACTGTCTGACTCTCTCTTGTTGATTACTGCGTTGTCGATGGCCAGGACATAGGTGACAGGGGCATCCTTGCTCTCTGAAGATTCAACTCTGTACAAGTTTCTGATTCCTTGGTCTGCGAGAAGCTTTCTTTCTGTTTCTGTCAGAGGAACTGGTTTGGGTATTCTCTTCGGGTATTTTCCTGGTGGTTTCCTCTCGTCCAAGAATTGGCTTTGTCTCTTGGCGTTCACGTTAGTTCTGTACTCCTCATCTTCAGCTTCACTCGAAGGAGTTATATCACTGGATTCTTGGAGACTATTCAATGTCAGAGGAGATATCTGGAAGCCTGCGTGAAGAAGGGCTTTCATCTCAGTGTTTGTCAAGGCTCTCTGCCCGTGAGCTGTCGGGATCCTGGGGATTCCGAGGTTGTACCTTAAGAATTGTTCGTCATAAGATGAAGGAGGTTGTGGAGGTTGTGTGGTAATTCTCTTGCTGATGCCAGAGTGTTGTACATAGATGGCAGATCGGGAAGGAGCATCTTCCTCAGGAACAGAGGGACTCTGTTCTCTAGCACGGTATGCTGAAGCAAGGAACTCTCCTTCGTCTTGAGGGATGGTGGTGTACGGCACTGGAGGCTTGACGTACACAGTGTTGGCGATACTGCTGCGCACAGGAATAGCTGCTGGGTCAGGCCTGAAGTACAAGGACTGTGACGGCGGTGCCGGGGTTACACGAGGCCGAGGTATCCTCACTACTTGGTCTTGACTCTGCGCAGGTCTCGTGGTCTCTATGAGGTATTGTTGTGGGTGCTGTGGAGTGGTAGGAGTCTGCTGCTGCGACTGCTGTTGCTGCTGAGGTTGTACATTGTAAGATTGCTGAGGTTGTTGCTGTGGCTGAACATTATACACTGACTGCTGTTGGGGTTGTACATTGTACGTCAACTGAGGTTGTTGTTGAGGTTGTACATTGTACGTCAACTGAGGTTGTTGTTGAGGTTGCACATTGTACGTTACTTGAGGCTGTGGTTGGGGTTGAGGGTTGTAATACTGAGGTTGCGGAGGAGGTTTCTCTTGGCTTTGCAGCCTTTGTTGAATAGACTCCAACCTTGGCTCTAGAGCTTCTCGCGCGGACTCAGAAGACCCGAAGCTGACTTGGCTGTACGAGTACTTGAGAGGTGCTTGTGCGGGGCGAATGGATCTCTGTTGGTAGTACTGTGGTGAAGGTGGTTGCTCGTAGTACTGAGGCTCTGAAGGGAAAGAGCTCTCATACTGAGCTTGCTGCTGTTGGTAAGCCTGTGCTTGTGCCTGAGGCTGAGGAGTGGGCAGAGGTTGTTGTTGTTGGTACACCTGAGGCTGGAAGCCTGTCTCGAAGCGGCCGGTCTGCAAGGCTCGGTTGAGAGCTCGCTCCTGTTGCTCGCGGATATGTTTGTTGGCCGCTTCTTCCTGCAACCTCCTCATCTCCTGCTGCTCCGGGGTCAGCGGGGGCCGAGGGGGCAGACCTTGGGGCTGCAAAAACTGCTGAGGAGATCTGAAAACCATAATATTGCCATGCTATTATCAAAAGTTGGCATAGATTTTGATTGACATTGAATGTGTACTTTAGACTTTATTAAGTGTCATCGTCTCATTTGGCCTTTATATGTACCTTGCATTATGCACTAACTAACGTTAGATTCGTGGAGCCAATTCCGCCGACTACAAATGGCCTTTCTTTCCCAATTTCAAACCTAATTGCATTAACAAACAAACAAATAAGCCGTCAAAATTTAGTTTTAAATATTTTATTTCAAAAGCAATTTGTTTCCAACAAATAAGTACATATATGCATTAAATATAGACAAAGAATCAATAATTTTAACTTTTATTTTAGCAATAATATGTCATATACTAATCTAGTCCAAAGTGTTAAGGACCTAAATCAATTACAAATAAGTTGTGAAAAAGAATGTATCCCATATCGTTGTATACCTTCTTGTCAGGTTTCTAACAGATAGCTTAAGTAGCAGGCCAACATTACATAAACTCACGAAAACGTGGAAAGTAACTGCCAAAGTCAGTAACAAAAACATTTCAAGAATTTTGACTCATTCAACATACACAACTGATTTTCAGTTTAACAGCATTTTTACTAACACTATTATTGTTAAATAAAATAAATAAACAACTGATTTTGCACAGCATTTTTTTAACTACACAACTTTATTGTTTAAAATTTTTTATTCTATATTACAAATTTTTATACACACACTATATTAAAATAAAATGTCTTTGAACTTTTTAAATATGTCTTCAAAGTGTAATTATTGAATATAGTGTGATGCGTTGAACAATATCAATTGCACTGACTGTTCACTTTTCACATTTTAAGTAATATTAAATTATAATTTAAATTAGATTTGTGGTTCTACTACAACGTGGTCTTTTACCCCTTGTAGGGTTTTAAAATGTAGTTGAACTAAACAATGTAAAGTTACAACCCAGGAACCCAAGTGTGACTTATTACTGTGATATATGTCCGTGAATAGCCTGGAAACGGCGTACCTGGATATGAAGACTTGTTGAATGTCTTGAGGTCTGCCTGCCTGCTGAGGTGAGAGCTGCTGTAGAAGAGACAAGTACTCGGGCGGCACCTGGACATAACCAACACACTCCTTAACTCAATTCAACTCACACAACAACTGTCTGACAGTAATAGTAAACATAGGCGTAACCAGGATGATCAATTGGGGTTCAACCACCGGGGTTACCCCTTGTATAAAAACTGTATACCAATAAAGGGTTTTAGGCTTTTAAAACTAGTTGAACAAGTCCTAAAACACAATTAGTCAGCAGACTGATGGGCAGACGACAGACAAGACAACTACAACTCAAGTCGGGGCATGTCACGCGACTTCGGCCGTTTATGGATACACTCGTGCCCGCTCGGGTCTAAGACCGATTCATACGGTACTAGAGGGCTCGGTACGGCAGAGCTCCAGGAATTTATTGTGTTACAAAATAAAATTAATGTTTACTACTCAATCCCAATATAAGTTATTAATATCATGCTACGTAATAATGTAAGTTAAAGAAACATTATTTCTGTAATCACTCATAAAGTATATTTTAAATAAATGTTCAAATTATAATTTTTGCAATGGGGGTTACAACCCCCAACCCTCGTTACGCCTATGATAGTAAAGCATCACAGAGGCTGAGTTGAACATTATAAGACATTAGTAGAAAAATGAAATTAAATTTTATCTTTATCTTGTGGTAACGTCATGCCTTTATAGTCCTCTCTGCCAATTATCTACGATAAATATAATAAAATACAACCAACAATAAATTTGCATCACAAAGATATCTGACCGTTATTTTAAATATAAGCTACACTTAACCAAATTGACTAAAGAATAACAAATCAATGTATTAAAAGCACTAAACATTAAAACAAAACATTCACAACAACATTTCATGACTTCCATTCCCATAAACGAACACTGGTGAACAGGCCCCCCTCCCCACAGCCCCGCAACATTCCGTCTGTGACCACTGCCCCAAAGCGAGCCCGAGATAACATTTAACCATTATCTAGAAGAATATTCCATAGGCAACATGGAGTGACGACAAATGATTTACCAACTTTTGATCTTTTCTGAGGAATCGATACGAGAAGAAGTCTTCTTCGAGTGTTGCGAGAAGTTATTTGAGTCATGTAAGCAAATTCTTCAGAAAGGTAAGAATACATTTTTGTCTGATGGTGGTGTACAGTAGAGTTATTACGTGATACTCTCGGAGAAGTTTTATTTTAAGTAGGGAAAGCTGATCAAAATAAGGACGAATAAATTGAGTAATGTGGAGTAATTCAATGTGTGGTTTTGTTTCAGCTCTTCTTTGAAATCAAATTATGAGAAAAATTATCTACATAGCAAAAGCTGTGGCAACTCATTCGCCACCGAGGATGTACTTATCACCGGGTGAATATGACTTTTGGTCAGGTTGATGGGACTACTTTAATGTAATGGAAGGCAATCTTCTGAAATTACAAAATTGAGTATTCCCATCGGAACGAATTATTAGTTTTCTCTGTGCATAGCTGCAAGCCAGGTCAAGTTGAAGACTTCCTGTTTGCTAGCCGGTGTAATTACACGTGCTTGGAGATGGATTGATCTGGCAGCAGTTGTGAACAGCAAGACATTATTAACGAGCGTGATATTGTGCAGTGAAAGTGAGTGGACACGGCCTGGCATGTGGACTGAACACTGCAGGGCTAGTAATGGTGAGAGGATGCGGGTCCAGTCAAGCGGCAAATCGTACCAGTTTTCAAGGTTCTTTAGTCGATTTTTGTGCTTTGTGCGGTAATATAATAACTTCCGACTGGCGTAACACCTCTAAGTATTTCATCTTTAGATCTGAGCTGGATGGTAATCATATTACTGTTCAATACTACTATCATAAGAACCAAATAACAAGTGTATAAAACTATATTTGTAGATTAACAGAGCAGCTGAATATCCGAAGCCTAAGATTCCCTAAGTCTCCTGTAACTCCTATATAGTGTAGATACCCCGAGTACATTGCCAGGCACGGCACGAGTGTGTCCTTATTGTTACACTTACACCTTCTGTTATCTGAACTCGGATTACTTGAATAACATATCTTGCATTATAAAAGAATCCTGACTGCTTCAGTACCTTTCTGTAAGTATAATGTGGCTAAGAGAATATTTCTTGTCTATAGTATGACCCTTGAAGTTGGAGAGTAAACAGAAATATTAAACTTCTTTTTACTTATTCTTTTGTTGGTTTAAAAGGAATGAACAGATTAGATGTCCTGAATGTACGCGTATAACCCCAAGGGTTTCCTACAAGGCTTTCTCATCAGAAGGAAAGTCAATAAAGACAAAGTGGCTGGATGGAAACTAAACTGTTATCTGAACACTGTACACTTAAGTGACTACATCAATGTGGCCGGAAGATCTTCGTTTTATAGGAGAAACTCTACTTGCTGAATAGAGGCGCTACAAAACAACGTAAACCGTGCGTTCAAAACCGTGATTGCGTTCAAATTGTGTAAACCTCGACCTAAAGACAGAATTTACAAAAAACTGTATAGCTTTTAATATTTTAATCCGTCTGATATCAAACAACCTAACAATCAGCTGTGAAATTTAATTTAAATAAAACCCTAAAATTTACTACCATTTTGGTTTTACCAATAAAAATGTGTAAAAAATCCAGACTACAATTTTGTAGAGCAGCCCTGTAACCCGGTACACCGACCAACTTCGATACTACAGTATTTTGGAATGGTTCTGTTTTTGTATTGTATATCTTTGAATCATTTTCATTAGCATTGATCTACATTTTGGGTTCTGCACCTAAATTTGAGTAATTCTTCGTTAAATTAGTTTGATACGTCAATTCGTTACGGTGATATTTGGTATGATATTTTAAAACACTGGAGATTCGGTTACTGAAAATTAACCAAAAATAAATGGTGGCGATTGTTGCTTCCCGTTAGTTTGTTTAATT
Source organism: Matsumurasca onukii (assembly GCA_018831715.1). Classification (NCBI taxonomy): domain Eukaryota; kingdom Metazoa; phylum Arthropoda; class Insecta; order Hemiptera; family Cicadellidae; genus Matsumurasca; species Matsumurasca onukii. The sequence goes on along the minus strand of CM032066.1, from coordinate 16,636,797 downwards.
CGCCCATTCCAACAGCTGTGCAAGTGCACTGTCGACCTTGCCCCTGTGCTGTTATGATGAATGAGGATGATGACGATGAGGTGTGAGTGGCAGTGGTGGTCAGTGACAGAAGGACCTTGGCCCAGTGCTGCGCTCTCACGGTGTGGCGAGAACGTGCTCTGTATTGTCAACACCACAGAGTATAAACTCCATCACACTCCCACAATACTCACACACAGTTACAGCATCTCACGCGTTGAGAAATACCGGCTTGGGAACTGCAAACCGTGTGCTTTCCATCAAACTAAATGCTTTTCAACGCCACATGAATAAGTCAGTTTCTACTTTCATTCTAGGTTTCTTTTTCAAACTCCCAGATCATTGATTTGGCGTTTGGTACGTACAATGCCATTCTGTGGAGACATTGACATTTACACTGTACACCGGTTGAGGTGGTTGAATGGAGGTTAGATAGGTTCGTGAATGAAGCTCCTACGTGTATATCAAGGTTTATACAGCACACCGCAAGTACACCGGTGCATCTATAAATTTAATTCAAAGCTGTCAATTCAAATATTAAGAAATTATGATTGTAGGTATCTAGATCAATTGGTTTTAGGTGTGATCTTAATGCGGTTTTGGGGCTTTGGTGGCTTCTATAAAAATTCTTCTTGGAAATAATGCTTTGGCTACCAAAACCATATCAAAACTAAACAAGAGAAGAAACATATAATTAGTGTGAAATTAATATCAAGGGCTTTACTAAGGCTGAAAGTGACAGTAATAAACTGGATACTATGATAACCTCACTTCTCACGTTGCGTTCAGCACGTACGAAAACATATATTCCTTATATTGCAACCATTCATGTAAAATATGTATTTGGCTAAATTATGCTTGTATTTGATTCGCAGAGGTCACCATATTAATCGGCAAATCACAAAGGTCTGACAGAGCTTTCCTAAGGATGGGACACGATCACTGCTTACTTGTGACATGCTTTTGTCAGCCAATAAAAGGTACTACTTACTTAAAAACACAAATTGTAAACAAACAGAAATTTTCACATCATAGGAGCATATCTACACACGTCTCTCCTGATTACACAGTGTCATATTTGATAAGAGGTACCCCAAAATCGTCTTAAAACAGTGTTAGCCGCAAAAGCTTCTACGATACTCATAAGGCGAAGTTTAAGGCACACGTTTCGGACAACATGTGATTGGTTGACCGACTTAGATGCTACAGGGGGCTGATTCGAATGAAAGGATGGATGAATGGGAAAACTGTGTCTTAATGATCTTCTATATGTTAAGTAAGTGAAACCCCTTAGGTCCATAAACACGATGACGATTTTATACAATTTAAAATTGGCTTAAATCCGATAAACTTTCCTACCAGTTATTTGGTTTGAAACCATACAAAGTTTTGAGAGATACGGAAACTCCTCTCATTATAAAGTGAGACCTAACCTAAAGCATATTCTAACTATAAACTACACTATAAACTAACACTTTGACAAAATTGCATATTTATAATGTTATATGTAAGCGACTTGGAAACACTAAACAATAATAAATACCTCTGAAACGTTGTGTAGTTTTCAAGTCAATAACCGGTAGAAAGGTCCATCGATTTTTAAGCTAATATAGTTATACCGACATAATAAACTTTCAAAATGTAAAATTTCAATGAAACAAAAAATTTATTACTTGCTTATTTATTTGTTTACCTGTTGCTGGTCTGCTCCACTGGTCTGGACGATGTACTGACCCGGTGTGCCACTGTACTGCACCTGGGCTTGTCTCTTCACCACCTTGTCATCTCCGGGGTAGTTGAGCTTCTCTATCTCCAACATGATCAGCTGTTTGCCCTCCCCCTCGCCTACACAGTGGCTCCCGCCCACCAGCAATACTGCAACAACATTGTCAGCCTTTTGTTAACACAATACACGATTTATTGTATTTAAATCGTTAATTTAGGTTGTCATTTATGTTTTTCTCATGTAAAACTATAATCACTCTTTCAATCTACTGATCTCAATCTAAAATCTCATTGATGAACCTTTCGTTCTGTTTGTGAGCATGCGTGCTATACGTAACAACTCCAAGCCAATTACCCAAACGAAATTAATGTAGGTTTTCTCGTTCTCAAAGCATTACGGATATTGAGCCAATTACATCTAAAAGTAATTTAGCGTTAACACTAATTGCAACATTTATTCAAAACTCCACTCATTAACTATTGAATCACACGAATGAGCTTCTTAATTATACGGTAATATTAACGTAGTTTTTCAGCATTTCAACACACTGTTCGCTTCATATTCATCCTCAAATTATTTTACGTAAGTGTGATGTGCTTAGATTTCGGTCAGTGATATACCACCATTTCAAAACATATCACCGATGCAATGCATCAATTTCACTTTGGGCCTTAAAGACGATGCAGACAACTGCAGCACCGAGTTTGGCCAAGTGCAAACTCATCATACAGCAGATCTCCCTTGTTTGTGTTGGCTCTTCTCTCTGTCTATCAACCTGAGTTGAATGTACGAGAACGACGCGCGCATACGTAGCGGTACCTATTACAGTGAGATGTGACTGTCCGGTGAAGTGACTGCGGCTAACAATGGGGTGGTAGTGCACAAGAGCACGACCCAGCTCCATTACAACATCTGCACAGTCGCTCCACATTTCCCTACCGAACATTCTCCCCGGCCTGGCCCTAACCTTTACATTAGGCAACAGTAACCTAACCTAACCTGGTGTAAAGGTCTGCTTCGAGCCCTGATCATCAGCCATCCTGCACTCGCCAGTCCATCAGCTCAGACGATTCTCGTCAACAGTTATGTATTGTTAAATGCCAAAGCTTACACGATATAGTATAATACCTAAGTGTAGAAATGCTTGGGTCTTTAATAGGTCTATTATGGAGCCGCCAAACTGTTAGGATTTGAATAAACCAATGGTTAAGGATTGACCATCCCTTAAGAATTGTTGTGAATACTGATGATCTGACTGTTTTACAACCCCAGTCTGGCGGTATCAGACTAGTCTCTGGACCTACACAGTATGCAGTTGAGGTCTGGCTGAACTCTACAGTGCTACAGGCTGTAGGCTGAGGTTGACCACAATGATTCACAGCTGGTACAAGTGTAAGTCTACAATCAGCTGGTAGTGACGTAACCAGGTCAGCTGAGAGATGAAATCATGAGGTCACTATAAACATATACTGTACTTCACTATCTGGAACTGGAGTGTGTTATGTTATAAATCACAGAACCGAATGGTGATGATTCACCTTTTACACCCCACATGTTTATATTCGACCTTTTACCCAAACGGAAACTTTGGTAACAAACACAGCAAAATGTACAACTCCTTAGACTCACATTTCGACGATTTCAACATTGTTTTGTGACCTTTTTTGTAACTTATGCTGTAACTTATGTAACTTTGGCAAACAAAACACACATGTTAAAACTATTTTATTACCAAGTTTCCAATTTGATGAATTATTTTGTTTTACAATCAAAGAGTGACAAAAAATACATTAACTTAAGATTTAAATACATTTGAAACATGGATAGAATCATTGAAACAAATCACCTATTTCCAAACAAATTAACCAATTTGCAGACGGAAAATGTGTTTTGTGTTTTATTCAATTTAAGAAATTAACGCTAAATGTGAAGTAAAACTGTAGGGAAATTGCTATGATACGTAGTTGAAACTAGATGGGTCGATCAAACATCAAGAAGTACATCAGTAATACTTGATACTGGAGTCTTCATCTTTAACATGATAACGTCAGTTTATTTTCTTAGTTTACTCAAATAGGGGTTCAAAATTAGATTTGCATCGGGCTGTGGAGTGATCTGCTAACCAAATTTATTTTTAGGGGAATTCTGAAATGAATGGTGATGAGGTGTTTAATAATTTCTAATAGTCTATTGAAAATGTTGATTGCCGTTATAGGAAACATAATTAATTGCATATATTGACCTTAATATCACTTGAAATCATCATGGAAACAACAGTTTAATCTCTGACATCAGAGAGAGTACAGGAATAATTTCATTAACGATATTATCTCAATAACATGATCGCAAGTAGTAAGTAAGAAATAATAATGCTGATGTACTCGAGTGTGGTGTGTTACATAATTGATGGTGGTACAGATAACTTGATCTAGGTTCTAGACTTGTGGAGAAAGGCTGTTAGAGAGGTGAAGGTGGCTGCATAACTGCAGCTGGACAGCGCTGCAGCACACTGCACAATGCAGCTCTGCAGTCTACTCTACTGTATGATAACTAGCCTCAGACAATGGGGATGGCTTTTCACATTCTCAGTCTTGATACAGTTATAATGAACTGCATAAATCCTAAACTGCAAGTTACCGTACTAGTGTTGCTACCTGGTACGATTATCCTTTTTCCGTCTATTTTGTACTTTACTTTGTTTATTTATAGTGTGTGACCTTCAAACTATAATGCACTGATATTCTTATGCAAAATAGCAAAAAGAATATGGCTGACCATTGACCAAAGACATAAGCTTTTGCCCGTAGTGATGTAGTCATACGAGAGCGTAGCAATATTCCATGTTTCTATAATTAAAAAAAAATGCTCATAATGCAACATGATAAAGTGAGGATTTGGGCATTTTCTCACAACACCGAGTTAAGAACTAGATGTTGTGGGTATCGTTTCGTTGTGTGTCATCAGTTTGCTTAAATTTTTAAAATGTAAATCTATTAAGAATCTGACATTTAATGAAACATACATTTCATAAGTTTCACAAACTAGTTAGTAGTTTGTTTTAAAACAAGATTGTTTTCAACCCCTTTAAAATGTCTAGCTCTTTTTATCCACTCAGGTTTTAACAATTTTAACCTTTAAGACCTTACAAAACCTGGCTTGAAAAATTACAATGTGGCTTAAACCAAACAATTAGAAAATATTACTAATTACTGCTTAAACAAGCCAAGGGATTTACTAGTAGTTAGCAAGTTCAAATGAAACAAAAGTGAAACGTATTAGAAAGAGAATATTTGAAGTGTTGTTTAGCAACGTTGTATCAGTGAGAGTAGAGTGGAGTGAGTGTGAGTGACCTGTGATTTAGTGGAGTGTTTGTGGTTTGTCTGGTTAATAACAGAGACTACTTTGTGAATTATTGAATAACCCGACAACATCTGAGCGCACGAGCGTGAAATTGACAGCTTCTCAGCTGATTTCCGGGAGTCACAACACTCCTCCTCCCCCTCTCTCAACAAACATGCGTTTATAATCAAGTGAAGAAAGTTTGTTAACCATAGAGTTTAGATAACCCACTTATAGATGGTCATTCTGCGATACAGACGATTTTATCGTATTTGAAATCACTGTCAAAATGTTTAAATAAATGTATAAATAATTTAATTTGTATTTAAATTATTTATATTGAACAATATTTATTGATTGTATATATTGATATATTTAAATTGAGTATATAACTATATTTATTAATATAAATATTATTATTTAATTTTTTTATTTACAGGTGTATTGGGTTTGTACAGGTGTCATTATTGTATTGATCTATATCTTCTTGTATTTTCGTAAACAATGATGACAGTTTTTCTTTGTGTTTTGACATTTCTGTTAGTAATTATTTCGTTGATCAACTATTTCATGTCATAAAATTGCAGTAGCCTAACGATAAAAATGAACCAAACAAAAGGTCATTCCAATATCATATTTCCGTTATTCAATTTAATGTGTTTTCTAATGTATTCAATTTTATTGTATTACTCATCAGCTTAATGTCTAGGAATTAGGCTGTATTACCTAAATATGACATTTTATATGTCTTCTGAAAATTAGTGTTGAAGTTGATAAGTTCTACTTTTTAAGTTACTTAGTGAATATTTATTTTTCAAAAATTCCCTAAACACACCATAATCTAGCCACTATTTTAAAATGGTAAGTTAGATCGGACTAGTAATTATTTCCAAAGATTGTCTTGCATGGATCCAAATGTAAATTAAGTTTGAGCCAAATTTCATAAGTGGTGTGGGAGATATCAAATAACTAGTGAAAAAACAAAATGGCAAATACCTGGTAACGAAGCGTTTTTAAAAATGTTATTCCTGATTTTCTCTTTATTTTGACCCAATAAACCCAACCATAAAGTTTGTGACAACTTTATATAAACACCCTGTGCAATACAGAATACACAGACACACCCAGGAGACCGTTCACAGCCATGTCAAACTCAAGCTCAAACTCATGTAAGCTCACTACAGGAGCAGACCGCGTTTAGAACCGGAGATAATGTGTTACTGCGGTAGTCTAATTAAACCACCGAATGCACAGAGGGCGTGTTTATCCTCTCAAGCATAAAGCAGTGAAAGCACTGAGCACACAGTGTGGAAACTGAGTCATCAAAGTGGGTGTGTGGAACCAATGTGACAAATGTTCAGACAGCTTGAGCAAGTTGATAGACTAGCGCGGTTACAAAATCAAGCGTCTGACTGAAAATGAAAATATCTGTGATTGCGGCAGAGTGCGTACTTTCGCTGGAACTAATTGCTGGGTTTTCCACTTGAGTTGTGCAAAGTGAGATTCCTGCGCCCCCGGCTCAGCTGGTTGACACTGTTCAGTGCAAGGTATCGCTTCAGTCAGCTGGAGTGTAATGTGACAGGTGTTAAGCAACAGCTGTCCCTCATATGTTACATATTCTACTCACTACTTGGTTCACTTTTAAATAGCAAAGTAAAGTGGTCTAAATAGCGTCATTAACTAGTAGGCGTAACTAATGACTTTTAACAACTTAAACAACGCCAAGTGTAATCAAAGAAACGAACTTCTCAATTTTGGGCCTAATAAGACAAATTACACAAACTAGGCAGTTTCACAAAAACTGGCGTTTCACGAGTTTTACAGAGTGGTTATAAATTGTTGGACTCATTTTAGGATTAAATGAGAATGGCCAATTGACTCAAAAACTTGAAGTGGTTTTATTAGTTAGCAAATTTAAAACAGTTTTATTACCAATAAATGACAAAAATTACTGGTACTCACTCTTTTACATGTTACAAGAAACTACACCTCTTCCATGTGCTTCCGTGGTTTTCACGCACAAATTTAAGTCTAAATTCAACCTCACATCATGTTTTTCTGAGTACTGCTGGAGTTATATTTCCAATAACCTCCCGAACTCTTCTCTTAAGTTCTTGCCTTGAACTTGATTTGTGAACACTCCGTCCTTTACATACCCCAATAAAATTCCTAATTCCTGGGCATCCACACGTTTCTCAGACATTACACCCTTAGAGTGGGGGAATCATGTCAATACAATACTCCCCTAAGAAGTAGTACTGTTTTAAATTTGCTACCTAATAAAAAAACTTCCACGTTTTGGAGTCCGTTGGTCATTCACTCACTCAATCCCAAAACATGTCCAACAATTTATAACCACCCTGTATATTACCTGATCACATAACTGTGGAAACACCAGAACCACAACCATACACAGATCGTAAACAACTAAACTGTTGATTACTAAAAGAGGACTCGTTAGACCACTATTGATGTACAGTATGGTTGGAAAGTGACTTGATCTGTGTTGTTGCATCACTGATACTGATGATTGTTAATGATCTGGGAGTAACGTGTACAGTACGAGCACAGACCCAGTTCACACACACACAGGGTTGTCAACACGAGTGGCCTAACATTCACACGTACTCACACTGTAACAAGACACTCTGTGCTCTATGGGTTGTCACGTTCCTGAAGATTTAACTTGACTGTATTTATTTCCCTCTAAATAGGGTCATAATATGGTACATGATGTATCCGATTTGTAATTCGTATATTAGCTGATGAGTTATATCTTCTTGGTGTACGAATAAGGTTTTCAAAAGCAGTTTATTTAACACCAAAAAGCCGTAGACAAAATCCCATTGTTCTTGACAGAAGAAATAATATCGAAAGACAAACTTAGATTTCTTTTTGAGTCTATAAAATCAATGTCCAGTTCTATGCCTAATCACTTCAACCTTAAATACAACCTCACCAATCTTTAGCTAAATGTTGGGAAACGTGTTTTACTAGACTTCTTTGTTTTCTAATTAAGCACAATTAGTTTGCAGAAGGTCGATTTGGCCTCCGAAAAGGCAAATCGATAGTCCAAATTATTATAGAGGGTTAGAACTCATTCTGCTACTTGCTCTTGGACATTGTTATTAATGTTGATACGTGTACTAGAAATGTTTTCATCCCCACGTGGATCAGCATGACTTTACTATTGTAGAATGGCCTACCTTTGATCTTATTTGGTACCACTAGAGTTATGTTGTTTTAAGTGTCGTTTATTATCTTAGTTCCTGTTTTCAACTTCTGGAGCTAGTTTAGCACGTCTGCTCCGTTGCACACTTGGTCAGTATTGACAACAATGCTCAATGACAGAGCAAGTGCTGGGAAGAGTTCTGCGGGTGCCTCTCTACAGGATCTTACAAGACTTCACGGCCAAGAGAGTGGAACCTTCACCTGCTGCAAGTTATGATACCGTGTGTGTTGTGGGCTCATCGTTATATGCACACATGCAAACATTGATACTTTATTCGTGATCATTGACTATCAAGCACAAGCAAAAGCCATACTCTTTAATTTATTATGAAATCAAATTTATTTGGTCTAATCTTATAAGGGCGTTCACAATGATTTTGTTCGATATTTAAATTACTAATACATTGACATATGAATATAATGGGGCACACACTGTGAAGTTTATTTGTCAACACTTCTTTAGACTCATATGAAACATAGTATAAAACGTGTAAATGAAAGTAAATCAAAATAAAATTTTCCTTGATTATTTCATCAGGAGAAACTTGTATAAATAACTGCTTATAGTTCAGCGATTCCCCTCCTCCAATAGTCATTTAGAAAACCGATAAATAAACACTCTCACTGGCAAGGATTTGGGGTTTGGTGACGGGTTAGCACGTGACGGGGCAGTGTTTACTTCAGCGGTCAGCTGTCATAGATCAGCTGTTAATTGATAGATCAGCTGATGGGAGTGCGAAGGCGGAGGGAAAGTCACGGTCAGCTGTGACCAACAGTCCGGTCCAGTCACAGTACAGGATCAGGTGAAAGTCCGCCTGCCAGTAGCTACTGCCAGTATATTTGGATTGTCGTAGTTGTGGAAGTAAAAGCCCGACCGCCGTAAAAACTGGAATAGTTAGATGAACTGGAATCTGAGTAAAATATTACAAGGAAGCTTCGAGCGGACGAGTTCAATTTAACGATGGGAACTTCTTCGAAGTGTCCTTCACGAGACCGATTCATCCTAACTAATAAATTAAAGACAAATTAAATTAAAGGCTTGTTTGTGTGGCAAGTTGAAGTTCCTGTACTGGTTCTGTTCAAAATCGTGCATCTGGGACCGATAAAAAACTTTCACTGCGATCTATTGTAAAACATGAAATTTATATTTGTTTCCATGTACATTTCAAGGTGTCCTAGACACCAGACGCAGCGAGAGTGACTATTTGATTTGAAGTCCCTCGAACAGTGATCACGTTTTATGATGTGCAAGTACGAAACACTTTGATCGAACGCGCCTAAAAGCGTAGCATCTGACGACCCTGTGGCATTGACGTCAACAGACGTTTCTCACTCCTCATTTCTGATTGGTTCATATTGTTGGGAACCAAAACTCATGAGTAGCATAATAGACCTAATTAAAGCAAGAGACTACTCTCACTCCATGCTAGACAAGCTGGGGGGTTTCACGACAATTTGTGGTTGCAAACTTGTAATTTACAAGCATTACGGATTTCTAATGACTTCTCGCACTCCGGATCGGTTGAAGCCAAGACTCACACAATGTGGGGAATGTGTAAGCGGCGAATGTTTGTCTCGACCGTGTTGGCAGACAATGAGTCGGAAGTGTATCGGTTCTGAGTTCTGTTCTCATGGGAGACATTGATTTGTTCCGATGGAGCATTGTATCGGTGGTGATTGATATTTCCTTATCTTGACACAAAGTCACACACGTTCCATTCGCTGTCAACATATCTTCTAGATTCTGGGGCTCAAGCTGATATCTGTATCACATTCCCTTTCACATTTTAGGATATACTGGCTATTGATCCTAGTTAGAAGAAGTGTTCACACTTGGCACCTAACCTTCGCCCGTGCACGATGATTACAGTGATTGCAGAAGAAATGTTAGCCTTGACCTTCTGCCGCTGCCGCTGCGCCATCTACAGGATGTTCTGATCATGTAAACAGCGCCGGCACGAGTCTTCCGCGTTGCTCATCAATGCACTGTACATCCATTGTTAGCCCAACAAAGCGCGTAAACCCCACACGACAACAACTGCTGGTACTCTAGGCATTCCATGGCATATCTATTTAAAGAGTATAACTTACTCACTTCTACCAAGTTACCGTTTATCCTGGTGGGAATGAATGTATGAATGAAATGCATCCACTAGTGTGACATCTACTATAATTGTATTTTATGTTTGAGTTTATTTTGCAACATATAAATTTATGTGTGATTCCAATAATTTATTTTATTTTATAATGGTTTAATAGTAAGCATTTTTTGGCCTAAATCTAGTTTTTCTATAGTTGCAAAATAATTCGATATAGTTTATATGAAATCAATCGTACATTCGATAGTAATTAGTGGTTCCTAATGGTTTCATGTACAACAATCAACAGGGTTTAGTGGTCCTACATATGATACGAGTATGTTAATTCAGTTGAATTATCTCATACTTCTCACTGCTTCTTCACTTCGAGTTATAAACCGGATAGTATAGCGTGTAACGAGTGGAGTAGGAGACACGGTATCAAACCATAATAAGGACATTTTTACATAGATATGATTCGGATACACGCATTCGACATCCAGATTACCTGTGTTACACAACACTCCTCGACCTTTGGCCTCGGTTTGTGTTCAACTCGATATGTTCTCAACATATAAAACTAGGTTGACACGCAGCCAAGTGCTAAAGCGCCGCTTGCATGAGTGAATCGAATTTCCTTTGCAATTTGTTACTCTTATTCTCTTCGTTCACAGCCTCGCTTTGGCATTCGGCCGTTCTATTGCTACGGCCGTCGGCCTCAGCTTGGTCTCCTGGGTGACCACGGGCGTTACGAAACTGTTTGCTCCGCTCACAGCCTTTCTTCGGCCTTTGGCCTCAGACTTACGTGTATTTCAAATTTTAATGAAATCGGACTACTGTTATGAGTTGTCGTAGTGAAAAATCACTTTTTCGGCCACGATTTTAATGCACTCAATGAACTTTTATAATTTTTAGTACATTGATGGATACCATCAAAATACATATTTAGTTTAAATTTGAACAAAACTGGATGAAATTTACTGTTTTTAGATCATTAAAACCAGGTACTTCCGATCGCCCGATTTTGCTGTTTAACAAACTGTTTACAAAAGGAACATTTGTACCAAATTTCATAAAAATTGTCTTAAGTCTTGTAAAGAGTCTCAAAACGTGTTCTGGGGTTAGGAACGGTACTCATTTCACGGTCACGGGTTTTATCATGCTGACGGCATGAATATCTCATTTTTCCGAAGGAAATTCAACAATTATAGAACTTGGAGATGGAGGTTTTTTGTAATGTTGCAAAACATAATACACAAGCACCTACTCCACTGCAACAATACACTACGTGTTTCACGCGCTCAGGTCCCGTGCAAACACATTACTTTCGTTACAAATGTCACCTACAAGTTAAGCAACTCCGCCAGTGTCATTCAACTCTGTCTCTTGCATTCGATAAACAGTAAACGCTCGTAATGTGCTTGATTCAAGACTTGAAATCTTCTGCCTAAGTCTACATTGTGTCAGCCAGGGTGGACCAACCGTACAATTGGGGTAGCAACGTATTACCCCACATCTCAAAACTCGGCATATATTTTGGAAATTCCAAATAATGCATTCTCAGTAGTGGTATGCCCGATTGTCACTGTAATCTGCATCAATTTACTAAAATCGGATGGTTTCTTCTTCTTTTTTAGCTTAGCTTACTACGATTATCTTGAATCTTATTAATATTTACAAAAGCCTACAAATTAGTAAATTTTGTCTTACAATAATGTGAACTAAATCGACTCACGCTTAGAGAGTTTCGAGTACAACTATACCTCAATTCTTGGTTTTAGATCTGAGAGGAACTGACCAAAAACTCATTCGTACATACCGGATAAACCTCCAGCGTGAACAGGTTTTGAGGCTATTTATGAAGTACGTTAGCGATGTGATTGGTAAATATTAGAAATCTAATTTCTGACAAACGTTTGTGAAAATATTGTCTCTAATTTCTGTTTACTGTTAAATGAGTATGTAAAGTCTTCCTCCTTGAGTTATTGTTAGTTTGCAAGCAAGAGTTGCTTTGCTACCTAATTCTGCTAATGTTAAAAGATACTCAAGGTTACAAAGTACTCTGCCAGATCCAAGTACAAAAGCTGTTCTCGGATTGAGAAGACAGGAAAGCCAATGATCGTGACGGAAAGTGAGGATTGGGCGGCACGAGTGTTGGTAATTATAACTGTTACTGCGGGGAACGGTGTCTTGTGTAACAGTTGCAGACTCCCTCTCTACCTGTGACTGTGACTGAATATCCCTAATCAGCTATCGCTCGTGCCTTCTGTCCAACTGTCTCCCTTTTCCAAAACAAACAAGGCCACAACAGCTGGAGGCTGAATCGATAACTCAGCCTAAACTGCCAGCTGTTTGATTGATATTTTCCCATTTCAGCTTAGTTGCAGAATACTCTGGTCTATGGCCTGGATTTGCGAGATACAAAACAGTTTAAATCATTCTGAGTTACTGTTGTATCGGACGGAGATACCTTTGATCAGATGCGTTCCTTATGGTTGTGGCAGTGAGCAAATACTGTTTACTGACACTAATCGATCAATGAGTAAGAATGCTTATAAAATATGTCTTTAGTTTAAACATCAATCTGGTATTATTAATCTAGAGATGACAAATTTTATATTTCGAGACAAACCAATACTGATGCAGGTTTAACGGATCCAACTACACCGTTTGCATCAAAAATGGGTTTAGAGGATAAAACTTCAGTAGGTACTGTTCCAGAACTTAAAATATATATTTTTAAGCATGCGAGGTGCAAATACCATTGCTGACTAATATTACTTGTCACTCAATATTACTAGAAAATGGGTTGGGTTTGTTGGTTTACCAAATGAGGGACTTACCAAATCTGTGCATGTACAAAACTACTTTACGCTGTACTTTACAATTCACAGCGTTCACAATTCAAAAATAAAATAACTTTGATAGTTATAATTTGACAGTCACATGTTTTGGATAAACATTCAGATTTAAGTACTTCTCTAAATTTGAAGGCATAAATAGTTTAGCCGGATGGTATGTACTGGTTAGCATAATCATCCTGCAAGTTCAAGTCCCGGTTCGGTCCAAACATTTTTGTCTTCAAATTTCTTTAGTAATAAAATAATTTTGAATACTTTTTGAAGGTAATGTACTGTACTTCTGTTGTCATGCCTAAGTACAAGTAAAACCGAATAGAAAGACAAATCTTATGGTTAACGTAAAAATCTATGGACTTTTCCACCGGTTATTATATTGTACAACGAATTTTTAACAATAATCAGTAAATCTTACGGGTTTGGAACTTTGCTGGTTTTATAGATTATAGTAGCTGTTTTTGACCCGTGCATGTTTTGGCGTGATTGTATAAAATGTGTATTCGCTATATCCAGGACTTTAAAGATCAATTTCTCATGTTGAGATTGAGATTTATCAGAAACCTGCTTGAGAAAGGATGAGGGAGTCGACAGCATCAGTTCTAAAGCTAGTTTCTTACTCTGTGGTTCTTACTTAGTTTCTTACTCTGTGGTCAGGCCACATTGTTTTCTCTTCCCAGCTCTGTCAGCTGTTCCTTGGTGCTAAGCAATTAATTAGCTAATTTTGATAATACTACTAGGTAAGCGTTTCTCTCCAGGTTTCCCAGTATAACTTGCATAACACTTTAAGTATGAAACTTCAACAATCGAAAATAACAGGTTTATTAACTCTATTAAAACAGATTCCAACATTTATAATCGAGGCTAATACAACATGCCCAAGAATATTTTTTGGCTTGGTAAGTTAAACTGATTATGCGAATAAGAATTACGAACACCAAATCAGCGGTAAAGTGACTCAAGAATGCTGTCAAACGGACTGCAGAAAATCAATATTAACTTGAAAGAGATGACAAAGATAACACAAACTTTGTCTCTTGGAAACCACGAACTAGTATCTCAGAAAAAATGTGTTAGTTCTCAGTAAGGCAATTATTAAATATACAGAATGCACAAAAAGCTGTTCGACGGGGGTTCCAGCCACAAGATGTTTTAGGGTATTCGAACCGGTATCATTTTGTACATAGTTTTTAACAACATTAACACCTTGGCTTTTAAAGCTAATGGTTTACCGTATAATAGCTGTTGTTTGAGATGACCTCCATGAAACAAATGGGTGAATACTTCTTCGTTTGCAAAAGTAGAATAACAATGACATACCGTTATCAAGACTGCATATGCAAGTGATATTACGTAATGACGAGCCGGTGCTTGGCTGATGTGACTGCATTGTGCCAAGGTTTCACATGATCGGTTCCCGCTACATAACTTGTATCTTGTATCGCTACTTGACTCGGCTCATTAATTATCAACTGTTTCTCACAATGAGGAATCCCTTGCTCAGTTATCAATGAGGAAGTGGTCATGCAAATCAATGAGACGCTCAAGTGTATCCGCTAGAGACTGTATTGCATGTACCTTCGTTACAAAGCATGTTTCGACAAATCCTGACATGAATTGCGAGTAAAGCAATAGAGTTTTGTCCATGCAGTTTAGCCATTCATGGTTTGACTAGACATTTACAAGGTGATTAATTCTCTATTCTGACCGAGGTAGTTTGCATCTTTAGTTTAAAAGTAAAATAAATGTATGAATAAAAAGTAACACCTTTTAAAATTATTAAAATATTGCATTGTCATAATAGTTCATTAACAAATGTGAATAGTTAATGTCATCGTTTTAAGCGACTATTGAAATACTTTTATATTTTCAAAGCCACGCATTTTAGTTGTTGTCTTTTTTCTTTACGGAAATACAACACCAGACTAATAAAAAGATCAACCACGGTATATAATTATAAACTATTGATAGGTTTCAGGTTCTCATTTGTATGGCATTACTATCCTTTATTATTATAACAACTTATCACATGAGGAGTGTGACGGTATAAAGGTTAATTTCTGTTAGAGGCACCTTCAAAACCTATTTCTCAAAAGTTGATTTTTCGAAGTCTGAATTTCTCTTTACATTTAGTCAATGAGAACGGCTTTACTATCGATGGTTTCGAATATAGAAATTATATTCATACAAAAATCTTGTTTAAGAATTCTTAGTGCAACTACGGGATCCTCATTATTAACAAAAGGGGGGAAACTACGAATTCTTACGGCGGTTAAATCGTATTATTTGACAGTTTACTGAACCTTCCTGAATTTAACGCACTTTTTATAAGTTTATATTTCGCTGCTGATTAATGAAAATTTCATTTATCGCATGCTACACACCCTGCTGTTGAGCAGACAATCTTTCAGTTAGATCTCAGGCTGCAATACTGAACTGACCTAAGGGTGATCCACTGCCTTGTGCGTAGCGCGCCGTGTAGTGTGCTCTATAATTACTTGCAGTTTGTGCAGCGTTGCATAGCTAAGAAGAGGACGGGCAAGTCACGAGCTTAATAATAATAGAAACAGACAATGTTTCTGCAAGCAAAGAGAAAAGGTTGCATCTGCATCCACAACGCACAACCTTGAACTGAGGACTAAGGTGGCATGGACACGAGCTCCTTTAGATACCCGAGAACTGTGCGTGGTATGTACGAGTTAATACTCGTTGGGTTAGGAGAAAAGGTCAAAGACGTTATCTAAGCTTAAACGTTAAACAAACTTAAGTAATATAAGAGATCGAATTATCTTACATTGTTTTAGAAATAATAGTGTTTAATGTTTATTTTTTCTTATTAAAACGTTAAAAATACGTTTATTGGTTCAACCAATAGCAATAGGCTAATGAATCGCTCAGTTTCTTTTGCTAAGTTCCAACTGTTCTTAACCATGAGATCAATACGCTTACTAACTGATTCTTCTTTTTTAGCTTGTATATACCATACAACCTGATTGTTTACATTGTTCTATAGATTTTTGCTGAAGACCGATATTTTACGTGGAAATGAATAGTCCAGGAAAAAGTGTTAGTGGGCGTCACGGGTATAAAGCGGTGGTAATTTTATGAGAGATAATTTTCAATCAAACTTATCACCGTAATATGCTTTAAGCCGTGCAATTTATTGAATAAACTGAATTTGAATTTTTCATGTTGGAGCTGGTGAGTGCATAGGAATTAAAGAAATGCTTCAGTACAACCAGCCGTTTATGTCTCTTATGGTGATCCTGTACTACTGTATCAACTCAGAGTATATAACAATAGAGTACACTTCAAATCAATATTTAAAATCGTGCGTTCAAGCGAATCGCCAATAATAATTTAATAATAATTTATTACTTTACTTTTAAATGTGTCGCAAAATTAACAAAACTAATTTTACATATAATTCTAAATCTATAGAAGAGCCTGCCAACTTGCAGTTTTCAAAGTGTCTCAATGTAAGGAATACTTCACACAAACCTTGAATAGTGTTCTGTAGTGTGCTTCAACTATCTACACCTTTTAGTTTAATTCAATAATGTACGCATACTAAACGTACTTACTTTTATAAGGTTCAAACATTTGTTAAAGTAAAAATGAAAATAATACATTTATTTACGTATGCAAAAACTAATGCATTACGAAACTTGTTTTGAAGGCGTAATGACGGAAAAACAAAACATAGGTGTTTCAATTGATTTGTAAACTAACGCAGAGGTGTAACAGCTCTGCCACAACAATATTGTACCCCAGTCTACACAGTGTCCTCGAGGAAGAGTTCTGATGTCGATTGGTTGTGATTTGGAGTTGCATTAGGAATGATTGCTTTCTTCAGGCTTTCACTGAACCACTGGTTTACAGATGGCTCAATCAGTGTTAGTGGCCGTAAAACTGAACACCAACCGGGTGCAAGTGGTGGAATCGAGTTTATCCGCACTGCCCACTATGACTGTGGTCAGCATTTTGTTAAGGTTAGCGCACATTTCCTTAATAGAAGACAACTTTTAAAATAAGTTGAGAAGTTTTGTAATTTCATAATAAGAGCCTACATGGTTGCCTTCATAACTTAATACATGCATTTAAAACTACCCTATAACATGGCATCCAGGCTATACACGTTGAGACTTCCTGTATGCTATAAAGATTTGAGCTTTGTAAAGTATAGGGCTTTGGAAGTATAGTACTTCAATAAAAACGAGGTATGAAAAATAGAATTAAAAATAGTACATACTTAGATTTTCAAGGTAAATTTACTCAAACAGTTTATTTCAAATTATATAGGTTCAATTCAAAAGTGTCACAAATAAAGTGACTCAAAACTGTTGTGTAGAAGTTGGAAAGCAACTTTGAATACAAGATACAGAAGTTACAAGCTTTAATCGCTTATTTTAATCGTTTCTTTTAAAATATCGGAAACTAAAATACGAGTACTTTAAATATAGAGAGGTCTGCACTGACACGGTTTTTGGAAGCATATCATCTGATTTGTCAATAAAGGAACAACAATTGGTTGTTTTGAATGTTGAGAGGAAAGGTAAACATGGATGAATGTGCTGAATACTGACCGAGAGCGAGAGTGAGAGTGAAGAGCGGGTCCATGGTGTCGAGCAGCACACACAGCACTGAGTGCGCGCGCGCCCCGCACCGCTATATACCGGGGGAAAGGGGCGCACTCCCCTACCCGGCCCAAATGTACTTTAGGTAAATAGGTACATTGTACATACAATCCCAATCATCAATTGTTATTATTATACAATAAACCTAACTGAACTAGGGCAACCAAGTCCTTCATTTAGCCGTGAAATACAGTTACTACAATACGCTAAGTCAATAAACCGGGGAAAGGGACGAACTCCTCTACCCCTTGTCCACCCGGCCCAAATGTACCTTGAATAAACTGTATATAAACTTAAATATAAAAACAGCTGGCATTGAAAAACCACGTGAGATTAGGTAAATATTCTTAGGTGGAATCTTGGGTTATAGTCAATATTACATGTTCCTCAAAAATGTATCACTATTGTAAGGTTAAACCGTTGGCAATGCTTTCATCTCAGAGGTGAGACGCAATACAAAAACGGGTAGAGGGTTAACCAATTATACACAAAAAAGACTAATCCTAGCAATTTACAAAATAAAACAAACCATTTCTATATTTAAATTATTTTCAGGGCTCATAGGTAACACCATGGACTTTTATTTAAAGATTTAACTTGATAGCCTATACTGAGAAAACACCTCTTCAATAGCTATAACCTAGTTAACACATGGTAAGTTTGTTTTAAAAAGTCCTTGGGCCCTAACAAAAGAAGATAAATTTAGAACGTTTTGGTAAAATGTTTAAAATACAGTAGGTTATTTATTGAACACCTCTGAGAAACAATAATGCAAACTGTGTACATGTTTTGCTTCACTGCGGAAAATAATCATTATTAGTACACACACGTATTTGTCAAAAAATTCGAAAAATATTCAATGACATACTTGTGTTGTCAATCCCTTATGTATCACGATCATCGGAAAACTAAGGAGTTTAGGTAGAAAATATAAAGTTAGAACCGCGTTCATAACGCAGAATATCCTTAGGTAAAGTCTCGTAAAAACCAAACCCAGAAATAGCATTAAAAATTCTAAAAACTGTATTTACAGTATAAAATGTAGATTGACAAGAAATACATAGGAAAGCCAAAAGGATAACTAAATTTAAAGTTCAAAGAACAATAAGAAAATACGCGTAAAAATCTGACGAACAAATACGTTACATTGTATCACCACCGTTACTCCACTGTCATCTACTTGAGTTTTCTTCCTCACTATTTCTTGTCCCTCGTTGTTACCCGTAACTATCCTGAACAATACAGGTGAGCTTTAAATGTCCCCCTTAAGATTTTGAAGATCCTTTAGGGAAATGTTTTTATATGGTCCTGAAGTTGTTTTGACGTACTTTGTGTCACCCACCGGACCTAAAAACCGGACCCCCATTTTTTAAAATACGAACCCCCCTCTTGTGGCTTCTCAACAATACTATTCGTGTAGACTCTTTTAACTCTTCATTGGTATAGGCTAAACTTTGCCTGGTTTAAACTCTAGACGTGTTTGTCTTTTAGATTTTCTATTTTACCTTAACTAAAGAAACAGCGAGTATTTGTACATTTGCTTTTCAAAAGAACTTCTAAGCGACGGAGCTGTGAAATGTTGGTTAACAGCAAAAATGAGAAAATAGAACAATAAGAACGTAGTCAACAAACAAATGTCACCTGATGTTTAAAATCATTCCCTCACGTTTCGTCTTGAAATTGTGATAGTTTAGCTGATGATGGCATGCACAAGGTTCATTTCTCCGACATCTCCAAGGCCTAAGCCATAAACAGGCAACTATTGCGTTGACCTACTGTCTTCTGTTGTTAAGCCATTTCTACTGCTACTCAAGCCTGTGTAAAATAAACCGTAAACATCGGTAAACATAACTTTACTATGTTCCGTAAACATCTGTGCTGCCCGACCACCGGAACGTCAGAGTGAGATCTCGGCTTTAAATGGTTTAAAGCTCCTGTTTCTGAACTAAAACCACTCTTTTATAGTATCGGTACACTGGCTCAGCGTTTTACCAGTTAATTTGAATCTGTGATGACTGGCGGTTGATGTGTGTGAGAACGCACGGGTGGAATGGGAGAGGAGAAGTAAAGGGAATGGAAAGGTTAGGACTGAAAGATAGATAAGCTGATAGGTAAAGGATGGCATGAGAGCCAAGGCCACACACAGAGGAGTGGACAGTAATCTATGTGACATGATGTTGGGGCTGGCGTTGGCGTACTGACAATATACTCGTATGTGCAGTCACACTAGATGTACTTGTGCGTGTTCCAGCTCTGCAGTGTTGAACTGTACAATTCCACACATCCGAATTCTATGTTCTTGGATTTTCTAGTGATCGAGATTAAGATTACTTGAACGACTACCGAAATGGGAGTCACAGGACGGTATGAAATTTTGTCCTCTCAGACAGGAGTTTAGTTGTCAACAAACTTCGAAATTCGAATAAAAGCACCGCAATGTCCAAAACATTAAAAGTATTCAGAAAACCGCGTAGATTTCAGAAGAATTTTACAGCACAGACGAGTCCATTGTGTAAATTTGGAAAGCTTGTAATCAACACATTAACTTTGGGTAAATAGTGTGACAGTTCAAAATGAATGATAATTTGGGTAAATGCACCGAGTATTGTTTGTCGGAATGAGATTTAGATATTGAATGGGCGCAAAATATTTTGTTTGAAAAAGTTGTGCCTCTTGGACACCTTTTCCACGATACTTAAATTGATGAACTCTTTTAATTTTCTGTATTAGTGTTTATATAGGCTATTTAGGAGCAGATATGATCTTCGTGTAACCTGTTTGTAGAATCGTTGGGGGTTTCGCATCTTTCAATCCGCTTTGTCATCTTTGCAGGCTTTTATGGCAATTCATTCAGCTGCAAAATCATGAATACAGAGTGTCTCGAACCACCCTCTATTTAAAGAACGGTTTGGCCTGTTTGGATAAAATTATAGATTTCAAATTATTTGATCTATTTGGTCATGAATTCTGTTTTCTCTAACGAAATCTCTAAGCCGGCTTCGTCATCTGCAAAAATGCCCACGCTTCATTTTATCGATATGAGTATAAAATAACGTGAGAACCAAAACTTTACATAGGATACTTTTGTTCATCAACACACATACAGTGTGAACCTTTTATGGAGTTTAAAATTGTTTAAGGACAATAAAATTTGGTTCTGTATGAGTCTAACACTGACGGTCCTTTTACGAATGTTATCAGTGTCTAATGGCTAGTGTATGTCTAGGTATGTGTCTGTGTTGCTGACCCGGCCCGGTCACTGATGATTGGTCCATCACTCGAACAGTGGTTGGGGAATGGTTTCAGTGGTCTGGAATCACACGGCTCGCGTCTATCGACTGTTGGTGCAATGTAGCCCTGAAGCAGCCTGGGAGCAGAGGCCTACATCAATGTTTCTCACGTCTTGTGGTCAAGTGTGACACGCAAACATCAATACGATTACTTCATACAGTATATCTCATTTGCACGATTTATTTCTCCATTCTGGATTACTTATCTAAAATATTTTGATGCGTGGACTTCTTCCAGCGTTTCGCCAACATGACCCCCTGCCCAGGTCCAAACTCATAATCTGGATTTTGAATAGTTTGTTGTTAAGTTGAGGCTGTAAATGTGTTGAACGTAGTACTTCTGTGTTAAGGGTGCGTAGTACGGCTAGAAACTCCAAAACCAAGCGTCAACTTTGAACGAGCACGTGTTAGTGGCTTTGCAGGGCCTTTTGATGATCTCACGTGATGACCTTCTGTATGCATCATAATTTTTACTTGATGTCAAACAGATTATCTAAGGTAAATTAGAGCCACATATTTGGAATTCCACTTTCAAATAGGGTTTTCAGGGCTATTTGAGGGTTAATATAAGTACTGTATTTTCACGTGTTTTAAAGTACATTTTTCTCGTAATAAAAATAAAGTGAGGAAAATCGGCTTCCAATTCACTCTATACAATATTTTCCTCTAGTATTTAACAGTTGAAACTCATAGTTACACTACTTAACGTCACTCTAGTTAACGGTGGTGTTCGTTGGAATGCAACACTGCATCGACGCGCTTTTTTCCGTCCGTACTGAAAGACGTTTGTAGAAGTCAAGTTCATTTGTTTTTACTCTAGATGGACCTTATATGTGAATACTCTGGTGTTCGTTAGCCAACAGTAGTGAGAAGCGTGAATAAAGCATGACTCAACCGTTTAAAGCTATTGTTTAACCGAATTTTGTTCTTTTTTGTTATAGAAAACTACTTACTATTTCAACGGTATCTATGTATCAAGAATGTATTAGTTCTTTTAAAGTCATAAGGACAAAGGTTTTAAGTATTGTCAAATTAGAAAATGTCATAGGATATTTAGGTTGGAACAAAACAGCATAGAGTGCGTTGTAACTGTGTGTGTAGGCTAAGCCTGGTTGGCTGGGATGGACACCTGAGACGGTTGATCATTGATCAGGGTCGCAGGAACATGTTTGATGTTACGTTATCACTCCACACTCCACGGTCCAGATCTCACAGATCGTATCAACCCAGCAGTTCAGTATCAGTAGACGTTACGCCTTACACCTGGCCCAATCACTGTAGCTACTTCGTCTGTAACCTGTTTGTAGAATCGTTGGGGGTTTCCCATCTTTCAATCCGCTTTGCTATCTTTGCTGGCTTTATGGCAATTCATTCAGCTGCAAAATAGTGAACAGGTGGAAAATAGGGTGTCTTGAACCACCCTCTGTCTAAAGAACGGGTTGGCCTGTTTGGATTAGATGATAGATTTCAAAGTATTTGAATCAAGGAATAAGAAACCATTATTTGAAAGTTTTGAGTACATAGGGTGTTCTAAAAGTTAAAGGTGAGTATAAATAATTTTTAAGTTTCTAAACTTTAGGAAGATATGTAAACCGATTTTTAAATCGCGGTCCTTTCAAAATTAGTACAAAATTTTCTAAGACATCATGAGTCGTGTTGCACATAACAATAAAGGTCTCAGTACAAAAAAGACATTTGTACAGATTGTATTTGAAAATTGCGATTGTAAACGAAGTAACGGGCATTTTAAGAGGGGTTGAACTTGTAGTAATTCCTCCGTGGTAGATAGATCGACTAAACGAACTCTTTGAACTCGAGTTTGCGACATTGTTTCCCACCAATATGATTCTAACCTCAACCTAAGCCCTTCCAAAAACTTTACTCAAAAAATATCAGATTGTAGGTAGTAGTTACCAAACGTCGTGTTCTTCTCGTTCACCGCGACACTCCCCAGTGCGTTCCCACGTCCTACCAGCGGCCACGTGTTATGCAACCGTCAATGTATGGATTATAAGTTAAAAACCTCTTTCAAACATTCTGACATAAATGTCCCTTTCAAAAAATTTGGTTGTTTACCACTTACACTCATTCGCATTGGCACACTCAAGTCCGTCAGTTTGTGCAAGCTGCTATATTCCAGTCGTGCCATAAACTCGTCCACACTGTAAAAGCTCTTGTATTAGGATTTTTAAAACAAATATTGAATGCCTTTGGCATTGTGACACCTTTGATCGAATTTGGTAACCGTTTGAAAACTCCTACCGTAGAAAGCAAGCATTCATGAACTACCGTTGTTTGTCTACCATGGTATTTCTCCCTGCCTCTTGCCTCTTGTTGTAAACTTTGGAAAATAAATAATATTCTTATTTTGTTTAATGAGAATGAATGTTACCTCGGTTGTGGAATTCTATTTTGATTCGACAACAAATTTCAAATCCAAAGAGGTAAGACAATTCGAAATTTTCATCGATGGCCTGTACAACCTTTTTTAGCTTTGCAATTGTCCAAAATAATTATTGTAATGGAATTCAGGAAAGTTTGAGACCGATGTTAAAGACAATATGCTTTGTAATGACAATCAGTAAAAAGTGTAGTTATATTAAGTTGCAACCTGGTCCGGTCCTGTAGTAGCTATTTCAGAAAATAAACAGCTAAAAGTCTAACAATAAGCGTTCCAATTGTCTACACACGTGATCAAAGTTACAGACATTTTTTGTTGGCAGTTTAGTCTACGTGTTTATGACAAGCGTTTCGATTGCACTTAAATTCTCACAGCTTCATCAGTTATAAAATAATGTGGAGGCTAATAATCAAATAGGCTATTTCTATACTGTACACAATTCAAGATGAAAATCTTGAAATTGAACCTTTAACAACAGTTCTTGTATTAGCCAATTGTACCAAAGTCTCATTTATCTCGTATCTTAGCAACGGCACTCATCGCAGTTTATTCAGTCAGACTGAGCTACAATGTATAAGACATAGCAGTAGCAACGAAGACAAATCCATTATATAACTCATTTACTATCTACTAACTGAGCAGTGGTGCGGTTGAAAGGGCTTAGTGGCACTAAAGTGAGTTTAGTGGGGAAAGGGGAGGGATAAAGCAGACGGTCACATGGCTCCAGAACTAAAACAGAATGACCAAAAATACCACAGAAACCATAGTTTAAAATAATTGTATTTTTAACATGTGTTAAAATTGCTAGGTAACTAAAAAGGTCATTATTTGTCTTTCAGTTACTAGAAGTTTTGGTGATGAATTTTTAAATATAGTTTCTATGGTTTTTTGGTCATTCTCTGTTTGTGTTCATAGCGAAACAGTTCACAGACAGTTATGTGGTGCTTTCTAGTTTCCTGGAGCCAGTGGTGCTCGGTGCTACTTCTCTAGAGGTAGGCCGGGACGCCCTGACTCCATCCCTGCTCCGGCACGCATCCCTCCCAACCTATCCCCATACCCACGCCTCCTGGTGGAGACACTGAGGTGCGGCAAATGAGGATCTTGCTTAGTGCCACTAGGAGCCCTTTTCAGGGCTCACTTAACACTCATGTAGTTAGTAGATAGTGACAATGAGTTATATAAATGGATTTGTTCGTTGCTAAGCAACCGAAAGAGCTGCTGTCTTATACATGTTGTCAGCCGAGTCTGAGCCCTGACTGAATTCAAACTATACTGCGAATGAGTGTGTTGCATAGAGACACTTTGGATTCTTGATACAATTGATCGATAGAAGACTCTTGTCATTTGTACGTCAAATAAACATTTCACTCAGCCATTATTCTGCAGACATTCAAAAATCATAGGACTGATTGACTAGTTAGTAAATTTTGATTGCACATCTGTCAGGGAAGAACTAAAAGCTGCTATTGTTTCTCGTTTAGCTTAACGTTAGCAAACCTAAAGCAATTGAACATTATCTGTTGCACATGACTACGCTAGTACTAGACTAGTTGACCCCTGTCTGTCACAGCGTTTCGCATTCGCTGGTGCGGTAACCATTTGCAAATGCATTTCATTCCGTGGTGAGGCAGGTAGGAGACGGTCGTGCTCGGTGCTAAACTCTGACTACTACCAACGAACCTTTGCTTTATCTCATGGTACTAGTGCCACTAGGAGCTTTTCAGGGCTCACCTGTAGTATAGAAAAGTTATATGCCGGATTTTGTTCGGAAGCAACCTTGTCTTATAACGTTGCCAAGCAACCGAAGAGCGCTGAATTAAACTGCGATGAGTTGCCGTTGCTAGGATACAAGATAAATGAGACTTTGGTACAATTGACTGATACAAGAACTGTTAAATGTCCAGTGAACCAGACACTCAATCAATATGATGCCAGAAAAGATATATATATCTGTCTGATTAATAAACAAAATGTTTGTTTTGTTCATTCAAATCTCTACTCAGCTACAATATTCTGTAGAGATCATTTTAATATGATTGTATGCACCAAAAAATGTCGGGACTCACTTTTGATAGGACTGATGTGATGATGAATTGAATTAATAAAAGTTTTCTTGCATGAAGCTTTGGTCAGTCTGCCACAATGTTAGTTCTTGATTGCACATCTGAGGTTGGTCAGGGAAGAACTATAAGCTGCTGCTTTTATATGGTTTCTTGTTTTAAACTAAAAGAACTCCTACACGTTCCAGAAGGCTGTTGCCATGATCATGCACCGGGAAAGTGTTGGTTTGTCTTCATCTTGTAGTTCTTAATGTGTAGCTTTGAAACCCATCGAGAGCACATCTTTTTGGAAATTTGAACTTTTCACAAGAATTTGTAGATTACTGATCTTGAAACTGAGGACAGTTCAAGGTAAGGGAGGTTATTGTGAATAGTCGTACCCTAATTTGAAAACTATACTATTACAAGATACGAGGAAAGTCACTCTGGGGCCCTTTTGTCCAAATATATGCAAACTGCATGTAATTTTGGCTTTTGAGTCTCAACATTTTGGCTCAGACAATAATATTAAAATGTATCTCATATAGAATAATATAACTAAAATTGTACAGATTTCAAAGAACAAACCTGATAATTTATTATTGGTTTACTTTATTTTTGTTTCTCGAGTACCAATTGAATGTCTGGTTCACTTTACCTTTAACAGATCTTGAATCAATCAATTGTACCAAAGTCTCATTTATCTCGTATCCTAGCAACATCAATTAATCACGGTTTAATTCAGTCGGGCTCAGACTCCGGCTCGACAACATGTATAAGACAGCACGCTCTTCGGTTGCTTAGCAACGAACAAATCCATTTATATAACTCATTTCACTATCTACTAACTACATGAGTGTTAAGTGCGGAGCCCTGAAAAGGGCTCCTAGTGGCACTAAAGCAAGATCCTCATTTGCCGCACCTCCAGTGTCTCCACCAGGAAGGCGTATGGGGATAGGTTGGGATGCGTGCGGAGGCACAGGGATGGTAGTCAGGGCGTCCCGGCCTACCTCTAGAGAAGTAGCACCGAGCACCACTGGCTCCAGGAAACTAGGAAAGCACCACATAACTGTCTGTGAACTGTTTCGCTATGAACACAAACAGAGAATGACCAAAAATACCATAGAAACCATAGTTTAAAATAATTGTATTTTTAACATGTGTTAAAATTGCTAGGTAACTAAAAAGTCATTATTTTTCTTTCAGTTACTAGAAGTTTTGGTGATGAATTCCTCAATCCAATGTACAGTTGGGGAAACAACACTTCAGAGCCAGAAACCACACGGGCTGTCATAGCAGGCAGCTGAATTCTATTAATATGGATTTCTAAAACTTAGTTGTGATAAATGCCTTAACAAAATGGAAATTAAGTAGAAAAATGGCCAAAAGTAAGGGTATATACTGTACAACCAGGTACCTCAGAATCAGAGAGGCTCGTACTAGGAATACTGAGGATTGGTTACCTCCTCAAGCTTTTTAATGATTAAAATTTGTTATTGTATTTTAAATTGAGTTCAAGAACTCAGAGGGTTAAGACTAAAGGTGTTGTTAATGTAGGCTTCAGCCACACAACTGATGATCAGACGCTGACCACTTTGCCGCTTGATGCAATAACTTATGCAAAATGGATCTTTAGGTTTGCCTTGGTCCAAGGCTTTTGTTGGTTATTCACAGATGGCCACCATATCTGAAGGAAAGTCCACTATCTGCCACTTGTGACCTGTTCAATTACTTAGTCAAGAGCAGCCGACGCTACTTAGGTTGAACTAAACACCTTGCAGTCTGGAGGAACTTAAGTTGCAGTAATAAACAGTCTATGTTTTCTTAAAATAAATATAAAATATTTCCTATATTTGCTAAATATTAAAACTTTTTAGCTGAAGGTTCTCCTAACCCCTCAAATCCTGCAATACTATCCTACTCAGATATATAAATTGGTATAGAGTGGGTTCATCCTCCTATCTACTGCTGAAGTGATGATAAATACCGCATCAGGTACCAATAGCTCTGGCGACGTTACTGAATCTCTTTAATGAACAATGATGAAGTCTTTGAAGCTGTGTTCCGGTCCATATGTTTAATTTGCTCTTGACTGCAGGTGAACAGGTGTACAAGTACAAAGTGTGGCCTGGGCTTAAACTTGACATTGGACCTACGAGCCTTGATACTATCAGACTTAGTGAATGAAGTGGTGAAGTGGGTGGTTTGGGAATGAACAGACGTAGGTTTGATTGATGTATTTAATGGTACAGTAGAATATCGAGTGTTAGTCAGGAGGTTACATAAAGTAGAGGTGAGCACTAAGGTAGGTAAGGGTAGGTGACAGTGGCTATTTACAATACGTACATTCACGCTCTGACTAGGCAAGTGCTCTCGACTCTCGCATCCGCATCGCTCCACCATTCTACACCACAACTTACATTTGGAATTTTAATTACATACCTTACAATAGAATATTATTTGATCTAAGACACCATTTTCAAAGTGAATGTAAAAATAGTATTTAAAAATGTGATTGCAT
Source organism: Matsumurasca onukii (assembly GCA_018831715.1). Classification (NCBI taxonomy): domain Eukaryota; kingdom Metazoa; phylum Arthropoda; class Insecta; order Hemiptera; family Cicadellidae; genus Matsumurasca; species Matsumurasca onukii. The sequence goes on along the minus strand of CM032066.1, from coordinate 16,608,662 downwards.
CATTGATTTAAAATAAATAGATAAAAATATTAAGGCCATAATTAATCTAATAATATATTAATAATTATATTACACATTTGTTTTCTAAAACCGTTAAAGATAGTTAAAGCAAACAGTCAATTGTATTGTACAATATTTTCAGAAACTAAGGGGTAGATATTGCATTTCATCTTTTATTATGTAAACTAGAGATCCAGACAATTGCACTAAATTGTACAGATTTCTTTAATTACCTACGTTTTATTAAAGCTTTGGTTTTAAAATGTATTTATTCGGTTCACATTGCATGCTTTGACTGTAAACACAAATTAGTTAAAAGAACTGAATCAACAAACAGCGCTCAGGCTGCAATCATGAACTGCTAAAACGCAACAAGTCAACAACTAATGACATTTAGATGCACCATTTTTCTCAACAACATTCATATACAATTCAAGCGAGGGTTTATATAACAAAATATCTTCAAAAACATAATTACATACATCAGTCCCTAATCGCTGAAATGTATATAAATTACAATCACACGTCAGTATTTTATTTACATAGTGATCACCAAGTACAATATTTTCATTATTAAGTAATTTGGATTCTGAAGGACAGTTTCTAGGATGAACCATTATTTACTGTAACAACATCTTAAAAGAGATTAATAATAAAAATATAACATTAAAAGTATTTATAAACTGCCACTTATAGTTAACATTATCAACAAAACCAATAAATATTCATTAACATCAAGCAAAATAAACTACAAAAATACAAATTCATCTGGTTGATATAGATATAAACGTACATGTTAAATTATTATCATTCGAAACAACTTTCTTACACAATAGATAACACATAACCGTAGACATTTCAAAACAGTTATTCAATCGTTAATTTTGTTACCCAGAGTTTTCGTATTTACAACTTGCACTTAACTTTTATTATTATGATATAATCGCTTTATATAAAGATAATACAGCACGAGTTTAGTTAATTTTACTAAATAAATAGTTCAAGAAACGCTGACAGCCAAGCTTATTACAGTAAATCTGAAACAAAGAAAACACAAGTTTAAAATAAAAACATGATACCTTAAAATAAATATAGTTTAGTTATTCAATGTAAAATAAATTATGTTACATGGAGATCATTAATTGCAGACAATATTTTCATCTGTTAATGAAACGTGCCATTTTACGATATCAAGTGGTAGCAGAAACAAGGATCAAATCAACACAAGTGAGTTACTCATTTAGCTCATAACTTGTTTTGAGTACTTAGTCAAAATAACTGGTTAATCTATTTTACAACTGACGTATTCATATCAATGTATTTTCTCTCATAATTATCAATTATTGAACCTCACATATAATTGAACCTACACGTAAACCATCATTTAACTGATGTATCTACTGAACTACATTGAGAACATTCCTTAAGTACTTGCTTGGGTTTTCCCAGGGCAGTACTTTCTGACATTCATTATCCTTGAAAGTAGGAAGTCATAGTTATGCCCACTGCTTTATGCGATTGAGGAGGAGTTTGATAGAATTTTAAAATCCCTAACCTGAGTCTAGAAATCACCATGGACACTATTGAAGGTATATACTACATAGTTTCAAAATGGGATGGAAGTCTGGAAAATTTCAACGAGAGTGATTGAAAGCCTATTACGTCTTTTCTCCACACCGAAAAATTCATAAATATTAACTTGTTATTAATGATTTATCCTATGAGTCAATTAAAATGCCAATATCCTCAGAAAACATGTTTAAGAATTAAGAAAGAAGGAATAGGCATGTGAAGGAATAGCTACCGTTGACAGAGTCTTGCTTCTTGTTGTCCTGGAAGGAGTTGATGAAGGGGTTGGAGGGTGGCGTGTTGAAGTTGACACTGTCCTCGTTGACTAGAGTCGTCTTGCCGTTAGTCGCCAGTGTCGGGTTGCTGGCTGGCGTCAGGATCTGATCCACTACTTGTGTCTCCAACCCTTCTATACTCAGGTCCAGCAGGTTATTTGTTACATTGTTTTGCTCCACACTGCACATAAGAAAGCAAAACACATACAATCATAGAGAAATAGATCATCTTATTGGTTTACTGTGTCAATATGTTTTACGTTAATAACTTTGAACATTTTCAACTATAAACTGATTAGTATTTAGGGAGATGTATATTCTGATAAGAGGATGAAATAATTTCAAAGCTATTTGTGTTACAATAGCAGAAAAATAGATAATTGGCATACTAGAAAGAGATATACAGGATGTTTAGTGGAATGTTCAGGATGCCATTGTGATCAAACTTCAACAGGTTTTTTAAGTGAAAATAAACCAAAATGTCCAATAGTCTTATCTTGCTTAGTTTTCCGTCTGTCTATGTTTTCACTAAAGAATTTTTATCTTCGAGGTTGATTAAGCTATAAACTTAAAACTTTACACACTTGTTAATGTGATAAAATTATGGACAATATATAAAAATAAACTTTAAAGTGTTCAAAATGGCACCAAACACTCAATTTTCTCAAAATTTAAACCCATAAACTTTATAAAATATTTTTAAAGATACAACTTTTTAGTGAAAACAGATGGAAAACTAAGCGAGATAGGACTATGTGTTATGGACATTTATTATTTATTTTGACTAGACAAATCACTTGTGAAGTTTGATCCTGTAATTACTGGACACTCTATATAACTTTGCTTTATATGGCAATGCTATGATTGTGGAATTTGAGTCAAAATGTTGGGGCACTAGTGACGAAACAGTCTCAATAGTTTTATAAAATTGTTTCACTAAAATAAGTTCTGCTATTTTGATCTATTTAACCTAGTAATAAATCAGCATCTTTTTAAAATTCAAATGATACACAGGGTGGCTATAGAGGTAGCTTGGTAAAACTCACACATATTTTCCTGTTTTTCCCAATAGAGCAATACACACATTTTCCCAGCACTCACATTGTCAGCATGTAGCGGGGTCTTTACACCATATATAGGGAGCTCGTTCGATCATTTCATGATCCGATCTTTTATGCCCGTTCTGATAGCTCCTTCTTAGCAGCATTAGATACGATCGCATCACCTTTTAAGCGCCCATGAATATTCCAAACATATCTTTTAACGCATACATTTATCTCCATCCAAGCTCGGGTGGATATTTTCCACAAGCGGTATTTTCCAGATTCCTGGTACATTACAATTGCCGTTCTACACTTTAGGTACTTAACGAGAGCTGTTTATACCTCTCGATATCCCATCACCATTTTATACCCCCAATGCGTTCTGAGAACCGTTTAAGATCCACGGTATGTTCTGGTCACAATTTTTCCCCACAAGTACCAACGATTTACACATGTGATATTCTTGACGTTACCCTTGACACTTATCAAACGCCCACGATTTGTTCCTAGAGATGTTTCAAGCCATCAGTAAATTCCGAGAGTTGCACTTGATACCCACAGGGCGTTATAATCGCCTCTTCACACCCACGAGATTTTCCAAGAGGCGTTCTAGACCCACAGTACGTCATGTTAACTTGTTAAGTTTACAAAACATTAAGAGAGTCAGTTTCTGACTCGCGGTATGTTCCGATCGCCTTTTGCAGACGCAATATGCTTCAACGGTCGTTTCATACCCGCTATACACTCCGAGTACTGTTTCACGCACGGGGTACAGTACGGAGAACCGAATTATGGGAGCCGATTTTTCCCGGTTACACCCAGAGTTCACGCATAATTCCTGTTTTTCCCGTACTCATAATTCCAGGAATTCCCGGCCTGTAGCTACCTTGGTTATAAGTAATAAACCTTACCCTAATAACTTTTCTTTTGTTGATCAGTTTAAGACAATCAAGATCTACCCTCTGATATTTTGTGTAAATTTACATTAGAAATTTACTACAACAAACAACAGTTATTACTTATTATTAATACGGTCAAGGTCGACTAAACATGATGTCCATCTAATTCTAAAAACAAATAAATAAGTTCTTGTACAGTAAGAAGTTTTGAAGACTAACTCTAACGACAAACTAATAATTTTATTGAATTTCAGCATAGTTACTAAAACCATGCACATAAATAAATAACATTGATGACAGTAATATATTGGTAAAAAATAAAAATCTATGACAAGCATAAGCTAAAAATAAGTGTATAAACACGATTATATAAATAGTTTATTATTGAACCAATTTTCAAACATCACATTATTATATAATATTTAACAAAACTATCCACACTTAAACACAATATTTTTAAATAACTAGACAACTGAAAAGCACTGTATAGCAACCTATTATCTCAGGAGGGTTTTCTGCGTTGACTCATAATCTTTCAAAGCAATGCGTATTTTAACATTTTGCGCTCTCCAGAGTCCTAATTTGAGTTTTAACTTTTAAGTGATCATTGCAGCGGTTTTATAATCTATCAAAAACGGATTAAGACCATCAGTAGAAATTAAATAACTCAATATTCAATTCTGACATATGTAGACCTTCTATTTGATTCATGTTAACTTATGTATAATAATTATAAGACAATTCTAGCTGGTCAACAAAAGGTTTGAAACATTTTGTGGTTTTAATCTAACAGAAGAAAGAACATCATTATGTGCACACATCTTTACTTCCATAAAACATGTAACTCATTCAATGCTTTCAATAAGTTGCAGTTTGAACTGAAGTCATTTAACTAACACATATCACTACTTGAGTAGTCTTTGCTGGATTTCATAACTATCCTGATGAGCAAATGCCTGGAAGAGGATCAATGTGTTCAACTTTTGTAAATGATTTACAGTCCAACCCTGGGATGTGTTATTTAATTTGCCCATACTAATAATTGATTGAGGATTAGTTTGTTGCTTCGGTATCATAACTATCCAGTACATTAGTATCCAGACACAAAATTACAATATACAAATTTAATTGTAATTCACAAAGTAAATGTTTGTTCTATAGTTGAATAATAAAAGCTAGTCTATTACACTGAAAAAAGGGTTTCAGAAAAGAAACAAAAGGTAGTACGGAAAAACTCTAAGTTACATTTACAAAAAGTTTTGTCAAGAGAGAAGAGCAATAAATTTATTTACAAAAAAGCAAAACATATGTCTATAAATAGGTTTATTTGTTTTAAATAAGTTTATTTCCTTGTCTTCTCTCATGACAAGTTTTTCACTGTATGGCCCAACTTTCCTAACATCCTTTCTTCAGTGTAATGTATGAGCCTATTGGCATATCCTTTTAAAGAGCAAAGCTAGTCTATTAGCATACATACACAGCAAAGGTGTTTTCCTGGGAATTTTAAAGAATTTCACCTTAAACTAAATAGCATGAAACAATGCTTTACAAACCAACCAATGCACTCTATAAATGAAATTTGCCTATTTGCTATCACTGCCATACTAAATGTATCACTGGATGTTCACTAAATATGTCTTCGGGTGTTTAAGATAAGTGTGATAATGTACCATGCAAAGTATATTTACATTTCGTGTTGAGTAAATCCAGAGTCCGGCACTTGGCATCATACACTTAGAAACACAACACAACTTTACTCATCTTAGAGCACAAGTTCAGGCATGCATTCTTATTTGTTAGAGGTGAAGCGGAAGTATCAATATTGAGGCACGATGAATCAGTATTTGGAACAACGCAGGAATTAGGAAAAATAGAAGATGGACAAACTAATTTCAGTGTGATGACTATTTTGTCGTAAATTCAAAAAGAATATATCATAAGATATTATGTTTCATTTTTTTAATAATGCTGAAATACTCTTAACTAAAGGTGGACTGGTAAGTTTATTTGCTTTCAGTATAGGACAGGGTGCAGTTTTCCCACAATGCGGTTTTCACACTTCAAGGGCGATTTGCGGCTTATGAGTTACAGTACGGTTTTGCCTGCGATCAGATTGGAAATTGTGGTTAGAATATTTAATTGATTTGGTAAACAGTTATATACTGTAGATGGTTTACTCGATTTGATTCAAAGATGTCCAGCACTTATTGCCACGAGTGAGCTAGGCTCTGGTCAAGAAGTGATACTTACACATTGTCTACACCATTCTGGTGTCCGTTCTGCTTGGCAGTGACCTCGGCATTGTTAGCGGCTGAGTGACTTCGCTTCGATACCAGGAACTGTTCTTGTTCATTTGTCCTAACGGGTTTGCTTTTCACTTCTTCTACAGGACTCTCATCACCATTTTCCTGTAATATAACAACAAGAAATTCCTATAAGTAAGTAACCTTGTAACACTTACAATCTTAAACTTTGGCTTATCATTTTGGTTGGTTGCTATAAAGTATAAACAGGGTGTCCACTAACCTCTGAAAAAACAAGTTACAGACTTTTCAAAGTTGTTCACAGTTTGATAGAGTAGTTTTTAGGTAGACAAATCTAATTTTAGTACGTTACTTTGGATCAGTCATATTTACTCCCTGTTACAAGAGTATAATTACTTTGGAAACCCGTTTTATGGACAGTTTCACTCTTGCCACATCATTTCACCCCTGTGATCGTCTACAAATGCCATATCACTCCGCACTTTCCTTGAGTACCGTATCACTGTACTGTTTCACTCCTGTAATCGCTTCAGAGTGCTGTTCACCCTCAGGATGGATTGTTTTACATACTTTAACCCAAGGTAGGATTCATTATATTTTATAGGAAATGTTTCTTTTGTAAATATATTGGTCAAGCTTGTTATCGATTATTTCCTTTGTGATACGTATTGAACCTTTTAGCAAAAGAACCCTTAAATGTGAGACTGAAGCGCCTGTGGTGATATGGGATGCAAAGCTGAGCCTACAGGCTGAAGCAAGATTTTGAGTGTAGAAAACCGCCTCGTAACAGCTGCGGTTATAGAGAACAAAAAGCTGAGGCCAAAAGACAAAAATAATGTAAATAATTTGAACTTTCACTTAACTAATGCCAGCGGCCGTTTGTCTGGTTCCAAGATGAATTTTATCAAGCGTTTGCTTACGCTTAAATATTCCCATGACTCATCAAACTGGCCAACATATCTCTGTCCCCAATAGGCTCAATACTTTTAGCTTCTATAGGTGAAGTGGATTGTAGGTTCTTTCAAACCTCAATTGCCATTTTAAGACAGGTGGACACTTTATAACAATTTAGAGACATGTAAACATGTCATTTTTGATGATAAAATTAGCCTACAAATGCCAAGAGATCGACGTTTGTTCAAATTTAAAGAAACTCACGCCATGGATTTGGATGGTTTTGATTCTGGTATTTAAAAGTATACTAGTTGTTTTTACTACAAATATGTAAGAAAGCCATACCTTTGTAGGCGTGTTGGCTGGTGTAGAGCCTTTTCCTCTGGTTCTCCTCATTATGTCTTCAACTCTCTTTTTCCTTTCTAATCGATCCTCTTCTTCTTTCTTCAATCGAATCTCCATTTCTTGTCGTTGCCTAGATACGGATTTGCAATTTAGTGACACTAATTGTTTTGTACCACTCAATGTAATTATTACGCTACTCCTTTTTATACGTATATACAGTAAACAAAAAACTTGACAATCAACTTTACGATTTTGTAAACAGGCACTCAACAATAACAACTGCTGTGTTTAGTCAGCAGAAGGATGCGCTTCATGTCAAGATTTTTTCCCGGACAAGCAAGTATTATTATAACGTTCATTCTCATTGACCACAAAACATATAGGCTCCATTAACACCGCTTGTTAGGTGCTGCTGTACTCAAACCTCCTCCCCCTTCTACTTTGGTGCTTGTAACCTTTCTTCTTCATCACATCACTTCTCCTTCATAATGACAATTCTTTAACTGAACATACCTTTCAGCTTCTTCCCTTGCTTTCTTTTCTGCTTCTTCTTTTTCTATTTTTTCTTTTGCTTCTTTTTCTTTTAGTAACCTGTCTTCTTCTTCTCGTTTTTGTGCTTCCTAATTACAAAACAAAATTTAGATCTTTGAAAGAGTTACATTGGTAAAGAACTTAAGTCTTTTATAAATTCATTCTGTATTGCATATTTTTATTGATTTGTCTTATAATAAATTTTAAAAATTAACATATTGGGCTGGAATAAAACTATGTTAAAACAAAGTCATATAATTATCTAAATATTAATGATCAAATGTCAATGATGGACACTTTTATTTACACTGAGACTCCCATTAAACAGTCTTTACAACTGAGGGTACTTAACACAGTGGAACATTTTTATTAAACTAATTGCTAAAGCCATCCATTGAAAATCATACACTCAATGAAAGGTATTCTTACTTCAATCGCTTGTCGTAGCCTTTCTTGTTCGGCTTGTCGAGCCTCCTCGAGCAGCTTCAACTGTTCTTCTTCCATTCTCCTTTGTTCCTCTTCTTCTTCCCTTAACCTCTGCTCTTCTGCTAGTCTCTCAGCTTCCTGAAATGTAACAGTTGTTACAATACTGCATTAGCCTGCATCTACTTTTCCTGACACTTTGTAGAATCCTTAAAACTATGGCCCGGAGCAGAGCCACAGTGATATTGTTAAAATTATTCAAGGATGAATAAGTAAAAGAACAGGTTTAGTAATCACTTTTCGAGTATGTTCACAGTGGTATACTTTTGTTTTAGAGTTTTACCAACAACAGAATTCCCGATTTCTTGACTGGTCAGAAGTAGTTACAAACCTACATAATACTTGTTTCAATAAAACTTAATTTGACTTAAACTAATTGTGACTTCCATTATTTCAAATGTGCACAAGAATCATGCCTAACTAGTTTGTTTGGACTAAATGTTATTCTATTGTCAAAAGTGGACAAGCCTCTCAGGAAGCTCAATCGCCAACCTGCTCCTAAAAGGGCCTAGCAGGCTCTCAGTAGCATCTTAAAACTAAAGCAGCTGACATCAGATTATTATTATCATATTTAACTGGACATGGGCACTTCAGGCATCATCTACAGAAATTGGGATTACATAAGGTAATACTCTATGTAGACTTTAGGCAGGCAGAAGAAACTGAGGCACATCCTATTAGAATGTCCCTCTCTGGAGACTAGGAAAGATGTCTTCTAGAGGGCGTGGTGGGATGAAGTTCACTTGTCTGAGCTTGGGGGAGTCATCTTGAGGCTTTGTGGTCCCCACAGTGGGTCTCCCAGGCTAAGATAACCGGGGCAGTACAATAAACCTTTGGTTGACGTACTATTGGTTCACAACCAGCCCTACTTAATCTAATCTAAATGTTATTCTTGACTAGGATGAATACTTGGGTTAACTAAACGTACAACTCTCTGGCGCTCCAACTCCGCCTCTCGATCTGCCATCTCCCTGGCCACTCTCCGCTTCTCCGCCAGGGCAGCCTTTGCCTCTTCCTCCGTTGTGATTCGGGTCTTCGCAATCATTGATGCTACAACACAGGTTTACAATATATCGTCAAACTCATCACATTGTTTGATTGAATAAGGGATTCCTTGCATTGTATGAAGTAAAAATTTAGGTAGTAAACATATAATAAGCTTCATGCTTTATTTATTCATATCTATTCAGTTTTGGAGTATATATCAATTCTCTGCTAAAATTCAAATATCTTAATTTTCCTATTCTAGTCAAACCAACAAATTTTTTAAATAAAACTACAAGTAAAGAAGTTTGGAGTTGGCTTTGTAAACATATAATTTGAATATTTTAGGGTTTTGCAGGCCCAAAAATTGTGAATGTCCTCAGTTTACTTATTTTGATTCTTTTAGCATTTGCAATTACAGAATTGTTATGAGAATAACTAGATAAAATTCACAAATATTGCCTGATTTTTCTGGATAGAAATTACAACATTTTAGTAGTTTACGTTAAAGTTTAGAATTGATGACTTTTTTAAGAATATTTCTTACAAATCAGTTACAACAATCCCTGCTGGAAGAGGGAGAGGTTGTTTATCTTATCTACACCTGATCATGTACAAACTAGCAATAGAATATAGCATGTTGTGCTACAAACTATTTCTTGTCAAAAGTAGCTGCTGCACCCTTGCTAAGAAAAAAGGAACTGGCTAACAGTAATGCATTCTAATTGAAAAATGTCTCATCAATCGCCAATCATGAGTCACTATAATTGTTTTCATGATAGTTTTGTATTGTACGGCTTTTAGTATGTTACTGACCAAAAAATACATATATATATACTCGAAAACTAGCCACAACTAACCCTCGAACTTTCACCTGAACATATAGTTTAAAAAACCCCACACCCTTGGTACTAGACCATTCTATTTTCATGTACTTTCAAGAGTCTACATAGGTAGTTAAAGGCCATAATATTGGCCAAACATCAGGAACTCAAGGTCAAAACAGAAGAGGAAGTGAATGCAAACAAAGCAAGGAGTATGTAGAGTATTGAGAGCCCGCTTCCTTGCTCAGCTACATCAAACATATTATGTCTCACATTAATGCACATTCAAAACAAAAATTACTCCAAACTCAGTTTTTTGCGACAGAAGCTAAAGGACTCTGTGCTGGAAACTGATTTGATATACCTTATCAGTAACACCGAAACCTACCTGTCATATCAACACTTGCATCCAGATCAGAAGCAGGTTCTTGGTTGCTAGTGTCTGGTCTAGGCACTGCCTCTGGCTGTGCAGCTGGTGGTGCTTGCACCTCCTGTGTCGCAGGTACAGCAGGCGCAGGTGCAGGCTCAGGTGCAGGTGCTACAGTTTCCACCACAGTCTCAGTCACAGTCTCCGAGGTCACACTGGTCCCATTCTCCGAGATGGTCGACACAGACGTCACCGACGTGGTTATACTCGCACTCGCAGACTCACTCACTAACACCGACGCTGTAGTCTCCACTCCAGGCGACTGTAACGGTGTCGCTTTCGGAGTACCAGTTGCGGAACTCTGGAACCAATCAGTTACACAAGTGGGTTACTCGCAGCTTTCACCATCCTTCGCACTTTGACAAGGCGGAACAGTACGATTTGCTCCCCCTCCGTAATAGTTCCGCTTCACTACAATGCAACAAGCACTACTTTCGTACTCAAACCAACGCAGTTGCATTATCTTACAGTACTTAACTGAAGTTGTATTCAATATAACACAGCTGGTCAAAACTAATTACCATTAAAGTAAAACATTGCTGCCTACTAAACGTTGGTATACTACTCAAATTGACAAATCAATTCTGATAGAGTAAAATACAACAAATAGTAAATTTACTATTCAAAAGATTGAACACAAAAGTATTAAAATGTGAAATTTAACTAAAAAGAAGTTATTGCAGTCAGTTAATTATTCGTGAAAAGAAATATTAACAGCTGTTTTAGCGCTTTGCAGCTGTTTTTGTCATATATTAAATCAATAATTAAAAATAAATTGTTAATTTTTGAAATATTAAATAGTTAGTTTTTTAGTATATTGGTATAAGTCATTGTAAAGTTACATGCCTGCAAAGTGTAAGAACAAGTGTATCCTGAAAATGAATGATACCTTAAAGGGTTGCCTTTAAAATTGCTTTTTATTTCAATCAAAAAATTATTTTACTAAAACTTCTTACTATTTTGTTTTATTTAAGTTTTCAATTTTGTCTTTGGTAACAAAAAGTTATCTACTAATATGTCTTTTAGTTATCCTGTGCTTAATGTAACAGGATATGACCTGCTTATTGAAGGTCAGGTCTTTGTGATAAAGATGGGATTGGGTGCAAAGTCTAAACATAATATTAAAAAAACACAGCAGCTGGTCTTGCACTGGGACTTTGGAAACTATTAAATCATTAGTAACAGCGTAAGATTTATCAGGGAGTGTTTTTTAGAAACCACATGGTGTGATTCATTCATTGTATTAATACATTGGACATTCGACCCTACATACAAACTATAATAAAATAACTGCTTATTTGCTGCAGTGATACTCATACATTTAAGTAGGGGTGTGCGAGTCACATTTTTTTAGTTAGAGACAAATTGAGTTTGGTGAAAAAAGCTTCAATTTCGAGTTGAGTATTTTCATATCGGCATTAAACAATAACAAGCTCATTTTGGACTTTCCTTGACAAATTTTATTATTCAGTTTAAATTAATAGAATATGATCATTTATATAACACATAAAATCCACACAAAACGAAAGAAATACTTTGTTAACGTTTAAACAAACCGTATGAATCTAAACAAAACAAAAGTAAAACATTAAATCCACAAAAATTGACTTAACTTTACAATTTTCTAATATATGTTTTGCAGTTTAATCCCCAGGGCAGTATTTGTTTCCAAGGCCTTTTATTGATTTTGAAGACCTTTTTATTTAAAATCACAATACCGTTCGCGGCGATCTCTTGACTCCCACTAGCGCCCGTGACGAAATCACGACTTCAATACCGTTTGCGGCAATCTCTTGACTCTTGCTAACGCCAGCGACAAAATCTCGACTTTGATACCGTTCGCGGCAATCTCCGACTCCCGCTAGTACCCGCGACAAAATCACGACTTTGATACGATTTGCAGCGATCTCTTGAATCCCACGACTTTGATATTGTTGGCGGCGATCTTTTGACTCCCGCTAACGCCCACATTAAAATGTCGACTTTGATACCGTTAACAGTGACCTCTTGACTCTCGCTACCACTTGCGATAAATTACTAGAAGGCAAATTACTCTACCAAATTTTGAGTTTTACCGATCAGGTAGAGTATTTATCGATACTCGAACTGGATTCCATACAGTACTCGCATACCCCACATTTAAGGTGTATAGATATTAGATGTATTTATTTAGTACTTTTTGGAATAGTAAACATTTCTTTCTGTACAGTTTCTTAGACCATTGATTGCAATTGCCACCTACACGAGTTTGCTGTTTGGTTAATAATTCTTTGTTGACTTCATAGGAAACAAAATCTAGCCATCTCTGTGAAAGTTAACAGTACTTACCTTTGTTGATTTGGTTTTGTCTGCTGATTTCTTGGGTGCTTCGGGTTTCGGTGTTTGTGGTTTCTTTGTGGTGTGGACTCTAGGTAGTGGGGGCTTGTCTTTGTCTTTGTCTGGAGCAGTTGCAGGTGACTTGGAACTTCGGTGTTCTGCACTTAAACCTGATCAAACAGATATTTTGTTATACAAGCCTTGGCTCTCTATGTAATATATTTAACATGTTCACATTTTCTACATTAACTATTAGAGCTGTAGGTTTGTAATGTAAAAACCTTTGACCAAAGATCTAGCCGTATGATATAGAGGGTACAATTTTTGAATTAATTACAGATGTTTTGACTTAAGTCTATAACAGTTCATGAAGCCACTTTTAGTTTGTATGAAACATAAATGATGGATACCCAAAAGCCACAATGGAAGAGAGCTGCCATTCTTCAGTCTAAAGTTTGAGCCAGGGGAATCGTGTTTGCGTGTTCCGCTAACCTATTGTACTCGGTCAGTTAACGTAAGATTAAGAATTACTTAGCCTTATACTTTGAATAACACCTTTAGACTTGTTAAATTTGATAAAGCATTATACTTGCATCCAGCAAGCCGAAGCCTGAATACTTCAAAGATCTTAATTTAGGTTATGTTAATTAGTGTAACCAGGAGTTAAGGTTTGGTAATTTTCTGCTTAAAGCTAAGTTTAAACATTCAGCTTTGAAAACCATTTCAAAAATTGTACGGATCATGACAAATCTAAATTAATAATTAATAAAAACTAAAAGACTACTGCCATCAAACATTTGAAAACAATTTAGTGTGTATTTAATTTGTAAAAAGATAATTAAATTATGGAATAGTACAGTGTGATAATAAGTATTCTTCATGTTAGAGCCTTTAGCATTAGAGGAAAGCTTTATGTATAAGTTGAGAAGATATGGCCATGAGTGAAACAATGAAGTGGCGAAATACATTGCAATGACACTTTACTGTCCCTGCCCGTAAGGAACTCAGCAGCTGGTAGCATTTGATCTTTCATCATGCAGTTATTGCAGTGAGGACATTTTTTGAGGTGTAGGCGGCTATATTTTCTCGCACAGATTCATTCATAACTCTCAATGAAATTGAGACGAGAAATTAAGTTGGTTTAATTAACCCTTACTTTCAGGAACCTACTAGTTACTACTGCCAGTGTTATTTAGCATTTGCAATAGTCACTTTGCGCTAAGATCTTGCCTTGTACATATTGCACAATAAAGAGTGTATTAAGCAATAAACTATAGAAATAAAATAAAATTTTATGAATCAATCGCAAGCTCAAATCACATTGTGACCAATAACTTTTGGTCATGTGATGTCATTTCATACAAATGGCAAGAAAATTTATGGTAAAGTGGTAGAGAGGAATCAATAGTCCTAGCTTTGCCTTGTAAGACATCCTTTAACTTTACCTGTTGTTTTATCATCTTGAGAACAAATTTGAAACTAAACATCACACACAGTACTACAATTTTGTATGTTTCCATTTTCAAAATTATTACACTATCTAAAAACACACGTAGGGTGTGATGGAGATACTAAGGACTAACTACCATTCAATAATGAATAGGTATTAGAAATACAGGGTTATTACAAATGATGTTCCTCTTTTGATTATAAATTTTACTGGGTAAAATTGCTTTTAGACCATTTTAATTAAAGCATATATTACCCATACTTAATGTAATGTTATGGCTCTTTGTATTTATTATGTTCTTTTTGTGTCACCCATTTTAGGTCCATTTTGTTACCCATAACCACCCAATATTAAATCGGAAACCAAAGATGTACAAAAATCAGTACCACTCAAGTAGGGGTGGATTGGAAGAAACTATCCCTTTGCTGTTTTTTCTTTCTTCTTTGGGTACTTATTTTATTTTTGTTCTTTCCAACACTTTCTTAAGTTATATTGTACTTGTTACTTAATTCTGTTATCTCTTTTTACTCATGTTATTGTTATTTTTTACTAACTTTTCCAACTTTCATTAAGAATTTATTTATATCATGTAAACATGTTTGTAACTGGCATTGCCGTTGAAATTAAATAATTTAAATTAAATTGGTACCATTGGAAAGAAAAACTCATAAAGTTTTACTTATACTGGTTTGGGTACCTATTTGCTGTTTGTTACGTCAACTGTTGTAGGTGTTGTGTAATGCTTGAATTTGAAGACGATAAAGCTTGTTAAGTGCTGGTTTATCACATTAACAATATTTTATGTGTCCAACCACTTTTTAATGCCAGTTTGTGAAAATCCTCTTAGTAACCTCCATTCACTATTAGTGAATTTTAAAACAAATGGCGCGTGGTAAAAAAGATGTTACTAATGGCTGCCTGGGACAAATTGGACCATCATTGACCTCAGCGCGATAGTCCCAGGCAATTGTTGTTACTAACGGCATTCATGTAACATCTTTTACTAATCGCCATTTGTTTTAAAATTCAATTACTACTAGTGAATAGGCGGTTACTAAGAGGATTTTCATTAAACCTGGCACTGTAAAGTGGTTGGACACTAATAAAATATTGGTTAATGTGATAATCCAGCACTTAACAAGCTTTATTGTCTTCAAATTCAAGCATTACACAACACCTACAACAGTTGACAAACAGCAAATGCGTGCCAAACCAGTATAAATAAAGAATTTTTCTTTCCAATGTTACCAATTGAAATGGTCTAAAAGCAATTTTACCCAGTAAAATTTATAATCAAAATGAGAAACATCATTTGTAATAACCCTGTACAATTTGAAATCTCATTTACCAAAACTATTTCAAAATTACTAAATTCTAATAGGGTTTATGGGAAATGGCAGAGTGTGGAGAAGACTGGGAGGGGAGGAAGCCAGCACTAAGCAGGAATGTAAGCTCACTATGTCTAGCAGAAGCCGAGTCGGGCGTGGTGGAGCCACTGATGCCGGTGACAGCAATGCTGTAGGGACGAGGTCTGCGTGGCGTGGCGCGGGGCTTGAACGCTGCGTGTACGCTGCTAGACATCGTTGACGCCACGCTGTGCTGACTCAGTGAACTCACTGGTCGAGACGGCGTCACTTCACCTGATCTCAGACCTGCTCACAGGTAAGCACACATCAAGCGACAAGCACATAGCACATACATCATCATTCATCAGTTGTAAATGTTTCATGCAATTGCAACCTTCTTTTTACCTCGGGAAACTATTCAGAAATATTACTTATTGGAATTTTAAAATATTCCAGGTGTAAAACAAACATATTGAAAAAGTTTTGTGGGTGGGGCCTTTCAGAAACTATGTTTCAATTTTTGGACCAAACACCAACTGAAGACAGGTTATAATAATATAATGATACAATGTAATGAATAATATTAACAAAGAAACATAAGAAAAATGAAGATTAAATACGGTAAATAAATATAAAGTTAGTATGTTATATGTATAAAAGTGGTGAAGTGTGTATGCCTGGTTCATTGTTCACAAAGTCTTGATGAACCTAACCATTTTATACATATAATGATTATAACATCATAACTTTACAATTATTTTTTAACTGTTCAAAATACATTTTCCATATGTTTTGTAAATACAGTATTATTACTTTTTTGTTAAGGTTTGTTCACCCAAGGCTACTTGTATTATTAGTAAAAAACAAAAGAAAATTAACTACTCTTTTATCATTTTTATAAACCACGCTACCAGTTTCACAACTAAGCCCATTATCTTTTTTTTATAAATATTTTTTTTATTAACCTAAATTATTAACACACACAGTCCCAAAACAGGTAGTGTGGTTAATTAAAATAAAATAAAAGAGGTAAAATTGTCTTTTGTTCTTTACTAATATTACTCTTATATAACATATCTTCAGTTGGTGTTTGGTGTGAAAGTAAAAAGAAAACATAGTCTCTGAAAGGCCTTGACCAAAAAAATACAACTTGCACTAAATTGGGATATTATTTTCATTCTATTACTACTTATTTCAAAGTTTCATCAAGAGGATAGTTTTCCTTTAATATAAGGATCGTTGTGTCTTCTGTTTCAGGAATATATCATAGCCAACATATGTAAATGGAAAAGTATCAACGACAACATAACAAATTTGTATCGTGTATAGCATGCAGCCTGTAAAATTCAGTGCTAAATTCAGTGGGAATTGAAATACTCATTGTGAATTATCAGTGGTTCCTGAAATTGAAATACTATACAAACCAACACTGCAAATCATATTATGTGTTAATTTTTCACACATATTTTCCCGAATTTCAGGGAAAGTGCTACCTGTGGTAAATTAAGTAGATTTCAGCAAAACAGAAACAAATCAAAACACTTTACTACAAATGTGTCTGTGATACTTTACGGTAAAAGGTTTGTACATTAAAAAGTACATGACAAAACCAGACATGTAGTACTAGTAGTTTGCTCAATATTGTTCAATTTATTTAATAATCTCATAATATTTAAAAACATTAGCAAACAAACTATCTGCTGCATTTATTTTACTTATAAGTTTCAAAAGACAAAACAAGTGTTTTAACATGACTTTCAATTGGTCTTCATTTTTTGACCCTCAGTGATTTAATAGAAAACTTAAGATAACCTACTTGTTTTAATTATTTCACAGTACAAAAATAAAATAACTTATTTTCAACACAATTTGAAATCTTGGGACAAAGTTTATAGTCTTGTACTAATTAAATTTAATTTTGTAAGTGTTAAGTTAGCAATAACTACTTACTGTGCCCCCATCACCAAGTGGGTTCTATAGTCTACTAATAATAAATTAGTATCTCATAAAACTCTTTGTTGATAGTATTAGATGGATGGGATTGTATACTTTGAGTGCGTTCAGGTTGGACCAGGCAAGTTTATTATTTAAAGTGAGGTTATTAGGCCAGCATTTAACCCTTCCGATCAAATTTAAACAAACCGAAACACTTGAAACAAATTTCTGGAAATCAGAGCTGAGAGGAGGTTGAGAGCATCAACAGAGTTGCAAACATTTATAGATTTGTGGCCAATCAGTGGTCGTGAACCGATAGAGCAATAGCATGGGCCGAGATATGGTCGGGGACCAACTGATAGTTGCAAGCAAGAGTGAGCCTGGGCGACAAGGCAATCAAGCAGCAATCCCCAACTTTGGTGGTTGCTGATGAAATTGTTATAGTAGGTATAAAGAGGACCTTTTTCCAAATTGAGTTAAAACTTAGAAAACACAAAATTAGATCCTACCTCACTTTACATAAAAGCAAGTCTAAGATTGAGGCGACAAAGAGTGTTATGAGTGCTGAGAGAAGAAGAAACATTGCTTACCATTGCAGAGAGACACCTTCACCATGATGTTACCCAGCTCCGGGAGTTGGACTGATCACCTTAGTCACAAGCACGACACACAACACTACAAGCAAGCACCATGCACAAACATACGGTACTTTCCCAGTGCCATCTTTTCAGCTTTTTATCAAGCACTTTGCGTTCGACAGAACATCAGGTTACCTGTAGGAAAGCCTTTAAAGAAGGAACATCCCAGCACCAAGTTAGATGTTCAGAACTCTCAACTTCATCACACACTCAGAAAAGGGGACCTTATATCATAAAATGATTAAGTGCCGTTACTTAGTTATAAATGTTTGTAAGTTTCACTTATTAAAAGACGAGTGTGACTTTTCTTAAATAAATTTATATACATATTAAACTTCCTGCTCTTTACCTGAAAAATTTATATTCTAAACTGAATTTTTGCTCTTTTATTTTACAGTGATTTCTAGTAAAAATGATGGCTTTAATTTAAGATTCTTGATTCTTTTCACAAAACTTGATACTTGAATCCCATAGCTCAAGTAAGTAAAAACTTTATTTGTGACAAAAGTGCTTGATGATGCATATTACCAAACGATAGCACTTGTTACAAAATATACTTAATCTTGTTAGTGTACCACAAGGCAATTACCCCTTAGTCTGAATGTGTCTGCATAAAAAGCTAGCCTTTTCACCTTCCATTTCGCAACAGTGACTGTACCTAGAACATAGTAATGCGGATTCCACAATGGGTCATGGGGAAGGGTGGCCATGGTATTGGCTAAAGTACACATAATGGCTACTGCAAGCAGGCACATTGTCACAGAAAGAACCAGTTCTCACGCTGTGGCTTAGGTCTTGGATAAAACAAGCAAATAATTTTAACACACCTACAGCAAAGAAGCATTTCCAATGGTCCCAACGGCCTGAATACAGTTTTTTCAATAACAACCAGATTTGAAGAATGCCACGAGGCTTGTCTTCAATCACATGCTATTTACTTAAAATAATAATTTTATTCTGGTTTTGGAAATTTTTTTTTTGATAATTGCAACCGTTTCTGCGCCGTTTTTTCTGAAAAGAAACCTCAATTGTGAGCTTTGTTCATATTAAACCATCAAAATAAAACTTGACAAAACAACTTTTAGGAAAATGCACACAGCTCCCTCTCTTCAGTCTCGCTGACCACACCGAGGCACTACTAGGGAAGAGTTGGCTTTCAGCCCTCATCGGCCAAAATCTGTTATACGCCCCACCTCCACTCAAACCATCCCACATACAAGCTATTTAGCATTTATGAGAAAGTGAATATGACCTTGCGTATTTTACCAATCAAGTAAAAGTCTTATATTTTGTATATTGTAACATACATGAACAGTATCAAATATTATATGAAACTCTCTCTGCACTTGATTTTACCTTAGGACAGATTTATTCAGTAATCACCAACTTCAACTAATTTTGCTCATTCCAACTTCATACAAATTTGATAGCTACAGAGTTTTGATCCAAGGAAATTGTCTGTATTGAGTCACATGTAAAACTGTACATCCAGCTGGATTTCTCCAAGTCAGCCGCCGCTTCGTAAAGAAAGGGGCCAAAGCAGTAGCAGGAGGTATGGGATAAGGAACGTTAAGAACCACTGATCCATGGTTTAATTCTATAGCAATAGTAAAGTATTGGTGTTTGCTGTTCTTGTATATTGTTTCACTCATTCATGGAGAAAGTCATCAGGACAAAACTAATGTTGGTACAACTTGTGAAATCTAGCTTTGAATCTGCTATCAGCTTGAAAAACAGTGAAAAAATCAACTCTTAGCGTTAACGATTTAAATAGCCTAAACATGCTATGGAAAATCACCAAGTGACCACTATCAGCAGTTCATATTTACCTTCAAGCATTATTTGAGCAAGGCTAGAGCTTAAAGGTTCTTATTCAGACTTTTTATTCAACGCTTTTTAACACGAACAGTAAAGTAAATCCTCCTATTTGTTGTTATGAAAGTAATATGTACATCTAATCTTAGCTTGCTTAGCTTTCAATTTGTAAATGTGCACAATAAATTAATTTATATTTAGCATGCGAGTCCTTTTACTCATTCTCAGAAGCAGTAAAGTTATTCACACATAGTTTGGGTCTTTTTTAAATGAAGGTTATCCTACTAAAGTATTTATATATACATCCAAATTATATATATAAATGTCACAAAATTTGTTTCTATAGTACATTTTTTTAACTTACTCAAACTTGAATTTATTGGTTCTGATTATTGAGGGTTTAAAGAATGTTTAACTAGAAAACACATGTTGAATAATTATACAGTTAGAACTGGTGCGTACATGGTAGAGCATACGTCTAGATGGGACATGGAGTAGTACGCTATATTTGGTCAAGGTATTTGAAAAACCAATGAATAATATGCAATGATGCAGGTAACTCTTTCTTGTGAAAACACAGCAAAGTATGCTAAAGCAAATTTATTTTAAGTTAATCTCTTAAAATATTGCTGTTGTGGAACATTTTTTATTGTATTTTTAATTATTAGTACTTGATAAAATAAAATAAACTAATGAAGACTAAAACGCACATTTTAAAAACTATGAAAGCACTAAACTAACTCAGTTCAAGCAAACGTATTTATTTCCATTTATAGCCAAAATGATGATTTACAAAATGCAATACATAGAAAAGCTGATACACACACTCCATTGGCAAAAGTGATTTCAAGATATATTTGTCCTTAGTAAAATCTAAAAAGTCCGGTTTTAGAAAAGGTGTTTTAGAAAATATTAAAAAGGCTACTAGGAGCCGCTAGACCCTCTTTTAACTAGGAAGACAGCCTAAACCTCTTTTTCACTGAACCCTACCTAGCTCAACAAGACCGAATTTGACTATGGAAAATAGATTTGTGTATTAGTTGGAACGGTTTTGTCCTCAAGGTTGTGGTAAACTGGACTTCTATTGTGAAACTACCAGCCCAAAATAATCTTAAAATAGGATTCTCCAAGCCTAAAAATGTAAATGAGATCTAATTTTTCTCCAACTGAATTCAAGACTATCTATCGGTTGCAGAAATTACCTGCAGCAACCGACTCTGCCTGCTCTCTGCCCCATTAGGCTTCATTATTATTACTTTCAACTACTGAATAACACCCATTCGGTTGTCAAGGTTGAAAATGAGAACCGATGAACACTAACCGTTACGGAATTGAACCGTTACGATACAATCCAAAGTGAAAACCGAGCGGTATTCATGAACACTAAGGGGACATTTCGGAGGTTGCAGACAAGGCAAGGGCTGGGACCAATTTTCCCAACTAAATTTAAATTTCCAAAATTGTTCAGCTATAAGAAATTCCCGACCAAACGATACTCTGTTCCGTTATAGAAGTTCTCATTTGAATCAATCCAAAACAAAACTAAAGAACTTTAAAGAGATTATTAAAATCCATTGTTTATATTTAGAATTTTGCCTTGATGAATGGAATGTGTGCATGTATGAGACAGTACCTGGTGAAGTAGGCACAGACTCAGCCTTGGCATTGGCAGCTTCGCGTGCCTTGAGCCGCAGCCGCTCAGCACGAGTGACCGAGGAG
The DNA here is from genome assembly GCA_018831715.1 of Matsumurasca onukii. Taxonomy (NCBI): domain Eukaryota; kingdom Metazoa; phylum Arthropoda; class Insecta; order Hemiptera; family Cicadellidae; genus Matsumurasca; species Matsumurasca onukii. The sequence continues at coordinate 16,586,905 of CM032066.1, read as the reverse complement.
GCGGCACTGGCGCGGAGAAGGCCAGCTGGTGCATGCTACGCGACGTGTCAGTGCGACGCAAGGGTCGTGCGGCTAGGTGACTCATGCTCTGACTCAGCGAAGGGTCACGTGTCTGAGGCTCCTGTGGGGGCGGTGTGACCCGAGGCTTGCGTGGCTGAGCCAGTACGTCTAGACGGGACATGGAGTACGCTCTACCTGGTGTGCGGGCGGAGTAGGAACGAGGAGGCAGGTCTCGTGGTGACGGTAATGTCGGGAGTAGATCTGTCTTACGCCGCGCTGCTCTTGTCGCTGGCACTGGTGTAACACTACCACTCTCCTCACCCTCACCTTCGTCCCCTACACACACGTTACAAACACAACACACTGTTAGCCACCACCCGACATCTCAACATAATGTAAACTAAACAAATAAAACTCAACTATAGGCTCTTATATTGGGGTTACATTAATAACAAAAACATTGTCTTTCAACAAATAAAAATATAATTAAAATGGTTAGTAAGTTTGGTTTTAATGAAACATTTTCCACTCTGACGTAGTAACTAAAGTCTAAATTGAACCCCAGTCAATTCAGACTTGGAATTTGAATTGAGTTTAGTTCAGTGGGTTTGATAAGGTTAAAACGCAGTTGAAGATTGGTTTTAATTTACTGTGTTAATCAAATATTCATTTATCAGCCAATCAACACAAATGTGCCGACTACAATTTTTGGGTTAATACTTTATTAAAAACAATTGAAAAAAACCATCTAACAAAAACAGTAACTAATTCATTAGTTGACGTCAGACATACAAATTATGAAAAACTGCAAGATTAGGGCACAAATAAACATTAAAAAGACAAACACAAAACACAAAACAGCCTCCTAATGTTAGTTAAACAGTATCTTAGTAAACCAGTGTCAATCAAATAAACTGTATTGAACAATAGTGTTTGAGCGATAATTTTAACTCAGTACTATGACCCCCATATTCTAAAACCTTTTGGCAGATTTAGCTGTCCTTATGTGACCAAAAGTTGTCAACAGTGTGAATAAGAACATTACAACTATTCAAAACCTTAGGAAGGAAAATAAACTTATTAATTAGTAAATTTGTGCACAAAGAATTGAAAATGGTAGAAAACAGATGACAATGAAGAAAAGTATTAAGTTTGTACTTTGTAGGGTGTCATAATAGTTTAAAAAATAAAACTCAATGATTTCCCTGATTTTCAATTATATTTTTTAAGATTTCTGCTAAAACGAGAACCTTGCAGCAATGCAAATTAGTATTGTTCAAAAACCAGATTCCTTTCATCGAGGTTTGAGCATTTGTTTAAAGCAAAGTCATGTAACTCAAGCGGAATACCATTATTTTAACGTAACAGAGATTTTAAAGAACCAGGTTTAGTTTTAAACTGACTTGATTTCTTGACATCAGGTGCATGGATTTTCATTATCAGCATTAAGGGAGATTTAACAATTTCTAAATAAATAATAATCAAACGTAAAAGACAAGAATCTTTGCCTACTACAAAAACCTAATCAACAAGTTTTGTTTGTTGTTTTCCTAGAGCTTTTGGCTATTGATTGTTGAAATTCTGCATTCATAGAAGGAAAAAAAGCATGAGGACAGGACAAGACAATTGAAACAAAACCACGTGCGCTAGGGTCATCATGAGACTCACCGCGAGGGATGGGGGAAGGAATTACAGAGGGAAGGGTAGCTGCTGCAGTCCCATTGGTGGAGGGACCTTTCCACTGTAATATGTCATAAATACTGGTGCGCCCATCTGCAAAACATCTCTTATTCAAACACTGCAAAACTGCTACAAATTTGTAAAATAATAATAACGTTGACAAAACTCAAGTAATTGTGCAGTTTAGAATCAGTAATGATGTAGTGTCCATACTATAATCCTGTCTTTACGATATTAAAATAAAGATGAATTATAATAAAGCAGTTTAAATCATAAAATTAAAAGCATTCAAATAATAAAATTAAAAGCATGAGTGAGGAGAATCAAACTCATATTAATCGTCTATGAAACAAAAGAACATGTTGATCCTATAAAAACAAGTAAATGAATTGAAATTTATAAATTTATTTTATTTTGTTTAGTTAAATTCGGATCTTTAGACACATTTAAACATTAGAATGTGGCCAATCAATAAATAATTCTGTGTACAAAACTGCGGAGGACAGATTGTATTTCTGTAATTTTGCATAAATCAAAGAACAAACTGGTGTTTGTAAATAACTTGGGACTCAACATAAGAGATTGTATGAGTGTGGAGGTATGCTGACCTGGCTGCTTGGTGCGGTTGATGCCACTGGCTGACGTGGCTCGCTTCTTGCTTCCGTCAAGTTCTCGCTCAGAGCTGCGCCGGGTCAGAGGTCCTGGAGCAGCTGACATTGACAGCGTCATCACATTGCTGGTTGACGTTGCCCTGCACAACACACTTACTGTCACCACACCATGGCGTATCTAACCGGCAAATCATTTGATACCAGCTAAAGGCAAGATACTGCTGATGGCTTTGATAGAAAACTGAGATGCCTCACTGCCTCAGCACATCTGCAAGAAATTCTTCACACCACAAATGACCTGTTTGCTTTAGTTTCAGAAATATGTTTGATACTTTCCAAACACATTTTAATTTTTTATTTGGCAAAACCCCATTTTTTTAAAGAGAGCTTGTTAGGAATAAGTAACTTAACATAATGATAACGATGCCATTGATGTGAAAAAAAGTAATTTGTTACTTTAAAGCCAAAATGAGTATACTTTTAAAATAATTTTGTCATGATTATCCCAGGTTACTACATTGGGGAAGTTACTATTGAAAGATGATTGGAGTTGTGTAAGGAAATGTGAGGCAAGTTGAATTTACTGTATCTGATTGCAAAGTTTACCTCCTAGTTGCCCAGTACGATCCGCCGGTGTCTGAAGGCTCCAGCATTCGTGGTGTTGAACTCCCAAAAGCAAAAACAATTTGACTTCTCTCATTTTTTCTTTTGGTCTCTATCCTTGCTTCTCTTTCCTGCAAATCACACATTGTTATAATAATTCTAATTTATAAGACCACAAGATTAATTTCCGTATTTACCTAAATGTTTTGCAGATATTCAGGAATTGTGGAGACTTTGCTATCCCACATTATTATACAGAAATATTAAAACTTACAATGGTGTGATTACAAAAAAAACTTTCTATTTTGGCAAATTTTGCCCGGCATGTTTAAAAAAGCTTGCATACTTTGGAAAACTTGGTAAGAAAAAGTTACAACATGGTTCTTGTACATTTCTTTATTGAACACCTTATTAGTACTGTATTTATTAAGACAAAATTTATGGATTTGAACCCAGATCTCTCCGTTAATAATGAAACTCCTATTTAAAAACCTCTGAAAATAAAAAGTTCTCTTGTATCTCTTTTCAACTAAACAAATAAAGTAATTAGTTTTACAGTCTACCTACAATCCAAATAACATGGAGAAATGAATGAGTCAAATAAAAGTTGTTGTAACAGAACAAAAGAAATTTTGGCTATCTCTTACAAGGCTTAAAAGATTCTGGCCATTGTTCAGCAAGTGTACCAACCAGATTTTTCCTGAGGATTGCCTCCCTGCGGTCTCGCTCCGCCTCCCAGATCTGTCGCTTCCTCTCTTCTACCTGGTGTCTGCGGTCAGTGTCTCAGCAGCCGCAGCTCCTCCATCCGCCGCCGCCGCTCCTCCTCCTTCTGCTCTCGGAACTTCTGTGCCGCCAGAGCCTTCACAAACATACGAGAATGTCAACCTTATACTTACGTTTAGTAATAGGAATGTGTCCACAACTCTAATTGTATAAGTTAGAAGTAGCTATCTTAAAATTTGAGCTATCTTGTTGATAATGGTGCTATTCAAAACCCTTATCCACTTTAATTAGAACAAGGACCACGTTGTCGAGGAAGGAAGGATTCAGCCAGTCAACCAGCTACTGAGGATGACTCTCCACAGTGAGGTCAAAACATTTAGCAGTAACTATACTTCAACTGTGACACAGTGTAAGCCGGAAGCCTTGAGCACGGATATCAATGATGACACCGCGACGCAAGGCTTAAGAATTAAGAAGGATTCTTAACATGCCAGTTACTTTGAAACATGACCATTGAAACAAATAGCCTATTAATCTGATAATATTTTGTGTTGCAAGCTTTGCTCTTTTGTTTACACAAAATACCCATACTGTATGAATAGTTCTATTCTAGTTACCATTAAATATACCATCAACATTATTTTTTGAATTTGAAAAGGTGTTGGCTAACTAAACCACACTGTGTGTCATAGACTTCTAATGCCAAAGAACCGTAAAATAATATTGCTCTCCGGCTAGCAGCTGACTGGAGAGTGCAGATGGTTGACAAATTATATTTTAAACACTTTCTATAGTTGACAAAAACATAGTTTGTAAGCATGAGTTTGAATTAAGATTTACAACTACAAAAGCTAATGCCAGCGTACCTGCTGCTTGAGTTCATCAAGTTTCTTTTGTCGCTCCTCATTTTGTTTTTCTTTAATTATCCTTAACCTTTCTTCGCGGTCTCGTTGACTTGCAGGACTTTCCTTGGCTGAAACATTTCAGTAACAATTTGTTTATTCTAAAAGCATAAAAAATCAAATTTCTACACAATAAATTTCTAAACATGCATCTCTTTACAGAAGTAAAGAAATTCTGCCAAACAAAATTAGACGGGATCCATGAATAAAAATATATTTTTGCCAAAACCAATAACTCAAGTTATTTAAATATAAGTTTGAAACATGGACAAAACAAGGTGAAAACAATTATTACCTGTTATAATTACATGTTAAGTTAAAAAGCAACAACATACGAGTAATTACAAATACTGTAAGTAATAAGCCAAATCTACGAACAAGTTGTTGATAAAGCTTGTTACAAGAGGGCAGCTGTTAAAAATAGTAAATGAAGCGAACATGAATTACAGCTCCCAGTTTGTTATTATTATCAACAGTCCTCCATTATACTTCCTAAGTCAAGAAGATACTATCTACCAGACAACAACTAAATACCACTTTACCCAATAAACCATGCACCTATTTAACCAGTTCCGACTGTTAATGATTTCTTCATGCACATTACACATTTGTACAAAAACATTCTTTACTTGATTACAATATAGAACAACATTTATGCACATTTTTATGTAACTACTGTATCTAGATACACTTTATTATGTGTGTTTGTCTGTCTAAAAAGATAACCGTAAGACAATAATAGGGTGTATAAATTATAAGTTGATTCAATTGGCTAAGCGAATCAGGATGTAGAGTTTGCTTCATTATTCAACTCAAATTTACTATGGTAATAATAATAATGCTGTATAATATACAGTTAAACATTCTATGATTCTCAGGGGTAGTTCTGAGGGGCAAGATTGGTACACATTACAAGATCCATGCTAAAGCCTGAAGGTGTGAAGAATTTATTTTTTTAAGGATTTTTATTTTCTTAATAGTAAAAAGTAACAAGCACATTTAATGAGGGCAATATAGATAATATAGAAAAAATGGGCATGTTTAGGTCAGCAAACGTGTTTAACAAAGCTTAATATAAGTGTGATATAAGTCTACAAGAATCTGTCTGACAGATTACATTATTTTATTTGAATTGAGTTTAGTTTCCCTCAGAAGATTTTTGTTAACAATTTGACACATAATTGTAAGCACTGAAGGACAGACATCATTCGTACACAACAAATCAAATTGACTTCCACCTAAACTTAGCATAGGGTCCAGTTGACAAGGAAAGGACACACAGCACACAGCACAGTGGAAGGCACAACTAACTTGAGGAAGTGGTACGGCACAGTAGACTGGGGACAGGTAATGCCACATTGGCATGACACCGTAAGTCTGAGAACCAGCTACTCGAGCTTCGAGAAGTGGACAGACTGCCACCACACAACTCCACAGTCCACACCCCACAGCTGGCATCCTCCACAGTACACTTGCGGAGACAGATCCTCTGAGAACCAGCTACTCGAGCCTGCGGAGGTACCAAACATTAATCATTTTACACAACCCCTCCACAGTCCACACCCCCACAGCTGGCATCCTCCACAGTACACTTGCGAGACACCGTCCTCTGAGAACCAGCTACTCGAGCCTGTAGGGTACCAAACATTAATCATTTTACACAACCCTCCACAGTCCACACCCCCCACAGCTGGCATCCTCCACAGTACACTTGCGAGACACCGTCCTCTGAGAACCAGCTACTTTCGAGCTCTCGGGGTTATCAAACATTAATCATTTTACACAACCCTCCACAGTCCACCACAGCTGACATCCTCCACAGTACACTTGCGAGACACGTCCTCTGAGAACCAGCTACTTTCGAGCGTGCGGTTATCAAACATTAATCATTTTACACAACCCCTCCACAGTCCACACCCACAGCTGGCATCCTCCACGTACATCTTGAGACACCGTCCTCTGAGAACCAGCTACTCGAGAGTACCAAACATTAATCATTTTACACAACCCTCACAGTCCACACCCCCACAGCTGACATCCTCCACAGTACACTTTGCGAGACGCAGATCTCTGAGGAACCAGCTACTCGAGGCCTGCGGAGTTACCAAACATTAATCATTTTACACAACCCCTCCACAGTCCACACCCCACAGCTGGCATCCTCCACAGTACTTGCGAGACACAGTCCTCTGAGAACCAGCTACTAGAGCCTCTTGGGGTTACCAAACATTAATCATTTTACACAACCCCTCACAGTCCACACCCCCCACAGCTGGCATCCTCCACAGTACACTTGCGAGACACAGATCCTTCTGAGAACCAGCTACTGAGCCTCACAAACATTAATCATTTTACACAACCCTCCACAGTCCACACCCCACAGCTGGCATCCTCCACAGTACACTTGCGAGACACCGTCCTCTGAGAACCAGCTACTTTCGAGCTGGGGTTACCAAACATTAATCATTTTACACAACCCCTCCACAGTCCACCCCCACAGCTGGCATCCTCCACAGGTACACTTCTTGAGACACAGTCCTCTGAGAACCAGCTACTGAGCCCCTCATGGGGTTACCAAACATTAATCATTTTACACAACCCCTCCACAGTCCACACCCCCACAGCTGGCATCCTCCACAGTACACTTGCGAGACACCGTCCTCTGAGAACCAGCTACTCGAGCCTGCGAGGTTACCAAACATTCATTTTTACACAACCTCCACAGTCCACACCCCACAGCTGGCATCCTCCACAGTACACTTGAGACACAGCCCTCTGAGAACCAGCTACTTGAGAGCCTCTTTGGAGGTACCAAACATTAATCATTTTACACAACCCCTCCACAGTCCACACCCCACAGCTGGCATCCTCCACAGTACACTTGCGAGACACCGTCCTCTGAGAACCAGCTACTCGAGCCTGCGGAGGTACCAAACATTAATCATTTCACACAACCCCTCCACAGTCCACACCCCACAGCTGACATCCTCCACAGTACACTTGCGAGACACAGATCCTCTGAGAACACTACTTGGCCTCTTGGAGGTGCTAAACATTAATCATTTCACACAACCCCTCCACAGTCCACACCACAGCTGGCATCCTCCACAGTACCTTTGCTTGCAGATCCTCTGAGAACCAGCTACTCCAGCTCTTGGGAGGTATCAAACATTAATCATACACAACCCCTCCACAGTCCACACCCCACAGCTGACATCCTCCACAGTACACTTGCGAGACAGGTCCTCTGAGAACCAGCTACTCGAGCCTGCTGGGAGGTACCAAACATTAATCATTTCACACAACCTCACAGTCCACACACCCCCCACTGGCTGACATCCTCCACAGTACCTGCGAGACCCGCAGTCCTCTGAGAACCAGCTACTCGAGGCCTGGAGGTGCCAAACATTAATCATTTCACAGCCCCTCCACAGTCCACACCCCACAGCTGACATCCTCCACAGTACACTTGTAGAGGGCTTGCAGATCCTCTCTGAGGAACCAGTTACTCCGAGGCTCCTCTTGGTGCAAGCATTAATCATTTCACTTTACCTCCACAGTCCACACCCCCCAGGCTGACATCCTCCACAGTACACTACTTGAGACACGCCCTCTCTGAGAACCAGCTACCGAGCCGCGGAGGTACCAAGCAAACATTTTACACAAACTCTGGAACCCTTTCATCCTCCACAGTACACACCGCCCCCTGAGAACCAGAGCTCTTGGAGGTACCAAACATTAATCATTACACAACCCTCCACAGTCACCACCCCCACAGCTGACATCCTCCACAGTACACTTATGGTCACTCGCCCTCTGAGAACCAGCTACTCGAGCCTGCGGAGGTACCAAACATTAATCATTTCACACAACCCTCCACAGTCCACACCCCCACAGCTGGCATCCTCCACAGTACACTTGCGAGACACCGTCCTCTGAGAACCAGCTACTCGAGCCTGCGGAGGTACCAAACATTAATCATTTCACACAACCCTCCACAGTCCACACCCCCACAGCTGGCATCCTCCACAGTACACTGGAACACAGTCTCTGAGAACCAGCTACTCGAGCCTAGCGGACAAACATTAATCATTTCACACAACCCTCCACAGTCCACACCCACAGCTGACATCCTCCACAGTACACAGACACCGATCCTCTGAGAACCAGCTACTCGAGCCTAGCGGAGTACCAAACATTAATCATTTCACACAACCCCTCCACAGTCCACACCCCCACAGCTGACATCCTCCGGTACACTTGCAGACACCTCTGAGAACCAGCTACTCGAGCCTGGAGGTGCAAACATTAATCATTTCACACAACCCTCCACAGTCCACACCCCCACAGCTGGCATCCTCCACAGTACACTTGCGAGACACCGTCCTTCTGAGAACCAGCTACTGAGCATGGAGGTACCAAACATTAATCATTTCACACAACCCTCCACAGTCCACACCCCCCCAGGCTGACATCCTCCACAGTACACTGGCGGGACACAGATCCTCTGAGAACCAGCTACTCGAGCCTCTTGAACCAAACATTAATCATTTCACACAACCCTCCACAGTCACACCCCCACAGCTGACATCCTCCACAGTACACTGCGAGACACGCCCTCTGAGAACCAGCTACTTTCGAGGCCTCTTGGAGGTACCAAACATTAATCATTTTACACAACCCTCCACAGTCCACACCCCACAGCTGGCATCTCTCGGTACACTTCTTGAGACACCGTCTCTGAGAACCAGCTGAGCCTCATTGAGGTACCAAACATTAATCATTTTACACAACCCTCCACAGTCCACACCCCCACAGCTGGCATCCTCCACACAGTACACTTGTGAGAGACCAGTGAGAACCAGCTACTTTCGAGCCTGCTGAGGTTATCAAACATTAATCATTTTACACAACCCTCCACAGTCCACACCCCCCACAGCTGACATCCTCCACAGTACACTTGGAGACACCGTCCTCTGAGAACCAGCTACTCGAGCCTCAGTGTACCAAACATTAATCATTTTACACAACCCCTCCACAGTCCACACCCCCACAGCTGGCATCCTCCACAGGTACACTTACGAGACACGTCCTCTGAGAACCAGCTACTTTGAGCATGGGTGCCAAACATTAATCATTTCCACAACCCTCCACAGTCTACCCCCCCAGCTGGCATCCTCCACAGTACACTTTGCGTAGACACGTCCTCTGAGAACCAGCTACTCGAGCCTGCGGAGGTACCAAACATTAATCATTTCACACAACCCCTCCACAGTCCACACCCCCACAGCTGACATCCTCCACAGTACACTTTGCGAGACACCGCCTCTGAGAACCAGCTACTCGAGCCATGCGGTGCCAAACATTAATCATTTCACACAACCCCTCCACAGTCCACACCCCCACAGCTGGCATCCTCCACAGTACACTTAGCAGACACCGTCCTCTCAGAACCAGCTACCTGAGCCTCTTGGGTACCAAACATTAATCATTTCACACAACCCTCTACAGTCCACACCCCCACAGCTGGCATCCTCCACAGTACACTTGCAAGTAGACACCGTCCTCTGAGAACCAGCTACTCGAGCCTGCGGAGGTACCAAACATTAATCATTTCACACAACCCCTCCACAGGCACATTGTCTCACTCTCTCCAGGGGGCAGACTATTCAACTTGCTACCACCTGAGATCAAGACTCTTAGAGGGAAGAACTTGAAGACAACTGGCTGGTGGAAAGACCCTTCTACACACTGGAAGAATTTCTTCACAGAGACTGCGAAGACCTATTATAATTTTAAATTACCCTGTAAAATTTGACGTCAATACATTTCTTGAAGAAATTGTGATAAAGATATTTTGACTTTGACACAGTCCCCCCCCACTATCCACCATACACTTGCGAGACACTGTCCTCTGAGAACCAGCTACTCGAGCTGTAGAGGTAACAAACATTAATTATTTTACACAACCCCTCTACTGTGAATCTTTCCACTCTTTCAGCAAAGCTTGGACAAGTTAATGATCTAAAAAAGATAACCAAGCTATGATATTTTCAAAAAGATAAAGCTGACTGGATGACCTTGTAGCTTAGTTTTACTGTTAGTTAATAATTACTGTAGACAATAGTTACTAGACTCTGTAGTGCCCATTGAGGGGATATTGACAGTACTAACCAGAATAATTGAATTTGAATTACAGACATTTGAATAGAAACAGCTCTTTAAGGGAATGAAATGAAATGAAATCGTCTTTATTGGTGGCGAAGTTAGGACTATAAAGTCCTCTCTTCCACTTAACCACAACTAGCTAGGAATGAGTTCTTATTTAAATAAACCATTTAATTGGCACTTTACCAGCAAAAATAATTCTTGCTAGAAACAGTCTTAGCACAAACATTAATTTAAAGTAGAATATTTCCATAAAGGAAGATAGCTTTTTCATAAGTGATCCCTGGCCAGAGCTCTCACTTTTTTAACAGTTTGGTAAATTGTATTGCTGTGGAATTATGATTATTTATTTAAATTTTCCAAAGAACCTTTTTTTGTTTTGATGTAGTGCAGATTAATGCATGATAATAGATTTAATTGTTTATTTGACAGACGATGTCAAGCATTCCTCATCTTGATGCCCCAATGGAGCTAAATAATAGGGACTGTCGATATTCACTTATTGTGGATATCTGTTATAAAATAATAATCTATACAATACTTTATGATAGTATCAATGTAAATGAAACCTCTCACAACTAGCTTTTGCCAAAAAATATCTATTCATTTAAAAATTCTATTAACAAATTTCAATTTTTAAAGTAGGGAAAACTTTGAAAATGCAATAATTAATTAAAGATTCTTTAGCAATTCCAAATCAAATTTCATTACTTTATAATTTTGAACAGTTTGAGCTTCAACAGAAACCTTGATTTAGAACTGTAAGGTAGTTTTAAATTGTTTTTAATGTTGTTAATGCAAGTTGAACTTAGAAGTTATAAACAACTAAAGCTACGCCAATTGGCGCCAGAATTTTGCAATGTTTAGCTTTATATGATGGCAGAATAGAATAACTATATTTCCTAAGGGAATTCACTAATGAAAATGTGAATCAAAGTACTCACAGAGAAAGTGTGTTGAAGCTAAATCCCGGTGGTTAAGACAAGCTAGACTCATACTTATAAGAGAATGATGAGAGTTGCAAGAGGGAGATGAGTGAGTGACTAACGAATGAGACTTGTGTGTGTTACATTACACTCACACGACAGCACTCTTCAGTTCAAGTGTCACTGACAAGCATGAATCAACCTCCGCCTCCCTCTCACTCAGGAAGTGAGTCGGACACTATCACTTGCTACTTAACTGAGTATATTTACTAATGTTCCAGTTAATGTGATTCAACTGGCTTCAAGAGATCAGAAGTGATACAGATTCACAAGCAATTTGCTTTCTGTATCCATTACAAAGACATACGCCCCAAGGTTCAGCTAGTGGTTCTCTATACCAAATGGCAATTGCCATACCGTTCACAATTTGAAAGAAGACTAAAGCGTCCTTACAAGTTCCAAAAGTTTTTGTTGACACAATGGTTTACACAATTTCAAAACTTTCAAGATGTTTTCTGATCACTACATTAAATGTGATTTGGGTTTAGTTCTTCAGCTGGAAATTATGATATTAAAATATCCACTAAAAGACTTTTAGTGACCATTGAGTCACTAATCCCCAACATTGAGTCATACGTATTTCAATATAATATGTTTGTGAAGGGAAAATTATGTGGAATAAAAATGCAACTAGGGAAAGATGTGCTCAGCCGTACGCCAGCAGTTCATCAACTACAGTAATGGCATAAATCTGCAATGACTAAAAATAAGACATTTTAAATAAAAACACAGCCACACGCAACCACAACAATGGTGAGTTATCTGTGAAAAAACACACGAATTGTCACGTATCTATTTTAAATAAAATATTTCTAACATTCTGACAAAACAAAGAAGGCACCTCGTTTACATACTAGCACAACACACTAATTTTTTGACAACTTTTTTTAGTTTGTGGGGTTAGGTTTTGATTGCCAATGTTGTAACAGAAAATCATTTACTTTACTATTTGATGATTTACTCCTTAGAGCCATATTGGTTTTGCGCATAGTCACGATTGCTAATGTTTGCGATAAACAACAGCTGTTAATAGCACGGTTGTATTTGTTTTGAACTTGTCTATTGCCCAAGATATCGTTTACTTTCAATATCAATATAAAACCTAGGCTAGTAATGTAACAGCCCAGTTAATTCCTTTAATAATCCTTGCTCTTGGACAGCAAAGAATGAATGTCAAAATAAAGAAATTCTCACTAAATATAACTTTTTTTTAAAACAGTAGGTTCCAGGTTCCAGAGCAACGGGAGATGTTTTGATCCATTACTAGTTGCGCTAATAAGCACGCCATAGAAGAGTAGAACACAATGCCCCGCTACACAAGATTTAATTAGTTGTTAACTACTGGTAGTTGCACACGTCTTACAGCAGCTTGAAGAGAGAAACCTAATGGATTTAACTTAATGTACTCAATTTAATTAGATTAAATATTCTATCTATATAATTCATTTAATAAACACACAATTTACAAATCTAATCAAAATCAAGTTATACATTCTAGTTTGTACCATTGTTACATGATTAGATTAAGCACAAAAGTGAAGAAGAAGAAACAAACCTGATGACAAAACAATACAATACTGGGTTTAACATGAAGATTACCTAAAATATATTGTTTGAAACTCTATTACACTTTATACAAATCTTGTTTGCAAACTAATTTTTTGTTGATTCAAAAAATGTTTAACCATAAATTTATTGGAACATTGTTAATAGAAAAATAGGATTGTTATGTTTACAGTTTAATGGGAAAGAAAATGCATGTTTACAAAACAAAATTTAAAAAAATGGTATAGAACTACACTTTAATTTTATGAACATTGAGTTTAAAATTTTAAATTACACTTTTATACAAAGTTATTACATCTAATATGCTTACAAGATACTGTATTACTTTCAAAACAAATCACAAAAACATTAGTCCTACAGTTAACTGATTTACAAAATCGATGGTTCAACAAAAATATTAAACGATGAATTAAATGAGAACAACTACAGAGATGAAGAAACTGACAAATTGTATTTGACTATTAATTAATTAGTTATTCACCAATCACAAGAACTACTGCTACAGCACAAGTTGAGTTAGTCAGAGATTAATCACTAGAGAGGAATGTAAACACACTTGAGAAAGCTGCAACCGTTACTGGTTAGGAGTAGCACGAGTGAACTACTCACACGCGCACACACACAGGGGTTTACCTGTATATCTAGTGTCTGGAGTGTTAACTTCGTCTGCACCGTGAGCGAACCAGTGTAACCCTGCACCACCACCAAGTGTTAGCCACCACCACACAATCAACTGTACCTCACACACTCGCCTCACCACCCAATACTGTACTCTACATCGTCTACAATTTACAAGGATACTTAAAATGAACCAAACGGTTCAAATACTAGGCCTGCTGCCTTCGCTTCTTAGTGCAGAAAAATCCACTTTTGTGGTCATAGAATCTTTTGGCACCAGCTGATTTAGTTTTACTTTTGATTCCACACATCTAATAGGACATGCCTGTCTGTATATCTCTATCCTTGATGGTGTTAGGCACCAGGTAAACAACACATCAGTTTTCTCCACTGTGACAGAGGGGGAAAGCTACCTGTGAACTTCGTATTTGCTACACATATTGACTGTTCTATTTGACATAGAGGAAAGTCAATGTTGAGATTGGCTGGAGGGAAGTAGGCTGAGTACATCCCACATCTCGCTCAATCAGTTGAAATATTCCTCAGACATGCCAAACTCCACTTGCCTCTGCAGCCAAATATCGACCCACCCTCCTCTACTATATGCTAAATCAGAAACCATTGCAGCGTAATTTGATCAGTGCAATTGACTGCAGTCAATCCAATTGTCTATAATCAAATTCCACGTTTAACTGTCACTCCTTTCAATACCCGAGATTCAATTGGCATTTCACTGGATGCCAATGTCAATTTAGCTACCACTTATCTACAACTGGTAGACTTATTTACCTGGTTTGGCTGAAGGTGGGGGTCGTGAGTTCCTTTGGTTTTCTGGGGCTGCTCCAGCTGGAACAGAAGAAAATCATTAAAAATCTAATAAGTTTAAAACACAAATACTGGAACTAAGTATACATTTTCCATTCAATTTACAAGAAAAGTTCATAGATTTTGTAACTACTGAACTGTAATTTAGAAACATCTGATTTTGCCATCATAAACTTGTGTTTTGACCAGTACGTAGATAAATTTGGCATGAACCAAGATGTTTACAACTGAAGTAGATTGCAGCTATTGCAGTCTGAGTGGGTGTGCAAATAACCAATGATACAAACAAGAAGCATTATTTATGAAATAAAAATTCATTATTTGCCCCTTAGATATCAATTTGACTTAAAATTGGTTTAGTGACGGAGGTAACTAAAACTTATTTTAAGTCAAACATTATTTTATTCACATTATATCAATATAGGTAAACACCCACCAGAGTGTGAACAATCCACAATGACAATTAGTTCCGCACAGTCTACTGTATGTGTGACTTTGCATTGTATCTTAACTGATGGTTAGGTAGGTATACAATATTATTATGCAAATGTAGAGAGGCATATAAGCAGCAGTGAGAAGTGAGCAGAGCAGATTTAGTCAACATTGTGCCGAGTTGTAGCCATTGCCATTGTGTCACTTGATTTACATTGCACAGTCTCCAGCCTCCAGCCTCGAGCCTGCTCTACTCTAACTCTTGCTTCAACAGTTGACACTCTGAGAAAACTCTCAACTTACAACAACATCTTCCGGACACTGAGAAAGGCTCCAGTTGGATACTAGGAAGGACTGATTGAAAACAATATATTTTTAACAATCCACTTCCTCACAGAGCTATAATTAATAGTTTGTTATTTTTCACACTAGTTGAAATACAATGTTGTTTTTAAATTGCAAAACCACAAGGTTATTATTCAACTAAAGTTCAGCTTAAGTCAAAAGTAACAACGATTTCTGGGTGTTCTTTAAAGTGTGTATGTTATAAAAATAATCAAGAAGACATGGCCCAGTGTTATGGGATACTTCAGTTCTGTTTGATTTAAAAATAATTAAATAGTTTCAAAGCAGAGAGAAGCTAAACCAGTTTTAACACTTCCTCTGTAAATGAGTGTGGAATATGTATGGCCTACTTTAACCTGAAGCATGTTGATAATATAAAAAAAGGGTAAAGTTTGTCTTGTTTAACGAGGCGAAGTTAGGACTACAAAGTCCTCTCTACCACTCAACCTCGACCTTTACCTAGCGTCACCAAGCATAGTCACATTACAAATTGTAAGTGGTGACTGCGGGGATCGAACTCGCGCCACCGGAGTGATGAGCTCCGGAGTCGCGTGCAATACCAATCCGCCACGGATCCGCTAGTAATATAATATAGTGTTGTACCAGAGCTATGTGGATGAAGGTACAGTATTGTGTTGTGATCACTCTCTGTCAATACCAGAGTTCCATGTTGAGCGCAACACTTGTGTACAGTTGTGACAAGGTTCAGCTAAGTTTACCAAGTTTTGGCGTGTTACAAAGGCAACACTCACAGTTTTGGCTCCCGACCTGGCTTTGGCATTTCCGAATGATTTACTCAACTTTTTTATTGCTAAACCCAAGTTTCCCTTTGTTAACTTCTCTCTCTATTGCAATTTCAGTAAACGTTACACCTAGTTCTTTTAGAATATGTATTGGCTCAATGTTGAAAAATATTTGTTACACATTTATTTTCTTAGGATTGAAAATTAAGGAGAATTTTCAAAGAAATAGTTTAGTCAAAACAAAAACAAGGGCCTAATACGTAATATATTATTTTGACTTTATCATTATTTGTTATAAATCTATTAGTCTTAAACAAAAAGGCAACAACTTTTTGTATCTTCTGACCATGACAATCAAACATTTTCAGTTTTAAAATTGCTGGTTTCAAAGGACAAAAGAAATATCTGAAAAGAATTAGTTTTTATAGTATTGATGGGTCGACAGTTGCAAATATCAAAGGATTTTCAGTCAACTGCATTTAAACATGGATTATGAAGAATAGCGTTTATCAATGTGTTACAAAACTATAAAATCACAAGTTTTGTACTTTCTTTTGATGACTACTCAAAACAACGACTGTCAACACTGATTTTTTGGATCAAAATTATATTGATGCTTTTTAGAGCATAAAACCACGTCTTCCTTTGGCCAATTATCCCTATGGTACAGCACTTCACCGGGGTTGAGCATGCACTTCCAGTTATACACAGTTTTGTTTTTGATTATTGTTAAGGCCCCTTAGGTGAACGTGAAAACGTATGTTGTCGCCCTCCCAGGTGGTGCCCAACCCCGGGGGCGTATTGAACCGCTCATAACTCAACAACGAAAGTAAAAGATGGAAGGTTCCAACAAACTATATTACATCAATAAAAATAAGTAAAAAAGGGCCTTATTTTTTAGTTGAGTAAAGTATTTTCTTTCTAAATATAACTTAAATTCTCATTTTATTCAATGTTCACGCCTATAATCCATTTATTAAAAAAAACAATTCAAAATAAAATTTCGTACAACTCAATATACATGATCAACCCCTTTTGTGTCCTGAGGGTCAAAACAGAACAACAAACCACTCATAACGCTAGACCGGAAGTAGGTAGAAGGTTCTGACAAACATTATTATACTAATATTAGTGAGTTCTTAAAAAAAAGGTTATTACAACAAATGTCGTATCACCCTTAGTTTTTGAATAAATGGACTATAGGCATGAAAATTCAATAAAAATGCAAATTTAAGTTATATTTGGAAAGAAAATACGATTTTACTCAAAAACTAAGGGTAGTACGACTTTTTTAGAAAAGACCTTTTTTAAAGAACTTATTTGTATTGATGTAATACAGTTTGTTGGAACCTTCCATCTATTTCCGTTGTTGAGTTATGAGCGTTCATTGCAGCGAAGTTCCCCCTCCACCCCCCACCCTTGGTTGGTCACCACCTGGGAAAGCGACAACAAACGTTTTCAAGTTCACCAAAGTGGCCTTAACAATAATAAAAAATAAAACTGCGTATAACTGTAACCACTTCCCGGTTTTGTGGTCTGTGCGTATAAGAAATTCGGAAGTACAATTAAAGTATATTACTGACAATTGATTATTTTTCTACTCAGTGGAGTATTGTTGGATTTATTGTTACAGGGTTGGAGAGGAGGGAAGTCACTTTCACGGGTAGTGAGTGTAATTGGATAACCGATGCGATGATGGGCGCCGCTCCGCCACTTCCGACCCGCGACACACTAATGTACCATCACTTCCAATACTTTAGCGGCTAAGGAATCAACTGTCGAGACACATAAGTCGTCAACTATTTTTAGCACAATTAAAGCTAGTCAATCTCTCAAGGTCAGAAGGACTAACCACTGTTCCTTTTGTGTTACAATGTACAAATTGTAGCCTAATTAATGTTTGCCAATTACTTCTTAATAGATATTAAAAACATTAAAGTAGTCATGAGAATTACTATTTTCCAATTTTCTGTCGTAATTGACTGCCAAATTGATACATTTGTGAAAGAATGCCACTCTAAGAGGGTATTTTCCAAACGAATTTTGTCTTTACATAATATAACGTTTAAAGTTAGATTACTGTTCTCGTCAAGTAGTGTGCAATAACGCAGAAAATTTGTGTCTTGGTTTGAAGAATTATTTAACGGAACTTAATTTTAAACAGCTCCGTACTATTCCACGGGGGGGGGAGGGGGAAGGTTAGTCAGGTCGGTCAGCGGAACACTTCATGTTATTTTATTTTTATTTTTTGCTAAGTATGACTTGGTTGCCCAACATAACTGTTACACAGACAGAGACTTGCCAGGTTACATATTCAATCTCAGGGAAAGCTTAATGTATGCATTAGATGTACATGTATCCGTGAATTGCAATTTCTAGAGATGAGCAAAACTTATGATAATTTGAAGCGGGACAGCGGCGAGGACGAGGACGGACTTCAATTTCCCCAGAGATAAAAAGCAATTTGCCTCACAACCGAGACCACGACAGCTGTGGCTGGTGCCGGACTTGTGCATTTCTCACTTCACTTCACTGCCCGTTCTAACAATCTACAGTACTCGTCTTGCACTTTACAACACTTAAACCTTTATATGTTGTAATACTTCCCTGTCAACTTTATATGTTGATGACACTTCCCTGTTCATATTTTGATAAAACACCTTAAAAATAAATACTTTTTCTATTTTTAAGATATTTAAGTTGACAACTTACTCAGTTTGCTTCATATTGTAATTGAACAGGATTGAGAGGTGGGAGTCAACGGGTAGTGAGTGGAGTATTGTGATTTATTGTAACCCTGGGATAAGTTTGGTTGTTGTTATTGGATAACCGAAAAGTTTGGTTGGTTTCAAAAATAATTAATCAAGTGGTAACCATTCAAACACTAAATACATTGAACTTCTAAATTGAAACCAGATTCATAATTTGCATGAACTAAATATTATTATCCATATGATATTATAGTATAACAGGGAAATGTTTTAAGAATTATAATTTATTCAGTCAGGAATAAAGTTACAAGTTGCATTTGGTTGCATGTTCTCAAAAATGTTCACCTGCACTTGGGAAACACAAATATCTCACAACATTTGCATACCTAGTTTCACTTACAGCGGATCACAAATGCAATTTTTAGGGAATAAAAACAACTTGTTTTACAAAACTATCCCCCGTTAACTTTCCGGTTTTAGGATGAAACCCTAAATTTGTAGAATCCCATTAAAATATTATCTTCAGAGAGTTGTAGTTTGCAAGATCCTTGGACCCTCCCCGCCATGACTTTATTTAGACTGACATTAGCGTCCGCGACAAAATACCAACTTACTTTACTATTCCACGTTCATATTAAAATAAATAATACGTTAATCGCATACACATTTTACAACAAAGGAACGTAATCACCAGAAAGGTGACATTTAGTTTAGCTAAAATGTTCAACTCATTCTACATTGAGATCTCTTTCAGACATACAGTTTACATTCCCCTA
Organism: Matsumurasca onukii; assembly: GCA_018831715.1. Taxonomy (NCBI): domain Eukaryota; kingdom Metazoa; phylum Arthropoda; class Insecta; order Hemiptera; family Cicadellidae; genus Matsumurasca; species Matsumurasca onukii. The sequence goes on along the minus strand of CM032066.1, from coordinate 16,567,216 downwards.
CCTTTAGCATTTGCTACTAGTGGCCTTCTAATCCAACATTATTCTTTAAACAATCAAATGTGTTCGGTTTGGTTTGAACTAGATCATTTACTAGTAGGGCCTTGACTAGCTCATCTGTAAGTGCTGAAACAAGTATTTTCAGTGGCCTTCAGTTTAAAACAATCAGGTGACCCGAGTGTTCGGTTTGGTTTGAGTCCCAACGCAATATATAGCGTTACAGTACAGTGACACTGGTAGTGGGCAACATAACAATAACGGTTAAAACAATATGGAAATGACCCGAGTGTTCGGTTTGGTTTGAATGTGGCCATTAATATCATCAGTCGATTACCGCTTGAGTCGATAATGCCCGCAATGACTCCCACAGCTGGGGGCGGGGCGGGGAGGCAGCATCTACACTGTCTCTACAGCGTCAACATTTCATCCCCATGTACTAACCACTCTCCAGTCTCTCTGCCTTCCTTCTGTAGACCTGTATCTTGTATCTCTTTCTTACATCGGTCATCGTCCATCCATTAATATCATCAGTCGATTACCGCTTGAGTCGATAATGCCCGCAATGACTCCCACAGCAGCTGGGGGGCGGGGGCGGGGGAGGCAGCATCTACACTGTCTCTACAGCGTCAACATTTCATCCCCATGTACCAACCACTCTCCAGTCTCCCTCTGCCTAACCCATCCTTCTGTAGACCTGTATCTTGTATCTCTTTCTTACATCGGTCATCGTCCATCCATTACTTCACATGTCACTTGACTATGAGTTAGATGTTTATGTGTCAATGAAATTCCTAACCTCCAATAAAGGACCCATCTACATAATTATTCTAATCCCACCACATTGGATTAATTAGATAGCTTATCCAATCTCCTAGCAGCTAACTCATTATTCATGAAACTAATTAAATGAACGGCCTTAAGTCACTTGGGATTTATGAAGAGGTTGTGTTCCTGCTTTAAATCAAAACCTGTATAAAAAGTTAACCGTTTGTTTGTTAAAATTGCTGCAAAATTCCTGTAAATTGAGTTCCTAAAACTGTGTAATTTCGTAAATTACCAGATTAAAGGATAACAGTAGTACACAATAATTTGATACTTGATTTAAGACACCAAGGCAAACACTCTCAGGCCGTTTTTCAATAGAGCCTTAACCAGCAGCCAACCAATAGGAAAGCTGAATATTTTTTGAGTTTAAGGTTCACTTTGTCTATTTTGATTTTGTAGTGTTACAGTTTGTATTCAACTATTTTAGCATATATACATGTTAAATTTAATAAAGAATGGAAAAAGAATACCTTCATTGGATGAATAATCTTCAGTCATATCATTTATTTAAGTGATTTGAACGTTGCGTAAAAATGTAAACATTGTAAATTGTAAACAACCAATGGTTAGATAACCAGCTGTGGTTGGCAGGCAATTTAAAGGTATATGCAAGGGTATTTCAAGGTGAATACAGGGACTCTTCCTTAGAATGAATTAATAGCCCAATGACCAATGGAAATACAAGACCAACGGCTATGAGGACTGTTTGATGGATGATCAGGTGTAGTCTTGTTACAAACTAGGGTCGACTGTTCTTGAGATTGGATCATTGGACCAATGGTATGGACTAACGGCTTAACGTGACCTCCAAACTACTGAGAGTGGCCATCGTGATAAGGTTGTTACTGTAGCGCCGGGAGTTGAACCCGGGCCGATTAGGCGCGAAATACGCACTTTACCACTGAGCTATGACCCCTGCGCTGCCGTCAGACCCAACTATTGGCTGTTACGGAACTCTCCTGTCAACCGTCTACTATGCATCAAGACTGCAGCAGAGATGAAGAAATGGCTGGAGTCTTGGAGGAGAATGAGTTGTCTGAAGCGTTTCAAAGCAGCGAGGCAATATACGAGACGAGCAGCTCAAGCATTCAATGCTCCAATCCCCCTCCCCGCCACACCATCGTCTGGCCCGCTGAGATACTGCGGAATTTCACGGATCACTAGTTAAAATCGTTTAAATAAAGTAAACAACTCAACAGTTTGAATAACCTTTCAAAAATTTAATTGAAAATGTAAAAATAATTGAAGGGTGAAACTTTGATGGTTGTTAGCTCTTGATGACATTGGGAAACCAGATCCGTTGAGTTCTACTGTGAAATCAGTGGATCATGGTTTTAAGAGGTTGCCGGATAGAGCCCAAACGACCTCTATCCGGGATAAAAGAATTTAACATGGGAAAATTTGCAACGATATTTTAGTATATTGACGTACTAAAATGGGAACAGTGTTTCGATGGAAGCATATAACCATTAATGCTGCAGCATATAAAAGCAAAACGTATAACTTCCTCGCTAAATACAATATTTATTAGAAGACTTCGAGTGTTATGTTCTTATGGTAAAATCAAGTTTTAATAATCCTAATTAATAATTTATTGTTTGACGAATGTAAAGGCTTTAGAGTTTATATGCAGCAGCCTCGATAGTTTTATGCTTCCATTGAAACAGATTTTTCAACCAGATTTGTTTTTGAAACAGAAGTACACTAACCAGTTTAAAACATCGATTTCAGTTTTTAATCCAAGTTATAAGCGGTGTCCTGAATGCATGGCTCCCGCGGCTGCAGTTTGTATTTTCAGATTAAGGTCATGTTTTTCTGAATGCTGAGTCGAATAAAAGTTTGTCAATCATGTATACAAATCATTTAGCTAATTCAATTCCTTGCGGTAACGATGTATTCTGGGATGTGTATCAATACTAGACAGTTTGATATCATTTACAAATAATTCTCTATTCTACGTTTCGGTTCCTTATAACTATACCGGTATGTTTTCCTTCGAGTTCAAGAAGATAAATAAATAAATAAATTAATATTTTATTGCTTAAACATATACATGGCAATACATTTATAACTTGCACATAGTTTGTTAAATGTATAATTGAAACAAAGTCGTGTGCCAAAAAACTTTTAACAGTGCTTCTGCGACAAATCACCTAAATCCCTTTGGCATTGGTGCGTATTAATACTGTTGACTAGAACTCCTGCCTGTGAGGCAAACGTTTGATGAGCTACCGTTTACAAATAATTTCGGTAGTTCTCCCTGCCCTGGTTATTCTATCACTCCCTCTTACAGTTATAGTTTCCAATAGATGGCCTGCACGACTCTCTCCATTGCAACTCCTGCTCGTTGTTCTGACTGTTTGTTTTTGAAAGAATATAATTTTAAAGTAAACCAGTTTGCAGCCTCCCAAGTGCTACTCTGATGTGGAAAAGACTAATGCCCTGTTGGTACCTGAATTAAACTGAGCAATACATATAATAAATTGTGAAGTAAACCAGTGTAATCTCCCGTTGGGCGTTATAATTTAGATAGCTAATTTGAGTTTAAAAGAACTGCCACAGAAGGTAGACTAAACCAAGATGGATGAGTGCAGATTTGAATTGATTATACAAACAGTAGCTCCAATACATACTTATACAGTAGCGGGGTAGAACAAGGTGCGCGGAGTTTCCAGGCTGCATTTGTTTGCAAACTTTAATAACATCTGGAATGTAAATGGCTCTTGGAGTTATGTATTCTGAGGTACGTTTTTGTATACTTCTGCCTTATCTCACAGATTCTTTTTTGTAAACATTGCTTTCTTTGACTGTGACCTTTTCTTGCAAGTAAAGTTCTTTTACTCAGTTTAGTTGGCTCAGATATTTTACGAGGAAAACTATGTTAAATAAATTGTCGACTACGCTATTAACTACATCGAAATATGTCAAACAACGAGAATCTAATAATTAATTAAAACTGTTACCGAAATTCAATTTTGACAAGACTACAATGGTATGTTTTGAAAATGTAGATCAAACTATTTTAAAAGTGTAGGTACTAAACAACTGTAAGGTTGTTTGTTATTACGAAGGTATCTAGGTCTAATAAATAATCAATTCTTAAAAGCTATGTTTCTACGCCGGTGGTTCATTTTACCAACAGTTAATTGGTGGCCATAGCTCAGTGGTACAGTGCGTGCTTCGCACCAAATCAGCCCGGGTTCGATTCCCGGGCGCAGTGATAACTTTTCACGATGGCCACCCCCAGAAGTCACGTTAAGCCGTTGGTCCATTCCGTTCCATGGTCGTTGGGGAATGGACCCAAATGTGGGGAAATTAATGAACCAATCTGGGGAACAGTCGGCCCTAGCTTGTAACAGAACTACACCTCATCATCCATCAAAAACCCTCAACACACTCACCCTACATCCCATATTCACCTTAAAATACCCTCGAGGAGTGATCGGTGTCTCAAATCAAAGTTCTCACTCACATTCGAAAATGAATATGATTAAACAAAGCCTTGTAGGATATTTACCTGGAGCAATATTATACTGCTTCAGTTTTAATCGTGAAACAATGAAATTTCTCACGCGTACGTGAATGCAAGCTCCTCAGTTATGGTACAGGACTTGGAGGTAGAAGTAAGGTTTATACTGCAATAGCGGCCATTGTTATATTGACAAGGTCCAATAAAAATGCAACGTGAAGCTTTATGAAATGCCAACTTCAGATAGCCTTCCAACATGCAGGTAAACCATTGTAAGGACTTAAGAAGACCGTACATAATACGGAAAACTGTATAGGCATATTAAATTAGAAGTAAACATCATAACAATTGTTAAGACCATGGCAATAATTGACATTTTTAAATTAAAACATGAAATTCAGCTTGTTGACAACAAATGTTGGTAAAAAACTTCCATGTAGAGGGATACTATTTATTTGTTATTTACAAAAACAAAAGCTTGGAAAAGGGTTGGTGGGATAAAAGATACCAATTAAAAGATAAAAGGGTGGATTGAACAATGAATTCTCATTTCAATTAGAGCTTTTATGATGCAACAATCAAAGCTGGGAAATAAACCGGCGATCGCTGGAGAACCAACTGACAAAGAGACGGCTGGGTTGTGACTCTGCAATCAGCTCACACTCGCTGCCTCATACTCGCTCTACTAAACATTTCCACCATAAATACTCAAACCATAACTGTGCCGCTTTGCCTACTTCACCTTCGTGCTCAGATTCGCATTCAACAAGTTTTTTTTAATCTTTGAAACATTTATATATTTTTTACTAAGAGTTTCTTTTGCCATCATACGGATATTCACGTTAAAATTTAAATAAACACTAAAGAGTATAGTATAAATAGTAATATCATGATATTGCAAAATAGCTTAAATACCCATGGTACAATAATATTTTATATTTGTGCTTGAAAACCAGCCGAGTCAAAAATAAATACTTTATTTAGCACAATCAAGGAAATTTATTTTTCTTGCTTGTTCGAGATTAACAATTTACCATTTACTAAAAATGAGTGTGTAAGTAAGTCGTCCTAAAATCTTTCAATGTAAAATGTGACAAAACTTAAGTTTTGATTATTCTTGGGACATTTTACGCCTACAGTATGATTGCATCTTACTTTTAAGAAATACGCTGTGTTTTTAAATGTATTAAGTGATATAGTGACTCCGATGAGTTAAATTTCCATTTTCTCATTTACAAAACCGTGACATTAGTCCAAAAATTGAAGACATGTATTTCTTGTTTACTATTAAACTAATGTCATTTTTTTAAAGTAGTCAACGGAGTCACTGCAGTTCATTTTTATCTTTTAATAAACCTTATTTCAAAATACTTGATGACAATGCAGACGTTGCAGACTGCGAGGTTCGTGTTATCAGCTTATTACGGGCTTTATACAAAAAAATGTTAAGTGCACACTTTCTGCAGATTTGTAAAATGTGGCTTTTTATTGTAATTGAAAAAGGACATGTGAGAACAATTTTTCTCTGTATTTCGCGCCAATGAGGTTTTGCGCGTATTTAACGCTCCTGCCTTATTTACGTCCTTGAAACCTTAAACATACCTGTGTAAGGATTCGAGTTTCTTTTATTTGAACAAAAACACCTTATTCTTTGCTATTCAAAACAAATTATCAATTCCTAAACACTGTCTTTTTTCAGTTAAACATACGGCATTTGTCATAAATTAGAATATTTTTAACACTTCAGGTTAATTTCTGTAAATTTCGAAAAGACCTCAAAATGTTTTGGTCTCTTGCCTGCTGCTGGAAGCGTTCGGGACTTCTTGAACTCAAGTATACCAACATGAACATGGTTTAAAAATTAAATAAGCCAGAAATTAAACAAATATCAAAATTTGGTCATGGAATTGAGTTATGCGGTTAAATTGTAACTGCAAAGAAGTACATTTTGCGATATTTTCTAATAGAACCTTATTTCAAAAATGACTTTGCAATGCATTTTATTGTTAATCATTTCAATAAAGACTTTGACGTGTCTCAAGAAAATGTTAAGTTTTACATTGTTCTCGTGGGACAAAAAACCAAATGTGCGACCGGTATTGCGCATTTGCGAGATTGAGAAGTATGGCGGGTGTAAGCCATGAGTACCGTACTGTAGGGATTACAATATGATAGTAAACACGGGAATGAGTGATTGAATTATGTTGGTGCATATCGCATGCCAGAGCCGGGCTTGCCGCTGCCGCATTCCGCCCATTGATTTCCAGCTCCACGGCTTCACGCCACTCTCCACCACCACCACTACACTCCGTCCATCTATTCCATCTACCTACTGAGTATAGTAGACGACATTGCTACTTAGTCCTTGCAACATGTTCTACGTTACACTACCTTACTGCTGGGTTCATACAATCAAACTGCTTACCTGCAACACACAAGGAAATTGTCAAATTAGAACATTTGCAACTTACACAAGTTGTTTATCAACAAATATATCTACTTCTTCAGAGGTGGTCATATGCAGGGAAATGTAAACGTTTTTCTCATAGACTTCAAAATATGAATCGTTTGCAACTGTCTTTACCTAGAACTGAAGCGTACAGACATTTTTACACGTTCACTGCACTAACTTTACAATAAGTTCACCTATGTATATAACCACGTCACATAGATTGTCAAAGTTTTGTCTCTTCTTCGATGTTAGATACTTTCACACGAAAATGTTGAGTCTTTATTATTTTAACTACTTTTTGTCAAAAGAACTTTCTTATCATGTGTAGCAATAGTGTTGTATTTATCATCAAGTTTTAAATAAGTAAAAGTAAATAGTAGAACATTTTTAAACTAAAAATTGTTGTTGTTGTTAAATGTAAATTGTTTATGCTATCTGTTTGATCTGTCTGTCTCGACGTGCATTGTGTACTACTATGACGGCAACCTCAATACAACCTTTTAAGTTTAATGAGGTGCCTATCCAGTAAAACCATCATCTTTGTTGTATTACATTTCATAATTGTATTTACTTGTTCCTCGTTTACGTTTATTGTAATGTCAAGTAATTGCATTTATTTACACATATCTTGAAGAGCTGGATCTTATTAGATTATTTAGAAATTTAAAACATCAAACTGTCTAATAAAAACAATTTTCTTTATTACACAGTTTGATGTTTTAAATTTCTAAATTCTACATTTATCTAGTTTATAACGGTAAAACTGTAATAATGTATATATAGTATATGTATGTATAACTGTGTTTTATTGGATTAAAGAGTTATTTATTTAAAATATTATTTGCTTAAAAACACATCAACCACTTAAACACAAATACTACTGATATTCGCCAAATATGTTAAATTGCGTTTACCTGTCATTGTGTACGTCTTGGTACACAATGACAGTACGAGATCATTGCCAAAAAAACTGTATACTATTCAACGGCTATCATTTTATATTTATTTGTATTTTATGTTATGCTTTGAAACACATTATTTAATGTAAAGCGCATTGTATTCCCAATGAGTCAGGAAGTGCATGAGTATTTAGATTATATCAAAGAAATCCCAAACTAACAGAAAAGAAGTACAGTATATAAACTACAAATCTAGATATATGGACGAGATGGACTGCCACTGACATGGAAAGAGAGAAACGCAAACAAATCTGTTCTGTTCCAGCTCTATTGTGGCACTCTTTGGCACGTAGTAAAATACATCCAAATTGCACTAAGCACCTCTATGCACTCAATTAACGAAAAGCACTCATTCTTTCTTTAGGCATTTCACGAAACCAGCAAATATTCATAAATACATTTACGTTGGCGAAATACATTGTACATTGGTGAAATACGGGGCAAAAGTGAGTGGGTTAACAATTAGATTATCTCACGAAACTGCAGTGGTCATGGTTTTGTTTGTACGTTTCCAAACCTAATCGTTTCCTTAGGGATCCTAAAGATCTAAGTTTGAAAGATGCTCTTTTGCTTGATATTTTTGAGAATTAAACACAGGTCTGGGAGTAACCGTGATGATCGTCCAGCCTGCGGAGCATTACAGATAGATCCTTTACGGTCAAACTTGTCTCTTAGTACATAAATACTTAATCTGGCGGTTAGAGCTATGTCAAACTAGTCCATCCATCTTTTCGATTTCTTTACATTTTCCGTCTTCAAATGTTCTTCCGACCCCTCTTCTGTTGATCGTTGGTCGTGGTTACTGCAAGAGATTTAATAACTACAGTAACAATGTGAAAACATTATCAAATGATAGCAACAAACGTATTAAACAGCAGATGGTAATGATCAGATGGCTATGTTGGATATCACAAACCAACTAGAACTGTACGTATACTTTTGCTCCCCTCCTTATAATATAGCATTATAGAAGAGAAACAATATTGAAGAAGTCTTTCTCGGTTTTGGTTTGATATCATAAAGAAATCAATGGTGATACAGTTGTTGAATTAACTCCTAATAGATGAAATGTAGTTTACCAAATGGTGTATTTGCGTTTTAAAGTTCTACATTTAATTGTATAAGTAGAGCGTTGTAAAGGCTCCATGTTTACAGTGTAAAGTAGGTTTGAGTTAAGTCGTTGTAAAGGCTTATAGTGAGCCCGCATATTTAACTCATGACGCAATATAGTGAGCTAAAGATAATTAACTATGACGCAAACGGTATGTTATATCAAAGATGACTGACAGTAACTTGAATGTCATTATATTGTCGCTGACTTGGTTGTGTAAAACGTTGATAGGCTCAAAGTTAGCAGATAAACTGTTGAGAGGGATCTGAGTTCAGCGGATTGGGCTTTGGTAAATGGATGCTTTGGGAGTTCCTCTCTAATCCTCGAGAGTTCTGTACTTCTACTGTCGCTTTGGCTGCAATACAAGCAGCTTACAACAATTATTACAGCTTCTACAGTATTTTCGCTTGACTCATGTGTCAAACGATAGTGAAATACATACACATGAGTCGCATGTATTCAATGTGTATACATACAATAAAATACACAAATGTCTTCATTGGACGTAAATAATCACACGTTTCACTTCTGACTCTTCATTCTTTAAAAAGAAAAAGAAGTTCGAACCAAAAAATGTAATAGGGAGAGTTGTGCAGACCAGGGTACAATGATTTGTCAAGTGAAAAGTAACCAAGCTAAGGTTAATGTTAAAATGGTGCCTTTCAAACATTTGTTTGTAGCGTTGTTCGTTGAGTAACTCTTAACATAAGTGTGTAAATTGTTGAAGAGAAACAAAATAGTGACACTACAGGTTGAAACTAACTTTCCGTTCTTCTGTTTCACAAGACATCATATGCAAAAACGTTCTACTCTCTACGGTGTCTGCATCCAAATGACACCTCATCACTATAAGGTAACAAAATATTCCTTCTAGAATATAACAAAGAACAGAAACGTTACCTTGGAACACGTATGGAATATTTCTTACTAAGAAATGTAAAAAGAATTGTATGTTCAAGTTTAGGGTTCGCCTCCGTGGTCACCGCAGCAGAGAAAGGCTGAATTCGTCCGCCCAAGGAACACATGACACCGCGCACGTAACAACGGGCTAAACAACGTGCTTTCTTTCAAATGATGCAGCCTAACTGTCAACCTTGCAAGGGTTTCGTAGAAAGTACACAGCGCTTTTATATGAAGGTTAGTTCGGATATGTTAATTTTTATAGAAAGAGTTTATCTGTGTTTGCCTGTGATTAGGGTGTTTTTTAACGCAAACTAACTTTCAAACTTTAGTGATCTCTAATCGCGTATAAAGTCGTAAATTATATCAATTTTTGTTCATTTCAATATCCATCAGATGGTATGTATTGCTGCAGTAATATAGTGGTTCTTTTGAAATTTTATGTTATGTAAAATAAACGCAATTGGCTTTTAAAAGATTAACGAGTGCATTGTTGAAGAACTATAAAAAAGAAGATAATTTCTGTTTGTCAAGAGGAATGCTACGTTAAGTTTACAGGTTTAATATTCCAAACAAAAAAAATTCTAAAAATTCACTGTTTGTAAAAAGACTTTTAACAAAATAAGTTTTGTAGGGAACGGAAACATAAAAACGTACTGAGAAGAAGACATAAATGTGTTAGCTTGATTAGTTGCTCTTAATGACTCTTCAAACAATACTTTAAAACAAATGAACTAACTAATCTTGAAACCATGATAGCGTTTATTTTAAACCTAATTAGATAAACCACTATATTATTACTGCAACAATGCATACCATCTGATAGGTTTGAAGTCAAACAAACCACGATATAATTTGGTAAGCGTCAGAGTGACTTACTAAAGTTGAAAGTTGGGTTGCGTAAAAAAACACCTCCTGTATCTTTGATAAACCTATGTTTAGTTAATAGCATAAATAATGTCTTACTAAGTTCTAACTTTAAACGTAGCGTAAAAACTAAGAGACTTTAAAACAAATGAACTAGAGGAAAACCTAGATAATATGTTTATCTTTCATGTAAGAGTTGTTTCGTAAAAATATAGCATTAATACTAAGGTATCCATTTTATTTCCCGCAACGACGCTCACCCGAGCACCTGAGGCAGACCCTTAACTAATTTCAGTCTTACGGCGCAACTACGAACCAAAGCACACTGAGTATTGAATATTATCGCTCTACGAGAACATATTACGTTAATGTCATTTCTCGATGTAATTGAAAACTAACAATGCCAAAACAAACTGATAGCCCCAGCTGTACACCAGGAACTACTGTACTGTGTAGTGTATTGCGCTTTGTATATTGATGAGATGGTGTCAATCTGCACTAATCCCGGCAGAGCCAGGAGCTTAGGAGTCAATGTCTCTGTAGGATTGACCCTACCCTCACATCACTCATCAGCAGCTGCACTATATGTGTAGGCATTTAGTACGACACACAATCAACGTACGCACGTCACTATAGATATAGTTTAGTAAGCTGAAATTGCACATCGGTATGTGATAAAGTTTATGAGGCTTTCTAGTTTGTTGAAATAAGTTAAGATTATGAAACGTTAAAATTATTGCTTTAATTGGTCGAGGACTTTCTCAGAGAACGATTATCAGTTTGAGGAAAGAATCATGTCAGAATATGACTAAATTACAGGTGTTTGTATCTATAATATACGGACTATGAAAAGAATATGCCAGGGATTTTGACATAAGTGGTTGGAATTATAATATATTTTTAACTTTGAAGACGTCAAGGGGTTTTGGCCTACTGACTAAAATAAAAACATTGAACACGCACATTTAAAATGACACGATGTCGACAGTAGACATAATATTGAAAACCCATAAATTCACGTAACGCTAACTTTATCAACCTGTATCGAAGAGTAGATAAGGTGTGTTGTTTGCCTAGCAGGACTCAGACGCTCATGAATATTAATCATGTGGAGTTGGTGGTTACTTAGAGTAACGTCATTGTATAACAACAACTCCACTCCACACTGCACCAACTCAACATCACACATACCATTCACCATTCAGCGCCTAAACCATTAACCTAACCTAAGCTAACCAACCTGTATCGAAGAGTAGATAAGGTGTGTTGTTTGCCTAGCAGGACTCAGACGCTCATGAATATTAATCATGTGGAGTTGGTGGTTACTTAGAGTAACGTCATTGTATAACAACAACTCCACTCCACACTGCACAAACTCAACATCACAACGCGAGGTTTATCAACCTGTATAGAAGAGTAGATAAGGTGTGTTGTTTGCCTAGCAGGACTCAGACGCTCATGAATATTAATCATGTGGAGTTGGTGGTTACTTAGAGTAACGTCATTGTATAACAACAACCCACTCCACACTGCAAACATCATAGGAAGTTTACAGGTGTAGGACTCAATACGCTCATGAATATTAATCATGTGGGTTGGTGGTTACTAGAGTAACGTCATTGTATAACAACTCCACTCCACACTGCACAAACTCAACATCATTACCAAACGCGATTGTCTTAAACCTAGAGCAGGGTCTGTAAACATGCAGACGCACTTGGGACTCAGACGCTCATGAATATTAATCATGTGGAGTTGGTGGTTACTTAGAGTAACGTCATTGTATAACAACAACCCCACTCCACACTGCACCAACTCAACATCACACATACCATTTATGAACCCGTTCATACGTCAAACCATTAACCTAACCTAACCTAGCAGGACTCAGACGCTCATGAATATTAATCATGAGTTGGTGGTTACCAGAGTAACGTCATTGTATAGCACCAACTCAACATCACAAACCGTTTATCAACCTGTATAGAAGAGTAGATAAGGTGTGTTGTTTGCCTAGCAGGACTCAGACGCTCATGATATTAATCATGTGGAGTTGGTGGTTACTTAGAGTAACGTCATTGTATAACAACAACTCCACTCCACACTGCACCAACTCAACATCACACATACCATCCAATCAACGCCTAAACCATTAACCTTAACCTAACCAACCTGTATCGAAGAGTAGATAATAAGGTATGTTGTTTGCCTAGGGACTCAGACGCTCATGAATATTAATCATGTGGAGTTGTGGTTACTAGAGTAACGTCATTGTATAACAACAACTCCACTCCACACTGCAACAACTCAACATCACACATACCATTCACCATTCAGCGCCTAAACCATTAACCTAACCTAACCAACTCCAGCCTGAAGAGTAGATAAGGTGTGTTGTTTGCCTAGCAGGACTCAAACGCTCATGATTAATCATGTGGAGTTGGTGGTTACTAAGTAACGTCATTGTATAACAACAACTCACTCCACACTGCAACAACTCAACATCACACATACCATTCACCATTCAGCGCCTAAACATTAACCTAACCTAACCAACCTGTATCGAAGAGTAGATAAGGTGTGTTGTTTGCCTAGCAGGACTCAGATACTCATGAATATTAATCATGTGGAGTTGGTGGTTACTTAGAGTAACGTCATTGTATAACAACAACTCCACTCCACACTGCACCAACTCAACATTCAGCGCCCATTGCGGTCTGGTAAAATGAGATCAGGTAAAGGCTAGAGCAAACATTGAGACAAGTGTGCCTACTTTATAATCTGATAAACATGCAGGAAGGTTTGAAAGCATGTAGACACATCAATAAAGAGTCTGGCCGGAACGGGCTGCATACACGGAGACTATACAAATCACACCCCTGCCCCCTGCCCCCGCCACCGCCCTTGCCACACAACCGTGCACTCGTCTCATTGACAACGTTCCAACTCAAGGCCACCAATACTGACTGTTCCACAATCACAAACATATACACTGTACAGTACACGCTATAATTCGGTATAGCAAACATTCTAATCTTTCGCACTAACCTGACCAAAACAATGTAGTAGTTCACGGGTGTAAAAGTTTTATCTTTTCGTCTTTCGAACGTCTTGGCACTACAACACCTACGTCAATTTTATCACACGTCTTTTTGTGGCTTTGCAAGTGATTGTAATCCAAAACACGTCGCTCGTATGCGATGATTTTCTGTCTTTACCGACAGTGAGGGGCGTGGGTGCGAGCGTGTCAGAAAGGCAGTATTTACACCGCTGCATGGCCTAGGACACAAGTTGAAATGGATACCTCGCTCACGCTCGATCAAGAAGAAGGCTCAGGCAGCTAAGTGGATACCCTGATATAACAACTCAAAGAAAAAGCTAGTACTAGTACGTAAGCAACATGTACAGATATCAGATGAAGTCGCATTAGTAAACTGTTGGAATTGTATACAGGATACATTTCCTAAGGCCAGAGAAATACCATATACATGTGAGTGAGTGCGGTAGTGTGGTGTATGTATGTGTGTAGGTAGATAAGGCTACTATACCGGGCACCGGCTACTCACTACAGGGGATGAATGTGTCAATACTGAGCTTGACAAATGACTCGGTCACTAAACCCCGGCACAGAACACTCTCCAACTCTCAACTGACAAGCATAGTAACTCCACACACACACTCACTCTGCTGCTGCACAAACACTGGCTGTATCAGTACATACAGTAGGCATGTGAGTTGCGGTAGTGTGGTGTATGTATGTGTAGGTAGATAAGGCTACTATACCGGGCACCGGCTACTCACTACAGGGGATGAATGTGTCAATACTGAGCTTGACAAATGACTCGGTCACTAAACCCCGGCACACAGAACACTCTACTCTCCAACTCTCAACTGACAAGCATAGTAACTCCACACACACACTCACACACTCTGCTGCACAAACACTGGCTGTATCAGTACATACAGTAGGCATGTGAGTGAGTGCGGTAGTGTGGTGTATGTATGTGTATAGGTAGATAAGGCTACTATACCGGGCACCGGCTACTCACTACAGGGGATGAATGTGTCAATACTGAGCTTGACAAATGACTCGGTCACTAAACCCCGGCACACAGAACACTCTCCACCCAACTCTCAACTGACAAGAGACTCACACACACACTACACTCTGCTGCACAAACACTGGCTGTATCAGCATACAGTAGGCATGTGAGTGAGTGCGGTAGTGTGGTGTATGTGTAGGTAGATAAGGCTACTATACCGGGCACCGGCTACTCACTACAGATGAATGTGTCAATACTGATTGACAAATGACTCGGTCACTAAAACCCCGGCACAACATTTCCAACTCTACTGACAAGCATAGTAACTCCACATATCACACACTCGCACTCTCTGCTGCACAAACACTGGCTGTATCAGTACATACAGTAGGCATGTGAGTGAGTGCGGTAGTGTGGTGTATGTATGTGTGTAGGTAGATAAGGCTACTATACCGGGCACCGGCTACTCACTACAGGGGATGAATGTGTCAATACTGAGCTTGACAAATGACTCGGTCACTAAACCCCGGCACACAGAACACTCTCCACTCTCTCCAACTCTCAACTGACAAGCATAGTAACTCCACACACACACTCACACTGCTGCACAAACACTGACTGTATCAGTACATACAGTAGGCATGTGAGTGAGTGCGGTAGTGTGGTGTATATGTGTAGGTAGATAAGGCTACTATACCGGGCACCCTACTCACTACAGGGGATGAATGTGTCAATACTGAGCTTGACAAATGACCTCGGTCACAAAACCCCGGCACACAGAACACTCTCAACTCTCCCCAACTCTAACTGACAAGTAGACTCCACACACACACTCACACTCTCTGCCACAAACACTGACTGTATCAGCATACAGTAGGTGTGAGTGAGTGCGGTAGTGTGGTGTATGTATGTGTGTAGGTAGATAAGGCTACTATACCGGGCACCGGCTACTCACTACAGGGATGAATGTGTCAATACTGAGCTTGACAAATGACTCGGTCACTAAACCCCGGCACACAACACCACTCTCCCCAACTCAACTGACAAGCATAGTAACTCCACACACACACTCACACTTCTGCTGCACAAACACTGACTGTATCAGTACATACAGTAGGCATGTGAGTGAGTGCGGTAGTGTGGTGTATGTATGTGTGTAGGTAGATAAGGCTACTATACCGGGCACCGGCTACTCACTACAGGGGATGAATGTGTCAATACTGAGCTTGACAAATGACTCGGTCACTAAACCCCGGCACACAACACTCTCAACTCTCCCCAACTCTCAACTGACAAGCATAGTAACTCCACACACACACACACTCTCTGCTGCACAAACACTGACTGTATCAGTACATACAGTAGGCATGTGAGTGAGTGCGGTAGTGTGGTGTATGTATGTGTATAGGTAGATAAGGCTACTATACCGGGCACCGGCTACTCACTATACAGGGATGAATGTGTCAATACTGAGCTTGACAAATGACTCGGTCACTAAACCCCGGCACACAGAACACTCTCACTCTCCAACTCTCAACTGACAAGCATAGTAACTCCACACACACACTCACACACTCTGCTGCACAAACACTGGCTGTATCAGTACATAGTGTAGGTGTGAGTGAGTGCAGTAGTGTATGGTGTGTAGGTAGATAAGGCTACTATACCGGGCACCGGCTACTCACTACAGGGGATGAATGTGTCAATACTGAGCTTAATGACTCGGTCACAAACCCCGGCACCAGAACACTCTCAACTCTCTCCAACTCTCAACTGACAAGCATAGTAACTCCACACACACACTCACACACTCTGCTGCACAAACACTGGCTGTATCAGTACATACAGTAGGCATGTGAGTGAGTGCGGTAGTGTGGTGTATGTATGTGTAGGTAGATAAGGCTACTATACCGGGCACCGGCTACTCACTACAGGGGATGAATGTGTCAATACTGAGCTTGACAAATGACTCGGTCACTAAACCCCGGCACACAGAACACTCTCCAACTCTCAACTGACAAGCATAGTAACTCCACACACACACTCACACACTCTGCTGCACAAACACTGGCTGTATCAGTACATACAGTAGGCATGTGAGTGAGTGCGGTAGTGTGGTATAGTATGTATGTGTAGGTAGATAAGGCTACTATACCGGGCACCGGCTACTCACTACAGGGGATGAATGTGTCAATACTGAGCTTGACAAATGACTCGGTCACTAAACCCCGGCACAGAACACTCTACTCTCTCCAACTCTCAACTGACAAGCATAGTAACTCCACACACACACTCACACACTCTGCTGCACAAACACTGGCTGTATCAGTACATACAGTAGGCATGTGAGTGAGTGCGGTAGTGTGGTGTATGTGTGGTAGATAAGGCTACTATACCGGGCACCGGCTACTCACTACAGGGGATGAATGTGTCAATACTGAGCTTGACAAATGACTCGGTCACTAAACCCCGGCACACAGAACACTCTCCACTCTCCCCTCTCAACTGACAAGCATAGTAACTCCACACACACACACTCACACACTCTGCTGCACAAACACTGACTGTATCAGTACATACAGTAGGCATGTGAGTGAGTGCGGTAGTGTGGTGTATGTATGTGTGTAGGTAGATAAGGCTACTATACCGGGCACCGGCTACTCACTACAGGGGATGAATGTGTCAATACTGAGCTTGACAAATGACTCGGTCACTAAACCCCGGCACACAGAACACTCTCCACTCTCTCCAACTCTCAACTGACAAGCATAGTAACTCCACACACACACTCACACTCTGCTGCACAAACACTGGCTGTATCAGTACATACGCGTCACGTCTATTGTGAATCAGACATTGCATTGTTTGTTATATGTATGAATACCAAATATATACAAGAGTTGTGTACTGCAACACAGTTACAGATAGCTAACCAACAAGACACTAATCATTTACCTGTTCTACAACTTCAACATATTGAACACGCCCGTTTCAACTAAAAACTTTGTCATTTCAGAATAAACTAAAGAGCCGCTCAGAGTAGAGCGAGTCACTTACAAAAGTTCAGTAATGAATCCCGCTGTATACAATTCAATGATAATACAAACAATAAAAGTTTGAAGTTCTCGAGGACGGCAACTATTGAAGACATTGATACAACAGTTTGTGTTGAGTTCAAGCAATAAACAGAATTAATGTAATGTTCATGTAAAAGCGAAGTTTGCAGTTACATCTGACATTATGTACTTTGCTCTGAGAGCTGTCTTAAATCACTTTTGTTTTATCTTCAACTGGCATTCATATGGAAATTTAATTATCCTAAGTGACAAGTAATCTTGTCTGTATACGAGTAAGGAGAAATGAGAACTTTTCTTCGAGAAAGCTAGCGCGCTTACTCCGCTATACACTGTATGATGAAATGTGCATATCTTTAAACTTTCCTTAATTTCGACACAGAGTTTTCAGAAGACTGCATCACATGTTAGTTCAGGTTTGCCCGATGCATACCGCAACTTGTGTGATCTGTATGAAGTATGATTTTCGTAGCCCAGCGATCAGTGATAAATAACTGCTCTGTTCAGCTACTATATCAAGTTGGGTTAGGTTAGGTTAGGCAGGTTAGTTCAGGTTTGTCCGGATGTATACCTGCAACTGTGTGATCTACAGTATGAAGTACAGTACTCTGCAGCTCCACAGATCAAAGTGATGAAATAAATGCTCTGTTCAGCTACTATATCAAGTTGGGTTAGGTTAGTGTTGAATTGACAACCGTAGATTTCCTTACGAGTTTCAGAGACAGTATGTCCATTTCCTGAAATGCAGAAACCGATGGATAAAGACCAACCGTACAATATTACTAACTAATTGAATGGCAGAAGTGTTCTAATTATTTAAACTGAGGCATAACAAACGCACAAGGCAAGCCTCACAGTAATGCCTTCTGAGTTCTTATGTCTTATGTTCTTCGGCGTAGAAACAGAAACTATTAGTTGTTATAACGGAATTAGAATGTATATTGCTGGAAATAGTTGTTCCACTCCAATACTTCGGTGTTGACGCTCTTTTTATACGTAAACAAGAGCTGATAAAACCTCTATTAATTGTTTTACTAACTTTCACGCGTTGCGTTAAATACAGCCCTTATTCAGAATAATAAATTTCAAACAAACTAACGTTAGAGTATGAAACATTGCACTAGAGATATTATAGATTTTATACTGGACTCATAGACTTTATACAGAAAGTTTGGCAATGTGATTGTGGTTATGTTTAAAGTGAGTAATAAATTTGAGTGGAGCACCGGCATTTGACAAGATTGCGGAGAAGGACATAAAGTTGACATTACGATCCAGGAACTGCCAAGTCGAGGAGACCTCCTTAAACTTTGCTGCACGACATTGCATTGAATCATGTTTGCTTCGAGTACTGTTGGAATGTTCACTACCACTACTGTATATAGTATATACTAGTAGATACACCCACTGTGTCCGAGATTTCATCATCAGATACTGCTTCACGTTCTCGAGTAGTACGCCTACTTCCAAGCTTCTCTCTTTGATGTTGAGAAGAGCGCTTTCAGGATACAATAGATTGTCTTGAAAGTTGAGCTCTAATATTAAAAATTATTAAACACAAATTCGAAACCAAAAACCAATATTTTGAACTTTATTATATAATACAATTATAAATATTGGTGTTTGATTTCAAATGAGTTTTTAATAAAATCATTAAATTGGTCTTGTTTTATTGAGGTGGCTTGGTGTCAAGTTTAGGCACGCTAGCTTAAAGCACTAAACTAGTATCATGTTTTAAGGAGATGCCCGATTTTCAAACTTAGATTGAGGATTTTGGAGAGGACTAAAAAAGTAAGGAAAATCAGTTCTCGTATCTCAAAATTATAAACGTGTTTTCCGTGGACTCAAAAAGCTAGGCCTACTAATTGTACATCCAAAATTCTTATTTGCGCTCAAGCAACCCTCTTAGAACTACCGATTTACGGAATATGTCTAAAATAAGGTGGCAAATACTCTTGATGTTGTTTCTATTTACTTTGTGGTATTTATTACTATGAAATGAAAGCATGTTGTACTTTCAAACCACATTAATTTTAATTAGACACGTTTCGTCTCAGCATCATCAGTATAAATAAACAAAGTTAATGGAAGATATCATGAAAATTAAACAAATAAACCTTTAAAAACAAACACTTGGAAACGCTTTTTAGTAGATATGTACTGTAGTATGTAAAAATAAATGGAGTATGTATAAAAGTTAAATAAAATATATGTATAAAGAAATTTTATTTTAAATACTACACATTTGGGAAATTCTATAATAATTTATCATAAAAATTGATTTGGCCATTTCAAATAGTTTAAATAAAACACAAGAAAATACGTTAATGTTTACGTATGCATAAAAATTAGCATTAAAATTAACACAATTCCAAGCTGTATTGAGAATGAAAACATCTGAATCATTTGCTCTAATTGCACTTTTAGTGTACATATAAAAATATTTTATAATTTTGTAAAACTAATAACTGAGAGAAATAAATTTTTGCTTTAGAATTTTGTATACCTATCCGAATACATAGGTAGGTAGGTAGGTGTTGGGTACCTTGAGGCTGGGGGTCGAGGCACGAGGGGATGAGGTAGCCCGAGGTGATGGCTCTCCGTAGAGTCTCGCGGCACAGTTCCGAGAACATACCCTGCCATGGCGCGCCCGGCCTCACACTGCCTCAGCACATCGACCAGCTGAGAGCACCCTCCACCCACCCACCACGTGCTTACCACCCAACCTCACACACGAGCCTACCTCAGAGACGAACAAGAGGAAAGTTGTCAGTGGCAACCTCGGGGAAAGCCTAAATACGTCCGCCAAGGGAACACACGACACCGCTCACGGAACAAGTGGCTAAACAACGGGTCTTCTTTCAACTGATGCAATCTAACTGTCAAACCAAGCGCTTGCAAGAGTATACGGCGGCCCGTTTTTCACATTAAAATAAGTTTTTACATTAATAAACCTTATGAATTAGTTGGACTCGTTTTTTCCGACACGTTTATAAATTATTTCTCATTAGTTCGGCTGGTTTCACAAAAAGCTGAAATTGTCCAAGTTTTGTGCTTTTCTTCATTTTACCCCCCCAAAACGCATGATTTCGAAAAACCGCTCTATATGCGTGCAAAGGTTTGTACGAATGTAAATACTTAATCTTAACTTTACGGTGTCGAGGTATTTTGGTTATTGCAGACCCTTGTACAAGTATTTGAGCATCGATGCACAGCTGAGGCGGACTCTTAAACAATAAGCTACGAGAAAGAAAAAATAAATTGGTAAGAACTGAAAACTCTTGTGTGGTAGCATCGATTAGAGTCTGCAAGTGAAATGAGCAAAACACTGCTGAAAGGGGGAAATTTGCTCCATTATTTATTGAAGTTCCATTCACACCCACTTAGCGCAAAGTTGGAGATCCCTGTTTTGCTCGGCTCAGTTCAAGCTGTTTTGCCTCAAACCTTAAGAACTCTCTTTCAAATACAATCAAATGTGAGCCTACATCTGTTTTATTATTGCAGTTGGAATTAAATTAAATTATTATGGAATTAAATTGACTGGAACTCGTGGCGTGGTCCTGTAATCCAGCTTCATGAAGGTCAGGTTTTGAGGATGATACGTATAGGTCTAAAGCGGCTCGTATAGTCTCAGTGATCATCTGATGATACCCGCATCAACTCCCACCATCGTTTAGAAATATCAGACCATCACCTGCGTGGTTCGGATGTCACGTTGGTCCTAGTATTTCCATTGGTCATTGGGCTATTAATTAATGACCCACTCTAAAGAAGAGTCGGCCTTAGTTTGTAACAAGACTACACCTCATAACTCATTACTACCACTCATCCTTCACCACATATTTGCCTTAAAATACCCTCATGAGAGTGGTCGGCATCTCAAATAGTGATTTAGTGAATTCAAGAAAATAAACAAGTTTTAACATTTTAACATTTTTTTAACATTTTTATTTAGAAACTAATAGTTTCTTTTTCAATTAGAAACAAAGTCGGTTTTATCTGCAATTACAATCAACTCAATATAAAAATGCATTGTGATGTCAGACGTCGTACGGTCGAAAATTACAAGTATTAAACCACAAATAATAATGTACTTCGATAATCTGTGTCATTTTTCTGAAAAAGAAAATTAACTACTAAAAATATGTTTAATTAATTAGTATATTTATTTATTTATTGAAGTATTTTATGACAGCTACAGGTCGTAATGTCCCAAAACAGCTATCTAACAATTACCTTAATAATAGTATATAATTTGACATAGTATGCTATTTGTATATACTATGTAATAGTATATATATATATAATTAGTATAACAGTGTTGATTGGCGACCAAACTATCTATACAGCTTCGTGTATGCGATTTCACTTAATGTACATTTATACATGTAAAAGTGTACAGGAACAGGAGTCGTACCACGCAACATGTCTACGTCCCTTGTGACGGCTATTTGTTCGATAAACACTGTTGCCATCCCTTTTTACTTCAATTCCCCCTGTAAATGTAAACGTACTTTACATAAGCCAGTTTGTTTGTGACTAGATTAACCATTTACGAAATGCTATAAAATAAACAATATGCGTGTGGTTTGCCTTGATACTGTTCTTTAAAATAGATCTTACCCGTTCATTTATATCTTACCTGATCTTAAATGAGGCTAACAGGAAAGTGCGTCGGGTGCGAAGCGACCACAACAATGAGTTGTTTGTAAGTGCTAATTTCAAAGTACTTTTAAAAGTTATACTTGTAGCTAAAAGGAAAATGTCGTATAAAACGTGTTAGAAGTAGAGGAAAGTAAAGGAAAGAAAGGGACGAGTGTCACTCTCAGTCTCAGCCCCGGGGTGAGAAATGATTGCCCGAGGCGAGAAACTTGCACCTCTACAACCCATTGTGTGCTCTGTCTCCTCTCCTCTCTCAATATACCTTCCGGTTACCACTTTCCAAAAATGGTATACAAGTAATTGTGACATGTATTGCTTTAAAACAAATTAAATTGCACTAAAGTAATCTTATTGTAAAGCTGACCCTTTCAAGAACACATTTTCAAACATGTATAACGAGGTCCCCGCCGCGTCGGACATAAAATATCATAGCCAACACCCCGTGTAGTGAGGGTCCTAAACAGCAAACCTACATGGTGAATTTCTCCAATCACAGACCAGAAAACTTACTACTTATTTTGATTAGTAATTTACAGGAATGATTAGTAAAAATAAAGGAGTTGATAAGATAAAGGCTCGACTCCGAGCACGCCTTCATGTTTTCAGATTTATTAATGTTATTTATTGATTAGGTTTAGAAAAAAGCCTTACGCCTCAAAATGGTAGCAAAGTGTGGTTTCGATCCACGAACCTCTGGAGTATGGGCACAGCTCGCTTCCAAATTTTCATCGGTTCATTTATTTAGTGATTAGGTTTGGAAAAAAGGCCTTACGCGTCACAAGACGCAATTTAGAATACAGGCTTTGCCAAAGAAACAAGGTTGTACTTATGAACTAGCTAATAATTATGTAATCTGATTATTGTGGCGGACGCCGGGGCCAACCCCCAGGACAATAGGCCGGCCGCTCTAATGAACCTCTGTGAATTCGGAGACCCAATTGACTGATAGGTATATTGCCTTCGATGTTTGTTACGGTTGAATGCACGCGCCATTATAAACATCGAAGGTACCAGAACATCAATCCTATGGCTGAGGGTCTAGTCACGTGATGTTCTAGAAGTTTGGGGAAGCTCCGGGATCTAGCTACGGAATATACCCCTCCCTTAGAAGCCCCCGGCAGTTCAGTTCAGAGCAAGTCTGTGTAATAGGGGCCGCGTACTCTCGTGAAAGTGTAAGTGTGAACATACAGGGTCACATCCCTAGTGCGTGAACAGTGTCAGTGTAAATTCTCGGTGGCAGTGATTTTCATTTTGCCCGCTGCGAACATCAGCTGTGAGTGATCTTCGAGGGACCGTCACCATCGTTGGATTCCCGACTGAGGAGTGCTACGAGGACACGTGAGTGAACGGACTTCACGCCGCAGTGTGAATTGACTGTAAAGTGCAAATAGTGTAATAAGGAACTGTACATAGTGTAATAGTTTGTAGCCATTGAGTGAATAATTAATTGTTTAATTGCTTTGAACTTAAGAGAGTTAAAAGCAAGCATTAAACAAAACCTTCCTAGACGCTGAAAAGCCAGTTTCGTAGCGTACAAAGTGCCTCAAGGCACACAAAACTACGAAAGGACACGAGGGAAAATATATAGAGATATAGCATTTATATCGTGAGGTGGAGGAGGTGTCAGTCTCAGCAGCCAGAGTTGAGATATTCGCCCTAGATCCTCCCTCGACCCACCGGATGACAAATACACCTCTCTCCTTTCAACACGAGCCCTTCTCCACATCACTTTCACATTGTACATGACATATTTGAGTATTATCAAAACTCTCTACTCTATACACGCTAACTCCTCCTCCACATGCATTCTCATTGTAGATATAGAGATATAGCATTTATATCGTGAGGTGGAGGAGGTGTCAGTCTCAGCAGCCAGAGTTGAGATATTACTCGCCTAGATCCCTCCCTCGACCCACCGGCACATGTGACAAACTTCACACCCTCTCTCTACTCTATACACTAACTTCCTCCACACTGCATTCTCACATTGTAGATATAGAGATATAGCATTTATATCGTGAGGTGGAGGAGGTGTCCAGTCTCAGCAGCCAGAGTTGAGATATTACTCGCCCTAGATCCTCCCTCGACCCACCGGCACATGTGACAAACTTCACACCTCTCTCTACTCTATACACGCAACTTCGTTCTAACTTTCCTCCACACATGCCTCACATTGTAGATATAGAGATATAGCATTTATATCGTGAGGTGGAGGAGGTGTCAGTCTCAGCAGCCAGAGTTGAGATATTACTCGCCCTAGATCCCTCCCTCGACCCACCGGCACATGTGACAAACTTCACACCTCTCTACTCTATACACGCTAACTTTCCTCCACACTGCATTCCTCACATTGTAGATATAGAGATATAGCATTTATATCGTGAGGTGGAGGGGTGTCAGTCTCAGCAGCCAAAAAGAGTTGAGATATTACTCGCCCTAGATCCCTCCCTCGACCCACCGGCACATGTGACAAACTTCACACCTCTCTACTCTATACACGCTACTTCCCTCCCACACTGCATTCCTCACATTGTAGATATAGAGATATAGCATTTATATCGTGAGGTGGAGGTGTCAGTCTCAGCAGCCAGAGTTGAGATATTACTCGCCCTAGATCCCTCCCTCGACCCACCGGCACATGTGACAAACTTCACACCTCTCTCTACTCTATACACGCTAACTTTCCCTCCACACTGCATTCCTCACATTGTAGATATAGAGATATAGCATTTATATCGTGAGGTGGAGGAGGTGTCAGTCTCAGCAGCCAGAGTTGAGATATTACTCGCCCTAGATCCCTCCCTCGACCCACCGGCACATGTGACAAACTTCACACCTCTCTACTCTATACACGCTAACTTCCCTCCACACTGCATTCCTCACATTGTAGATATAGAGATATAGCATTTATATCGTGAGGTGGAGGTGTCAGTCTCAGCAGCCAGAGTGAGATATTACTCGCCCTAGTCTCCCTCGACCCACCGCACATGTGACAAACTTCACACCTCTCTCTCTCTATACACTTCTTCCCTCCACACTGATTCCTCACATTGTAGATATAGAGATATAGCATATATCTGAGGTGGAGGAGGTGTCGCCCAGCCAGAGTTGAGATATTACCCTAGATCCCTCCCTCGACCCACCGGCACATGTGACAAACTTCACACCTCTCTCTACTCTATACACGCTAACTTCCCTCCACACTGCATTCCTCACATTGTAGATATAGAGATATAGCATTTATATCGTGAGGTGGAGGAGGTGTCAGTCTCAGCAGCCAGAGTTGAGATATCGCCCTAGATCCCTCCCTCGACCCACCGGCACATGTGACAAACTTCACACCTCTCTCTACTCTATACACGCTAACTTCCCTCCACACTGCATTCCTCACATTGTAGATATAGAGATATAGCATTTATATCGTGAGGTGGAGGAGGTGTCAGTCTCAGCAGCCAGAGTTGAGATATTACTCGCCCTAGATCCCTCCCTCGACCCACCGGCACATGTGACAAACTTCACACCTCTCTCTACTCTATACACGCTAACTTCCTCACACTGCATTCCTCACATTGTAGATATAGAGATATAGCATTTATATCGTGAGGTGGAGGAGGTGTCAGTCTCAGCAGCCAGAGTTGAGATATTACTCGCCCTAGATCCCTCCCTCGACCCACCGGCACATGTGACAAACTTCACACCTCTCTCTACTCTATACACGCTAACTTCCTCACACTGCATTCCTCACATTGTAGATATAGAGATATAGCATTTATATCGTGAGGTGGAGGTGTCAGTCTCAGCAGCCAGAGTTGAGATATTACTCGCCCTAGATCCCTCCCTCGACCCACCGGCACATGTGACAAACTCACACCTCTCTCTACTCTATACACGCTAACTTTCCTCACACTGCATTCCTCACATTGTAGATATAGAGATATAGCATTTATATCGTGAGGTGGAGGAGGTGTCAGTCTCAGCAGCCAGAGTTGAGATATTACTCGCCCTAGATCCCTCCCTCGACCCACCGGCACATGTGACAAACTTCACACCTCTCTACTCTATACACGCTAACTTCCCTCCACACTGCATTCCTCACATTGTAGATATAGAGATATAGCATTTATATCGTGAGGTGGAGGAGGTGTCAGTCTCAGCAGCCAGAGTTGAGATATTACTCGCCCTAGATCCCTCCCTCGACCCACCGGCACATGTGACAAACTTCACACCTCTCTCTACTCTATACACGCTAACTTCCCTCCACACTGCATTCCTCACATTGTAGATATAGAGATATAGCATTTATATCGTGAGGTGGAGGAGGTGTCAGTCTCAGCAGCCAGAGTTGAGATATTACTCGCCCTAGATCCCTCCCTCGACCCACCGGCACATGTGACAAACTTCACACCTCTCTCTACTCTATACACGCTAACTTTCCTCCACACTGCATTCCTCACATTGTAGATATAGAGATATAGCATTTATATCGTGAGGTGGAGGTGTCAGTCTCAGCAGCCAGAGTTGAGATATTACTCGCCCTAGATCCTCCCTCGACCCACCGGCACATGTGACAAACTTCACACTCTCTACTCTATACACTAACCCCTCCACACTGCATTCCTCACATTGTAGATATAGAGATATAGCATTTATATCGTGAGGTGGAGGAGGTGTCAGTCTCAGCAGCCAGAGTTGAGATATTACTCGCCCTAGATCCCTCCCTCGACCCACCGGCACATGTGACAAACTTCACTCTCTCTACTCTATACACTTAACTTCCCTCCACACTGCATTCCTCACATTGTAGATATAGAGATATAGCATTTATATCGTGAGGTGGAGGTGTCAGTCTCAGCAGCCAGAGTTGAGATATTACTCGCCAGATCCCTCCCTCGACCCACCGGCACATGTGACAAACTTCACACCTCTCTCTACTCTATACACGCTAACTTCCCTCCACACTGCATTCCTCACATTGTAGATATAGAGATATAGCATTTATATCGTGAGGTGGAGGAGGTGTCAGTCTCAGCAGCCAGAGTTGAGATATTACTCGCCTAGATCCCTCCCTCGACCCACCGGCACATGTGACAAACTTCACACCTCTCTACTCTATACACGCTAACTTTCCCTCCACACTGCATTCCTCATTTGTAGATATAGAGATATAGCATTTATATCGTGAGGTGGAGGAGTCAGTCTCAGCAGCCAGAGTTGAGATATTACTCGCCCTAGATCCCTCCTCGACCCACCGGCACATGTGACAAACTTCACACCTCTCTCTACTCTATACACGCTAACTTTCCTCCACACTGCATTCCTCACATTGTAGATATAGAGATATAGCATTTATATCGTGAGGTGGAGGAGGTGTCAGTCTCAGCAGCCAGAGTTGAGATATTACTCGCCCTAGATCCCTCCCTCGACCCACCGGCACATGTGACAAACTTCACACCTCTCTACTCTATACACGCTAACTTTCCTCCACACTGCATTCCTCACATTGTAGATATAGAGATATATATTGAGGTGGTGGAGTGTCATTCAGCAGCCAGAGTATATCGCCCTGATCCCTCCCTCGACCCACCGGCACATGGACAAACTTCACACTCTCTCTACTCTATATACGCTAACTTCCCTCCACACTGATTCCTCACATTGGTATAGAGATATAGCATATCGTGAGGTGGAGGAGGTGTCTCAGCAGCCAGAGTTGAGATATTACTCGCCCTAGATCCCTCCCTCGACCCACCGGCACATGTGACAAACTTCACACCTCTCTACTCTATACACGCTAACTTCCTCCACACTGCATTCCTCACATTGTAGATATAGAGATATAGCATTTATATCGTGAGGTGGAGGAGGTGTCAGTCTCAGCAGCCAGAGTTGAGATATTACTCGCCCTAGATCCCTCCCTCGACCCACCGGCACATGTGACAAACTTCACACCTCTCTCTACTCTATACACGCTAACTTCCTCCACACTGCATTCCTCACATTGTAGATATAGAGATATAGCATTTATATCGTGAGGTGGAGGAGGTGTCAGTCTCAGCAGCCAGAGTTGAGATATTACTCGCCCTAGATCCCTCCCTCGACCCACCGGCACATGTGACAAACTTCACACCTCTCTACTCTATACACGCTAACTTCCCTCCACACTGCATTCCTCACATTGTAGATATAGAGATATAGCATTTATATCGTGAGGTGGAGGAGTGTCAGTCTCAGCAGCCAGAGTTGAGATATTACTCGCCCTAGATCCCTCCCTCGACCCACCGGCACATGTGACAAACTTCAACCTCTCTACTCTATACACGCTAACTTCCTCCACACTGCATTCCTCACATTGTAGATATAGAGATATAGCATTTATATCGTGATTGGTGGAGGTGTCAGTCTCAGCAGCCAGAGTTGAGATATTACCGCCCTAGATCCCTCCCTCGACCCACCGGCACATGTGACAAACTTCACACTCTCTACTCTATACACGCTAACTTCCCTCCACACTGCATTCCTCACATTGTAGATATAGAGATATAGCATTTATATCGTGAGGTGGAGGAGGTGTCAGTCTCAGCAGCCAGAGTTGAGATATTACCGCCCTAGATCCCTCCCTCGACCCACCGGCACATGTGACAAACTTCACACCTCTCTACTCTATACACGCTAACTTCCCTCCACACTGCATTCCTCACATTGTAGATATAGAGATATAGCATTTATATCGTGAGGTGGAGGAGGTGTCAGTCTCAGCAGCCAGAGTTGAGATATTACTCGCCCTAGATCCCTCCCTCGACCCACCGGCACATGTGACAAACTTCACACCTCTCTCTACTCTATACACGCCTTCTTCCTCCTGCATTCCTCACATTGTAGATATAGAGATATAGCATTTATATCGTGAGGTGGAGGAGGTGTCAGTCTCAGCAGCCAGAGTTGAGATATTACTCGCCCTCCCTCGACCCACCGGCACATTGTACAAACTTCACACCTCTCTCTACTCTATACACGCTAACTTCCCTCCACTGCATTCCTCACATTGTAGATATAGAGATATAGCATTTATATCGTGAGGTGGAGGAGGTGTCAGTCTCAGCAGCCAGAGTTGAGATATTACTCGCCTAGATCCCTCCCTCGACCCACCGGCACATGTGACAAACTTCACACCTCTCTCTACTCTATACACGCTAACTTCCCTCCACACTGCATTCCTCACATTGTAGATATAGAGATATAGCATTTATATCGTGAGGTGGAGGAGGTGTCAGTCTCAGCACAGAGTTGAGATATTACTCGCCCTAGATCCCTCCCTCGACCCACCGCACACATGTGACAAACTTCACACCTCTTCTACTCTATAATACACGCTAACTTTCCCTCCACACTGCATTCCTCATTTGTAGATATAGAGATATATAGCATTTATCGTGGTGGAGGTCAGTCTCAGCAGCCAGAGTTGAGATATTACTCGCCCGATCCCTCCCTCGACCCACCGGCACATGTGACAAACTTCACACCTCTCTCTACTCTATACACGCTAACCTCCACAATGCATTCCTCTATGTGTTTCTATAGTTTTGTTGCTGTTTAAAAATACTGTATGTAACAAAACAAATATGTTTTTCGTTTATTTTAATTTTAATTTTTTCTTCGAGGGGTGGTCCGGACCATCCCGAACTGGTCGAGCGAGGTCCGGATGAGAGTCTACAGTAGTACAAAAGAATGGTTCTTTATATTAAAAATTTATTTTTTGATTATATGTTAATTAATCATTGCTAGGCAAGTCAGCGTGTACCTCTCTGGAGTATTTGAACGACTATTCGAGCATCTTTTCAGTGATTTTGAATGATGAGTTGCCAGAACACACTGGATGTGGTGACGTACCTGATGTGTGCAACAAGGCAAGTACAGTATCACGTGAGCGTCACTCAAGCAAGATGGGCTGACAATGAGAAGCGTAGGTGCGGCTTGGCTCTGACTCCACGAGCACGAGGTCACTTCACTAGTCAAGTCACAACTACTGCTCAGCTGCATAATCAGTAAACAGCAGTTCTCACACAACTTACTACAAGGACGATACAAATACTTCATCCACTAGAGATACTGATTATATAACATAGCCCAAGTAGTCTTGAACAGTGAAAGTTGATCTTGGTACACTGAGCTATGTAACTATGTAGGCTATGAAAACCACGTATTTTGGTGAGGTAGCAAACTGCTTTACATTGGTTACGAAGGGCGTCGATAAACTGTACAAGAGCGATGCATGTTTGTAAAAACAGTACGCCTATATTTGTTAAGAGTGATTCAGAGTGTTGAAACTAAACACGATCTCATACATAAACACACTTCTCGGACTAGATGAATGTCGTCACGATGGAAGCTATAGACGTTGCGAGGAAGATTATGGAGTACTGCAATAATGTTTTACAAAGAAACCACAAGAAGGATGCTGCCAAACATAGTTGATCAATGTAAGTTGGAGTATAGAGTACTAAAGGAGAAGAGTTGATCTTAACAGCAATTTGCCGGAGTCTGAATCTTGTTACGAGTTCAGCCCACTCTTAATTGCTGTTTCTGTACCTCTCTGCTTCCAGACCCTGTGAGCGATCACCTCCTTCAAAGCTTTCTTTATATCTACACTGTAAACAGCATTTCCTTAGAGGAAGATAATGTTTTCCTTCTCCGTAGTAAATAGACACATTAACGTGTAGGCCTACACGGGGTGAATGAAAAGTAACGGACACTTCATTTAACCTTTTTTTGATGTTGTATTTCCTTTCTGGATTGCTGACTTCTGATTTGTGGATTAGGTCTGCCAAACTGAGTCTACTAAAATGAACAATCTAACGGTGTTTTTGCCGTACGGCATCTGACATACGAATTCCTCCAAAACATATTAGGTCGAATGTCATTACAAAACTGTACAGAATTGTTAATTCCAAACTCCTGTATCCTAGAAGAATTGGATAATTGTTACAGATCTACTGTTGGTTAAGAATAAAGTGCCATTTCGATGCAATAATTTTCAACCAGATACAGGCACAATACACTTGGCCTTAATAATTGTTGCTACGACACTTTTGCGATCTGAACATTGTACAGCGCGATCCTCCATTACATGGCTACGCATGCTTAATGTTCATATATGTTAATGGTCGTCATTTTCGGTAGAGTTATACTATTTAGCTCAAATTTACGCCAAACAGCTTCTTTTGCAAAGACTTTTAAATTACACCGACATCTATTGCACTGCTATATGATAATAATGAAAGAGTTTTCGAACCCTTTATACAATATGGAAAATCCAAAATAAAGCCCTCAGCTGAGTAGACTCAACCAGAAAAAAACAGATATTAGCAATTAAACGCAAATATTTAACAAACGACAAAGTTAAAGTCAGGGTACAACTTACAGTTACCTTTCAGCCATCTTGAGTAAACGGTGCAAGCTGGATTCCAGTTTATATTAACGTATACATAAGCTCAGAACAACACACAGGTGTGCTGTTTGTAATAATGAACAAATATTTAAATGTTAACTGTACCATTAGGTAGCCTGGCAGCTTATAGAGATGTAAATAGTAGCCTTCAATTGAAAATATCCAACCAAGTCACTTCATATAAAAAGACAACGTTCAGTTTCGACGGATTTACAAACACAGGACGGCATACATTCGAATTAATGCAAACGAGACTTGAAATGATCAAAGCTCCATTCCTCCAGTACACTTGTTTACTTTCAATCTCCTGGAGTTTGATTTGATTCTCGGAAGATAATAACTTCAGCGTTAGCACTTCAGTTTCAACGAATATAGCCTAACTGTAGATTATGAACCAATTGTGTTGAGTTCATCAAAACATTACGTCTGACCAAGTTTCTCTTCCTACTGTGTAATATAACTCAAAGTCTGCTCATGACTCTAAGCTTCACAAACATACATTTTAGAAGTTATTTGGTCTGTTTGAGTTACATTGATGGACATACTCGTAGTTCGATTTATAAATGGCACTAAAGCTGTGTATGCACGAAGGAAGGATGTTGAACACTGTTGAATGAGCGAGGAGAGGAGATGTGTACGTCACAGTTGACTGAACAGCTGCCATTCTCTCGGTAATCATGTCATTCATGTGAGAAATCAACTCTGACACACTCGTCTCATCTCATCTCGTCCACCTGTGAAAAGCTCATTTTCTCGCTCACTCTCACGCTCACCTTCTTTCCTATTCACTCTCCCCAGGGTTTAATGAAAATTCAAGTAATTTCAACTCAAATATAGCTCGTTGGTATTTAAAAATCACTTCCATACACATAGATGAGAACCTCCAAAAAGAGCTAAAATTTCATATTACACCTTAATTTAGATAATTCGAGGCTCAAGGGACGACCGGAAAATTTCTAATCATTCACAACCTCGAACTATACAGCAACCAAAAGAAGTTTCGGTTAAGCCAAAGTTACGATAAAATACATGGAATTAATCACAAGTTTCAAAATGTATACCAAAAGTTAAAAGCTGGTGAATGATAAAAAACTGCATTTTTAATTAATACCACAAAATTATACTTGATTGGTGCCCTGACAGCAAAAACATGTATGAAACAAAATTATGGACAGTTAAATGTACTATTTCTGACACTGAAACAAAGTTGTTCTCGCTGTGCATACTACGGTATACTAAACATTTAATATGCATTTATCGTCCTGCAAAAAGTTTGAAATGTCTGCTTCATTGAGTTTAATTAAATTTTTCGTGCAAATTCCTCTAAGGTGTTAATTGCATTGAATACAGATTGACCTACTTCATCTTGGCCTTATAGAAACATTATTCATGACGGCCACTGATTGCACAATTATATACTTATAGAAACAGTTGAATGTAGTTCACCCTGAAAAACTGACCGTTCCAGAGGTTAGATATTGCTTTTTATTTTTAGGTGACACATTTCAGTTTTGTTTGGCGGTAAAATACATACTTTACCATGACATTTCTTTGACAATTGTGAGAAAAACTGAGAATAATTATTCATTTTGAACTTATTATCCTTGCTTTTTTACATTTATAACATAGGAAATTCAAGGGATCGCTCAAAACTTCGAAATAACGGTGATTTCGAAATAAAGACGTTCGAACTATCCAAGTTCTACTGTACCATACACTTGTATTTGGACCGTGATCTAAGAAACATGGCACTTATTAGTTTAAAAGTTAATTATTATTTTAAAAATAAGTCCAATCGGAGCTCCAAAAAGTCTTGACTTGTATAGGAAATGTTTAATTTGTACACAAAATATGATCATAGCAGCCCAGAAGTGCGATTATACCCTTGAATAACACGGAGGCGAGGAAGCAAGCTGAGCTGTAATTTGCAAGTTGGCATAATTAATGAAGATTAGTGCCGTTATCCGAGGAATGTTTAACAATAGACGAGCGCAGTGCATGCTGGGTAATGGAACTGCCTTGCCATTGTCTCACTAATTGTTGTCTATTGGACCAGGTATCTATCGACTGTAACAAGTGGGCTCAGCTACTGGTGATAGCTCAGCCTCTACTCTACCCAGGTGGAAGTCACGTCTACATGCATCTTTCTTCAGTGTTAGGGTTTCCTGTAGCGTTAAAACGTACTGTATACCTAACACGATAACGAGACACTGGTCACGTGTATTATACAGTACTTAGGGTAGAGACTGTGTTTGTACTGTGACTACTGTAGGTTAAGAAGGTGAGTGGCGAGATGTATGTATGTGTCTACAGCAGAGATAGACACGAGGTGCGTGACCAGGTCTGTGACAAGACAGACACTGGCAGTTGTGAGTCACAAGGACACATACATCACCACATCACATCACCGACATCATTCACGCCTCACATACACTCCTCCTTAGTAAAGTTAACAATATTTAGCAAAGTAATATTTGTTTCAAAATTTAACTGGTTTCCCTCCAAAGCGATTGCATGGTATACAGTTTAGTTCCAAGCTTTCCGGCGATCTCACGGATATCATGGGAGTAGATATTCAAATGTTTTAATAGCAATTATTTAATTTACTGACATTAGGAGAAAATACTTTACAAATTGGTTATATGTCTTGTAGACCTCTTCTAAACTCGGTGAGTTATCTATTATTTGCAAATATTACTTAGGGTACTTTTAACCTTTTGGGAATTGAGCTAGTTTTAAAGAATGCCTTATTGAAACTATAAATACAGTAGAATCAAATGAAAACCATCAACGAAAACCTTTTGACTACGTAAGGGTATGAACTTAGACTACCAACTCTATCGTCCGAACAATACAGCGTTTTTACGATAATTTTATTAGATTCTTAACCTTTACCCCAAATTTCCTCTTCCCCGAAACTAAATGCATCATTTCATCCCCATGATTAATAATTTCGGAGGGGACTCTTGAACCTTTTTGCTTCGGATGCATCTAAAGAGTCCCCGATGCGCCCCAACATCAATCAAAGAGGTCACACTACGCCTATGAACAGTTTAACTCCAAACAACCGTATTAGCAATGACATTGATATATGTATAAAATTATTTGTAACTAGATGGCAAATTAAAAGACAAGAACGTTAAATAAATTCAAACCTCAATAAACTTAAAGCTAAGTAATACGAGTACAGAAACTGTTTACTTTACCAGACACAATACGTAAGCTAGGTGAGTCAGTTTAGGCAGCCTTACCTGAAAAAAGACAACACTGAATAAACCCACATGTTATTGTTGGAACAGATCAATATTATAACATAATATGTCGCAATCATTATTTTACTAAAACATAATCGTTGGATTATAAAAATGTGTATGCTCAAATAACATTTTTAATTATTATCTATGGATTTTTGGTTAAAAATCTGACAGGAAACGGGTTCGGAGTATAACGTGTTTATTACATGATATTACCGACTGTAGGTAACGACCAGGCGCCTGACAAGTGAGCATGTGTATTGTGTAGGCTACCGGTACCTAGTGCAGGCAGCAGGCAGCAGAGGCTTGTAGGCAGTGGCAGTGACGTGGCAGCGTGTAGGCAGCACATCTCTGCCTACCCAGTGCCTACCTACACACCGCACCGCCTGTCCTCGACACACACACACACACCAGTGCAATCATCGGCTCACAGTATCACACAATGTATAAATGTAAAGAAATTGCTAAACAAAATAAAACTTAGTCATGTAACAATATTTTGTTGGTTGCGATTTTGTTCCTACTTCTCAGATTTGAACCCAATTAACTTTGGGAGGATTCTTGTAGTTTTTAAAATGCTGGCACACTTTCCAACTAAGAGGAAATCTTTCATGCAGGACGATCAGAACGAGAAGCCAAAATGATACTTTGCGTTTATACTTTGATTTGAGACACCGACCACTCTAGAGGATATTTTAAGGTGAATATGGGATGAATGTTTGAATGTTGTGAAGTTTGATGAGTGTAATTTTGATGGATGATAAGGTGTAGTCTTGTTAAAAACTAGGGCCGACTGTTCCCCACTCCCCCAGATTGGATCAGTAATTAATAGCCCAAAACCAATGAAATTGACCAACAGCTTAGCGTGACTTCCGTACGGGGATCACGGAAAGACAATAAATCAATCATTTTTATGTAATAGAAGAGTTTAACAAAATATTTGTATCAGTGATGTTAGCAGTAAAATAAAATACTATATGATTACGATCTAAACGATGGTTAATATTTACCAAGTCCAACCTCTTTTACCACTATATTTTCCACACAAACCCGTATTACGGAAGGATATGTTGAGTATAATTGACACGTGCGGTACGGTGGGTTGCGTGAGTGCGTGAGGCAAGGAAGGAAAGTACTGTAGACTGTAGTGTAGGGCTGGTGTAGAAAGTGTGAGGAATGCGGTAGTCTGCACTAGTGGCACTGGGCACTGCAGGGCGTGCTGGACATCAAGGCCGTTCCACCACACACACACTTACTCGTATTTAGCTAACTCTGTGCAAACCGGGTGACCACTTTCCCAAGCACGAAACAGCTTCTATACGATCAACCTTGATCGATACCATCTGAGCTGTCTGTGGACAAATGCCATGTTACTGTGTAAAGGTCTGGTTGTGCGTTGGGCCCGGGCAACTACCTGAAGCCATCACCCTCTTGGACACTGGCAGAGGAGCGACTACCCACATGTGTAAACTATTTTCAAATTCTGATATCACAATGCTTTGTGCCATCGGTTAAGTACAAAACAATCATATAAATTGACATTTATTTATGTAAAATGTTATTAATTATTTGGAGGTATAATTGCATACGTTTAATATAGTGTATCATTGTTTATTTAGTTACGGGCTTAATTTACCAAATCATCACACACTGCACTATGAATAATTTGATTTGATTGCGGTTCGAACCGGAATATCTATGAACCTATGAACCGCAATACCATAAGAGGTAACACACACCTTATGAAACCAGAGGCAAGACAACTACCGAACTGGGAGACACAGAACTGTAGTTCATGAACGCTACCTTCAGGCAGGTGTTCATCTCATCAACAGATTACCAAATTCGTTTAAAACGCACAAGTGCCTAAGGCATTCAAAGCTCGTCTAAAAAATGTGTTGTCCACTCGCTTTTTATAACATAGACGAGTTTATGGCGTTTAACTGGGAGACCTGGTAATTGGCTGACCGACTAGGGTCGAGGGATAATTCGAATAAATGGGAGAGAGAGATTGAAAAAATTGTATGTATAAAAGGGACTGATGTGAGAGTGAATGGAAAATTTTAGTTCAATCAACTTTTCTGACGATTGCCATACATTGTGAGATGTTTTTGCAATAAAAAATTTATTTATTTATTTTGTTTACCTTACGGCTTCTGTTTGAGTGAATAGGAAAGTAGACTGAGTAGCCAATGACTAGAGGCTGGTTAGTGGTTAGGATGGATTCCACCTGTCTAGCGTGACGAGAGTTACAGGAGTATTCGGTGGTGTCCACTCGACCGTACCTTCAACACTCCTCGTCCTTCTCCTTCTCCAGTTGCACACACTCACATACACACACTCGTACCACAGTCAACAATATGCATGAATTTCATAGTTTTAATATTTATCCCAAATTTATAATATTATTTTAAGTTTCACTGGTGTCGGCTATTGATTTCTAGACTTTAAAATAATATATATATATAAGCTAAAGAGAATATTATATATATATATATATATATATATATATATATATATATATATATATATATGTATATATGTATATATATATAAATAGCTAAGAAATAATATATATAATATTATCTTTCATATTCAGTGATTATTAACAACTTTCAGTTATTTGTAAACATATATTGTCATTAAAGGTCGTGCTGACTGCTTAGCATAACCTTGACTATCAAGACAATCTTGTTATTATCATTGTTTTGATAACAAGGAAGCAATTCAGCAAAGACCTTGTGACAATAATGTTATGAGAATGAACATGTTAATCATCAAAACTAAAGACGAAAGAGAACCTTTTAAACTAAAATAAAAAATATTAAACCAATGAAATTCCCACATATTGTTAAATAATGTAATGTCAATAAATCATGTACACCTAAATTACCAGAAATGTCGTTAATCTTTGTGCTTCCAAAAACTCATGCATACGTGTACACTCGAACATACGTGAATTTTAAATCGAACTTTTCAGTTTTTTTTTACCTTAGCTTAAAACCAGGCCGACACGCAGCTAAGCGCTTAAGCGCCGCTGGCATGAGTGAGTCAAATTTTCATTGCAATTTGTCGTTCCGCTCATAACCTCGCCTCGGCCTGCGGCCTTAGATTTTATGCCCGGTTACGACGGGTATTACGAGACTGTTCACTATGCTCATAGACAAAAGCATCTTTAAGAGATGCAACCGTTGCTAAGTGTACCATACGGGACTGATCCTTACAAAAATGTATCCGGAGAAAATAAATTGTGTATTTTTTGCCCATTGCCGAAAATACTTAACCCGTTTCAAACGAAATAAACAACACACAAATACTAAATACTTAAAGGGTTCTGTACAACTCTTCATTTCTATGGAGGAAATAAAAAATAATAATAACATAAATGGAATGATATTTTACTCTTGCTGGGAATAAGCCTCAGAGTTTGCATGCAAACCGAGTAAACAAAGCAGAAGTTTAATCCTTGCGCAAATCCTGTTTTTCTGCCTTAATCTGTTAGTTGTTGTAAACTTGGATCCGTTTAGTTTCATACAAAATAAGCACAACTGACGTTGCCTCTCTATAACTCTTAAGTAAAAGAAAGTTAACAAACGTGTGGTTAGTTTTTTCCTAAATAACAAAACTAATGAGAAATAAATAATACGAATAAACAACAGAAAAACACCCTTGGTAAAATATTTTGTATATAGAACAATTTAAGTTGACCAAGAAATATTTTACCAAGATTGTTTTTCTGTTCCAAATTCATATTATTTAAAACCATAACATTTGATCCCTTCAACTACAAATCATTTAACGAGACGAAATATTTATTTCGTATATTTATTTCGTTCGCAGAAAATAATAACGTAAAACAATAATATTTGACAAGATGAATACATAAAGAGAATTCATCATGTTTGATTTTGTCAACCACCATGTTGTAACAGATGACTAGGTTAGCTTACATGAAAGATTATTGGTTTGCAAGTGATGTGAGCGGAAATAAATAAAACGTTGTATGTGTGTATGTGAGGGGAATACAATCCAATATCCGATACCGAGGCAGAGGTAGAGAGGTAGAGGAGGTGGAGAGGTGGGTTGCCGGTCTCGCAGTGCAGGCGAGTTCCATCAATCACAGCTCGCTAGTGTGTGTGTGTGTGTGTAATACATCATACACGGGCACAGATGTGAGTCTAGCCTACATCTCAACTCGTAGTCAGGCAGCTTTAGCAGCACTTCGCAGCAGACAAAGGCTGGTAAATACTCGTGGTAAGAAATAGGAACCCACCAAGGCTGCGGTTCACGAGGAGTCAGTGGTGACTTCCACGACAGTCTATGGCGTGTGATACGTTAAATTAAAGGGCAATGTAAGCCAAATCAAATTACGCAGATTGCACTGGAAAAGGATGATCTAACAAAGTGGCGGCGATTTACAGTTTAAAGATGGTTGAACTTGAAAACGGCGTCAATTTGGACAGAGTGAATTAATTTAGTTTCTACTGATTAGTTCATAGCATTAAATTCTACTAACTAAACACCGACCTTAAGTTTGATTGATCAAATGTCCTATTAGAATAAACAGCTGCATTTCTCGTCTTAAATGTAAACTGGTCCAGAAATTTATATTAAGCTGACTTACTATCAGGTTCAACTGATTTGTAGTCCCAAACAATATATTCACAAACCGCCTAACCGAACCCCTAATCCAAAACACTACACGAGATGTCTAATTAAGGAACGTTTTTAACAAACAAATAAAGACACCACATTTCTGCTCAATGAGAAGCAATTAAAGATTAGTTCATCAACGATCAACTTCCTAGATTCAATTTTAAACAACTAACAAATTCGTTGTTGTCACGATGTCGGAGCAGAACAGCAACTGCACCACGAAGTCGAAACGAAGAGACAGAACTAAAAACAATTAGAAACATCACTTAGCATCACAAAGTTGACGCATGCGCTCAAGAACGTAGATTAATTTTGTGTCCGTACATTAGTATGTTTGATTAGTCACGGTATACTACAGCATACACTGTGTTTGCTTGGCGAGGTCGAGTTGCACTGAACACACACACGAGTACAATCATTAAAGCTCAGGTGCGACTGTGAGTCTAGATTCTAGAACAATGTCGTTAGCCTTGCCCATCGTATCACGCGGCCATACACAGGCAGGTAAACGTTGTGCGATGTCTTTACAACAAAAGCCTCGATAAAAGGAAAGCGAGTAAACCGTCTACAAAACTACGTTGTCTCTCAAGAGTAATTTAGAGGGGGTTTAAGTGAAAACATAACAACAAACTAATAAAACAACTACAGTCTATGTTTTTGCGGTTGTTTACAGCAATGGTTGATTACGGTAAATTTAATACCTTCACAGCCCATTTTGAGGCCGTAAAGAGAGTTATACAAGTTTTTAAAGATCACAAAACGTGATATTTATGAGGAGGAAAGGCGAGGAGTAGTCATACAGGAGACGTTCTATGCAGGTTCTCAAAGTAACATATGTAGATGACATACGTACAAATGTATCAAGTTCAAATGTTTTTGTTTACGATTTACCGTCCTCTTGCTATATCGTGGACCATGATTTGTCAAGCCCTCCCTGGTGATAACCCCTCGAACGGAAATCGGTTAAACTAGTTTTCTACACATCTTTATGATCAACAAAACATTTTGGCAAAAGTAAGATTATATGTATTTTTTAATCAAAATCTCTATTTTATTCGTATTGTAAATGTTAACCTTAACCCCATAATTACGTAGCAAATTGAGTAGGCCCATTCTTTGGCAAAATAACTCGTTTTATTCGTACATCGTGACACAAACTCGCATTTTGTCAGCCTACCACGAGACTATATCGTGTAAGAAACCAAGTCTAATTGTAAACAGCGCACACGAATAAACAACGGTTGAGTGCGTGGTGAAGTGGTGGATTTGTGTCTAGTGTCAGACAACAAGAGAAACTCATTAGAGTAGAGCAGTGGCAGGTAAGTGATTTGCGGCAGAGTTTCGTGCAAATATCCCCGGGCACTAAACAGTGTAGACAACACTGTGTAGCCGTGTAGCGGTAGTGTACACATCTACTCTTGCACTGCACATTTACACGCTGTATTCTCTCTTGATTTGTAAACCTTCTAATCTCCTGTTACAGCTGTGAGGATCCACGTGACACGTGGG
The DNA here is from genome assembly GCA_018831715.1 of Matsumurasca onukii. NCBI lineage: Eukaryota > Metazoa > Arthropoda > Insecta > Hemiptera > Cicadellidae > Matsumurasca > Matsumurasca onukii. The sequence continues at coordinate 16,525,993 of CM032066.1, read as the reverse complement.
CTCTTTGGAGAGCGGAGGCGGGCCGCCTTTCGCGATCTCCTCAATCACACGGGACTACAATGAGTGACACTTTTATTACCCACGCGTCTGGCACAACTGTGAAGTTTCCATATATTTCATTGATTCGCTTTCCATTTAAGACCTTCTAGAAGACGAAGACTCTCGAAGCTAAGATAAACTTATATTACGAGTTTAAACACCTCTCAGGGCCCGGTCAGTCAGCCTAAATAAAAGTCACGGTCGCGACCCTTGTGAACGAATGTTGCAGTATGGACAAAAAGGGTTACTACATCCCTGGTGCGTGAACTGTGAGTTTTGGTCTCCGTGGATATCTGCGAGTCATCTTCGAGAAGATCGTCAGCGCTTCGTGGAACTCCCTACCTGAGATTGCTTTCAGTAGGACCAGCGACTGAAAGGGAATTCACTTCGTACCAAATTGTGAATAGCCTAGGCTTATTGAAATAAGGAACTGTACCTAGCCTAATAGTTTGTACATATCCTGTTTGTTTGTTGTTGAATGATTAGTAAATTTTGATAAACACTAGTAAAATTATACTTTGATTGTTACTATAAAGTGAATTAACAAAGACTGGCTGGCGTCTTATTATTTGTGACCTGTGAAAAACACACAACTTACCGCTTTGCTTGCTGAAATACAAATGTAGGAGTTGAGAAGAATTAGACACATTACATATAAAGCATGAACTTACATTCAGTAATGCTCCGAAAAATCTCGAGTACTTCTCTTTGAGTCCAAACTTCTACTCACTGATTTTACAAAGCATCTTGATTATACGGTTCTCTCTTTTTCTGCACATTTTCTCGCCTCGCATATTTACACCTTTAATATATTATTATTCATGCTATGAACTTTTCGAGCTTTTTTGTACTATTCACTAGTCACTCAAAATCACCAGCTGTGTCTAGATAAGCTTGTCTGTCTAACTGATGGACGGGTGAACTGTTGTGTTGTATTTAATAGCTTATCGGTGTTGTTAGTGTCATAAAGAGATAGTTTATCAACTCTCTCATCGTAGATTAAATGGTAAAGCCATGTTTCACGTTTCACATATTTGCCACATTGCTTGTTATGTACTGTGTGTGTGAATGTAGGCAATGCATGAGAGATTGCAATGTCGGAACTGCGTGTAAACAGAGTAAACAGGTTTGATGCCTACACTCCAGGACACAATCGCTACATCGAGTTCTCTGTCAATGTCATCACATAATCGCTATCTTGATATACACAAGATAATTAAACGAATGGTTCGTAAATAAAACGCATTAATACATCAAAGTTGCTAATAAACTTACAGAGAGTCAAGTTGATATTTTGGCCCGAAATAAACATCAGTGCTTTGATTGTGTTCAAAACAAATGCTAAGAACTGTTCTTAGAAATTGTTATAATTATTAAACTTGGTTTAAAAGGCATATGGCGCAAAACAGCAGTGATTTGTTTCCATGGGTGTGCTGCGTTTGCTACGACCCGAGATTTCATAACAAGCCGAATAGTATTGGTTGAACAATTTTATGGGTTTTATATACAACCGACAGTACAGTAATCTAAGAGTTAAAAGTGTGATTATAAATGCTTTTTGTACTTGGCTGGTAACACAGTATCTATTGTTTGCAAGACCTACATATGCATACTGGATGAGGCGTTCTAGACGTCATGATTGTAGATCAGAAACAACACTGGTCTAAGCTTGGACCCCTGAGGGACTCTACATAGCAGCAAGCTCACCTCCGTTCATGACCTCTGTTAAAACAACGTGAATAGCTCCAGAAAGTGAATACATTATTACTAATGTACCTTGGTGCAGACAGTCAACAGACTTGCTCTCGGAGAAGTGCACTTTGCGGCGGCGGCGAGCTGGAGGCTCCGGCGGCTCAGGGGAAGTGTCCTGGGGTGCCAGGTTCTCCCTGGACAGTGAGGAGACCAGGATACCTCTCAGCTTAGCCAGTGTCCTCTGTGATAGTCCTCTGTCCTCTCCCTCCACCTCCACCTCGGTACCCATCTTCTGTCACTCACACTTCACCATAACACTGCACTGCACTGTCACTTCCAACACTGTGTGCCAACACTATCACCATAAGCTTGCTTGCAGCGCGTATTTTGCAACTCTAGATTGAAATCAAGACTGAATGTATTTTTAACCATCCATTAGCAGAAGATTTCCGCAAAGAGTTGGATGAAAATATGTAACAAATTAAACTAAATAGGGACATGAGTCTTTAAAACGCCTGTAAAGAGCCACCAGGTCTGAACGTACACGGTGAGGAGAGTGCACCACTAACAAGCTCTTCTCCTCGGTCTACACACCGGACATCCTTCCTTCCAGACTATGTTAATCCACCAATTATATCAGTGCAGACTCCACACACTCAACTCCCTGTACACACTGGCAGTGTGAACTCGTACACTGTGCACCCATTTTACAATCGCAAGTAAGTTCACTCGTGCTACTTAGGCGCTGAGTATTTGTATTTTTGACGTTCATTTTCCACGTAGAACGCGTCAAACGCTCATGGCAAGCCGCGTACCCCCCACCTTGCACCAAGTACGGGAGTAATCAGCGTGAAACGCCAGGATCCCGACGAGAGACGCAAGATGGTTGGACGAAGCAGCTGTATAGATAATGGCATATTAATGATTAACTATTGATGAATAGTTAATGTAAACGCGCGGCTAGTTTACCGACCAGTTGCGTCACCTCGCTACAACCGGTCCTCCGCCAATCATGCACGTCCTCAGAACGCACGTCTGTAGCGCGCCTGGTTCACACACTCACATCATCTAACCTCAATCTAACCTTCTCACGTTGCACTATTATTTTAACGACAAGGAACATTGTTTAATCTCATTTTAAACTGACAATTTTAACTACTAAAAATGCATTTTCACGTAAACTTAAGCAACACGAACACTACAAGTGAGCGGCTGGGTCCAGAGTAAGCGTGGTAAACTGGACACACGCAGATTATTCGCAAATTACGATTCAGCACTTACAGATTTGTTCCGCTCGTTTGCACACTGTTATTTCAGAACATTACTCATCAAGAGGGCGTCTGTAATATTCCGGGTTATGGTTTAAACCGCCTCGCTTCACAACAAGTCCTACGCGTTCAACTGTGTTTCGTACATACAGCATTGTCTACTGGTACAAGCTCAGTCTTTCCTACGATTCTCTGAAGTGAGTGTGTCCAACCACAAACTAAAATTTAACACTAATGACTTTTTCCAATGTTTAAAAGCGGAAGAAATTGTGTTGGAGTGATTCAAAATATGACATTGCCAGACTCTGCAGAACAAGGAAACATTATGGAAGAGCAGTTTAGAGGAAAATCTCGCGAAGCGGCCAATCAATGTGGACACGGGACACCCGACTGTGATTGGTCATCTGAAAGTTTAATTGAAAGGTCAGAGGTGAAGAGGTGTTATGGAGAGGGGGAGGGGAGATGTGTTAAATATTGCATCACAACTCAGCAGAGACCGCTCCTTTTATATACAGACCCGCAGCCGGTTTGTTTAAATTATGGCCTTCGTTACCGCCCAGTTATTTTCCTCGTTTTCCACAATTTTCGTTTTTGTGCGTATAATTTGCTGACGGCTGGTTTTAACTAAAATAGCCGGGGACACAAATATTACTCGTATACTGACGTACAGCATTATTATGAGTTGTGGCGTTCTTCTAAATCACTATTTGAGATGCCGACCTCTCTCATGAGGGTATTTTAAGGCAAATATGTGGTGAAGGATGAGTGTGATGAGTGGTAGTAATGAGTTATGAGGTGTAGTCTTGTTACAAACTAAGGCCGACTCTTCCTTAGATTGAGTCATTAATTAATAGCCCAATGACCAAATGGAAGTACAAGGACCAACGGCTTAACGTGACTTCCGAACCACGCAGGTCTATACACGAATTGTACGAGCTGCGCAGTTACATTCATTTGTCAAGCGACCTCGGGACCTTTACGTTGTTTACACTTTCAAAAACAGTCCAACCTTACACTTAATTTCTAACTCGCCAAAGCGGACTTTAGACTGAATATATGGTTTTAAAAACTAACCAAAAACTACCTTAGGACTTTACTAGTGCCGATATTGCCAACAAAAGGGAGTGGTTTTTCCTTCACGCAAAAATAAAAAATTCAATAAGAAAAGAAGGTGGAACATAACCCTTTAGTAAACTGAAAAGCTACTAAATATTGAACACACAAACAAATCGTGTGTACAGAATGTCCTCACAAATGTTTATCGTGAAATGAGAGGTCGCCATAAATTAGTTTATAAAATAATACAGTAACAACTCAAAACAGTTTTCGAACGGATCGGTCAATATCCGTCGTATAAGCACGACATCGAATAGTGAGGACCTATGATTTTGTGCATTTTGTACGCTGAATTTAATTATTGTATATCGAAACATAATACTAGTGTATTTACAAAACGTAGTTGTCGCTAAACAAAATCTAAATATGCGACAGGGCTTAGCTTGCAAACTAGAAACAAAGCGCCTCTCAATATTAAACTCGCATCAACCGCCAATATGAGTTTCCACAACCGACCAATCAGCTGAACCAATGCTCTGACACTAAACCTCCGCCAAGCACAAATCTAACCCACAAACTGTGTTTCAGACAATCATGCTGTTACACATTCACGCTACAACATTGTGCCTATACGAAGTGAGTTTTAAATGTCCCCAGACCTTAACTTTAAAAAGGACATATTTTAAAACCCTCTTAGGGAATGTTTTATACAATTCTAAAGTTTGTTTTGACGTACTTTGCGTCCTCCACCCCCACCACCACCTAAAACCGGGGAGGACCCCCAATTTTTCCAATACGACCCCCAAAATTTTTAAAGAACAACTCCCCTTGTGGCACCTCAAAAGAAAGGGAATTTCAATAATCTCAACTCTTTTTTTGTAATACCTATTTAAAGATTACAGGAAATCAGGTTTAAAGTGCTACATTTCTGATAAAAAATGTGCATAAGAAATTGTTTTGTAAATACTTTATGGGATTATGTTATAGGATTGTAATGTTTCTTCAAAGGATTTTCAAGAACAATTTGACTTTAAAAGAATTGTATGTGAAATGTGGCCTGATTTCTTGTAATCTTTAAATAGGTATTACAAAAAAACTAGTTGATAATAAAAAACTGTTCTTTGCGTCGTTGAATTTGTATTTAAATTCTTTTTCTTTTGAGGTGCCACAAAGGGGGTATTTACTAAATTTGGGGTCCACCACCCCGGGTTTTGGGTGGGGGACGCAAAGTACGCCAAAAAACTTAGAATTAATGTAAAACATTAAAGTGTTTAAATTAAAAGTCAACTGTGGGTGCATTTAAACTCCCTGTACATAGAAACATATCAAAGAAGTTTAAAGGGGTTTTTCCTTTTTTCCTTTTTCAAAAGTCCACCTTAACTGTGCGTGCATTTAAAACTCGCCCTGTATATGGATTCAATGAAAGTGTAGATGTAATGTACGTGCGTGCCAGGAACATGAACAACACGATGATGAGATCATTGGTGGGAACAGGTACAGCGTAATAGTTGATTAAGAGTTACGTTCATAGGCTCTACTAATGATATGAGCGCGGTACTCTCTGCGTGTAGCTTCCTATACATTGTAATGTGATGGCCTCATGAGCTCTATAACGAGCACAGTCACCGAAACACGTAAACTGAAAGTCTTGACTATTAAAGGAGAGAGGATTGTCAGATACGATTGTTAATTTTGATACACGATATTACATTACATTTGAACCCCACCGCACAATCTGTCTTAACGATTCTAAACTGTTTTCTTGCTCGCGTATTTACCTGTTCACATTGTATCCGAGGAGAAGAGCATGTTTGATATTAAAATGCTTAATTCTGATCAAACATTCTGAAGATTGAAGGCGGTGAGAGACTAGAGATGCCTTGGCGCTTGACAAACAGATCAGTCCGTCATCCGAGATAAGACAGGGAAGGATCGGATCCACCTCGAGTCAATTCAGGAGAATATTATTTATGAAACACGTATTATCTTATTGGTCCTACGGTAAATATTTTGCCCTCACGTTGTGTCGCACATCGGATGAGTTATGTTGTAGATGAACAATCTAGTCCAGTTAAAAGACTAACAACAAGAGCGTTGCGGATACTGTAGCGTTGTTGTTGTTGTGTAGTGGTGTGATGTGATGTTGTCAGTCAAACGTCACGTTATCAGGCTCAGCTGCGAGATACTGTCTAACATTACCAATACTGTACTTTAGCACATCATTGATAACACTGCAATGTATTCACATCACTCAGTAGTCTGTGCTAATGGTACATACATTGTTGCTGTGCTTGTTAATAGGATATTACCGGATTTAATAGAGAAATAGCAAACAACTCGGTTCTATACATTATGTAGTTTGTTTTTCCTACGTCAAAAACAGCCGCTTGATTGCTTTCTTTTGTTCCTTTTTCCAAATCTGCCCTGACTCTTTGCTCGATCAACGTGTCAGAATTGTTTAATTATTCCTAAGATAATTCAAGACAAAATATAGCCGACGCGTATTCACAAGCGTAAAACGAGAATCGTAGCAAATTTCCTGTTTCCGAGGAATAATTTAAACCCTAAGTTCCCTTTTGGGGGGCCTTTCCTCACAAAAACCAGGTTTATGCTCTAAAACCTGTAATTATTATGATCCAATTACGATGAAACTAAGTATAAACAATCATGTCACCGTGTTCAACATGTGTACCTAAAATTCAACAAAATCTAATCAACCGGATCCAGATGACGTTGATGACAAGATTTTTCGCACTAAAGGAGGGCTCGAACACGCTTTACTCAAAACTTATAAATAAAGTTGATACACTGAATCCGTTAAGTGTTAAACTTGTATTTTATTTTACTTATCCATTTTCCGTGTTTGGTTTGACGCTCCGGGTTCTGACGAGGATAATGGAATGATGTTATGTGATGGCATGCAGAGTGTGCTTGTAAATTTAATTTATAACCAGATACTTCTTTAAAACCTTAGGTTTAGTTTAGAGAATACTTTAAAACTTATATACATTTTGTCGGCCTGAAAAGCCCGAATAGGCCTAAGTCAAAATGATGAATTATTTATTATGAAGACGGAGTTTAACTGTAAACTGGAAAGCTTGCACGAGGCGTGTACTGTGTAGCGTGTGTGGCTCATATATTGTACAGTCTGGTGCACAAGAGGACCACCACCAGCATCAGCTTAGTAAACATTGCTCATTAGCCCGCAGACCGACACCGACTGCTCAATGTGCACACACACTGCACTCTCCCACATGTAAAGTGAAACATTTAGCCTACTGAGATTTAATCCTGTTTCCAAACACTGACCAGTCCGCATGTCGACCAATCGATTAGTCTAAATTGTGTTTATACAAAATCTGTGTAAACCAAAAAAAATTTAACTAATCGTTTTTCAAGTGTTTAGAACAATTATTACTCGTGAGGGCATTGGTAGATTAATATTTTTCAGGGGCGATTTCAAACATTAATCTTAAAGTAAACGCAAGTGTGGCGCGTAAAAAAGCATGTGCTAAAGTTGTGTCAACAAATGTTTGACAGTTCACGAGTCTGTGCACAATATGACCGACTGTACAGTGTATGACTGTATGAGCATGCATTGTGAAGGTGGCCCTACTGTCCGTCATTCGACCTACAGCTGATCTGATAACAACATCAACTTTACTACAGCTGAGCGCACAACATATATTATTTATAATACGTCACTGCTAATCTTGTAAAAGAGAGTACGTATGAAATAGTAGAGTATAATATATGACACCGTTGTTAATAATGTAGACGAGTTTTAAAATGTTCTACGGATCTCAATAGCACTAAATCGCGGAATTCAGTGTCTATCATTATTTTTAAACCATTCAGATACGGCGACATGATTTAATTCTTCCACTAAAATAATAAGAAACACTGAAACCTTCTGTTCAACTATAATGACAAATAAGTTCTTTTGTTTAAAACAGTACACTAATTTTGCGTTAAAGCTAATAGGGTGTTTGAGGGGCTTACCTATCGGGTTGGTTATAACTTAACTTAAACTGGGTTATATTTTTAAAAATTAACCGTGAATAACGCTAAAGCAACACAGAAAACAATCGCAATTTGTACAGAAAAACTAGCTTGTTCAACTCCTTATCTATCCGAATATCTTCTATGCGTCACGATTCAAAGGTAAAGTTTGTCTTGTTTAACGAGGCGAAGTTAGGACTATAAAGTCCTCTCTACCACTCAACCTCGACCTTTACCTAGCGTCATATTAGTCACTTTACAAATGTAAGTGGTGACTGCGGGATCGAACCCGCGCCACCGGAGTGATGAGCTCCGGAGTCGCGTGCGATACCAATCCGCCACGGATCCGCTAAAATTCACATGTCAGCCTATAGATTATTCCTCTACCAACACTTATTGACTACACACACACAAACAAACCTATGGCACAGCAGTATTGGCACACACACACATACACATAGACACTCGCACGCGGATGCACGGCACTAGCCACTGGGCACTACACTGGCTGGTAAGATACTGAGAGTTGGCTGGGAACACACCTCTGCAGCAACGGCCTTGGCTTGGCGGTGTACAGTCCCTGTCAGTGATACCGGGTACAGTCCCCTCCTGCACTCTACCCGTGATAGCGCATACACTCATCCCATGAACCGTCTACCAACACCCCAAGATCCAGACAGATCAATCTTCGCACATGAGCATTGTTATAACTACAGTATTAGTTTTAATAGATCTTACTTTGTTTAAACGCGAATAGCTAATTTTATTACTGAAAAAATTTAAAGTCAAATGAGTTTTCCTTAAATTTTGTTATTGAATTTCTGTGTTGGCTTACGTGTATTTTTAATGTGTGTGTTGTTTTTTCTGTGGTAAAATTTGGTTTATAACTATATTTACAGTATGTAAATAAAATAAATAAACAAACGTAGAAAGGATGATTCGAAAATTTACATTAATTGTTACTGATCTTAAATTGGGGTGACACTATTAAAGGAAAATACGGTAATATCACTTGCTATTTATAATATTGCTGAGTTTCTGGACCAATCAAATCCTTAAAGCGATAATTTTACCTTTTTTCCAGGGAATGAGTGACTGTGCGTATGAATGACATGCCTGCGTGCATGTGTGTGAATGGAATTACAATTAGTTTTTTATATTTTTATTTTTGCAACACATTTTAATGTACACTGCAAATAAAGTTATTTATTTACCCTGTACTGAAACCGTTAAAAATACAGCTCAAAATCTCAATTTCAGGTTCAAAATCATACACATTTTCCAAGACCCCAGATTTTCCGGTGATTGCTTCCCTAATCTTTTAAGCTAATCGTTAAAACTTCCTTGAACTTAAACCCACGGCACGACACTGCAAAATTGACAAAACAAACGGGCCAAATCAAGATATTTTGTTGTTTCAATACAACATTTCTTGTGCAATGTAACAGCCGAAAAAGCTTTCAAAATGTTAAAAGCAGTACCGTATAATTTCTTGAAATGGAGATTATTGGGAATAGTTACAAAATATTTAAATTAAGAAGGCAATTAAGAGTGATATTTTTATTTGACTTAAGAAATAAGACATTTTTATTTGTACCGTATAAGACAAATCAAATTAAATTTATATGTAATCAAAAATTATTTCTACAGTTGAACGTGAAGCGCAGGTTTTCCAAATCTTGCGTAAAAACAATACAATAAAAAATCTGACCAACGAACAATACCAGATCTTCTTCGTGACTAAAGGTTTGACTCTACCTTTCATAAAATGTTAGGTTATGTAAAGTGTTGGAATTGGAACAGAAAACTGGCAGTATAGTCTGGAGTATGCCTAACGTGTGAGAAAGCTAACAACATTTTCACGATTCGAGTAAATTATGAAGAAAGGTGAGACTGAGTGCAGAGTGCTGGAACTCATGAAACATTGCATTGTTTTACGAACCAAGACTCGGCGCAGTGCGAGAATTCGACAAACTTTATAATTAGATTTTGATTGTTCGTGTGTTCATTGCACGCTCGTTAGCCGGAGAAAACAGTTTCCATTGACGAGCTCAAGCCTCAACGTGGACACTGTTTTCAACTCATTTATAACAACGTCATGAGTTATTGTTGAAATCAGTTAAAGCATTTCTAGAATCTAAAATGAATGTTGCAATATTTTCAATAACGAGAGGAGTACACCAGACTAATGGGTTTAGTTAGGGATATGTTTGCACAAATGTTTGCCAGAGTTGCCAAATAACCTTGCTTCACTAAGCATCGTCAGTAGCTAGAGCGAGGCCTCTCTGCTGATGTATGAATCACATTATAAAACACTGATTACGCAGATATTTACTAAGGTTTGCATTCCGTTGTCGTGAACTAATTATACATACCCCTTATTAAGATAAGAGTTGTATGTGAACTGAAATCACTTATATATATATATGGGTTTATTGCAAATACCCATGGGCGTAAGAACTGGGCAACCACATGATAGGCTACCAACTGTCCGTTAACAGATTAAGATCATATACATGCTCCAGATATTTACACAGAAATTTACAAGTTCTAAAGACAATTTGATTGACATTTCATCACTACACATCATTAGGAGTCTCACTAGTGCCACATTTTACCGACGTTGTGCATTTCATGCAAACGGAACAGACACAAGTTATCACTAAATCACTAAATCACTATTTGAGATGCCGACCACTCTCATGAGGGTATTTTAAGGCAAATATGTGGTGAGGGATGAGTGTGATGAGTGGTAATGAGTTATGAGGTGTAGTCTTGTTACAAAATTAAGGCCGACTCTTCCTTAGAACGGGTCATTAATTAGCCTAATGACCAATGGAAATACAAGGACCAACGGCAACGTGACTTCCGAACCACGAAGGTGATGGTCTGATATGTCTAAACGATGGTGGGGAGTTGATGCGGGTATCATCAGATGATCACTGAGACTATCTGAGCCGCTTTAGACTATATCATCCTCAAAACCTGACCTCCATGAAGCTGAATTACAGGACCACGCCACGGTCCAGTCAATATTGTTATGCTGCCAACAATTCACTGTTTAGATGTAACATGAAATTAAACATATATCTTATCTCCTCCTCACGTTTGCAGGACTATTCCTCAACATTGATGTGATTTCTTTGGAAAAATTAAGAACTCCGACTAATTACATCTAAATGATCTCAGGGGAGACTTAAACCCCCCTCTAGAAACAGTCACGTTGGATGACTGTATTTAGCAGACGGGTACTGTAGGCTAAAGTTAAGGTAAGGTAAGGTAAAGTGTGCCAAGAGGAGCAGGTAGTGGAGTGGTGAGGGGCAAGGACGTAGGGCTTGGCAGCTGAGCAGAGCTGGTCACACCACTGCTATACACTCTGCAGACTCTCCTGGCTGATACATGAGGTATGTACATGAGCCTGGAGAGTGGGTACTAGGTAGGCCAGGATACACTGAGTCAGTTGTGCGAGTTGAGTCAGATGCCTCGTATGGCACATTCCACCAGGGTTGATCATCAAGGCTGCATACTTCATTATCCTTGCCAACTTTACATGTCTTCACCGCCTCTTTGTCTCTTCCGGTATACCACCGACTCCAGGAGCAGGATTTGTACATGAATAAGTTTAGATGAAAATTATTGTTGGGTAATGCGAGTAGGCGAGCCTGTGATCGGGGGTTTGAATTTGAATTTTTCGGTCATGTACGGTATAATTGAAGAGTTTGTGGAAGATAAGCCACCAGTACTTATAAGATACGTACTTATAAGACCAGATAAGATAAGTACTTATAAGACCAGGTTATAAGGGAACATACAACAGGAATTTTTCACGTCAGTTTCGGTCTTTGCGAAGTATAAAAAATCAAATACACAAACACCGATGGATTCATTCTAATGTACAGACAAAAGTCATATTTTATTTTAATTTATATAGATATAAAGTAATTGTAATATTAATCGTGAAACAGCCAGATACATTAAAACTCTATTCATGAAATACGTTAGCTATTTAAATACTGAGTGAATAATGAAGTGAATGTCACTAGTTGCTAGTAAATGCTGTATAATGAATTGGTATACATACTCGTATATAGCCTAATGTAAGACATGATGATAGAATGGGGTAATGTAGATTTATCAAGAGGTGAAGTGCTGTAAACAGCGGCAGTGGAATTAGTTTCACTGAATGCCGCTAGAGGCGCCACCGTGCAGAGCTCTGCTAGTGCACCTAGTGGACACGACTAGAACTTGTTGAATGGAAAAGATTTCCACAGAACCATGCTGCATTAATGCATACCCACAGAGACGTATGAGTTTATTGTTGAGAAGGACTAGGAATATGAAAAACCAATTGGAGCTCTGGACATTATTTCTCCATGGTCAACAGATTACCAAATTCGTTCAAAAATGGCCATATGCCCAGCATTCAAAGCTCGTCTGAAAGCTATTTTGATCTCAAGCATTCTATAGCACAGACGAGTTTTTGGCATTTAATTGGGAGACACTGCATTAACTAGGGTCTGGAGTGGTATGATTCGGATGAATGGGAGACAGTGAATGTAACAAATCTGTATGTTTGAATGTGTTTTCGATGTAAGAATGAGTGGAAAATTTTAGCTATAAATCTGACGATGGCTATGCATTTATTGTAAATGTTCACGCAATAAAAATATTTATTTATTTATTTTATTTATGGTTGTGAACGCTAACAGACAAAAGTATAGAAATGATAGTCGACTACTGTATTAGTCATTTCGTTTTTGGAAAACGTAAACGCTGGTTTAACAACCAACAATTAAAATTTATTGTCCTTAGCAATGAATAAATGAAAACTGCCGAAAAATCAACTTTAATGATGGTCAACAACTAAAGAATTAATTGGTAGCCACCCGGCCTTTGCATTAATAACAACGATTTAACCGACGTACGAAACAATTATTTGTAAATATGTAAAGTACATTTGTTTTGTAGTTGGAAGCTATAATAAAATTAATATGGCAAATATGAGCCATCTTTTTTCTTCAAAGTAGACTGTTTTAACATTTTTGTGAATAGAAGAATATACCCGTATCCGATTTACCAATACCCATAAATATGAAATGTCTTTTGGGTGAAATTAGATTTGTTTCAGGAAAGGGCCCTGATGGGTGAACCGACACCTAGAGATATATCTAGTGTTTACAAAAAATCGTGGCTTCCAAAAATACGGTTCAACGGCAAAATCGCGATTTCCTGTACGTCAAGGGGGGATGTTTACTAAGGGCACAGTTCAATTGATATTATCCGAACATAGTATCAGATAGTTCACTATCGTTCTTTTATGATATGGCAGCTAAAGCAAATGGTAGCGTTATCACCGTGGCGCTGCACAGTGTTCAAAATATCAAATTTAAATTGCTTTTGATATTTATATATTCCACAGGACATTATTACAATATTATCTTGTAGTCAAATTAAAGAAAATATAATAATGTATTTACTTACTGTTAACGACCTGAGACTTGTCATCGTAAACAACTTACCTGTAAACAAAACAAAATTATTAGTATTGCAAACATACATTCTTCATAAAAATAAAATAGAGGCACAATAATTACAAACACTATATGTATTTAAAGGGTAGACAACATACAAACTATACAGTTAGAATAAAAGTGAAACGCCTTTATAACTTTTAACCAGTGTTTTTAGCGCAACCACACTGGTACACTTTATTAAAAACACAAGTACCTTTTAATTTTATAGACTTTGATTTTTTCAAAATGTGGGATAAGCAGAGTGACATATTTTGAAGGTCTTAGAAAATGTTGATGAATACTGCAAACTAGACGTCTATCTTAACCCAGAAGGGAAATGGCGTTGGCTTTAAGTTACACAGAGTTATAAGTCTACTAAATCACCCACTTTGAAAACTGGGGCAAAGAGTAGGTATGCATTAAAAGGTACTTTGGTTTCAATAAAGTGTAGCTAACAGAGTTAGGTGCGCCGTTATAATTTATTTATGTATATTAATAAATAGCACAAGTATAATTTAAACACAAAAAGGGTTTGCTCGTGAAACCTACAAGCAACAGGATACTGTTAACACTGGCAATGGAATTAGTTGCATTGAATGCCGCTAGAAGCGCCAAGTTCAGAATACTATGTCGGTAACCGGTACTCCTGGCGAATTGTGCAATTTATTAGTTCAGGCATTGACTTTAAATATACAAACACAGCGGTTAAGGTTTAAGTTGCCACAGTTTGTAATAGCGATACAAAATATTTGTTGTGTTGTATTTACTTTCGATTTGTGTAGTATTACCATTATTTTGATATTGTACCCACTAGTTTGAATATTCTAAATATACATTGTTTAGGAACTTAATTGTTGAGGAAATATATATTTAAATTCCTGTAGATGCCATCTGTGGTTGATCCATATTTTAAAAAAACTATTATTGTTTTGTTTTTATAAATACTGTAAAACATATTAAATCTTAAATTATGTGACGGACATGTTTTGTTGGATTCATTATACTTGAGGCTATAGCCACTCACAATTAATGTCGCAATCACCACTTACAATTTGTAATGTGACTAAACGGTGACGATAGGTAAAGGTCAAGGTTGAGTGGTAGAGAGGACTTTGTATTCTAACCACGCCTCGTTAAACAAGACAAACGTTACCTTTTTAATTAGTGGGGACACAACAATTAAAATACGAGAATATTCCTCCCGTGTAGTTTAGACTAAAACATATTAAATCTTAAATTATGTGACGGACATGTTTTGTTGGATCCATTATACTTGAGGCTATAGTCACTCAAAATTAATGTCGCAATCACCACTTACAATTGTAATGTGACTAAACGGTGACGCTAGGTAAAGGTCAAGGTTAGTGGTAGAAGGACTTTAATATTCCTAACTTCGCCTCGTTAAACAAGACAAACGTTACCTTTTACCTTTTTAATTAGTGGGGACACAACAATTAAAATACGAGAATATTCCTCCCGTGTAGTTTAGACTAAAACATATTAAATCTTAAATTATGTGACGGACATGTTTTGTTGGATTCATTATACTTGAGGCTATAGCCACTCAAAATTAATGTCGCAATCACCACTTACAATTTGTAATGTGACTAAACGGTGACGCTAGGTAAAGGTCAAGGTTGAGTGGTAGAGAGGACTTTGTAGTCCTAACTTCGCCTCGTTAAACAAGACAAACGTTACCTTTTTAATTAGTGGGGACACAACAATTAAAATACGAGAATATTCCTCCCGTGTAGTGTAGACTAGAGTGCATTGCTGATGTGTTGTGAGGCAGAGGCTACTGTGCCGTACAATGACGAGCTTCTGACCTTTCTAGCGATGACATTCCGCCAGCGCCGTTGCTCTTTATAAGGCGCTATTTTTTGCCGCACATCAAAGGTCGCTAATGCGGTATCCACACCTTTTCAACGTTTATACACGGCGTTTCTGGCAACATTCAACCAGCTGCCGTGTCTGTACCAAGGAATTCCTATTCATGAAACGTAACGTTAGGACGAAATGGACGAGGAGAAATACAAAATATACAGTATACAGCCTAAATGTTCTGGGAAAAGTAGAAGCCGAACTAGCGTAATGATTTAGCAAACTCTGGACACCACAGGTATAACATAAGAGCATGGAGATCAAAATTATTAAGAGATATTCTCTTTTTATTTTCGAGTATACCGTAATTATTCCTTATCTTAAAACTTTGATTTTTATGCGAAGTATACCAAACAGTGTCTACAAAAGAAGCTGATTTTTTCCCTGAACACAACTGTTGTGAAAGAAATTACCTGTATAATATTCAGTATCAATCGAGCAAAACGTAAATGAGTACTGAGGGTTAGAATTTACGTTTGGTAACCACTGTAGTACTAAGAAAGATTATACAGGGTGAGTTTTAAATGTCCCCTCCACCTTAACTTTTAAAATGGAACATTTTTAAACCCTTTGGTTATTGTTTTTATAGGATTCTGAAGTTTGTTTTGACGTCTTTGCGTCACCCACTCCCCACCCAAAAACCGGGTGGGAGGGTCCCTCAAAATGTTTAAATACAAACTCCCCCTTTGTCACCTCAAAAGAAAGGGAATTTTAATACAAATTCAACCACGCAAAGAAAAATTGTCTATCTTGACTCGTTCTTTTGGAACGCCCGTACAAAGATTGCAAGAAATCTGCTTTAGAATGCCACATTTCACATACAAATTTATGTTAGTGACAATTTTGTCTAGAACATCTTTTGAGGGAAACATTAAAACCCTATAAAATAATCCCATGAAGTATTTTGAAGAAAATAAGTCATAAAGAAATTTTTATGAAATGTAGCATTTTAAACCTGACTACTTGTAATCTTTAAATAGGTACTGTATTGCAAAAAACGAGTCGAGATAAAAAATGTTTCTTTGCGTGGTTAAATTCGTATTAAAATTCCCTTTCTGTTGAAGGGGGTATATAAAGGTTTTGGTCCTCCTCCCCCCCCCGGTTTTGGTTAGGTGACGCAAAGTACGTAAAACAAACTTCAGGATCAAATAAAAACATTACCAAAGGGGATTAAAAATATTTCCTTTTTCAAAAGTTAAGGTGGCATTTAAAACTCACCCTGTATATTTTGGAGGTAGAGTCCTGTTGAGTGACTGCTTGCAAGGAACTAAGAGGAAACTGCAAACATGTAGAGAGTACTAGTACATATGCAGTTGGCAACATTGTGACTTTGTGAAGGTGAAGGTGGGAAATGTGTTACTGTGGGTTGCACAGTGTAATCTGTATATATGAGAAGATGAGTCATTCATTAGTGGACGCAGAGACATAGGATTGACCCGCACCACAGCCTATGCAGTATATACACATGCACGCTTGTTACAATGCAACAGAAGCCCACAGATTATAATTATGATCTTACAGTTATGTCATCTATAATCAACATTATGCAGCTATTGTCTCCTAACTAATCAAATGAGAAGTATTTTGGGGGGAGCGTACAGTAAATGGAAAACTTTACGAACATGACAACTCATATTATTTATTAATGATGAAACGTTACGTTACGTATTGTTTACGTTCCTCTCGAAAGTTAAATTGTGGGGGCACACGCAGGGATTCTCCTAGGCAACTGAGCCCAGAGGAGCCTAGCCCTTAAAAAAAGACTATCTTTTAGACCGAAATAGAATATTAAGGTCCACCTCCAAAGTTCCTGCAGATAAAGGTTGATTTCACCGCCCAGAACAGGACATTTCTGCACGCAAAAAACAAAGGCTAAACAACGGGCTTTCTTTCAACTGATGCAGCCTAACTGTCAAACCTCCTCCGCTTGCAAGGTATTCGTATAGAAAGTAGATAACGCTCTTGTATGAAGGTTACTTTCGGATATGTTAATTTTTATGGAAAGAGAAAGAGTTTATCTGTGTTTGCCTGTGATTAAAGTTCTGATAAACCTATTTTTAGCTTCTTAAATAAGATCTTAAAAAGAATCTATATTTTCTAACTTTAACCGTTATTAGTATAAAAACTAAAAGACATTTTGAAAATTAACTACAGGCAAACCTAGATTATATGTTTATTTTTCATTTAAGAGTTGTTTAGTCAAAATATCATTAATATTAAAGTCTCCATTTTATTTCCCGCAAACCTCTGCGACGACGCTCTCCCCAACAGCTGAGGCGGACCCCAATATTGAAATTCCTATATATTGTAATAAGTGCATATAATAAGTATGTACACAGATGGAGCTTCCTAGCCTCTATATGCTGACATCTTATTCCATGCACTAAAACTCTGGGCACTTACGCTGTTTTGTGTTGAGCTCGTATATAACGCACGTGATAATCAACATCGAATATTTATAGACATCCTTATAACCCTACTGTAAAATTCCATATAATACTTACATAACTTTCGGAGTAAGTTAAGGTATAACAATGTAAGTTTACGAAATTGATTTAATTGACACGTGATAGCTTCTATAGTACTTTTCGTACATCGTTTTTGAACTTAAATACCGCTCAAACATAACTTTACCTGTGAGTTCCTTACGTAATCGCATCCAGCAATTGCCATTATCCAGTAGATTAAATCTTATCATCCAATAAGCAAAACAAACTAATTACCAGTGATAGCGGCGCGCATAGTTACTAGCTAAGCACTAAGCAATCGTGTGAACAGGGAACAGGTCGGTAACGAGGATGTGTGCGATGCAGGGAACGAACCGTGTAATGTGTAATGGTGCCGCATTACACCAAGTGAATAGCCGATCATTACAGATGCAGACGTGCCAATAAAACTCTCACGAGCAATATCGAGGCAATCGTGCAACTGAATGTAAACCATCAGTACCGGTATCCAATACACTTTCACTGCAGCCCTCATACTCGTACACAGTGGTGACGTTGTACTCGACTGTACACACCACACGATATACGAGCTGTGCTGTACGACGATTCCACTGGGTTCAAAGACGCATTTGGTAAAGGTTTTGTTTATATTTACTTAATGCCACTGTATATGATCATATACATCATGTACATCATATATATCATTAGCGGATCCGTGGCGGATTGGTATCGCACGCGACTCCGGAGCTCATCACTCCGGTGGCGCGGGTTCGATCCCCGCAGTCACCACTTACATATTTTGTAAAAGGTAAGTTTGCGTTTAACGAGGTAGAAGTGATTGGCAGTCCTCTCTACCACTCAACCTCGACCTTTACCTAGCGTCACCGTATTGGTCATATTACAAATTTAAGTGGTGACTGCGGGGATCGAACCCGCGCCACCGGAGTGGTGAGCTCCGGAGTCGCGCGCGATACCAATCCGCCATGGATCCGCTCCGCTTTTGTAATGTGACTAATGCGGTGACGCTAGGTAAAGGTCGAGGTTGAGTGGTAGAGAGTACTTTGTAGTCCTAACTTCGCCTCGTTAAACAAGACAAACTTTATCTTTTTATATGATGTCCCAAATTGTCGTATAAGTAACTGCATCGATGTGGATTGAGAGTAGATTGATATCGCACGGTCAGGATTGCATGACAAGCAATGATGTGTGGTGTGAACTACTGTTAATCCCGGCAGGATCAGCCAGTCAGCTGACTGGTTACATAAATGACAGAGCAGAGCAGAGTGCATGCATACTGCACAATCTTGTAAGGCGTCAGAAGCCACAAACTGACGGATAATGTTTCCCTTGGTGCACCGCGCCCAGCCCCGGCCCCGCCTTGCGTCTTGACCTGGTCAACACTGTATACATGTCATCTAAGCCAACATACACTTCCTGTATTCTTCGTCTGCTCTGTGCCTCACTTTCACTGCGCAGCGTCAATCACTGTTAAAGGACACATCACGTCCAAGTGGTCAATCCTGAGCTCCAGGAAGTGAGCAGGAGATCTGTTACTTGTCAGCCGTTACTCAACTCAAACAGATGATATCCATCACACACGGTTGCATAGCGAGCAAACCAACTGTAAGTATTGCACTGCTTTCCCTTGGATGGCGATCTGCACCATTTAGTATGTGCTGCCAAAAATACAAAACCAGCAACGAATGGGGAAGTTAAAATGTCACAGAGTCGTCATTTTCAATCGATAGGCTAGACCGATTTTTACCTATTTAAAATACCGCCTAATTTAATGAGCAAACCAACCGGTAAGTATTGCACTGCTTTCCCTTGGATGTCGATCTGCACCATTTAGTATGTTGCCAAAAATCAAAACCAGCAACGAATGGTAAGTTAAAATGTACAGAGTCATTTTAACGATACTAGATTCAATCTTTTTACCTATTTTAAATAAGCCGTTAATTTCCTCTACTTGAGAGCAAAACCAACTATGTATTGCACTGCTTTTCCCTTGGAGATCTGCACCATTTAGTATGTAGCGCCAAAAAACACAAAACCAGCAATGAATGGGAAGCAAAATGTCATAGTCATTTTTTCAACCGATAGCTAGATTTAATCTTGTACCTATTTTAAAATAATCGTCGTTAATTTACTTGAGATTAATCGTTAGTTGGTATATACTATTTACACACAATCCTTTCAAAGATTCAATTATTCCTAAATTAGATACGTCAATAGTGCTGGGAATTATTTTGTTAACAATGGTTCGTCGATCAACGTAGTTTTCATCATTCATCCAACGCTTCACGAATTTTTTATAATATTTAAATTCATTTTAAGACACAAATATTAAAATTACTGTAGCATTTAAAGTTGTATTGTGCCAGATTGTAAATAAATTAAAACCACTCGTAGGATGACAGTAGGATGTTCAGAAAACAAACCCGCAGCCACTACAAGGAGGGGGGGGAGCATGAATGCATGAAAGCACCGTGTGGTCTGGGAAAGTTGAGCTGCACACAGACAATTTATTAGCCTTGTAAACACTACAGTGAGTAGCCAAAGTGTGTGTGTGTGGTGCAGGTCACTCACTCACTGAGACAAACAAACCGTGTCATCCACAACAGGCTTTCTTCAGTAATGTGGCTTAATATGTTCCAGCACACGTAGCGCTAACGATCACAGCGTAGCCTACAATTGAAACTCATAACGAAAACTGTACTTATTGGCTAAAAGAGAACACATTTCATCAAAGCAACTGACACTCGAACCTTACCTATGTATGTATCTCGTATCTACTACTCTACATTTAGCATTTTGAGTGTTTATTCTTCAAATTCTTTAACTATTTATTGGAAAAGATTGTAAATTACTGCGTTATTGTCTTCAACATAATCGGACGAATGTCACATTGTTGTTACTTGCATGAATATACAATAAACGAAAGATTCGACGAGAATTCATTTAGAGTCAAATTAGAAAATATACAATTATTTCAATATTACAAACTGATTGCTACAGATACAACTTAATTTCTAATTGATATACTGGGTCTGTAGTAATCAAAAATGTCTACAAATTATTTTCTAATTAATATTTGCATCCGGAGGAACCATCCGAGAGTCATCGGTGTTTTAAATGTTGCGCCCGATGTACGGATTGCAACTTGTCTTACGCTTGTATTGATATGCGAGTAACGTACTCCTAGATGCATTCTGCCATTACTATTCTCTTGAACATTACTGACCGCACAACTCAGTGTGTAGTGGTCACGTGAGGGGTGGTCACCGTACCACACCTGTGTCTTGGTCTGCACACAGCTGAATATGGCACTGGTAAGTATCGGGAGTATGAAATATTTGCGAGATTACACTGTGACCGAGGCCGGGTCATCTACGTGATCACTGATCACTGCTATCTGATCAGCTCACCTTTGCCATTGCCACGCTTTCTACCTGTCATCTACTCTACTCTGCCACAGCGCATATTCTCTGTGGTGGTCACGCACCACACCTGTGTCTTGTCACCGCTGAATATGGCCAAGTATCAGTATGAAATATTTGCGAGATTACTGTGACCGAGGCCGTCTTGATCACTGTCTGCACACCTGCCAGCCACGCTGAATATGCCACAGCGCACTGTGGTCACCGCACCACACCTGTGTCTTGGTCTGCACACAGCTGAATATGGCACTGGAGTATGAAATATTTGCGAGATTACACTGTGACCGAGGCCGGTCATCTACGTGATCACTGATCACTGCTATCTGATCAGCTCACCTTGCCATTGCCACGCTTTCTACCTGTCATCTACTCTACTCTGCCACAGCGCATATTCTCTGTGGTGGTCACCGCACCACACCTGTGTCTTGGTCTGCACACAGCTGAATATGGCACTGGTAAGTATCAGAGTATGAAATATTTGCGAGATTACTGTGACCGAGGCGGGTCATGATCAATCACTGCTATCTGCAGCTCAGCCATTGCCACACCTGTGCCACTGGGTACCGCACCACACCTGTGTCTTGGTCACACAGCTGAATATGGCACTGGTAAGTATCGGAGTATGAAATATTTGCGAGATTACACTGTGACCGAGGCCGGGTCATCTACGTGATCACTGATCACTGCTATCTGATCAGCTCACCTTTGCCATTGCCACGCTTTCTACCTGTCATCTACTCTACTCTGCCACAGCGCATATTCTCTGTGGTGGTCACCGCACCACACCTGTGTCTTGGTCTGCACACAGCTGAATATGGCACTGGTAAGTATCGGGAGTATGAAATATTTGCGAGATTACACTGTGACCGAGGCCGGGTCATACGTGATCACTGATCACTGCTATCTGATCAGCTCAGATTGCCACGCTTTCACTGTGTCATCTATTCTCTGTGGTGGTCACGTGATCGACTGTGATCATCTGCTATCTGATCAGCTCACCTTGCCATTGCCACGCTTTCTACCTGTCATCTACTCTGCTCTTGCTGCATCACTGGTACTGAGTACACCTGCACCACTGCGATCATACCTTTGGTCTACCTGCACCGATTGGCACTGGTAAGTATTCTTACGTGATCATCTACCACTGCTATCTGATCATCACATTGCCACGCTTTCTACCTGTCATCTACTCTACTCTGTGGTGGTCACCGCACCACACCTGTGTCTTGGTCTGCACACAGCTGAATATGGCACTGGTAAGTATCGGGAGTATGAAATATTTGCGAGATTACACTGTGACCGAGGCTCATCTACGATCACCACTGCTATCTGATCAGCTCACCTTTGCCATTGCCACGCTTTCTACCTGTCATCTACTCTACTCTGCCACAGCGCATATTCTCTGTGGTGGTCACCGCACCACACCTGTGTCTTGGTCTGCACACAGCTGAATATGGCACTGGTAAGTATCGGGAGTATGAAATATTTGCGAGATTACACTGTGACCGAGGCCGGGTCATCTACGTGATCACTGATCACTGCTATCTGATCAGCTCACCTTTGCCATTGCCACGCTTTCTACCTGTCATCTACTCTACTCTGCCACAGCGCATATTCTCTGTGGTGGTCACCGCACCACACCTGTGTCTTGGTCTGCACACAGCTGAATATGGCACTGGTAAGTATCGGGAGTATGAAATATTTGCGAGATTACACTGTGACCGAGGCCGGGTCATCTACGTGATCACTGATCACTGCTATCTGATCAGCTCACCTTTGCCATTGCCACGCTTTCTACCTGTCATCTACTCTACTCTGCCACAGCGCATATTTTCGCAAATCCATTTATTTCCCATCTTCGGGCGGTTTCTCTCCACGCTTCACATCCGTCTCGGATTAGTTCATTCTTTCATCACATCACTTTCCAACATTAGCACAGCACCGGGCCGGCGCTTTAAAATGAAAGCTAAGAGATTAGTGACTTAAAACTGCTTTGTCAGTCGCGCAATTTCTGCGATCAGTAAGCTATGACACGCAATTACTCAACCTTTCAATGAACTTTCCAGCTATTAATTAACTGTACTAAGCTTTTAGAGACTTCATGTGCAGTGAAAAGAACAGTTTACAGACATACATTTAAAACCAACATTAAAATAAATTCAGTGAAATTACACAACATTTACAACTGTAAAATATCTACTCTTTAAAGGGCGCTTATGCAATAAGCAAACATGTAAGTATACATTTGTATGAGTTTGAGTAATAAAGTTATACCTGAAGTGTTGTTGAGATCTCGGAATTCTGGGGTATTAGTGTGTGGAGGGTGGGAAACAAATAAAAATTATATGATTTTTTTTTTATTTTTATGGGGGTTTTGAGGTCCCCAATTCCCTCATGTTATATTTCTTTTAGTAACATTTATTAGTTAATATCAACGGATTTGTTTGAAACTCGACACATAGTTGTATACCATTAGACCCTACTGATTTTGGGGTTCATTGACAAGAAATAAAAAAATCATAAAAATTCATGTGTGATGTAGGCCCGGGATGGCTGAGTTTATAGTATCCGACATCAAACTTTTACATGAAATTAGTTCTTTCCTTGTATTCCATCATCAAAAGTAAATGGGGTCTCTGTCTTTTATCTGTATACAGAGTCTAAAAATAGGTCGCGTAAATTACAAAAGAATCCACTTTTTTTTTTTTATATAGCTCAAATACGCAGTGTTGACAGTTTGTTTTGCAAAATTACAATTAGTTGTTTATAGTTTTACAATAGACGTTTTGTTTTAAAACAAAATTCCAGTCAATGTTCCCTAACACTCAAACAAACCCTCGCGCTCCCCAAATACCGTTTTGGCCACATTTGCCTTTGTACCTTCAACATAACAAGCCGATCAGTCATCTCGAGATGAAACTACAAAATCCGTTACAGTGCAGACAAGTAGAACACGCGCAGTCAACAGTTTAGAAGATCCAGATGTGCTGGGGTTTATTTAGGAAGAGAGATGTCTGTTTAGACAGGGGGACACAAATATAAACATACAAGTTTCGAGAAAAATGATAAGCGTTGGTGAAGCTTTAGACAAACACGTCTTAATCGAATGCGAGTCCCTCGAGGCCAGGAGAAGAAGTCTTCTAGGGCTCGTGAGTGGCAGGAGTTACATCCATCCGAACTGGGCAGCGTAATCAAACGGGGATGATGCCTAAATAGGAGGACAGGGAGCCAGCATAATGTACCAAAGGGTTGACGTGCACGTGGTCTAAAACCACATTCCCAATTAATCTAATCTAAGTCAATGCGAGACCAAAGTAAATTTTGATGGATTAAGAGTTTTGCCGGTTTTTTTTACTTTACAGCTATGTTGTGAAGACGGTGTGGTTAGTTGGGAAGGCCGGTGATGAATGCATGCCGGCACGACGATGGATGACGTGAGATGGATACGCACAAGGGAGCTAACGGTAGGTGACATGCTCCGTGCTCCCGCCTCACTCGCCATAACCCACATCGGCTGCAAACCCGCTACGTTTAATTAACTCAAACACCATTTGTACGACACTGATACACCACCATGTACTGTAATATGACTGTCCGAACCAAACTAATGACAACCGTTTTTAAATTATACATTTGGCGACCTGCTGAGGGGCAGTTCTGTTGTCCTCTACTCTCAACAGTTTCAACCTCTGATCCCGTAAGTATCATTTACATGTGTGGGCGTAATCACGTGATGCGGTGCTCTTGCCTTGCAGCTGATATCCAGGCAGTTATATGCACTAACATGGTCCTTAAGACAAGATACTGTACATCGTTAAAGATGAAAGCCTCTCGACAATTTTCCCGTGCCAGTTAAAGCACAGGTGGGCAGAACCAGATTTCAAAGACAGGTTTCACTGCGTGTAGTGGATAAGTAGCCTCCCACATTAGTCAGGGATCGAGACAACTTCATTTTAATATTTATTTACAAAGATGTATCGACATTAAGTAGACCAGGCGATCGAAGCACGGGCAGAGAGCATCGTTGGTGAGTATATTTCTACCTTGTAACTAACAGCCTTGTAGAAAATGTCTCGATTGATAATTTACTTTGATTTGAGACACCGACCTCTCCAGAGGGTATTTTAAGGTAAAATGGGATGTAAGGAGAGTGTTGAATGTTTTCGATGAATGATGCTATGTAGTCTTGTTACAAACTAGGACCGACTGTTCCCCAGATTGCGTCATTAATTAATAGCCCAACGACCAATTGAATGGACCAACGGCGAAGTATACGAGTTCCGTACAGTGTCATTTCAAGAAATAATTGAAAACTGAGCAGACTCCAGTGAAACTGAGAAAGCCAGATAGTATTACCACGTATAAGTTAGAAAAATATTGTATGTACTGTTAATGCATTATATTACATCAAAAAGGCGTAACTACACCATCTTATCAAGGCCTGCTCGTGCACACCCTGTCAGTATCTTGCGTACCACCAGGGGTACGCGAACCACAATTTGAGAATCCCTTATCTAATCATTGTATAACATGAAACATGTTTAATATGACATCTCCACGTTAATATCATCGACATAATTAATCGTACGTTGACATTTTAAAATAAATATATAAATTGAAAAGCAGAATGCGGTTTCCCAGCGGGCTATTTGTCTTGTGTTTTCCTGACCGGTGAGTAAGCTGTACAATATAGAGTGTGCGGCTGGTTCTATTGTTGTTGTTTTTCCGAAGGGCTTTGACATGTGAAGAATGCAGCCGGTGTTGCTGAGTGCTGGGTTCCAGCAACCTCCAGAGTCCGGCAACCTGCGGTCAGGTCAACCAATAGCAATACAGTAGCAACATAACATTGCACTGCAACACTACCATCGATAGTGTTCTGTAGTGACCACGATCATTCATCAGTCATCACACGTGGGGAAACAACAGTTGCCCGATGTATTCCATCAAAAGAAATACACCTACATACAAGCCAAAACTGACACTTGCTCAAATTTAACTCAAAATCAGAAGTTATGGAATAAAAATGTATATGTTGATTTAATTCAGTAAAATAATGATAGGGTTTTCATAAAAGAAAGGTTTCGCCATGAATTTGTCCAATTGGGAAAAGGTAATTGGACAAATAACATTTTTTTATATTTCCAACGTTAGGTCGTGTAAATATTCGAAGAACATTTAGTAAAAATGACCCTATTTCAAGGCCCAATTTCTTCTACTTTCTAGGTGGAAATTCACGAATCCATGGGCAAATTTTCGCAACCTTTCCAAACCGTTTAATATCGAACGTAAAGGCAATAAAGCTTAATGGCATGAAATTGTTACTTTTGATGAGAACAAGTGTGCGTCGTGCTAGGGTTGGGTTTTACACAGCACGGTCGCTATTTCTCAGGTGAAACTAGGTTAAGCAAAGTGCTACCGCTCTCAAGGGTTACTTGCTCCGACATAAGAGGGAAATACGAGGATATTGTATGAATTGTTGATGAGCAAGGAAAGCGTAGCTGGTTATACAAGTGCAGCAAGCAACAAATCTAAGACAGGTTGTTTCTTTTAAACATAATTCTTCTCGCGTTACGACACACAAAGTGTACATCATGGATTTGACGCGGAGAAAGTAACGTCTTTGTTACCTGAGAGTGGTATATGCATAAGACAGGAAGTGTCTAAGCTATATTTCATGGTTTTATATACAGTAAACTGAGTGACGGGGGTTGATCTGTGAGTGTGCGTGTGTGACAGCAGCTAGCTAGCTAATGAGATAACTGACTGCTAGATTGTGCTTCATGTCGCCGCTACACATATACCCTCATCAACCGACCGTAGACCACGACATCTGCTCCATCACTTCACTGATGCCGAGCAAAACATTCACATCCACTGTGCTCTGTGGGACGAACAACAAGCTCGAGACAAACTTGATGAAGACACCATTTCAACTAGGGCCGTCTGTTCCCCGGATTGGATCATTAATTAAAAGCGCAAAGACCAATGTAAAGGACCAATGGCTTAACCTGACTTCTGAAACATGGGGCGTGCGAGGTCATGTTCTGCAGCGAAAGGTTATTGCGATTGATTAAAAGCGCCGTCTGTTCCCGGTTGGGTCAAAGACCAATGTAAAGGACCAATGGCTTAACGTGACCTCCGAAACATGTTAAAAAGGTCGGTTAAATGATAACGTGGTCAATCGTGATAAAAGCTTCCAAGAGGAAGAAGTAATTTATTATTTTATTCTGTTAGTGTTTATAATCGCCAAAGGGAATCGAACCAGTAATAAAGAAGGATAATATGCGGGCCGTTTGACTAAAACATGGGCGTGCGAAGTTGATACGACAAACACTGCACCACTGAGCTGTGGACACCTCCAAATAGTCAACTGACAATTTTTGTCCAACACAAACATACTCGGGAGTGTCGGACTGTGATTGTTTCATGTCAATAAATTGGAGTCATGGAACTGTGACATGTAAATATGCACAGATGACGTTGTCAAGACGCATTCGCCCTTGAGTGGGGAAGAAGTACAGTAAAGCATGACCGAGCTAACCTTTACCTGCATGTATCTGTCAAGGCCCCCGACGCTCATATACTTTACATAAAAGTCCTCCGATTCGTTATTAATCGATAGATTAAACACACGTAGAAATTCTACGCATATTTAGAGTGTTATACACGTGTGATGTGTGTACGCTAGAGCTAGACAGTTGTGCATCTATGTGCAGTAGTTGTGCGTAGGTCTATAGGTTCCGTGACCAGCACGTATACGGTGTACCGCTCTGCTCGTAAACTGAACTGCCCAGCCAACCACTTTTCACAATTATCACCACTAAGATTTACGGTCACACTATCTCTTCAGTTGCTTGCTTGCAGTTTAAGAACCTAAAGTTACGACTCCCTATAGTAAGTTACTAATGGTTCAGCAAACAAAAAAGGAGAAACAATATGGCAATTAATGTTAGGTTGAATATTTATAGGTTCTGTGAAAACAAATTTCAATGCTTTAAAGACGAAAACATGCAGTGAGAGAGAATTGGTGAACTAGAAATTATATACGTGTGACGAAACTGAAAACTATTCCTCAGCACATCCTTTTTGAGTTATATACGTTTATAAATTAATACAAATACTGTATATGAAAGAAATATTTAGGTTGAACTTGCTCTACAGATATTTAAAGACAACAACATAAACGAGTTTAAACAAGAATACTTTACACGATTGGCGAGTCTACATTTATCCTAACAGTAAATGTAGTATATATATTATGCTTACCTACACGTGCATATTAGCGGACCCGTGGCGGGTTGGAATCGTGCGCGACTCCGGAGCTGATCACTCCGCTGGCGCGGGTTCGATTCCCAGTCACCTGCCACACTTGTAATGTGACTATACGGTAACGCTAGGTAAAGGCCGAGGTTAAGTGGTAGAGATGACTTAGTAGTCCTAACTCCGCCTCGTTGAAACAAGACAAACTTTGACTTTTAAAAAAGGTAAAGGTAAAGTTTGTCTTGTTTAACGAACTGGCGCTGACTTCTACAGGGTATGACCTTTACCTACTTTTAAAAGTCGTGTTTGTCTCATGACATTCAGACTATACCGTATTAGATCACACATTACAAATGTGAAGTGGTTGACTGAGCTGGATGAGCGCCGCACGTGATCACCAATCCGCCACGGATCCGCTTTTACGGATCCGCTTTTACATGAATGTTTTACGTAGTGAACTAACACTATGATGTGGAACTACTAAACTAACATGCAGTGTGGATCAGAGCACTGGATCAGCTGCACAAAGGTATGTTGAACGCACTTGCCATTGGCCTGGATTCTGGTGTAGCAAGACACAGGATAAGATCACAAGAGACTGAGCCGCCACGTCGTGGACAAGGACGTGTGTTACTCACGTGAGACCTTCACTGTACACCACACAGCTCATGTATACGCACACGATGGAACTACCAAACTAACATGCAGTGTGGATCAGCTGGTTCACTAAGCTGCATGATAAGTGTTGAACGCACTTGCCATTGGCCTGGATTCTGGTGTATCATAAGAGCTGGAACTACGCAACTAAATCAAGGAATGTTGAACGCACTTGCCATTGGCCTGGATTCTGGTGTAGCAAGACACAGGATAAGATCACAAGAGACTGAGCCGCCACGTCGTGGACAAGGACGTGTGTTACTCACGTGAGACCTTCACTGTACACCACACAGCTCATGTATACGCACACGATGGAACTACGCAACTAACATGCAGTGTGGATCAGCTGGTTCAAGTTACTGATCACTAAGAGCTGCATGATAAGGGTATGTTGAACGCACTTGCCATTGGCCTGGATTCTGGTGTAGCAAGACACTGGATAAGATCACAAGAGACTGAGCCGCCACGTCGTGGACAAGGACGTGTGTTACTCACGTGAGACCTTCACTGTACACCACACAGCTCATGTATACGCACACGATGGAACTACGCAACTAACATGCAGTGTGGATCAGCTGGTTCAAGTTGCTGATCACTAAGAGCTGCATGATAAGGGTATGTTGAACGCACTTGCCATTGGCCTGGATTCTGGTGTAGCAAGACACAGGATAAGATCACAAGAGACTGAGCCGCCACGTCGTGGACAAGGACGTGTGTTACTCACGTGAGACCTTCACTGTACACCACACAGCTCATGTATACGCACACGATGGAACTACCAAACTAACATGCAGTGTGGATCAGCTGGTTCAAGTTGCTGATCACTAAGAGCTGCATGATAAGGGTATGTTGAACGCACTTGCCATTGGCCTGGATTCTGGTGTAGCAAGACACAGGATAAGATCACAAGAGACTGAGCCGCCACGTCGTGGACAAGGACGTGTGTTACTCACGTGAGACCTTCACTGTACACCACACAGCTCATGTATACGCACACGATGGAACTACGCAACTAACATGCAGTGTGGATCAGCTGGTTCAAGTTGCTGATCACTAAGAGCTGCATGATAAGGGTATGTTGCCATTGGCCTGGATTCTGGTGTAGCAAGACACTGGATAAGATCACAAGAGACTGAGCCGCCACGTCGTGGACAAGGACGTGTGTTACTCACGTGAGACCTTCACTGTACACCACACAGCTCATGTATACGCACACGATGGAACTACGCAACTAACATGCAGTGTGGATCAGCTGGTTCAAGTTGCTGATCACTAAGAGCTGCATGATAAGGGTATGTTGAACCTTGCATGCTTGGAACCATATTCTGGAGCTAGCGACACTGGATAAGATCACAAGAGACTGAGCCGCCACGTCGTGGACAAGGACGTGTGTTACTCACGTGAGACCTTCACTGTACACCACACAGCTCATGTATACGCACACGATGGAACTACCAACTAACATGCAGTGTGGATCAGCTGGTTCAAGTTGCTGATCACTAAGAGCTGCATGATAAGGGTATGTTGAACGCACTTGCCATTGGCCTGGATTCTGGTGTAGCAAGACACTGGATAAGATCACAAGACTGAGCCGCCACGTCGTGGACAAGGACGTGTCTCACGTGAGACCTTCACTGTACACCACACAGCTCATGTATACGCACACGATGGAACTACCAACTAACATGCAGTGTGGATCAGCTGGTTCAAGTTGCTGGAGCTGCATGATGAGGGTATGCGCACTTGCCATTGGCCTGGATTCTGGTGTAGCAAGACACTGGATAAGATCACAAGAGACTGAGCCGCCACGTCGTGGACAAGGACGTGTGTTACTCACGTGAGACCTTCACTGTACACCACAGCTCATGTATACGCACACGATGGTGTAAAGTTGCTGATCACTTGCATGATAAGGGTGTTGAACGCACTTGCCATTGGCCTGGATTCTGGTGTAGCAAGACACTGATCACTGAGCCGCCACGTCGTGGACGGAACTCACCACTGAACCACACAGGTATACGCACACTTCACTTCCTTGGCGGTGTTCACTGTTCACGCCGAGGTCACACCACTGTTGATTGTGTAACATAACAACGGAACAGCAAGTTCGCGAAACTAAATTATCCGTCCGCAGCTGTACGGGTAGAATCACGGGTTCAAGACGCAGGCACACGGGTACGGAGGACAAACCTCTTTTCCAAAAGGCGTTTGTGATGCCCAAAAAAGATTTTAAGAGTGCACAGTACATGTCGGCCATGTTGCTTTTTGTCTTATAAGAATGTAAAAACACGAATTTTCTTGAGACACCTTACACCTACAATATTCAATAGATCAGTTGACGAAACTTGTAATAAAACTTTATATAGAAAAGGAAACGGATCTAGAAATCTTCGTTGTATTTCAACGTTTTCAACTAAAATAAATTAAACCTTTCTGTAATGTTATACAACGGAAATTTCTAGATCCTTTCCTTTTCTTTTCTATAATAAAGTTTTGCTAAATAAGCCATTAGGCACTTCAAGAAACAACAATAGATCTGTTTGAAATAAGTTTTATTAGAAATATAACGAAGTACAACAGTGTCTACGCTGACTACTTGTTCGAAAGTTCTACTAATTTCATAGTAAAAACAAGAAACTCAAATTCAAAATGTCTCCAGCTTTTGGATCTATGTCACAGCTTTATGAGTAAGGAAATAGAAATTCAGCTCGGTGGAGCCGATAAAACATTTAATACTCTTTAAAACAAAGTTTATTTCATAAAAATGCGATGAAAACTGTAGGCGTGAGGTGTTCCAAAAATGTACGTGTGTACATTGTTCTTATGGGACGTGACGTCGTGTTTAGCGTGCTATCGACGAAAGTTGTCGATTCCGTAGAAGAAGTGAGGAAGCTTTCCTATAAATGTGTGAAAGCGGAGAGAAGTGCGAGTGGCAGCTGCCAAACTCATCTGACTGCTACCCGTATCATTATCTGGTCCAAGATAGGCTTCATTTCCATCCGACTGCAAAATCACTTTAGCCGACATTACGCGATTCCCTTTCTAATCCGGCGGATATGTTTCATCATTACTCCGCGAACAGTTGGCCAAATCTGTAGACGAGTCGAATTCGCCTGTTGAATTTCATGTTTAAAGAATCGCGGAACCTTGGCAATTGTGTGACCTTGGCGGTGGAATTACAACCTAGTTTCCAGTATAGTAATGCACCTTGTCTAATGATGTTACTATCTCAAGGACTGATTCCTTTCCAATCCCAACCTGATCTTCTGTCTTGTCTGTTGCTTTGTAGTTGTTTAATGAAGAACTGTCCTATAAATGAACTCTGGTAAATAATACGAGGCATAAT
This sequence comes from Matsumurasca onukii, assembly GCA_018831715.1. Taxonomy (NCBI): domain Eukaryota; kingdom Metazoa; phylum Arthropoda; class Insecta; order Hemiptera; family Cicadellidae; genus Matsumurasca; species Matsumurasca onukii. Next base: position 16,493,392 of record CM032066.1, on the reverse strand, counting down.
TTGAACTTATATAATATAACGTTCTTATTATGAAGTTCGAAACACGTAATACTCAATAGGGGTTAAAATGGTTATACACTTGAAAATTATGTTTATTGTATATTACTGTTTACTTGTTCGGTCTCTGCGTTAATTTTTCGAATAATATCTGTCTTTGAAGTATATATCATTCGTTAATTGTAGGACCTAAATAGGGTCGTTGACGGCAGGAATATTCTTTTTCAAAGGAAACTAGATAATAAAGTATCAAAGATAACCAATAGATACGTAATCACTTGCGTTTGATCGCTGGGGCGGTAAATTTAACCCCGATGAAATTTGGAAAGGATTAAGCCTTGAATTCCAAGGTTTTACTGCTTACTATTACACTTTCAATTGAACAACTAAACTTTAATACCAAAGATTATGTTATGGTGGGTAGATAGCGCATGGATGCGGAATGGCTGAGACGGGAAAATCATCATAGTTGCGGCAGCACAAGCACAGATAGCGCTGCCGTCTCTTGCAGTCTTCCACCCCCTACGGCTCCACATGCTCGAATATGTCCGATGTCAATTACTTAAATCTGACCAAATTTTGCGTATTTCGAGAATGAACTAACTTGCGCGTGCGTCAGTAGTTCCCTCGCAGCGCTATCTGTGCTTGGGCTACCGCGACTAAGTTGATATTCCTGCCCAGCCATTCGGCACCTCGCTACCTACCCACTATAACAAAACCTTTGTTAAAACTGAGCCGAATGTAACGTGTGGTTACGGAGATGTAGAGGCAGGTAAGGTTGTACTCTGTGTAGTGTGTGCAGTGGACGGAATGCCCGAACTAGGCTACCGTGTCACTCACAGCCCCGGTGCCGCGGTGACGCAACACACTCCGTCACTCTTGCACTCAGTACATATCAGCACTGCCAAACCTCACCTCCGCCATTACAACAGTAATTACACTTTCCTGCCTTCCTGCAGTACAACGTTGCGTTACCTACAATTCGTCAAAGTACACAATGACAATCTGCTGATAATCCTCCTGGAAGATCAGACATAAATAATCCAGCGTATATGAAATTTTAAGATTGTGTTTACAGAGCTGTAACAAGATATACACTTGAGGAATTTAAATATATTTAAATAAGTTCATAAGACGTTCAAGACTTCCGTTCAGTTTGCGGCAAGACTCATATCGTGCTTGAACATCTCGTATCATTTTATTGAAGATGGGTTGTTTCATCTCTTACGTACCTGGTTATTTTTTACTTAGTTCAAAAATAACGTTAGAATTTATGGATTCTAACAAAATATTTTCGAATCTTCCGAAATTTCTAAAATTGTTCTCAACGACTTGTTGTTTATTCATTCCATTATTCATTTTCAAAGACGTCCGCCTCAAGGCTTCTATTCAGTGACTGTAAACAATTGCTGCAACATTCTCCTTGATTGTCATTTTTCCATTTTTTGGGTGACCTGAATAATAGCCCTTCCGTTAGGTCAAAACCCTACCCTTTCTTTGAAACTCGTGCACGCTTTCATTACAAAGTATTAAGTGGTTTTGTGGAAATGAAAAGCTTAATGCAGTGGACAAACTAGGCCCACCCGTCCAACTCCGCGTGAGCGAAAATAATGCTCTATGATTAAAGCTTTCTGCAGTAAACACCATGTCTGCAAAAAAAAACACCTCAAACATGAAATTTATAATAGTCATAAAGACGTTACAACAATCAAAAGTTGTCACAGTTGATCGGCAAGGCAACAACAGCTGATTAAGTTTCAGTATTGTTTATTTTGGCGCATACTGTATAAGTTTGTAGAATGTAGTTTATGCTGTACCGCCATTGCCAAGAGAGCCGTAAACTTAGCCCGTAAACACACAGATGTGCTGGCTGTAAAGCAAGAAATGTAACACATTCAGGCTCACACTTTGTGCAGCGGTCCACGTACACGAATAAGTAATTGCGCTCATTCGAAACTACAATTACATTTCAGAAACATGTGACTGGTAATTGTTAATACCTAAAAGGACCTTTCTCACAAAAACATAAACGATGCAGATATTTACATAGAGGGCTTAGCTTCAATAGCATACAAGATATGGATGTTTATCTTGTGTTTATGTTGAGCCAGCAGACAAGATACAGACCTGCTTCACTTATTACAGTACAGTCTACCTCATCTTTCTCACACGTCCCTGAGCAACTGTCATAGATAGACGCACCATCTACTAGTGAGTAGTGTGTGGTCACCACATGGGGTCTGAGCTGTTTATAAACCATAGTTGTCCAAACAATCAGTGACACTTCAGCCAGAGTTCAAACTTGAAGCTTGACTGCATGCTCTCGAGGATCCTACATTTGGTGTTTCATATTTCAAACAATTTGATTATGCCTGTAACGAAAAGGCTTTAAATATACAACTAGATTAAGGACAGATACAGATCTGCTTCAATTAGTACAGTCTACCTCATCTTTCTCACGTTAAAAGCTTTGAGAGACGCACCATCTACTAGAAGTGTGTGGTCAGGCCTGTTTACCATGTTATATTTACAGAGTAAACTTGAAGCTTACGAGCGCCTACATTTGGTGTTTCATATTTCAAACAATTTGAGCCTGTAGAAAAGGCTTTAAATATACCACGTCCGCTGAACCGGAGTCGAGCAATCTTGTGGTCAAATGAGAGACCACAACCCAAGGCTCAGAACGCAAATAATGTACCCAACTTGCATAACGCTGTAGTAGACCACACTTTCAGTAGGCATAGCGTCGAATAAAGGAAGTGATCTGAACGCTCGTAAAATGTGAAGAAACTGAAGCAATTGTCTGTGGACAATAAGGGTGATTTGTTCGCCACGCTTTCCCCGGTTATGTCACCCGGCCAGGGTTGAGTTGACAGGGTCAGTCACTGGCTTGTGAAACTCCCCATAGTTTCCGTGAAAGGATTGCAACTGATGTTTCCTGATGTTACAGAAAATCAGCAGCAGTTCGTGCTGGCTACTTCTCTATTTCATGCCTGTCCAAGTCCAGGAATGTACTTTCCCTGCAAACCACAGGCCTCGCTGTGCTCGTCGTGACGCACTGACAGCTCATTTAATGGCACCCTACCTCTACCTAGTCAACCGTCATTGTAGAATGGATTCAGATAGATGATCCTTCAGATACGGAGGCTGGCCAGCAATTAACTTAAGTAACTTTTAAGAAGACAACATCAAAATAAAGCATGAATAAACACTGAAGAGTAAAATACTTTTCTTTTCCTATATTATGCCCAAAGAACTTAGTTGAACCTATACAATAAATCTGAACGTTTTAGTTAAAGATTAGCACATCAATTAAAAATAACCCTTTTGGAAATGAAGGAATCACAACACAAATAGTTTAATGTTTAAAATGTCTGTTAATTGAACCTGATCGGACTTTTAGATAAGCTACTGTTCTTATACTTTAAGAGTGCGCAGTAGTGGCCGTAATCTTGAATTTCGTTCCATAAGAGCAATGTAAAAACACGCATATTCTTGGGACACTTCACGCCTACAGTTTTCACCCGATTTTCATTAAATAAACTTTGTTTTAAAGTGCGTTAATTGTTTTAGTGAATCCACTGAGCCGAATGTATATTTTATCTTTTATAAGACCGTGACATAAATCCAAAAATTGAAGAAACTTTGTATTTGAATTTCTTTTTTACTCGTAAACTAATAAAATTTTCAAAAATGTGGTCGGCGGAGTCATTGTATTAGGCTACATTCACTAAATCACTATTTGAGATGCCACCACTCTTTATTTTAAGGCAAATATGTGGTGAAACTTATTTAAAATTAAAATATGACAAATGGAAATACAAGGACCAACGGCTTGTGATGAACCACGGGTGATGGTCTGATATGTGATGGTGGAGTTGATGGTATCATCATGATCACTGAGACTGTCATTGTCATCTTTAATAAAACTTATTTAAAAAAGATCTCAAGTGTCTCAAATAATGCTGTTTTACAAAGTTAAAAAAAAAATGGCCGACAGGTACTTTGCACTCTTAACGGATGACTCACATTTACAAATAACACTAAGTAAGTAATGTGAGACAAGCATGTAGATTATGTCTCTTCGTGACTAGCAATCATGCTAAGCTCATCTACAGCAGCAGTAAGTGATTCAATTAACCAGCTTGTAAATAGAATCAGCTGTGCAGAGCTGAGAAGAGATATCGTATCAGATATCGTGCGGCCAATGGAGTGAGACCGTGTCCAGGTACAGAATACAGGTGTAGCGTAGTGGTGGAGACTCCCAATGGCCAGTGGCGAAGGGAAAGTCAGACAGGATAAACGGGTTGTTTTCTGTGGGGTCAAGGCCAGTGTGATGCCCCACTAGGGACCATAGTCTTCTCTCCGCTGCACCAACAGAGGCGGTATTGCAAACCCAACTCGTGGTGTTCCTTTCAACAACAATTTCACTTTTCCTATTCGAAGTTCAATGCATGAATAAAGACATTTCCAAAGTAAAGAAGTCTTGTAAAGTTTTTGGATTTGGTTGAGAGAAGTAACTATAGACTACTGTATATAGATACCATGTCTTTAAGAATTCTGCCTAGATAAGATGAGAAGTTTGAAAAGGCGTTGACCTGCTATAGGTCGTTAGTGCCTGGTAGATGGAAAGCGACCAGATAAGAGAACAAGGTTAACCTTGGATAGAGAGGACATCATAATGGACAAGTTGGGTAAGAGCAAATTACAGACGTGATATTTTCCTCAGTTCGTACAATACAAACAATAAAACTAACTGTCCTTTAGCAACAGCTTGGCTCAATCGTTCAACCGCACTTACGCAGTTTAGCACCATGCCTTATGTCCGGACTTAAACAAACCGCATACCACAAGCAATATAGTTCGTTATTGTGGCACTTAAATCAAATGCAATCAGTACAGTTAACACAAGTGCAATACGTTGTCAATAGTTGCTGTAAATGTTCAGTACTGCAATTCGCTGCATCTCGTACAGTGCGAATGCCTACAAATCTATGTAATCTATGAAATAATGTTTATTATTTCTAGGTTCAAACGCCTTCTTAACAGTGATCATGTTGTAAACCTGGATGTAAATGTACCTGTGACAAAGTAACCAAAGACGATACACCTATGTGTATTATCTTGGTGTAACTCCTATGGACCAGACGTGCAGTGTGCAGTGTGTAGTGTGTGGTAGTGAGCAGGTTCGGCCTTGATGAGGCTCTCTGCCAAGTGGCAAACGCGTTGGCAAAGTGGGCCATGAACTTGGCACAGCACCTCTAGCGGCTTGCATAGCTGAGTGCCGGGCTCGGTCATCAACACACATCTGCACCATCATCTGTCACTGCGTTAGTCGATACACCTATACGTATTGTATTTAGTGTAACTCTATGTGCAGTGAGTGTGTGGTAGTGAGCAGGTTCGGCCTTGATGCTCTCTGCCAAGTGGCAAACGCGTTGGCAAAGTGGGCCATGAACTTGGCACAGCACCTCTAGCGGCTTGCATAGCTGAGTGCCGGGCTCGGTCATCAACACACATCTGCACCATCATCTGTCACTGCGTTAGTCGATACACCTATACGTATTGTATTTAGTGTAACTCCTGGACCAGACGTGCAGTGTGCAGTGTGTAGTGTGTGGTAGTGAGCAGGTTCGGCCTTGATGAGGCTCTCTGCCAAGTGGCAAACGCGTTGGCAAAGTGGGCCATGAACTTGGCACAGCACCTCTAGCGGCTTGCATAGCTGAGTGCCGGGCTCGGTCATCAACACACATCTGCACCATCATCTGTCACTGCGTTAGTCGATAGTCACCAACGTGCTAGATTCATCCAGTTAAATATAGCAATATTTCCTTTTTATCAACGAGAAACATATGTTTGTCAATTTTGAAAACCGCATTGCGTACCAAGAACCTTTCCTCCCGCTCCGAGCGGATATCAATTAAAATGTACCCCACTAGCTAAATAGGTACAAATAGTATTGGAAAACTAGACGTATATTCCTTACAATGAATTGTTCTTGAGTGAAGCTACAGCAGAATGTGTGGTGTGTGGAGTTTTCTAGAGAAACGCTGAGTGAGGTTCGCCCAGAAGGCCGATAGAAAGTAAGTGCGCCCAGCCCAGTGGCGTTCAACCACTGTAACCAGTCAGTCATCCCAAACAAACCCATCTCTTCTTCACTCCGAGTCCACTCAAGTCGTATAGCACAGAGTGGAAATACCAATATAGCCTATATTCTACTCTATAGTTCAAGAGCAGTTCAAAAATATCTAATATATGCCCAAATGTATTATTTTATTAGCATCGCTTCTAGTAAAATGTAAGGAATTTCCCAGTTAGAAGGGCGATTCTCTTCTGCCTCACGACTGGGACTCGTGGCGTGGTCCTGTAATCCAGCTTCATGGAGGTCAGGTTTTGAGGATGATATGGGTCTAAAGCGGCTCAGATAGTCTCAGTGATCATCTGATGATACCCGCATCAACTTCCACCATCGTTTAGACACTTCAGACCATCACCTGCGTGGTTCGGAAGTCACGTTAAGCCGTTGGTCCTTGTATTTGCATTGGTCATTGGGCTATTAATTAATGACCCACTCTAAGGAAGAGTCGGCCTTAGTTTGTAACAAGACTACACCTCATAACTCATTACTACCACTCGTCACACTCATCCTTCACCACATATTTGCCTTAAAATACCCTCATGAGAGTGGTCGGCATCTCAAATAGTGATTTAGTGATATACATCCACTAAAATGAATTATAGAAAGTTACTTTAACCTCAGGGTTCTATTCCACCTCCACTAACAGCACTTGTGGTTCAAAAGTATGCTCGATGAAGTGTGTTACCGAACTTATGTACTGGTAAGTAAACATGATGACGTCAGATCAACAGATCGAAAGTTTGGGAGCGCGGGTTGTTGCCCTTGATGGCAGTGGACACGATATACTGTGATCATTTACCTAGCCAACGTCCAACACAACTGCATGCGGCGTTTCCTCGTCATTCAACCCCAGCCAACGTATTGTTGGACGAGTATCAGATTTGTTTTAAATTGTTCGGCTGTAATGCGTTGATAGTAAAAGCAGTAAAATCACGTACAGAATTACGTGAAAATTAAGGTTCATGCAGGATTTCAGGACATTTATACGACTCAATGTAAAGTGGATCGCGGTTTGCGGAGGAACTTCTGTTCACAAAGGATAGACGCTCAGGTAACTGCAAGTCTTGGAAGAGAGCCATGTTCAAAAGTGGGAAGATCTGTCTGAGACACGTTGAACAGAAAGAATTTAGGCAGCAGACAAGTTGTATATAATTTCTGCAGGTCGAACCCCAACTTCCAGGTCCAAACAAATAAACTCGCACTTCCAGATTTCATGAAAAATGCACTTTTTAGACTAAATAAATGCAAAAGATAAAAATCTGTCTTTGACTAAACAAAATTATGAACACTAAAGATTAAAACTGCGTTACACTATCGAAAGCGTATGTAACTTTAAGTCCCGATGTCGAACAATAAAATCACGAGGGAACTCCAGTGGAAGAACAGTGTGGGGGGCGTGGCGCGAGTCCTTGGGATCAAAGTAAGCACGGAGAGTGTTGGTAAACACGCTGTGACGGCCTGGGAGCAGCTAGGATAAGACAAAGCACTCGGCCACGCTTACCTTGAGGCAGGGACCAGGGTACACCTTACACGCTAGACTCTGCATAGGGCACTCACCTGAAACATGCAAGCACACTTGTCACACAAACTGCTGGTATTGGATTATACAATAGTTATGGATAAAATCTGGTCATGTTCAAATTATGCTGGAAAAACAATGTTTTTTTACGTGGTTCACGTCAAAAATTGGTAACCATCATTACGCTTGAGTGTACGACTTTTTGGGGTGTTTTGCCTGGTTGCCGAATACTTTAGGCTAGCTTATTGTCTAATGTTTTAGGTTACTGTTCACCTGAAGACGGGATCAGATTGCAGACCCCGAAATGTGATATTTGGTTTAATAGATGGCTACAATAATATTTAAAACTCAGAAATTCTCCCATCTTCAACAACATTAGCCAATGGACCAATCTCAGGGACTTTCGGGTTCAAATCCCGCTTTAGGAGTTTGGTTTGTGCACCCTCTCAGTCCACTCGGCTGCGTGAGTGGTAACTGGAATTAAAATAATCGGGTTCACAGCGAACTAGCCACTCGTCCCAATTCCAAACACTGTCCCTCCAGGCCCAACCGCGGATTATTACAATTAAACACAAATAATATTCATGACACAAATCTATAGGTTGTGAATTGAATGTTTGGCAAGCTAGTCTGAACAACAGATGTTGAGGGTGTGTTATGAACTACAGTACAGTAAGGTTGTGTGAAGAGGTGAACTACTATAGTAGTGCACTGTGCGTGTTTACAGCTGACCGAGCCCCACCCTTTAATCTACAGATAGCTCGCCCCATTCCTCGCCAACACATTATTTTCCCAACTAGTTTTCGCAAACGTTAAAAAATCAATGCAGCAACTTACTATATTCTGTGTGTTGTGCTAGTTACCATGGTTCCACTACAACTAATAGCAAACTACACGTTTTGTTTTGTGGGACTAGATAGATGCGGGTTTACTTAAGTATATATTTCGGAAAATTAAGACATTGATTTCAGTTTTTTTATTTAATAACACTCACTCGTGTAGCCAATTTGTTTCAATATTATCTGGGTTTTATTGTATGAACCGTCCCAACGATTATGAGCTTAAAGGTGCATTGTCACTGGTGCGGCTGGAACGTCTAACGTTCAACGTCAGTCGTTGGACGTCAGACGTAGAGCGCCTGCTTTATATTGTTTCTTATGGCGCCAACGACTCTAGCGGCGGCCGTGTGAGTGACGATGGCGCCATAAGAAACAATACAAAGCAGGCGCTCTACGTCTGACGTCCAACGACTGACGTTGAACGTTAGACGTTCCAGCCGCACCAGTGACAATGCACCTTAAGGATACGTTTTCATATAATTATGAAAAGAACCGTCATCAACAAAAGACTATATAGAATAGTTATTGCGCTTGTATACCATGACCTTGAACATACAAATGTTGGATAATGATATGTACTTCACTACTTGTACACAATCACATCTGGACAGTCGACTTCCTAATGACCAACTAAGCCGACAAATGACTCGCCTGTACTTCCTTACGACTGCTGGGTGGTGTAGAGTGTATATTCTAGGATATTTATACCGATTCCCGTGCATAAATTGCAATGACACAAATTACAAAAAGTTATGTTTTACGCAATATCAAAAAATAACTCTGCATGTTCGTGTATCTAGTAGCGAACTTCATAGACTATTATAGAAACGTTCAGTATTTGTCTGCACTAGACTTCAAGAAAGAATTCAACGAAATCACTATAGTTTGCATTGATTAAGAAGTCAAAACTATGGTAATTTAACAAAAGGTACAACACCTTGACATTTCATATAATATCGTTAGAGTTGACCTTGGTGTGAACCGCAGTTCACACTGTACAGCAGAGTACAGTAGTTAGCAAACCTCAGTGGATCGTGAGAAGTCCTTCATTCAGTCAAGTGCATTCGGCTGCATCAGCTGCTGCACTCACTCACTCACCAAACTCAAAATGTAGCAACCACAAAATCAGAAAGCAAGCTTTTGAAAATAAGTTATGGAAGTTTAAAAGTAATATTGATCGCGTATGTCCAACCAGACCCGCAGCGCATGCTCTGAGAGGAAATTCTTCGAAAGTTTCATCACAAGAGTGAAAACATTCCAAAACAAACCAAATATCAGCAATTTTAACGTGTAGTTGCACTTCGGTGCCATATTAAACTCACTCTTATGTACATCAAAATTTCAACATTTTAACTGACTTGAAATTAAATAAAAAATATGTATGCAAATCTTTGTTGTTACATTGACATAAACATTAAAACACATTTGGAATTTTTGTAATACTTCCCTCTATACAAATAAATACCCGTCAATACTCGCAGTTTACCTTTCACTGAATGTCTTTAAATTTGCCTGGAGAATATAGTAAATCATTTAGCAAAAGTTAACCACGATGCGACGTTTAGGATTAGAAAACCTTTTTGGTTGGTCTTCAGCAGCTAAAATGTGTATAACGTGATCATGAGTACAGTACCTAAGTTTACATTACGTAGTCGGTGTATGTAGGGTGGAGTTTTATGTCCCCTCCACCTTAACTTTTGAAAGAGGAAAATATTTTGAAAACCCCTTTGGGGAATGTTTTTATAGGATCCTGAAGATTCTTTTGACGTACTTTTGCTACCCATCCCACCCAAAACCGGAGGGCCCCTAGATTTTTTAAATACGAACCCCCCTTGTAACACTTTATTTGAAAGGGTATAAAAACACAAACTCAATGATGCCATTAAAAAATTTACGATGTTTCTGTACAAAATGGCGGCTCAAAACGTTTTTCATTTTTTAAGTAAATAGATAGACGCTGTCGCTATATTTTTCAAAATTTAGAAAAAAGTTACAGATCTAGTTATTGGGTACTCAAAGCTTGAAAATGATATGTTACAAGATACAATTTGCAAACTTTTAAAAATTGCCTCTTTTTCAAAATTTGTCAATTTTCAAAATTTAGGGGGCCCTCCCCCTCGGTTTTGGGTGGGTAACGAAAAATACGTCAAAAGAAACTTCAGGACCCTATAAAAACGTTCCCAAAGGGGTTTTCAAAGTTTTCCTCTTTCAAAAGTTAAGGGGGGGACATATAAAACTCACCCTGTATAGGCTGGCAATGAGAATGGTACATGGCTGGTATACGAGGAATCAGATATTGTTGGGCAAGAATATAAAGTGTGATGATTGATCACAGGTCTGTGAGGGTGAAGATGTATATGTCACGTTGGATGCTGGTAATCCCTCAGTGCTGTGATTATGTCTCACGTGATTGCGGTGCAGTTGAATCAGGTAAGTACAGTCGCGACCTTCAGCTCCGTGATCCTTCCCACACCCACTAATCACGTATAGAATAATAAGTAACGAGGCAATGAGGTAAGTAGTGAGTTGAAGCAATAATGCCGAAAACAAGGAGTGAGTTGTTAACAACTGTGTTTTATGCGTTTAGCGAAGCACAAGAAACAAACTGCATACAGTGGGACGAAGATTTATGAAGAGACATTAATCCTGCCAACTTAACCAACATCATGCTGTTAAAACTATTAACTAGATATTAGCTAGAATTTAATATGGAGCACAACAATACTCAGAGAAATCTACCTGTCTCTACACTTTTAGACTTCCATGAAACCCAACGTCAAACACCGCACTAACACTCATTTTGGGTCGGGTACCAAGAACTTTCCATTAAACGTATCGCTGATCGCTGAAGGTTATATACCTTTGAAAAGCGTTACTCGACATGAAACAAAATAGAGGTAGAATATCTAGCAACATGATCTAAGGGTAAATGTATCTAGCAACTTGTAGAAATTCTTTAGCTTTCTTTTCGATGTTATATACGAGAATCTAGCTACACAAGTTCTCATGTCCAGTATCTTCGACCATCACTTTACAAAACAACAAAGTGACATTTAAGACTTGTGTTTAATAAACACCAGGTGTCGTAAACATCAAGCTAACAAAGAGAGAGAGCCTGCGGCTATCATTATAAACTGATCATGTTGAGTAAACTATGGATGAGTACGTGTATTGTATTGTGTTGTGTGCGGTATAAACATGCATCCTACGCGAGAAAGCAGGGATACAGCACAATGTGAGGCTCGAGGCTCGGGGGCTGGAGTGAGCCGGACACAATGAACAAGGACACACACACACAGTATATACCATAGGGACTGGAGAGAGTATATCAGACATACACAAGTCATCTGGCTGACACTGCATCTTACTTATCGGCATCTCTCGTCAGACAGTTATTAGCAAATGTACTGTTTGAAACAAGAAAGAGGTTAGATAGCCATAACTGAGGATATTTTATACACTCCGGATACGAAAATCAGTACTTAATTATTAATAACTGGTTACGCTGACTAGAAACCCTTGAAAAACTTCATATCTATATGTTCCATGATGGAAAACCCTTTTGAAGATGAATATGAACAGTACTTTTACTATGCAATGAAAAGGCGACGAAATGTCTAATTCAAAACAACAATGGGTCTACATACGAACAGCGAAACGTTTTGAACTAAGAAAATATACATGAAACTATTGAGCAGATGTAACTTTAGCTTGATATAAATTAACGTCTGTTTCTCCCTACATGCAAGAATTTTGAAGAAAGAAAGGTTCGACTTAAATACTAGGTAGAGGATTGCGCAGAGTGAATCAATAGACCGACAAGAATATAGCAAGAGGTTATGAAAATGATTGGCAATCTCTGTATAACACAATGATAATCAAATGCAGCAAGTTTCTCAACCCATCTCTTACCCAACTCAGCTATGCCACAACTGCTGCTGTTAAATGGTCTGTTCGCATTAGTTTAAATTTTCCGGATTTGTGAACAGTCGTACCTCTTGTGTAGAGGTATGTCTGTGCTCATTGCAAAATTTCGTTCACAGCCCAAGATATAATAACTAAAAATTACATTCCGGGCTAGCGTGGTGAGTCATGCTAACAGTACACCCAAGCCCAGTCATCATCATCATCGCGTTTCACGTCTACTCTGTCTACCTGTAGCCTACTACACTCCACTCCACTCCACTGTCTGCACGAACTGGCTGATAATTCGCTACCGATCAGCTCCGCCAATAACAATCAACCAATCTTCCAATCCGCGGTTCAAACTTATTGAAATCTCGGGAGAAACTCATCTCGGAGTAATCATTGCAATTTCACCAACAATAACACATTCCCTCTTCACTCGGCCTCAGTAATTGGTCTGCCTCTAGTCGATGCCTACTTTCTTTTCTTTGACTGTTTTATCCAGTGGTAATTATTATCTGTGGTATATTCGTTATGCAAGCCGACCTAACTTTATCCAATGCATTCAACATTGACTAACTCCACTGCTCACTTCACAAATTACACTTCTGATCCACTTCCGGGTAAAGTTGTAAGAGACATAATTGCAGTCACGCGATACGAAAATTACGGACTGACGGTTAGATTACAGTCGGCACGTGTCTTAATTTTACTTTACTATAAAATCAATTTGCCTTCACTCTTCCTCAACTCAAACAGACTCGGAACTGAACGTATACGATCTTTTAACAGCCACAGCGATTCATACACAACGGCAAGGCTTACTAAAATGCAGTTTGAGGTGATTTTACTAAAAACATTTGAATACAGAAATCCCCTCCCCTCCCCCAAAAGGGTTCTTCCAGTAGTCCGATTTTGTTGGCTAACGAACTTGACTGAGATATTTACAAAAGTAAAAATTGTACCAAATTTGATGAAAACCGTATAAAAATACGACCTGTAGAGAGTACACATATATATTGAAAAATTTCTCAAAACGTGTTCTGGGGGTAAGGATTTGTACACATTTCATGGTCCCTGCGGACGGCATGAATATCTCATTTACCAAAAGAAATCCACTAAAAGAAGACAAACAATTAAAAAGATTTGAAATTTGTGTATTGTCTTGTTTAGTAAGATTTATTCTAGATAAAATAGTGCCACCATAGAATAAAGAATAGGCCTATACTTTGTGGCGTTTTAAAATTTTATAAATTTATTCAAACGTCATTATGTGAGTGTGTAAGGTTGAATTGATATAGAGACGACTACCATTTATCATTTATAAAATACTAAAGTAATGTGCTAAAAATAGAATAACGTGTTAGATAAATTAAATGAGCTGAAATTGAGCAGCCAACGCCCAGGTCAAGTAGCATCACTACAGTATACAGCGGCTGATTCATCACTTGAACATTCATGCCAACTGCAATTGTCTTACTTTGATACGTTATCCATTGCTCACGTTAAATCAATATAAAATTGGTTTTTATTTATTTTTGAACCAAAATAATCGGAATTTGGCTAACGGAAGCAGTAGAATCCATCACTCCACTTTGTCTTTCGTATGGACTGCCGCTTCGATGTTCATGCAAAAAGTCACAATAACATAAACTTTAGACCTTCGTCTTTGTAGCTGTAGTATCAAAATCACATTATCATAATAAACTATAGACGATAGGAAAGAAAGGACCAAAACTACAATATTTCATAAAATAATACGTTTTCAAGTAGTAAAAAAGGAACAGGGTATACATTGGGTTGAAAATCAAATAAAACCGATTGTTTTCAACCCAATGTATACCTTTTGTTACTACTTGAGAACTTATTATTTTACGAAATATTGTAGTCTTTGTTATTTTCCTTCCCATCGTCTTCCTATAGAATTATACTCAAGTCATTAGACACCTCAAGAATTCGTCTAAAATAACATCATCAGATGTGGATTGTCTGTAATAAGTCTATATGTGTTGATGGTGAATCTTACATAGCCAGACGTTGCCCTTGGGTCCGCCGTGGAGGAGGTGGACGCTGAAGTCAAGTCCGGCCAGGTCCTGGCGCAGCGAGGCAGAGTCCATGCTGAGCACGCATTCAGGCAGCAGGAACAAGTGGTCTATACCCTCCTGAGGACCTGAGCTTGCCGAGGTGTTGCGTGCTGCGGTCAACATGTTCAACACTCACTCACTCAGCGCACTTCACTCAGCTGTCCATCAGCGCGTGGACAAGCAGGGAGACACACTATACACGTACACGCCTGAGTCAACCATCTACACTACTCAGTACTCTAGACCGGTGGAAGCTAACATTGATCTTAAACTTAGAATGATTAAAAGAATGTTTGGGAAAGAACATTTATCAAACAAAGCAAGATGAATTGAATCAAGCCGGAAGAAAGATGCGTCGGTTCTGAGTCAAGGCAAGAGTGATGAAGCCAAACTAAAGGTTGTTGGCACTCCTTTCATTGTCGACTGCCAACACAATACAACACTACAAAATTCTCTCACGTCCGACAAATAGTCCACTTATTTCATTCTTTAACCCCTTCCTCATTTCTCAATCCTTTTGTTTAGCCTAATGAGGTTTCATCCATTGAAAAGATTTAGAAAATTCTGCTATCTAGTAATGGCAGAGAATAATATTGCTGACAACTATCAGATACTGATAATACTGAAAAGTCTGATGATAAATCACTCAACTTCTCGTACATTCAACGCTACAAGGTGTAGTACAACCATGATCACGTGGACAGATTGCAGACGGTGGGCAAGTGAAGCAAGCTTCTTTCTTGTAACTGTACACAGGGGTTTCGTTGTCAGTCCATTTCACGGACTAGTTCACCACACCATGGTCAGTCAGCCAAGGCCGGTAGTCACGCTGGCCAACGAGACGCTGACGAAATTCTGTATTGGTACACACTGGAGCACAAGTGCACTGCTTGCTACTGACTAGCGATGTGAAAGAGAAATGCAGATGCAAAAGGTTTGTCATGGATTTTTACTGGACTAGAAATATATCGTTAGTAGTTTGGCAAATTATTCCTAGCCAAAAACGTACTCCTAAAACGTACGTACGACGGACCTAAATGCAGAAGTAATCCCAAAATATTTGTGACAACTGGACACTGGTTGGACTAGGATGGATCTAAAACTCATAAAACCGGTCACATGATATTTGTATGAAAGCTCTCACTGTTGCAAAGTAAGGCAATGGGGGTTATGGTGATTAACAGTTTGCGTGAGATACAAGATGGCCTGTTCCTTAGAGCGGAGGATTGAGGAATGGCTGCACTAGCGATTCAGCGAGATGGTGCATTAGCACATATCCTGGCACTGCAAGTGGCCCACATACTTGGCTGCACACCACACACTCGGGGAACAGAACACTCCAACTATTAATACACTGGGCTCGCATGGAACCCTCCTACATCGATCTCAGTCTGGCTACACTCTACACAAGTGCGCCACAATAGCATTTAGAACATCTTCAAGGATCGTTTAACAAGTATCGAATCGATGCCTCACTGTCAAACCTGTCAAAACAAACCTTTCGTTCGTTGCACTTCAACGCCAGAAAAACTACAGACTGAAATCTGAAATATCTCAATAATATTAGAGCCAATCGAGCAAGTACAATATTAACGCCAATAAAATCTCCATTTTAATCCACAAACACTAGAAATTACTAACGAAAGATATGACAATTAATATTAAGGATCGTTTAACAAGTATCGAATCGATGCCTCACTGTCAAACCTGTCAAAACAAACCTTTCGTTCGTTGCACTTCAACACCAGAAAACTACAGACTGAAATCTGAATATCTCAATAATATTAGAGCCAATCGAGCAAGTACAATATTAACGCCAATAAAATCTCCATTTTAATCCACAAACACTAGAAATTACTAACGAAAATATGACAATTGTATCCTCGCCGACCAAAACTTGATAATTTATTCCGACTGGAAAAATGGTAGTACATGAATGGTGTCCCATCAGATACACGGCAAATTGCACCTTGTGTTACACAGGTGTGTAAGCGATGTTTACGCATATCTGTCAGCTTCAGCACTCTCTGCGAACACATAAACACAACCCGTGTCCCTGCTGGAGAGAGGAAGTGTCTGTCTGAGCCGAGTGTGAGTGACCACTGCTTGAGTAAAGGGCTCTCTCATCTACTCGCACCAAGTGCCAGCCACTCTATATAGTCACTTAGTACACACTACACAGCCTCACAAGCTTCTGCTGCTACAGTATACCATATGTATGCTTAGCTGAGCAAAGAGAACTTTAATATGTGGTTAATTTCCCATGGGATGAAAAATGCAGTTTTTATAGCATAAATCCCCAACTCCTTTACTTGTAATGTGAATTATCCTCCCACCCACCCGTTACAGGAAATTCGCTTGGATTCACGGTAGCGCCGTGGCTACTCGTCAGCTGTTTTCTGTTTCGTGACTACTTATTGCAATGAACTGCCGATGCTATGTAATGTTTGAATTGGATTTAGCTGTGAGAGAACATAAAATTGTTATACTGACGATTGAGATACGGTACAGTTTTGAGATCATAACTCCATAATCCCACAACATCAAAACCCGTCCCTTCTATAAACATCAACTGACAAAATCTTCTAGAACTTAGCAGAAATTTGTAGGTTTTACATCAATTAGTCTGCCCAGAATAAAAAATTGGAAATTTTAAAATTTACAATTTTTTATTGTTTTACATACAAAGTGTCACTAAATACAGATTGCAAGCCAATAAGCCAATATTACAAATTATTGCAAAACATTTATTTACTGTACTACGAACGACCAACTTCACTGATAAGCACTCATTTGGGGCAGAAGCAATCATTGAAACTCGACTAAAGTATTGAACTTGACTGAGCTGAGGCCAGGAGACCAGGAGATGATGTACGCTGTACGGACTCAAGGTTGCGGGGCTCACACTGATAGACACAAGTGGGACTGATAAGAACAGTCTTCAATCAATCACACCTCATCAATCTCACACTGAGCCGTACATACAACACTCGACACTGCAATGCACTAATGTGATCCGTAGATACAGTACTCGATAGCTTATCCCTGCTTTCAGTTGGATCTATTCTATATACCTGCTGTGCATTCAAAACAGAACAACCATCAATCGCGAACTGCGAATGATTGAGTGACACTGATAAATACCTGACTGAGTGTGATATATTTAAATATTCTACGAAATATCGATCACACGAGCTTTACAAACAAGTAGCACTGTATTTAACTCTACAATAAATCAAATGTCTAATCCATCATACTGGCGAGCTAAACAATAACAAAATAAAAAAATAACTAGATAACATTAGTATTTTGTTTCTTTAGATTCTTAGGTTTATAACGTTTGAGTTTGAAATAATTTAACCACCTGAAATTGACAGTACAGTATTTTTTACTAGCTTATATTGTTGGAACTAACGATTTCAGAACAAAACTGCAATATATACACCTTTCAAAAGTAAATATACAGCACTGTATTATCTAGTAACCAGAATTTCAACACAAACAAAAATAAAAGGTAGTACAGTAGTGTAATGGTTGACTGAGGGCTTACAAGGTACAAACAGTGAGCACATGTGCACAAGGGTGTCAACACTCGCGCCGCGGAGACGAAGCAACTAGCGCCCACACGCACACGGAACTGACGCGACTTCGCTAGTCTCAGTCTGGCAGTCGCCGAGACGCGAGCCGAGCTCAGCCGAGTCTGCCCGACATCACCCGAGCAACCACCACACCACACCGCTACACACTGATAACAATCGCGCGATATCAGTAACAGACGGTGCCCAATACGTCGTTGTGATTTGAGGTTCTGTACACGTATTTTCTTCAGGACAGACTATAAAACTGAGGGTGAAAAAGGGGATTAAAACATCTCTCTGTAAATTAAAATGAATATACCGAAACTTCGTTAAGACATCCTCATGTGAAATACCCTCCTCCGAGGGCATGCACGCAACGTATCTGGAGGCTGTTGGAGGTAAACCACATGAAGCAACAACTGATCAATTTATAACGAAATCCGAAATTACAACACACAAAATCCACGTTGTTATTGTTGAACTAAGGAATAGTATTTTTAAACCCGCGCTTTCAAGCTAAGGGGATGCCCAACTCTTCCTGAGTTCAGAAGAAACTCGTCTTTTAAAAGTCAAAAATTAAATACAAAGTGCCAGCAGTATATAGTAGGTCAGTAATAAAATTCATTATCATAATTTTATATATATCTATATCAAATAAAGCTAAACTGTCTCGTAAAAATAAATATATAGAACACTGCTAACATATATCTATAATATAAAAATTAATCGCAAAATGTGTTGGTAAGCGCATAACTCAACAACGCCTGGACCAATTTGGCCAAATCTTTTTTTAAAATGTTCGTTGGAGTTCAAGGATGGTTTTTACGGCGAGAAAATTTCGAATAATTGCCGGAAAACCCCTTAAAACAGCCCTTTCTTTTCCCATACAAACGTTTTCTAACTAAAACGTAGTCAATTTGAGCTTTATTGCTATTCGTTGCCAGCTGATATCCCTATTTTACAAACATAAAACATATGTTTTTCTTCAAATATCAGGGTGACGGTTCTGTTCAGAAGAATTTTTCCCCGACTATAAAATACGTAGGAACAAAAACTGCCACATTACAAATCTTTTTGACAGGACGAAGTCTGTCGGGTCCGCTAGTTTCGAATAAAATTTCAACTACACATCAGGGCTCTATTACATACAAGTTACTACTTTATAGGGAACTCCTAAATGGCAGTGGAAATGTGCCATTGGTCAGTGAATCACGCAGTGGAACAGGAGAAAGCAGAGTCAAACATTGATGACAGTCCAGTGTCTGTGTACGAGCAGAGCACAGTAGTTGTATTGTTTAGCAACTACTGTAGCAGGACACGCAGCTCGTAAACCTGGTCCCAACCAACCGTAACTCGCAATGCTTTTCCAATCCCACAACATCTTGTCTTGTCCTGGTGAGGTCTTTTTATCGCTCTATTTCACCCTTCATAGATCGGTTTTGAGGATGATATAGGTCTAAAGCGGCTCAGATAGTCTCAGTGATCATCTGATGATACCAGCATCAACTCCCACCATCGTTTAGACATATCAGACCATCACCTGCGTGGTTCGGAAGTCACGTTAAGCCGTTGGTCCTTGTATTTCCATTGGTCATTGGGCTATTAATTAATGACCCATTCTAAGGAAGAGTCGGCCTTAGTTTGTAACAAGACTACACCTCATAACTCATTACTACCACTCATCACACTCATCCTTCACCACATATTTGCCTTAAAATACCCTCATGAGAGTGGTCGGCATCTCAAATAGTGATAGTGATCTATTTCTTCGTTATCGAGAATTTTTTAATCTTTACTCCGATACACAGAGACGTTCAGTGGCACCCGGATTTTCATTCGGCAGTTTGTTATAGAAATGTTGACGATGCGAGATCATTTAGTTACTTAAAAACATGTCAGAAAGATGGTGCATCTTCTTCTTCGTTTGCAACAATTTAAAATTTGGTCAATGGGTTTAAACGTGGCCGTGAGTGAACAACAACTCCGGCAGGACGCCCGTTAAAAATGACAACCCCTAAAATGATGAAAAAATTCAAGATTTGGTCTTGAAAGATCGACAAATCAAAATTCGAGAATTAGATGAGTCTACTGGCATATCGCAAGGTACTTTGTTTTCAATTTTAAATGAAAATCTTGGTGTGTAAAAGATTTCATTAAAATGGGGCCGCCTTTGCTGTCAGAGAAGAACAAGTGCATCCGTGTCATTGATTCTAAAGCAGTTTTGTCACATGGAACCAGCCATATTCTCCTGATTTAGCCCCTAGTGGCTATTTTTGTTTCCCAACCTGAAGAAATGGCTCGGCGGACAACGTTTTTCATCAAACAAAGACGTCATTCCCACCCAGAAGTCTATTTTGCAGGATTTCCGAAATCCTACTTTCTAAGTGGCTTAATAAAGTTGGAAAAACGCTTAATCAAGTGTATAGAGCTAAAAGAAGACTATGATACAAACTAAAACAAATTCGACCCGAAAAGCTATTGTACATTTTTCTAAGGATTGAACCTCTCACGTACACACTAAATACAGGGTCATCGAAAAAGGTGTACGGGATTTGAAAGTGAAATAAAAATGTTAATATAATTGGTAGAGTTTTGATTTTTACATCAAAAGACACAAAAAGTCTTAAATTTTTTAATGTATTTAAAACTTTTCAATGTGAGCTCCCCCATTGCACGACAGACATCTAGCCGATAGTCAACCTTTTGCCAGGTGTTTTGGAGCATTTCAGGAGTCACTGTTGAAATGGCTACGTTGATTCTTCTTCTTCTAGGTGCTGAAGATAACGTATTTTCTCAGCATAAACTAAGTTTTAAATGTAACCCCAACAGAAGAAATCTAAAGGCGTCAAATCAAGACTCCTAGGTGGCCACAAACAAGACCATTCCTCCCAATCCAACGATCAGGAAATCTGTTGTTGAGAGCTTCTTGGACGATTAGACTGTAGTGACATGGAGCTCCATTCTGCTGGAAAATGGCATTAATGCCCTTTCCCCTTTCAATTTCTTCAACTTGAGGGAAGAGATAAGAGAAGAAGAAGAATCAACGTAGCCATTTCAACGGTGACTCCTGAAATGCTCCAAAACACCTGGCGGAAGGTTGACTATCGGCTAGATGTGTGTCGTGCAACGGCCCCCCATTGCAAAGCGTTCAAAGCTCACAATGAAACTTTTTTATTACATAAAATTTAAGATTTGCTGTGTCTTTTGATGTAAAAATAAAAATTCTACAAATTATATTAACATTTTTATTTCACTTTCAAATCTCGTACACCTTTTTCGATGACCCTGTATAGTAACAATGCATCATGGCATCACCTAGTTGTCTTGTTATGAAACTGAAAGAAGTTTAACAAGTTCGGTGCATCGGTTTATTTGTAGAAACAAACAGAATGTGCAGAGCTGCAATGTTTGTGGATTGTGCCACACATGACATATGTCGAGCTCGGAGCACGGACATACAGACACGTGGATGCAGCAAACATATTCAATGTTCCAGAGACCTCCGTAGCTCAACTCACATGCGGTGTCTACAAATATACTTTATATTATCGATATCTGTATACTTACACATCATATAAACATATGAGCGGACCCGTGGCGGGTTGGTATCGCGCGCTCATACCTCCGGCGGCGCGAGTTCGATCCTTCCAGTTACCATTGAGCCATTGACAATGTCACTTTGCGGTAACGCTAGGTAAAGATTGAGGTTGAGTGGTAACGCTAATAAGACTTTCCAGTTCTAACGTCGCCTCATTAAACAAGACAACCTTTACCTGTACTTCCACTATCAGAGAAGAATGTATTTCGAATGAAACTTGTTGACTAAACTACGTAAACCACTTTTAATGTAGATTGTAGACAATAAGGCACGCATTGTAAAATACACAAGGGAAAAAACTAAACTTTGAATCTAGCTGCTGTAAATACATTGTTTAAAGGGTTTCATTGAAAACACACAAGTTCTATATGAAACTCGAGAATAAAATATAAATTATCATAGCTCAAAGAATTTGCAGTAATTCAAATGCTGCAGTCTTGCAGAGGCAAATGAAATTGGATTGCACCCATGCTTTAGAGAATAAATTATGTTTTGTATTGGTTCAACTCAACTGAAGAGTTTTGGGTAATGATTCATTTGTGACCTTTGTAAACTGTAGACTAATGTACCAAGGTACAAAGTTACACGTCCAGAAAAAGCTACATAACATATTCATTTGAATGAAGGACATCCTTATCTGGCATACAAACATTTTCCTGTAAGCAGCGGCACAACTTCAATTTAGTTATTGTTGTGTCTCCCTAACTGAAATCAATGATTTCGGGGATTTTTGTGGACATTTCGTGAACGAACATTCCACTGCGTCGAACAAACTGACCGCACATTCCACTAAATCACTTGCATGGTTAAAACTAGACTAGAAATTCAGAAGTCGGGAAATGCCGACAAACGAAAGTGAGTCCGGAACTAGTATAATGGAAGTGGTAGAAAGAAAGCAATCAGATGAGGACAAGACCAGGAATGACGAGTACGGATGGAAAGTGAAGCTCAGTGTTCAGTGTTCAGTAGCTGTGGTCGATCATGGGCAACAGCACAGTGACGCAGAAATCGGCACATTAACGCGGCCTTCTATAGACATTCGTCACACTTTTCCGTGTCAAGAAAGAAAAGCGTGGAGGAGTCCGACCTGCATTGCGGCCAGGGCGCGCTGGCATACTTCTAGCCACACACTGTAGTAGACTCGGCTCTCTGGACTCATAAAACATCCAAACATATTCAATCACGTAGCGACAGACACGTGGTTACTACTCACTGATTTCACTGAGACGCTCTACACCGTGAGGATCCACACCAGGCAATACGAATTACGTTGAAAGGAACGCTAACTATGAAATTCGGATACAGCAATCTCAGGGTTTCAGCAAAAGGCGCGGAGAAGAAATGCAAAGGCGGACTATGCAATGGAAATAAGTTATTTCACTGACAACACACACAATATACCCTTCAAGGAATTCGGAAGCTTTACTTGATACTAGCTGCGCCAGGCTCGCCCCAGACCCTGGCACGCTCATCGCCAAGCACCTCGGTGCCCCACTTTGTAAAACTCGGCCATCCCGCCGGCCTACATCAATTTTATGATACACATAGATTTTATGATTTTTTATTTCCAAAATCCATATGGCATTTGTGCCCCAAACGAATCAGAATCCCAAAATCAGTAGGGTCTTTGGGTTAATGGTATACAACTATGTGTCGAGTTTAAAACAAATCCGTTGATATTTACTAATAAATATTTACTAAAAAAAAAGAAATATAACATGGGGAATTGGGGACCTCAAAATCCCCATAAAAATAAAAAATCTATATAATTTTATTCGTTTCCCCACCCTCCACACACTAAGGACCATTTCTATTCAACAAATTCTGAATTACCCCAGCCAGATTCCAAGATCTCAACACTCCGGACAACCCTAACCGAAATACTAATAGTATAGATGAGCAACGTAAAATAATACTGTTGTTTAAATTTATGATATGATAGGTGAATAAAGTCATCCAGTTTTATTGGCGTAAGTAAAACCACCTATGAACACTCGATTACGAATATTGACGCTTCTTAAAATGTCCAAAACGAGAATAAAACACTTTTGCACGTAAGTATAAGAGTAAAACCAGAAGAAAAGAAACAGGTTTACATCATTTTAAGAGTGCACAGTGCCTGTCGGCCATTTTGTTTTTCGTCTCATAAGAACAATGCAAAAACAAGCATTTTCTTGAGACACCTCACGCCTACAATTTTCATCAGCTCTTTTTGAAATAAGCTTGATTTGAAACATAACAATGTACTGCAGTGACTCTGCTGACCACCTTTTGAAAATGTTTTTAGTTTAACAATAAAACAATAAATTAAAATACGAAAAGTTTCTTCGGCTTTTGGACTTTTGACACGGTTGAGACGGGCTTCTAAATAATCTCCATTTGTTGATCCAAACAATACTCTCTTACTCCCTCTTATAATTGTTTTTGTTCACCACAGCTGCTGACACTTGCTGAATATCTCGACAATGATTCATAAACACGAAATCTCTGAGCCGGCTCAACGCTCAGAGAGCCTCTAGATGAAGAGAATCGCTCGCGTTCTGAGAAAGAATGCTGTTCACACCTTAAAAGGAGAGCGACCGGCCATCCGAGATTGCGACTGTGAAGTCTCAGTCTACTGCCGATCATTCAGTGCAATCAACACAGTCTGGGTCTAAATCATTTCTGAATGGCAGCAATCCTTCAGTTGTAAAAAACGATAAGTAACTTTCAAATTATTTAGTTGAAATTATCGAAGAGTACAAGCTGAAGAGGCCAAAAGACGGGGGAAATCGCAATATTATGTTCACTTCGCCAACGCTGATCATTTTTAGTGATCGATGGTCCGTCTTATAGATAGTCAGAGGTGTTGCATCTTAGGTATAATGAACCAACTGGTTTTGCGTTTCACTTACAAAGAATATGTTTTACAAGAAAGTATAACGAACTTTTCAGCCACTTCAGGAGATAAACTTCTGCCTACATTTCGGCAAGTTGGGAAAACTACGAGGGCTGTTTGATAAGTACCCGTGTTTACATAAAATTTTAGCCGTAAATTCTTTTCATATTGTCAGCTGTTAGATAGCAATTAAACTATACAACAGCTGGCTAAATTTTAAGCCAAAAATTTTTTTATGTTTTAGCCAATTTTTAAGAAATCAACTCAAATCGGAACCTTTGCTGACATGGATAAAGAACCGTATTGATCTGTGATTAGACTTTGTATTTAGAGGGGAGAAATGTGAAATCCGACAAATTACCTCATATCCTTATACACCTCCATAAGTTTTGTCAGATTTCTCACATTTTTCAAACACAAAAAGTCTAATAATCACAGATCGAATCAAGGTTCTTTTCCATGTTAGCAAAGGTTCAGTTGATTAATAAAACAGCTGTCAAAACATAAAAGAAATAACGGTTTCAAAATTTAGCCAGCTATGGTTTACATAGTTGCTCTAACAGCTGACAATATAGAAATGGATTTACGTTTTATACTTTATGTAAACACGGGTACTTATCAAACAACCCTCGTACACCCGTTTTAATGGCTTAACCTAACTAATCTACATTATTCTAATTACACTTTGCCTAAAGTCTAAACTAAAAAAAAACAAACATGGCTTAAGCTCCGTTACATTTACCTATTAGAATAATTCAAACAAATGAACAATGTTACGCCCTTGAAAACGGATGAAGTTTCCCAACTTCCCGAAACGTAGGGAGTACTTTATCTCCAGAAGTAGCTGAAAAGTTCGTAATACTTTCTTGTAAATAAATCACTGCCACTATTACTATGACTCTTTACACTCTACAAAAGAGAACATGTCTAAATTAATCCCTCAAATTTTGAACTCATTATTACCACAGTCATTATACACTGTAATTGGTTTCGTCTCACCGTGGACTGGGCATTTGATAATGAAACCGGCCAGAGAAACCCAATGGTGTATGGAGAAACTCAATGTCAAACTTAGTAACGAACGCTACGTAAATGTAAATTAGCGAAAGCGAACTTGAAGTGAGATAAAAAGTTTGGAATGGTGCTATAACTCAACAACGCGCAGGACCAATTTGGCAAAATTTTTTTAAATGGGGGTTCAGGCAGATTAGTAGCTCTTTTTTTCCCATAAAACTTTCTAACTAAAACGCCATTTGGCAAGGCAAGAGTCAGTGGCGAAGGTTTAGATAGAGATCACACTCAATTAGTGTTTCCGGCGAGTCAGTGACACTGAGACCTCTTATACCGGCACCGGTGTGACATGGACATCAAACTGCAAGACAACTTTCATCCCGTCAAACCTATAACTGCACAAGCTACGTCATACGTGTCCCTCGCCCTCTCGCAGCAATCAGAACCTGCAAATATTTAGTCCTCACTCTCGATTCGTATTTTTACATTGAAAACTCTTTTAGCCAAAATTGCTAAACCACCCCAACTGCTCTTGTGTTCGGACCTTAAAAATTCAATTATTTCATCGTATTTCTGAAAATATACGCTTGATTTGAATTAGACCTCTTCAATGATTTGAAGTGCAATAACCCTGGACAAACACCGGGACGTCTACTGTCAATGTTTAATGAATCTTACTCGTTTGCTTTTTTCGTGTGCATGATTGGAATGATACATGTAAGAATAAGGTCTAAGTTCTTTGTTTAACACTTGTTGTTGACGATGGGAGAATTTCAGAGTTTAAACTATTATTGCGGACTGTGATTATCTTGCTCACTAAACGATGGAAAATGTCCGCAATAATAGTTTAAACTCTGAAGGTTTAAAGTATAGCACAGGATATAGAACGATGAGAAAACTTGAAAAAAACTTTTAACATACAAACACGAAGAAATACAGCAGTAAGAACAGTGTAAGGAAACAGGCGCCGCTAACATCCCCAAAAAGTTAATACTATATAAAATGTGTAGACCGTATGAAATAATAAGGTTTTGATTTTGCGTGGCTCAAAATAAATTTGCAAATAATTATGTCTAGCAAGAATTTGCACTAATAATTCACTACTTTAGCGCGCTATTTTTTTTAGCGGTCCTATTTCTTACTAGCGTCAGCCTGTTAAAATCGGAGCCACTATCCGCTAGATACATTTGGTAAAGAATAATGAATACTGTACTGAATGCGTCACGGGAAGACAAGTGCAGCGCCGTTGTACGCTAGCGAAATCGGCAAAACAGCGAGTTTCAAGTTCTCGCCCTAGATCAAAGAGCAATTCTAAAATCAGCCCAAAAGTTGCGTGAAAGTTTAACTAACTAATTTTGTCCAAAACTAGTTTAAGCATGCTGACCTTTTAAGAAAATGTTTAAGTTTTAGCCAGAAATTAGTTTAGTTGCCCAACACTGAAGATAACTAATAACTGTAAAGCTAATGCTATTAATGGAGGAGCCTGGAGGGTTTTCTAAAGGACCTTTCTACTTACTCATGTCGCTATCAACCGTGAACTGATAGTTTCTCCTTTCTTACCTGCGAACACAACAATACTCAATTAATACAGGAATCACTTATACTCATTATATTAACACTTATAGCTATTTTATACGTGGTTTATACGTTACTGTTTCAAACTTGGTGTTTTTAACTGTATTATACTTAAACATTAGGGTTGGCCAACCCATCTGGAAAGTGCTCGAACTGAACCGCACTCGAACCTCCCAAGAACGCCCGACATTTGAACTAATCTATGACGGTTGAAAGGTACAGCCGAGTCGGTTTCAGTTTGAATAATACGAGTAAAATTCGGCCCTGAGCTCGATTCGAACTCAGTAAAGATTTAAGAGTAATGTCTCTACAAGATTTGAAAACCTCGAGTTCATTAACTTTCATCAACTACTTACTACCGCCGATAATCCTCAAACTCTTCAGAAGTGTTACAAGGTTACTAGGTACTTTGCTTACGGTGAACAAATTTCAGAGTTCAGATACGAGTATTATTTAAGTTCGATATAGAAAGTGTCAGAAATAATATATCAAACTCTGTTATACCAGTCAATTTCCTATCCTATCGCAGGTATAGTATTATTTTTACTCCCACCACAGGTTTTAAAATTTAATCACCCTCCCTGCCCATCTGGTTTTGTTTCAAACGTAACTTGAAATTTTGGCTTGGTACATAAAGTTCAGTTTCTGGTTCATTTCGACCTTAAATATCAAGAACTTAAAAAGAACTAAAAAAGGCC
Source organism: Matsumurasca onukii (assembly GCA_018831715.1). Lineage (NCBI taxonomy): Eukaryota > Metazoa > Arthropoda > Insecta > Hemiptera > Cicadellidae > Matsumurasca > Matsumurasca onukii. The sequence continues at coordinate 16,465,570 of CM032066.1, read as the reverse complement.
TTTGGATTTGGCTCGAAAGTCTCGTCAAGCGCACATAATTATGGTACAGTTTCGGTTCGAGTTCTGTTCGTATACTATTGGCGAACTAGCAGGTTTAAATTGGGCACCATTGCACTAAGTTCGACATGTTAGCATAATGGTTTGACGTTGGTGGACGAGTTAAGGGTCTGACCGGGCCCCCTGTATATCTACAGGGTGTCGCAGAAATGTGTAGCGCGTTTAAACATATTTTCCAACAATATTTTTTATCTAACCAATCAAGTTTCAAAATGGCGGCCATTTAAAAATTTCAAAGTCAAATGGAATAAAATTGGAATTGGAATGTGACATTTTTAAATGACCGCCATTTTGAAATTTGATAAGTTAGATAAAAATATGTTTGGCAAATGTTATTAAGAAAACAATTAAGGTTTACAACAAATTTAACATAAATATCTCAAACATTTACAAAATGGCGGATTACGGGCCAAACTAAGCCGAAATAAAAAATGTTACTTAACATTTTCGACATATTATGGGCAGTTCTGCATAGCCCAGCCCCCCCTGTACACATTTCAGTGACACCCTGTATACATGTTGGTAGGGAAGGTATATTCGCACATTAACACTGAACACAGACACTGTGAGTATAGGCAGTGGTGACGTAACGCTGGCATTGGTCAGCGTCGGTCGCGTGAGTCACTTTTCTTGCCCGGCTTCCTGCATAATAATGGCGATTCATTATTAGTTAATAATCCTTGACTCTTTCGCAAATTCCATTGCCAATATTTCTGTCCACATTCTTCTTTTCTTTACTTTTGGCAGTACAATTTAGCAAGCAAAAAGAGTTCACAATTATTGTTAGTAATTACTAATTAGTAATTTATTGAGTTTGGACTAGATTTGTCCAAGTTCTCTAAATTAAACAGTAGTACCAATGCAGGACTGGGTGAAACTCGGTGTCATTATCACGAATAAATTTTTAAATTACAGTGTAGGAATATACGAAAGATTATCGCCGTTCTAAGTAAGTAGTTGTCTTGTTTTACAAAACAATTTGCGATACTATCCATTTATTTATGTTTAAAACCCGCTTTTATAAACTATACAACGCTGTAAACCATACTTTGTAAATTTTAATCTTGTAATTAAATGGACCACTAGGGGTTTGAATGAATCCGTTTATTTATGTTTAAAACCTTATTTTTAAGGTATACCACGTACATAAACCATAATTAGAATAATTTTTTGTAGGTTAAATGTCTAAATTGTACAGGCACTATAAGTATGTATGTATATACAACGTGTTTCCACTTAATTATTTTGAAAGACTTACAAAACTTCGTGAATTAAAGCACGTGGAAAAAGGTCTATACACAGTATAACATCTGTTGAAACTGCTAGATAAAAACTGTAGCATTACTGTCAAATCAAAAATAAAACTACTTTTGCACAAAATTAAAATGGTACACATTTAGTGGTGATCGGATCGACCTATTTATCTATTGATATATCGGTATGTTGCAATGATAACCTAGTATTGGTTGGTGGTGGGAGGAGGGGGGATGAGGACAATCGATGTCCGGCGCCTTCCAGTCCGCCACAACACGCCTCGACTCCGTCCTGCAGCACGAGCTGTGACGTTTCATAGTACATCAATAGTATACCGTCAATACACACACAATTAAACATCAGTCTACTGGAGACACGGTATGCCCAAAACTCGAAATAAGCTATAAAAACCCCATAATATCGTTGACTCTTGAAAACTTGGCTGATTAACTCAAAGCTAGTAGGTTTAATCAGTAACTTTATTGCCAGAAACCCAACGTGTAGGCAAGAACAGAAACACTTAATCTATATATTAAAAGAATTGATGAAAATCTAATGGCAGTCAGTACAACCTTTCTATCAGGCCAATTTTCTTCATTTTTTTTAATGAAAGGTATTTATGCATAGGTTTATCATCAAACATCAAATATCTAAAATAATAATATAGATTGTTGTGTAAATATAGTATATAAACTTAGTGATACTTAGTAGTTAGTGAACTTAGTATAACTTAAGTGTAAATAGTGCTACTGAAGATGTTGCACCAGCGCAACGAAATGCGTATTTAGCCAGAAAGTCATCATATAGTATCTACAGGCAAAACCGAAAGGTAACTTGTTAAATAAAATCAAAAATCGCTTTACTTTCACCCTAAGAACTGAGTGAATCATGCTCTTTCATTAGAGATATCATTCAACATATTTAGTTACCTCTAAGAGGATTTAAGCGTGAACAAACGATTTTTTGGCACTGTTATGGATTTAAATTTGCTTGAGATAAAACATATGGGCAAAGTATTAAAAATGCAAAAAACGGAACTGAGGCCGCAGGTCTGGCCGAAGGCTAGTATATGTATGAAAATAATATTGAAAAAACAAAAAAGTAAATAATATAACAAGCCAAATAAAATAAATAAATTAGTTAAACAACTAAAATTTAAAAATAATAATAAATAATAAATAAGATACAAAATAATAATAATAAATTAATCAAAAATAACCAAATAAAAAACTACCATGAACTTCTAATGGCGAAGCCCAATTTCATTATTTGTCTTGCTGCACTCTTTCTTAATAATTTCAACTTCGTCCTAACTTAGAAGTGGTAGGCGACCCAGTAATAATTTATTTTTAACAACTGTATATCTTCATATATTTTTCTATAACAATTTTATATTTCTTTTTTAACGTATTTATAATTTTACTAATCATGTAGGACCCCCAATTTTGAAACATTTCCATAGTATATGATCAGGATATTTTATAATTTATTTTCTTCGTGTATTGTAACTATTATTAAATAACTGAATACAGTATGTAGACTAGTAACGTAGGTTACCTATAGATGGCGTGAGATGAGTGAAGGGGCGTGAGTCGTACGTGTAGTAAGGTTTGCGACAACACCACATGTCAACAACAACAGCTGTTAGATCACACAGAGCAGACAGAGATCAGCTGACTCCCGGTACACAACACTGGCAGTGGCACTTACACTCGCGAAACATACCAGTACTTCTTCAAGCTGATATAGCTCTGTTTCCACACGCAGGCTTAAGCAGTTGCACATTCGTATATACTGTGTATATAAATTGAAAAAATATATATATATTTATTAATTTTCAAAACCTTTTGTCTAGACCATGCCAGACATCATCACTTCAAAACTTAATTAAGGAACGACAATTTTATAAAATATGTACGAAGAAGGTTAGATTTACTGTAATTGGAAACAAAGTTAGATTTAGATTTATCTAACCTTATTTGTTCATAGGGTATACAATTGTTATTCTTCCATTACATTTCAAACTAATAATGTCTAAACTACATAGTCCAGTAGAAACGTTTTTGAAATTAGTATTTATTTATTTTTATTTCAGTTGTGTAAACATACATACATGATTTCCACATGTTGTCTGTAGAAAAATACTGGTAAAACGTATTTATTTTTTGCAATTTTTCAAATTTGGAAATTACAAGTGGCAGTTAATAAAATATATTCTTCTTTGTTAGTACAGTACAGCAAAAGTATGATCTTAAAAACGTTAAACCCATTAACAGACTTAAATAAAGTTATTAACTAATTTTTCATGGTCTAACGAACTTGGGTAAAAGAAAATTAGCATACACTTACAGTTTAATAAAAATTATAAAATGAAGAGTTGGAATTGTAATCAAATTGTAAATGTGCTGTTTGACATTTTCTTGAACTGAAATACATTACAGTCTCTATACCACTGTGCCAAATAAGCTGTTAGAATTCGTGGTTTATAAATTTTATAAATAATAAAATCTTTACAGAGTAATTGAATTAAGCCAAATAAATACAGAAGGTAAAATTGGCGCAGTGTATCGTGGCACTTTCACCCAAGTCAAAGAGTCGGAGCGAAGTATATAAATTTCAATTTGCGGGAAAACCACGATATAAAAGCAGTTGAGCTCGGGAGTGTGTCCAGAAAGCGTAGACGCTACAAGACAACTGAACACAATGTCAAGACAATTACTGCACGAGTGCAGGCCTCACACGATGCTCAGGCCGGCCGTGTAATCAATGTACAACACTGAACACTGATACACATCTCGTACACACACTTGCCACACACACACACTACTAGCGAAACATGTTTCAGGGAGCACGATACTTTCCTGGGCGCTGAGGAACATGGAAAGCAACTAAAGACAACATGTGTTTACGCGATGAGTGTGTCTGAAATCCGATTGAAACTTGAGTATTGAAATCCTAAATTTATATTTTACTAGTGAGTACCCGCACTTCGTCCGGGGCTTTATTAACATAGTGTTATGTGTATATTTTAAGAAATTGCAAATTTAAAGTAAACAAAAAATAGTTTCCTATATCTTTAGAAACCCCATTTAGTTTGCCTGTTGGCTACCTTGTGAGATTCAGACGTTAGTTGAACTATTATTGCGGATTCATAGTTACTCACCGTCGGCCGTTTTAGAGCAACGATTTTGAGGATGTTATATGGACTTCAAATGTATAAGGTGACAGTAATTTACCAACTGCGTTTCACTTAACATTCGCATATCAGATTCAAGACAGTCAAATAACCATCGTCACACAACAAACCATCTCAAACAAAGAAAGTGCCATGATTTAGTTCCAGGCCGTTGTATTTACAGCCCGCTTTGGTTTACAATTTCAGTTATTGAGGTATTTCTATGAAATGGACTGAAATGTGGCTAAAGACACACTGCGTGATTAGTTTAACTGACGTTGTGTTACTAAACAAATTTTAATTATTTCGTTGATAGTTATAATTGACGTATTAAGCAGTCCAAATGCCTAAAACGCTTTTGGAGGACTACTTTTTTGGTCCCTTGCCATTTATGTTGTGTATGTTGTTATTAAACAAAACTGATAGGTAAAAAGACACATTGTGAAATAAGCTAAACCCTTTAACGAAGTTTCACCGCTATAGCTTCAGCCAACTTTGGGTTATAAAGCGGTCCAATATGCCTTAAAAAACATTACAGAAGGGATTTTTTTGGTCCAGTGGTATTTGTGAATGATTGAGGAACAGACAGACAGACACACACCATCTCATTTTTATATAAGTAAGGATAAGTGTTGGCTACCTTGTGAGAGTCATAGTAACTCCCGTCAATAACCGCCATCTTGAAAATATTAAATTATCAAACATGTTAGCCTATGTGTTAAGCCAGGTATATAAGCCACATTCCAGTAAGATTTTATTAAAATTGGTCCAGTGGTATTTGCGTGATTGAGGAACAAACACACACCATCTCATTTTTATATATTAGTAAGGATTTTCACTGACTGGTCGTGAAAGCAATTGTATTTCATTATTATTGACCTATGATTGATCTAATTACTAAGAAAGTAGTAGTGAACTCAAGCTAAATCAAATATGTAAATATGCATTATAAACTTTCGTGGTGGAATATTTAAAAAGGAACACACAAGAAAATGAGCAACTATTTCTCGAAATACATCGTTTGAATTATCTGCAAACCTTTCATTGGCTACATCTCGTCAAGTTTAATATGCTTGAAGGTAGATTTATAAGAAACCACTATTTCATTTAACGATGTTTTCATGTCAGCGCCCCATCCACGATAAAGTATCGGCATACAGTGTTACACGTAAATAAACTTTAAAAATGTCTCCGCCCTAAACCACACGGTTAAAACATCAAGGATACCATCAACGTGCAAAATAGTAACACAACGTCAGTTAAAAACCACCAAACATTTCCCACATGGAAATAAATAATTTGAATAGGCAAATGGTCGAGTAATAATGAGTGTGTACTGTGTGTTGTGTACAAGCTACAAGTAACCAGCACGCGGCCTTGCCCAATATAATCCACACCGCAGACACAGAGTACACCGGTACCGGCACTGTCTAACTAACTAGCTGCTTCATTTCATATCTCGAGCCAATTGTCTGCTTGCAAAGCATTTATTTGTCACATACTGTTCATATCAATTTTAAAACACCGAAATGTAATATTATACTGTAATTAACAACGATTAAGTGTACGGTTACCTAACTTTAATTTTCCTGTAAAATTAAAATATCTAACAATTTTACCAGTAGTAGTAAATATAATCACGAAACTGCAACTTTTATAAATAAACTAAACTGATACCACTAAAGAAGCACCTATCGAAGGAAATATAAATGCATGTTGATACAACTGACAATGTAACATTAATTAGTTATTAGGTGACGGTGTGACAGGGCACGGGGCACAGGACAAGGCACGGCGACGGTCGAGCGACTGACAAGACGTTGTCCCTTGCATAGGTCGATACGAGTCCGCGCACCCCGCAGTAGCCACTACACAACACTACAGTGCATTTCACGTCCGGTTGTACTGAAGCACCTATCTGCAGTTACTAGTTTAGTAGTTGTAGTCACTAGTAACCCGCTATAAACTCGAGCTGTCGACCTGTAGATATTGTCAACATACTAGTCATTGTACAAAAAGAATTTCACAACAATCAACATCCTTTTCCTAGAACAAACTATATGCTGTCACAAAATAAATACAAAACCAGGCCTCGAATGAGTGCATCAAATTTCTTTCGGCCTCAGATTTTTTAACGACGGATGTTACGAGGCTGTTCGCTGTACGAGCCTCAGCTTGGTCTCGTTTATGATCAGGGGCGTTACAAGGCTGTTCATACCCTCACAACCTCATTTTGCGTACCGGCTACAAGCTGGCTTCCTGTAGCCGTTACAAAGCGATTACGATGTTTACTTTTCCCCTAAGGGTGCACTGTAATATCATGAAATGAAAACC